>CM030933.1:6223573-6823573 GCA_018136815.1 Isochrysis galbana | reverse complement strand
CTTCCGTCTTCTCTTCGTATATCGGCGGTAGCTCCACAGCGAGGTCTGCTCTCGGTGTTCCGACTTCTCTGTTTCGCATGTCTGTGCGCCGATGAGTTGCCTTGGTGCCGACGCTTGACAGTCCGCCCTGAGTGTGGTTAGTTTTCGCCCTGTTTGGTTTAGTTCGTGTGTGTCTGTGTGACGAGGGAACTTTTTGAGTCCCTGCGTTGTAGTCTCTCGTGTCTACCTTGGATCTAAGAAGCTCTCATTCTCCTTCTCTCTCTTCCTCTAGCTCGCTAGCTAGCCTCGGCCCTACCCTCCAACGCCGCGCGTTGTGAGCCTCCGAACCTCCGTCTCTCTTCTCGTCCCTCGCACTCGATGGTAGAAGCTGTCAGACCCGACTTCTACTATGACCTCTCAGACATATTCCCGCAAGCAACTACCTACGACTCCTTCACGGCCGCGTCAGCTGCCGGCTCGATCGAACGGCCCTCTGCCCACGAGCCAGTAGTCATCGCGTGTTCGACAGTCGGTCGCCATCGCTCTGCCTCGGATTCGGATTAGAGCGGGGAGAGAGACGAGGGGAAATCTTCCCCCGGTCCGACGATAAAAAAATGTGGGCCTCCGGATCAACAAGAGTTTTTTTTTACCCAGCCTCCCCCACCTCTACCGGCGTCTTAAGAGATAACGCGGTCATGCGGTCATGTGTGTGTGTCGTGGCTTGGCGTGTTGGTGCATGGCTAGTGGCAATAGCGGCACTAATATTCATTTGTTTCATTTTATTGGTGTATTTCCTCAATCCTCACATTCTCATTTTCACACCCTCAGAAGTTAAATAAATAGTGTTTGACCGCTTGACCGCCCTACATCGTAGAGATCTTATCTGTCCCCGTGGCAACTAGAAAACGCTCGACGTGGACGGATCGCACGATGATGTCCGGTCAAATCTTCCGACCCCCCCCGCCCCTCCCTCTCCCTCTCCCTACTTTTAATATCCCCCCCTCCCAATTATTGGTGTCGCTCCGAACGGCCGGCCGGGGGGACCTCCGCGCCCCCCCCCCCCCCCCCCCCCCCCCCCCCCCCCCCGACCGAACCGCCTCCTGCTCTCTCCTGCAGACCGTCATGCGCTGCTTCCTCCTCGTCGCTCTCGCCATGTGAGCCCCGTCCGCCCCGACGCGCGCCAGGCGCCTGGCGAATGTGCAGTCGCTCAATCCTCTCTTCATACGAGCACACAAACTGGGTCTCTTGCCTCGCGCCATGCCGGCACTGTGCAGAGAATTCTTGTGCTGCGAGGTCTTAGCCTTCATCAGGGACCGCAATTCCTGAGGCTGTATCATAGTTCCCTCTCTACTCCGAACCGTGTGAGATGCCTGACTCATTTGCATTTTTATCATCCCTCTCAGGTCCGCTGCGGCCTTCGCGCCAGTCGCACCGCTCAAAGTCCCAGCGATGGCCTCGCGTACTTCTGGCATCATTGAGATGAACCGCTCTAGGTCATCCCCTAAGGCTGCCAAGAAGGTGGCCCCGAAGCCCGCGGCTCCGAAGCGCGTGGCCCCGGCACGTGCGGCTCCGAAGCGCGCGGCCCCGGCACGTGCGGCTCCGAAGCGCGCGGCCGCCCCGACGCCGCCGAAGTCTGGCTCGTATGCCCTCGCTCAGCGCAACCGCATCGGCGGCGGTACCTCGTCGATTTTTAGCCTGCTTGGGGAGACGGTCAACACCCTTCTCACCCCGGATCAGCTGAGGCTTGTGATCGGCTGGGCGGCTCTTGTTTTCCTGCTGTTCCAGATTCCGTCCTACGATTAAGTTATGGCTTAGGTCATGGTTGTCGCTCGACTTGTGTCTTCCTTCATGATGCTCACGGACGACACCCGAGACTTAATCACAGCAAACTGGTGTTGTGACCCTCTGATGGGCCACTCTCGCGGTCTAGGGAGGTGCCAACAAAAGTACCAATATTGCGCTACTCACACACCTAAGACAGGTGCTGTCGTCTCGCACGAGTGGCTACATCGTTGTCCGAGGGTTGGACGCGGTGTTTTCACTTCCATCTGGCGAATTCGACTCTCAAGCTTGTCCCTACGATGTGTTCTTCAAGCGCGTGCGACTGATGTCGAACTTGGAAGTTGTGACTCTCTTGTAGATTGGCTTGTGGGCTTCTACCACCAGTGGGGCAACGGTTTATGATCGCCATTTGGCGGCTCGCCCCAACATCTCGCAGGCTCCAACTCTAGTTGAGTCGAATAATTATAATCTAAACCGTTGGTTAGTTGGTGCAATATTTTACAATAGGTGTTGCGGCCGGGGTGCAAGCCGCCCTAGGGATTCTGTCACATTCATCCTTCCTAGAAGATGATGATGCGGAACATGCGATTCCCAGGCCTCTATTCTCCACGTCATTCGTCATTCGCCGTGCGGCCAGTAGTACACGGCAAAGCTTAGGCACATCGAGATCTAGTGTTGGTAGGACTCGTCCCTAGCGACCTAAACTTCAGGTTCTCGTTTAGTTCCTTCTCAACTAAGTTTATACTTGGTTGACCCATGGGGGGGCACGAGCCCCCCCCTCTCTCCACTCCTCCCCTGCCATGGGGGAGGAACCACCCATCCTCCTGGCACGCCTGATGGCTGATGGCTTGCCAGGAGGCCACTGCCCTACTGACCCACTCCCTTCCCCACAGGCCCGCCCCATTCGCCCATCCTGGCCCCTCGTGACCAGCCCATCGCTCCAACCCCCCCTCCCCCCCTGGTCGACAGGCAGACAGGTGCAGATTGGGGGCCCCAGAGGCTCAGGAGCGCCAGCGAGGGAGAGGCAGGGGAGACCAGGGCCCAGTCCCAGCCTCCTCTGCCCCCAGAGCTGGCCTCCATGAGCCTCCAGGGGTCGCCAGGGGCAGCTGCAGGCCTGCCGCAGGCGCGCCATCGCGCGTGCCGCAGGAGAGGGGAGAGAGAGCGCGGAGAAGGGGGTGGGCGGAGCGAGAGCTCCGCTCACCGAAAAATAGGTAAGTCCCGCACCTGTTTACAGGATAAGTCGGGGCTGAGACCGCCGCCCACTCGGAGACACAGGAGGAAGGGGGGGGAATGATCACCGGGGGGGGGTCGCGGGCCACCGGACCATATCTAAGCCCTTCACCCCTATCCCCCTAGTAGTGCACGGGGGGAGTCGCCTTATGGCGGGGGGAGAAGGGCCGGGGAAGTGGGGGTGTAGAAAGTTTCCTACGTGAGTAGAAAGTAGAGGGTCCACGGCCGCGTGTGCGGTGAGACTATTAAAAGGTTTATTTATTCTTCCCCTTGGTTGCTACTCAGGGTTGTTCGTTAGAAGCGTCTAGAAGGTTCACGCTCAACGGCAAGATTTCTTCCGTCGTGAAGATATCTCGTTGCGATCTGTATCCGAAGTGATCGCCGCGGTCGCGCGACATGACGCTCCCCTTCGGACTCTCCGCCACGTGGGAGACACGCTCCGGCCGTCGCTGCGGAGTCTCTCTCTCTCGCTCTCTCTCTCCGTCTCTCGCGACGTGTTTGGGTTATCGGTGATTTGGGGTCGCGGTTGCTTGATAATTTGCTTGGTTTGGGTGAATGATTCCGGTGTGTTCGTGAGTCGGTGTATCCTGTTGTTCTCAGGTTCGTTGTCCGTCGTTGTTCGCTGCGTCGCTGCACTCAAGCAGTCTAGGCTCCCTCCCTGAGGGAAGAGTTCTTAGTAGGTCTAACAATCTCTTACAATCCAACACTCTAGGGCCGCTAGGAGCGCCTCACCGCCCCACAGCCCTTCGTTCGCCGTTCGTTCCCCGTCCAGACACCCAAATGGGGTTGCCCGACCCAGTCCAGAATTTCATTCACCCGACTCCCGGCGGCCGGCGGGGAGGAGGGCCAAAGCGCCGCGCTAGCCGCCGGTGCCGCTCGCGACGGAGTGGCTCAGAGCCCTCCGGCCACGCTCGACTCGACAGCAAGGCGGCCGCGCGCGAGCTCTTCGAAGAGACCCTGGGCATGCTGGGCGATCGCGAGCAGGTGGAGAGGGCGCTCTCCGAGTACGCGGTGCGCGTTGCACCGCTCGCGCACTTTCCGGTGCCCGGTGCGTGCTCGCTTCGCGTGACTTCGTGAGCAGCAGTTCCCCTTCGACAAGGCGTTGGAGCTCCGCTTCGAGCATCGGCGCGCCGCGCTGAGCACGCTCGACGCGGCGGCGCGCGCGGTGGAGGAAGTGCGCCGCGCGCTGCCGCGGCGGTACCCCTTCGTGGCGGAGGGCGACCGGCTGGCCGGGGAGGCGGTGGAGCGCGTGCTGGGTGGGAGCCTTACGGGATTGACATTGACACCTCTTCATCGCGTCGTGTTATCCCAATCTATTTGGCTAAACTCTAAGTACACACGCACGGGCAGCACACGTGAAACACAGGATAGAAACACTGGGAGTTGACTGGCATAGGTTGAGGAGGAGAATACCGCGGGATGCTCAAGGTCGAAGGAAAACAAGGTGAAGGCGCTAGACATAAGGGGATTAGTGACATGCTGGCGTGATAGGATTGCCTCTGCAAGGGCAATCTGAGGCCGCTCCTCCCCTAAGCCCGACGTTTTCCTGTCACCCTCTCCCGAGCCCGAACAAACCACAGTTGTTACCCGTCACCCCTGCCTGGCTCTATGTTCGGCATATAGTGCATTTCCAGGCACTCGTCCTGACAGCACAAGTGGATCATAGAGTTCCATGCCAAATTTCTCAGGTCTAACCTCGATTTTGCCAGATTGTATATTTTCGGACAGTAAGCCGCTAAAGCTGCGCAAGATGCGCCGATGGGCCGCCTTATCTCCGTCTGTCTCAGCAGCAGCGTAGTATCCTAGCAATCTCACCTCTTCAAGATCCGTTGGAGTGAAGGCTCTGTAATACTTGAGCCTTTTACGCTGCTTTTTGGGCAACGCCCGGAGCGCTTCACGAAACCGACTTTCCACATTCACCCCTCGTAGTATGGGCGCGCGCGTGTTAGGCAGCTCCCATACGTTATTGAGTGCATATCTCCACCACTCGAGCCCCCACCAGATGGCTCGAGGAACGTATTTCTCGGACTGGTGGCCATCAGGATCAATCCAGACTGCGCCCCGCGAGCCAAAGTCATACACTCGGCATTCATGACCTAGAGCGAGATGAAGCATCATATCGTGATCGAGGTTAGCAAGCAGTCCGGGAAAGTCCTGAGCTTCGCACTGTGACGATTGTATTCGGCAGAACCCCAGGCTTTCTGCAAGTACTTCATCTGCAAGGAGGCCACTGATTGCCTCGACTCCGTTGCTCAGGTTGAGGAAATGCTTGGTGTAGTGCCTCGTGTGTCCCACCGCATTGCAGTGGGGTATGCGCAATCGGAGGCCCCCGACGAAGGGTGTGCCGAGTCGCATGATGCCGATGCTGAGGAGGGAAGGCGGGGGGGGGGGGGGGGGCGGGGGCGGGGACGGGGGCGGGATGTGGACGAGCGAATATGGAATAATTTTTTCCATACTCCAACGTTATTTTAAGGTGGCGGGTTAGGGAATGGGGGTGGCGCGCGCGCGAGCGGCTGTCTGCCTCCTCCAGCTACCATGAGGCCTGGTGGCTGTGGAGGGCACCTGCAGGACCCGTGCGGCCGGTGGTGGGACCAGTGGGTATGTGGCCCCCGCCGCGCCCGCGCATGGTCCAGCTTCGCACCGCCTGGCGGAGGTGGGGTGGGCTCAGGTAATGGCGCTCATGCGCCGCTGCTCAAGGCGCTCGGCTGGGCATGGGGTCGAACGAGGCGGGGCGAGGGGGAGAGGGGCGGTCAGCCTGTTGAAGATAGGTCACGAGGCGCCACTTTCACCCGGGGAGCGTTCGCTTGAAGGCCCCAGGAAGGGCGCTGTGTGCATGAACGTCATTGGCATAGACGTCTCCGCGGACTGACTTCGCTTTGCTGATCAGTGGCACATGGCTGTGTGGGGCGGCCATGCGCAGCGTGCGGCTGCTCGAAGGCACCTCAGACATATGGGCAGTCGGTCCGGGGCGCCTCGCGTCCAAGGCGGCTTGCATTGTGCCGTGCGAGACCGGAATGGCCGGGGGTTCCGGACGTCAATCTACTGATGTGGGAGTGCCTATTCGAAAAAATTGAAGTGTGCATTGTGCGCCTTGCATGGGACTGATGTGAAGGTTTGGGACTGTGAATTGCCATAGTGGGCAAGGTGTGATGCAACTTCTAGGCATTAATTGGTGCACAGTCACGAGTAGGACGTGTTGAATCGCGAGAGACTTTGAGCACGCATTCATTGTAACATCTATTTTTGGGTCGTGTCGCACTGAAAAGAAAATGGCACCATGACACAGTTAATGTGCAAGGGTTGTAGTAGCCGTCAGCATCCTTGGCACTAAAGGCTTCGCCTGGGTCACAAGTCGTAGTTATGAAGCCCCACCCAACTGCAAGGCGCGTGTCTAATTTGTAAACTTTCCAACGGAGGCGAAGCGCTCACTCACGGGTCACACTCCTCACAACAACTGAGCTCGGACAGAATCTCAGGCTCAGGATCGTCTGAGTTGCACCCTTGAGTGACAGAGGAGACAGAGCACTCAGAATCACTTGGTGGCTGCAAGGCACTCATCCTCACACATCTCAGAGATTGCCTCCCACCATGGCAAGCGGTGGTACACAAAACACCCGCAACACGACAAGCACAAGACATGCTGGCACATTTCACTAGAGGCGAACATGTGCAGGCGCCAGCGAGGCCCTTGGCCGGTGCCTCATCGCCGCCAGGCTTGTAGTCGTGCTCGCCGCGTGCCGCCTGCGTCTCTCGCTGCCGTTGCATCTTCATCTTCAACAAACGCCGCTTCAACGCGCGCTGTCTGTAGTATTGCGGAGTGCGCCGCAGCAGGCTCTGCTCCACTCGAGCTGCTAACTGGCTGTCCCACTCCTCACGCTGCGCCGCTGTTGCAGTCATGCCCATCCGCTCCAAGATGCGTGCCTGAAAGGAGCCGAACGCCTGCAGCCCAGGGTCGGCTTGCCAGCCCCTCTCCTGCAGCTTCGCCTGAAAGCATCCAAGCACGGTTGAGTTGGCGTGCGCAATTGCGAGGTCCGTAGTAGTACGATACAACGTGCCGCGCATCACAACGCCCTTGGGTCGGTAACGCAAGCAGATGCTCCCCACGCGCTCTGATGCGTTCTGTGTGGCGGCTCCCTTCCCGCCGAAGATGAGGTGCTTCCTGTCGACCACATTCCTCTCAATGTACTCCAACATCCCTTCCTGCCAGTCGAGACAATTGTTGGTAACAGATGCCGGTTTTCCCGCCTCGTGAAGCCGGCACTCGCGCCACTTGCCTGTGAAGAAGCCGGGGCCTCGGTGCACGTCGAAGATGTGAATGAGACACTCCTCCAGTGCCCTGATGCCTGCGTCCGCTACAGTCTCTCCCGCCTCCTTTTCCAGTTGCGCCGCACCTCGTAGCGCCGCGCCGACGCCACGCTGCAACTTCTTCACCAACGGCTGACTCTCGCCGTTGCAGCCAATGTGATCACGAGCGCCTGTAGCGAAATCTCCACCGCCATGTTTCTTCTGCTTGACAGCGCAGCTGCACGACCGATGTAGCTCCGCACCCAGCTGTCCGCCCTTCTTGCCGACGTTCTTCGCCAAATGATTCGCGCACGGGCGCACCTGCAGATCGGAGCAGATGGGGTCACCGCGAGCGATTGCGGCTTCGCGCACCCGGTTCACAAAGATGTCGGTGCTGGCGTCGCCGTCCAGCACTATGCCGGCGAATCTGGCCACGGCGCGAATCATGTACAGGTCGAGCATGGGCTGCACCTCCCTCGTCATCCATCTCACTGCATCATCCAGCAGCAGCTGAAAGGACTGCGCGTCCATCGATTTCGCCGTATCCTCATACGCCGCAAACTGCGAGTTGGCTGTGGGCAGCTTGCAGCAGTGATGTCGAAAAATGATGCCGCCCGACGTGAGCTCGCACAAGGTGCCGGTCCCGTTGAGCGAGTAGTGCCCCCGGGTCTGCCAAAAACAATCATTGGTCAGCACCATTTCGCTTGCGACCACGGCTCCGCCGTTGTAGATGTCACCGTATCGAACGACAGCGTAGCGGACCAGCTCCATGCTCTCCTCCGCAACTGATTGGATGTATGGTGCGAGGCGCTCCACGTACTGCTGGAATGTGAGCTTGTTTAGAGGTTTCATGCCGGCCATGAGCGCCGTTGCCGCGTACGCCCGGTATTGCTGTCCACCCATGAGGGCGGCGAGCACCGCCAACGTGCTTTCCTTTGAGAAAGAGCCGCACTTGGGCTCCTCCTCTTCCTCTTCGCCGCTGTCATCGTCTGTGCTAGGCTCCTCTTCATCCGCATCCTTTCCTACCTCTTTTTGACGAGTGGGCTGCCTCTGCAAACGAACCATTGACCCTAGCCTGAGGTGGACACTGGGCCGTTCACACTCGGAGTTGATGCATGTAAAGTGCAGCGTCATCCCCTTGCCACCGTATACTTTCTCATTCGCACCCATCGCCAACGTTCGCTTGCCGCAGGATACACAGGCAAATCTACGACACACTTTCGACGCGAGCACCTCCCCGCTCACACAGAATGAGTGAGAGAATGCCTCCGGCGGTTGATCCCGAGGCAAAGGTGGTGGCTTCCTCCGGGGAGGGGGAGGGGGATGCAGCACTGGCGGTGGTGCGGGCGGTTCAGCAGACGCACACACCTCTGCCTTCTTGGTAGAGAGTCTGCTTGACCGCAAGGCGCCATGCCCCCCTGGCGAGCCAAACTCAAGAGAGGCTCTCGGCACCCGTGTGCGCCTGCTGCCCTCTTCCATCTCGCATGGGGTCGCCAGTCCCCTCGACTTGCGACGGGGACGCGCTGCGGCAACCATGCACTCGCCTTCGCCGCTGTTGTCTGTCTGCGATGCCATCTCCCGCGTGGCAGGCGGAGACGGACGTGAGTCTGCATGCCTCGGCGTCTCACTCGGGGTGCGGACACCCCGGTCGTCATCTCCCTCCTCCTCAGCGGCTTCCCTCAGAGCCTCACCCCCTGGCATGGTGCCCCCCTGCCCCTGCGCGCTCACCAGTCACCAGCGCTTTTTCCCACCACGCTCCCCCCGCCCCCCCCCGGGGTACCCCCATCCGCTAACCCGCCACCTTAATTGAGAAGGTGGAGGCGTGGAGGTCCCCGCTAAAAATGGAATTCGTGGAAACTCTGAGAGAGAGCAGAGCCGCTTTCGAACGCACTCACCCCACCATCAGTAGGAGTAGAATAATAAAGTAGAGTAGGAGATATCCTCTTTCTCCCCTCCTCCCGCGCGGATGCTCTCCCTCACGGGTACTCTTCTGCCCCAACGAAAAAAGAGCTCTCCTCCTCTGTCTCTCTTCTCTCTCTGGGCCCCTTGCGGGTGGGGGGAGGAGGGGTGGGAAGTGGGAAGGGAGGGGGCGGCAGGGGGCGAGATCCAAGTAAAGACTAGTAGTACGAAGAAGTAGAATGGTATATATAGCCACTGACTGATACGTGAAGCGCCCCCTCCCAGCGCGTGTCCCCCCGCTTCCCCCTCTCCACCTTCTTGCCCCCCCCCCCGCCTCCCCACCCACCCCCGCCCCCCGGCCCCCCGCCCCGCGCCGGCCCGCGCCTCCCCGCGTGCAGCACGGGAGCTTGGCCGACTCACTGCTCCGCTTGTACCAAGGTGACAGAGAGGGCGCGCCTCACCGTCGCGGTAGGAGGACGTCATGATCAAGCGGCGCAACCGTACTTTCAAGCACCAGGCGAGCCAGCCACCCCAGGCCAAGTACAGGCGGATGGCAGAGATCGTGCGCGCACGACTCGAGGCTCGCAAGAAGGCAGAGGAGGAGGAGGCAGAGCAAAGGCAGCGGGCTGAGACCGAACCAGAACGTAAGTACAGCCCTCATCGCTCGGTCGATCCTAGCGATGGCCTTACCAATGGCAGTGCTGGCTCCGCTGGCGACAAGGCCACAGCAGGCTCCATTGCGCCAAACACAAATAGCTCAGGCGTCGTGGTGAAGCAGGAACCGGCCACCGCTGGAAGCCTTGCATCCAAGGACCGAGCGGATCAGAATGACGCTGATGCCGAAGTGCCGTCTGAGGAAGCCATCGCCGAGATGAATGAAGAAGTCGATGCACTGAAGAAGCAAAAGTCTCTGCTCTACTTCAAACTGAAGGAAATTCTGCGTGTCGAGCAGGTGTGTCATCATCGAGCAACACCAGCTCAGGCACCGATCTCTTGGGTTGAACTTGGAATGTTTCGTGTTTGGCAGCTGTGCGCGCGCCATTGTGCCGAAACCTCATTTGCCTTGAATCCCTGCGGCTGTGTCCCTCCCTCCCGCGTCCCTTCCCCGCTGCTGTGTTGAAGACAAACCTTCACTGGTGAATATGGAACTTGTCCCTGCATGGTAGGAGATGGCCAAGGCAGCCGAGGAAGCTCGCCGCATGGGTGAACGACAAGATACCGACACGCGCGGTAGTAATAACGCCGAAGCAGGCACCACCGGCGCTGGGGAAGAAGGGGAGGACGAGGAGGAGGATGTGGCTGAACAAGTCTCGCGTGCAACCAAAGCAGGGGATGCAAGCGTCAGCAGCTGCGGGGCGGGGAGTTGCGGGGCTGGAACCCGTGCCTCTGGCCCTGGTAGATGCGGATATGCCACCACTTGCGGAAGCAGCCGCGGTGCGTTCGGCAGCGAGAGCCGCCCAGGAATGAGGCGCCCGATGAGCAACGGCACTGGCCGTGGTGCAAGCTGTGCAACAGGTGGGAGCGCAGGATATAGTCAAGGGTCCGCTAGCGCTAGCGCAGGATTCGGCGGTTCGCGTGAGGATGGCGCTGGGCGATGCAGCCGACTTGACGACGGGCCATCCGTTTCTGGCGGGATGGTGCGCTCCGATTCCAATCTCTCATGCAGCGGAAGAAGTGATGGCGGCAGCAGCAACACCGCGTCGGCAATGCACAGTGGGATTAGTAGTAATCAGACCCCGTATCACGGTGGGCTTGGGCCGCCAGGTGGCGGCGGGCCTCATGGACGATACATGCTAGGTCCGCGACCAGCAATGGGCGCAGTTGCGCATGCGCCCGGCCTCGGAGACGGCGGCATGGGCGGCCGTGGCGCAAGAAGCTCGATCATGGGCGGAAAAGGATACAACCCCTACCAGCGTGAGAGGGATGAAATGCCAATTGGCGGCCCAGACCACTCAGGTGGCTGGGGCGGGCCACCACCTGGTGGAGCACCTCCTGGGGTTATGGGTGCCCCCCCTTCGAGTGGCAGATCGCACATGATGGGAGGATGGCGCGGAGGTGGAGTACGCGCGGGCATGGGGATGCGCATGATGACGTGCATGGGTGGCGGAGGCAGTGGTGTTGGGCCTCCTGGTCGATTTCACGACGGTCCGCCGCCGCCTGGGCCCGGGGGTGGAGGCCCCATGATGGGTGCAGGCAGCGGGCGACCTCCGCCCGCACAGTTTGCAGGCAGCGGAGGCCGATTCGGCTGCGGCGGTGGCGCAATGGGCGGGGGACCACCTGTGTACATGCACCCGGCCTCTGCACCACCCCACATGTCCCCTGGCCACAACCCAAGCCTTGCGCCACCACCACACATGGGCGGCCCACAGCACTTCTTGGGTGCACCCCCTGGAGGGGCGTGGGGCGCAAGACGGCGGCGATGGGTGGAAGGTTGCCGGCCGCCTAGTGAAGGTGGCGGTGACTCGAGTAAGGGCCTGTAAGTATGCTCCAGAGCTTGCCAAGCTAGCGACCGTGAAATATCCCTCGTGCTGCTGAGATGAGGCCGTGGTCGAACCATATTCAGAGGCCGCGACGGATTGTAACATGTGCAGTGAAATGTCAAGAGCGCAGCGAATACCGAAAGGGCGAGATCGAGCAAGCACAAAGCTCCTTCCAAGTTATTCCAAGCAAGCCGTCGTTGAGTGAGGCCTCTTCTTTCTAGCGCCCTGTCGTGCATCGTATCATGATAGGATAGCGCGTCTAGCGCTTTGGGGTGTGCGGAAAAAGTACATGTGTGAAAACTGTGTTGCGGGTTGGGGGTTGGGGGAGATTCACCCTACGGCGGTGGCATCCCCAGAGAGGCGCTCCCTCTCGAGCTGGCAAAAGCTCCCCTCGAGCCTCTAGCTAGTAGCTAGCATGCATGGCCTTGCATCTTTCATATCGATATCGCCTTGTGAGCGGCAGTGAGAACGAGTACGAGCAGCTATCAGCTATCGTAGTTAAAATAATAGGCGGTGGCCATGGATCGAGCGTGCGCCGCCCCCTTCCTCTCCTGCCGCCTAGGCCACCAGCACGAGACCGATCGGCCCCAATGCCAATGCATTGCCAATGCTGATGCTGCATGGCTGCTGGCTGCTGGCTGCTGGACACCCCGACACCCCCATGTCTCCGAAGTGGCAGCGCGAAGAGCCACCACCGCCAGACGGGTGCACGCGAGCCGCAGCGCTTGCAGCCGCCTACCTGATACCTGGACGAGGCGAGGCGAATGGCATGGCACTGCATGCACATGCATGCCCACGCATGCTTTGCTCGCCCTGGCACTCGCACTCGCCACTCGCCACTCGCCCGCCGTGGCCAGCCCATCGATCGCAACCCACCCACCCCCACCCCCCCGTGGTCGACAGCCAAACAGGTGCAGCGTTGGGGGCCCTGGAGCATTAATCCGCCGATGAGCTTAGTAAGACTTAGTGAAAAGGCTAACACCCGCACTACCGCACTACGACTTCAAATGAGCGAACAAAAGGGATAAAGATAAATCAGGGATTGAACGTCCTGTATTTCCCTCCCCATGTCCTATTTATGGCCATGACTATCGTGAGAACGTGAGAACTACAGAGAGGAGATCGTCTGGACGCCCCCGGCCCCCTCATCATGCGGACGTCGCTCTTGCTTGTTGCCCTGGCGCTTGCCCAGGGGTGCGCGGGACTGCTGGCGGGTGGAGGCGGCCGGTGCTGGCGCTCAGCGCGCACAAGCCGAGCCGTGGGCATCGTACGCCTCTCGATGTGCGCT
Organism: Isochrysis galbana; assembly: GCA_018136815.1. Classification (NCBI taxonomy): domain Eukaryota; phylum Haptophyta; order Isochrysidales; family Isochrysidaceae; genus Isochrysis; species Isochrysis galbana. The sequence continues at coordinate 6,810,631 of CM030933.1, read as the reverse complement.
GAGTACGAGGAGTGGGCACAGCCCATCCCGCGGCCCGCCATCTGCATGGACCGCAAGGAGTGCTCTTCGTTCCGCCGAGTCTGGGCGCTCATCTTCAACCCCCGCACATCGAACGAGGGAATTTATTCTCAGACGCACATGTCCGAGGATGGAGAAATTGTGCAGCTTGTTCTCTCGTTCGAACTCGAGGAGGACGCCGAACGATACGCGGAGATGTTGATATTGCACGACATGCCAAAGGCCACTCCAGTCGAAGTGGACACGTCGATGTTGTTCGAATTCTGCGATGAGTCCGGGCATCTATTTGGGTTGGTCAAGCGAAATCAGGCCGTCATTCCACCGGAGGCCAACGTGGAGGAGTTCCAATGGAAGCCTGGCGATTCTGAGGAAGCTCCACCTGCGGATCAGGGGAGCCGGGCCGAGCTGGATGCGCAGAGAAAAGCTCTAGAGAACTTGTTCCGCGAGGAGGACTAGCTGCATGACCATATGCTTTCCATATTATGCCCGATGCGAGGCAACCGACTTGCCTCTCTTCTAAGAGATCAAATCAATTTAATCTTTTGTGTTGTATGGGAGCTCATCCCCAAGCACAAGTCACGGAGCTTAAAAGAGAGTACGGACACCCGCAGAACCGTACACCTTACTCTCATCCCCCTCCCTTGATTATTTCGGAGAGTAAATGCCTCCGCGCCCGAGAAATCAGGATGCTCGAGCTCAGCCATTCTACTGTCGTGGGATGAGGATGAGATGCCGCCGACGCCAACTCACGTAGTCTTACGTGGTTTTCGACGTCGAGCCTCTAGGGCGGTCAAACAGGGGCTTTCTAACTATTAGTAAGGGTTGGAAATCGCCTCCTATCCACGGGAAAACAAAGGTAGCCAACTTCCTCATATACTCGATACCCCGATACTGGCTCCAAACACTAGACCCGCCCCTTTGGTTTCATCGGCACCTAAAGGAACACACTGACTTAATTAATACTGTGGACGAACAATAGACCATAGGAACGGGCCGAGGACAATCAATGAGGCGGCGGAGGTAGGCACGGTGGGCCTCGGGGACCCCAACGAGCCTCAGCCGGAGATCGTAAACCACAATTTATGATCTCGGAACGGGCGCAAAGTGCACAATGGCATCGACAATGTCAAGAAGTGGCAACACCGTCCATTCGCCTATCTGGTATTTGTCGGAGCGAAGCTCGTTTCCTCTTTGGAAACGAGTCGCGAAGGCGCACCGGCGGCTAGCGCGGCGCACGGTTCGTCCGGGGAGCCCGGAACGGGCTCATCGGGAGAACGGGGAGGGCAAATGACGGGCATATGTGGAATGGACGGGAAAGTGGCACGGAACGCGAATCAGAGAGACGGAGGATGTAAGATGTAAGAAAGGGCGCGGCGAGCAGATACCGATTACTTGGGACTCGTAGGGACTCGTAGACTCGAAAGGATGACTCGGAAGACTCGGGGCTTGGGGTGCTCAGGGGGCTGCAGGTCACCAACAGGCGATACAGTGGGTAAAACCACACAAATCAACACTCTGCACTCAAACATTCACGGTAACAGGCCGGAAACATACGTTAAACGAACCCCCTCTGGTGAGCAGATGAGCAGATTCAGGAGTGCCCACCAGAAAAAGAGGAGAGAGAGCGAGAGAACGAGGGCTCGAGGGTCAAAACACAATTCGGACTCCGGCTCGGACTACAGAGTAAAATCCAGTGCCCTCGCGAGTCCTGCCTCGAGTGAGTCTCGCGAGGCAGCGCCGAAGGACGCTGAAGGACGCGCTGCGGGACAGCGCTGAAGGACGCCGAAGGACGCAGAAGGACGGACACTGAAGGACGCTGCAGGACGCGCTGGGGACACCGCTGAAGGACACGGGGGGGCGCTGAGAGACGGTAGGAGACGCTGAGGGACGCTGGGGAACGCTGAGGGACGCGCTGGGGGACTTTCGCGCGGGGGGTTGAGGGAAGAGAAGACGGCGTCTCAACGCAGGAGCGGGCTGGATTTCCAAAGACTCCGAGGACAGAGACGAACGAGAGCGGTCGACCCAATCCTTCTTCGGGGTCACCTCGGCCAGACGAGGAGGTGTGGACGGGATAGACTTGATGATAAGAGAACCCCTGCCCGTCTCGGGCAAGTAGGCGTCCGTCGAATGCTGCCGATACATCAGACGCGGAAGTTCGCCGTGCTGGTGCGTGTGGAAATCAAAGCCGCAGCTTGGATTGTAACGAGATGAACGAGACGTAACGAGATGGCCTGATGGCCCGACGACGAGATGAACGAGATGGCCCGAGGGCCCGACGAGATGAACGAGATGGCCGAGATGGCCCGACGAGATGAACGAGATTTTTCGGGTAACGGAACTGGACGAGGAGTTTCCCCACTAAGCCTGGTCTTAATGCGGTGAAACCGGTTTAGAGACAAGCGGGAAGCCGGGGCGGAAGGAACTGGCAAGGAAGCCGGCAGGAAGGCAGAGGAAATGTCTTGGCAAGGCGACGGAGGCAGGATTTTTAACAGTAGGCGGCAGGATTTTAACAGTAGGAAGGCACGCACCGCAGCTGCCCAATTGGTCGCGTGCCGCAAGGATAGCTTTCGCTTTGTCGCCAAATTCTGCGTCGTGCGAGCGTGTGTTTTCTCTGCGTAAGTGCATGTTTGGGGACGTGCAAATGAATTCGTTGTCAGATCAGCTTCAAGCCGCGCTGCTGCTGCGTGTCAACCGGGGAGGATTGGAATAAATGAAAATGATTCTCTACATGGTCTTGTTGGGCCTAGGCCTAGGCCTCTAGGGTGTGCCGATGCAACATGACGGTATGGCGATGCTTGTGTGTTATATGTTACATTACTCTATGGTATAGCTTGCTATAGCTAGCGTTAATTATAGTAGTAGTAGTTGATTATAAACAAAATCTAGCGCAAAATTTGGGGGGGGGTAGCAAAATAAGTCACAAAATCAAGCACAAAATTTGGGGGAGTCGAGCGCGAAACTTGGACCCGTCCCTACCGCCAGGCCTGCATGCCCGCAAAAGCGTGACATGGGATCGAAGTCCACTTTGGCGTTACGCCCCACGACTCCTGATCCCACTTAGCACCCTCAGGATGGCCGAGGCCATCGGCGGGAGGGGCGCAACGGCGACTCTTCTGCGGCGGGGGAGCGTCGAGTGGGGCGCACCGCGTCCTATCTTAGCACAAATCTAACCAGGCTCTCGAAGAGGTTAGTCTAAGATGCGCTCAGGCTTTAGATACTATACTCTACCCCGCGAGATGAGGTACTCCCACACGTTTAAAATTAACGTGAAGCAAGGGCGGCGAGCAGCGGACGGAGCCGTTCAATGGACTCTCTAGTATATTTTCCTTTGATTTTCAGATCTTTTTCCTCTCGTCGGCTCCGTCGTCGGGAGCGCGCGCGCCTCGGGGCCGGCTGGGCCGTCTCTGATGGCGGCAGCATGCGGCTGTGTGTTCCACGTCGCGCTGATTGGTGCGATGGGAGAGACGACGTTTACGGTCTATCACTCCAACCCGCTCTCTGAGGGCCAACTCCCTCTCGACATGGACACCGCTGACCTGAGGGGTGAGATGTTCTTCGACCTCTCCAACAAGGCTGAGCCCCTTGTGTGCAAGCAGCAAGAGAGCGGCCGCAAATGGAAATCTCTAGCCTGCCAGAATCCCGAGGAAGTCGCTCCCGACCTCGTCATCTCCAAGCTTTTGCTCACAGTCAGGCAACCGTTCGGCGAGTATGCAAGGTGCAATATTTGCAACGCCTCTGGCGTTGATCCACTGTCACAGCTGAGGTGCAAGCCGAACGCCTATCTTTGCTCCTGCGGCAACTTCTGGGACCCCAAAGACTGCAGCCATCAGCTTGCAGTGGGTAAAACGACGCTAAAAGACGCCTTTGGAAAGGGATATGTGATGTGCAGTCCCAGGACGTGGATGGATGCTCCGTACTTGTGCTGGGGGCCACATGTGGTCGGCATTACAGGTGGAACATGGTACTCGACAACAAAAGCCGGGTGGTGCGATGATCCTACGGCAGACCCGTCTCTCTGCACTTGGCGAGCGACAGTTGTGAAAGTTGTCAACAAGACGTGTTCGGACAGCAAGATATACGACGCAGTAGAATTCTTTGACCTACACCATGATGATGGCCGACGTTGCTTCAATTCCTGCCGCCCCCCATTCGACCCATCCCATCCTTTCAAGCCTCGACCGTTTGTGCGTAACACTACTGATGCATGCTGGATATATTGTTACTTTGCAAACCTTTTGGGCGAGTCCGGCCTGCTGCCGAATGGAAACTATTCAGGCATGCCTATTGCGCTTCTCGAAGAGGCATTTGAGGAGCCATTCCTTGACGAGGACAAGGGTGGCTGCCCTTCGTTGCTGCCTGAGGAGATGCCCTACCCGCAGCCATCGGCTGCGGCCACCGCGTGGCAAGCACGCCGAAGCAACTTCCAAACAGAATTGTTTAGGAACGGTCAGCAGCTCGGCCGAAGCAAAGCCTCATCAGCTATCTCTTGATACCGCGTCAATTATTGTGTACCTCCCTCCACCGCCATCCCTCATACCTCGTAACTCGTGCTATTTCTAGCTTTTTGCACCTTTGCTTTTTTGGCTGTAGTTGATTCATGTGTGGCTCATGCCTCCTTAGCCGCTTTTGTGCCTGCTAAGTCCTTAGCTCAAAAATTGTTGCATAAATCGTCGGTGTTACGTAAGTGATCGGCTCTTTTGTCTTTTGCTTTCCTTTTCCTTTTGCTTTCGGGCCTCTACCTCTACAATACTTCGGTCTTCTGTGGCGCCTCGGCCTCGGGGTGAACTATCGTTAAAACGATAGGGGCATGGAGCGCGCGCCGTCCCCCTCCTTTTTGGCCGTCCAGGCCACCGGCGTGGGCGATGTGCTTATGGATACACCGAAGGCCGCCCGCGCGAAGGCACGGACGACGGCACACACCCGAGCCCCGGTCGCACGCCGCGAGCCGCGAGCGCCAAATTGCGCAAGGAACGTGGGGTGACGTTGAGAAGTTGCGGCGCTTAATGCGGTGTAACCGATTTACAGACAAGCGGGAAACCCGGGCAAAAGGAACTCGCAAGAGAGCCGGCAGGAAGGCGAAGGAAATGTCTTAGCAGGGCGAAAGAGGGCAAATGTTCATTTTAACGGTAGAAGAAGAGCGGAGAGGTGCAGGGCCTGTAGAGCGCGCTCCGGACTCCAGACTCGAAGTCGCTTCGGACTCGAAGTCGCTCCCCAGAGGATAAGGTTGGTGGAGGCGGTCGGTTGAACCACTATGCCACGCGGATCTTTGCACGTAGCCATAGGGCCAGTGGGGAGGGCTGAGAACCACCCTATACCCTATCTATACTCTGGGTGCTGGGTGTTTCTCTTCCTCTTCTTTCTTTCACTCTTCTTCTTTCTTCCTTCCTCTGTTCTTCGCTCTTCTATTCTTTGTACTTTTTGCTGGTTTTTTGTAGTATTATTTCTTTATTTCTTTTGCTTCTGAGACATCGCGATTGCGACAAGGTAGGGTGAGGTGTCGTTCCGTCAATTGTGGGACATCAGTCGAATTGAGCGATCGATTGTCCACAGTTGTGGCTGAAACGAATCCCATGGTGCAAGTGCACCGGCTAGCAGCTGGCAAACTCTACACTCTACATGGAGAACAAGAAGGCCGTCCTCGCACGCGTCATGGACCTCGCCACCCAAGATCAGCCAAGCGACATCGTCGCCTGCCAGCAGAACGACATCGAGGAAGTAGAGGGATGTGAGAAAAAGACGAAGAAGATGAAAACTCAGCCCGCGTAGCTGGGGGTTACTGTGTTGCGAGTGGGGAGCGTGTGATTAGCTTTGTACTCATCATCTTCGTAATAATAATATTATTGTGGCTACCCAAAAAGAAAACAAGCACATATGGATGACAAAAAAATCACCTGGCCCTCTTTTGACGGAACGCGACTTTGCTACCCACCTGCACTAACTACTGCAACTACAGCTACAGACTACAGATTCAATATCATCCACTGCCTACCTCCGCTACTCCGCTAACAACATCGCCCTTGAGTCTTGAGTCCCTCCCCTCCTCCTCATCCTCATTCCCTCTCTCCCTCCATTCCAATGTCATTCCTTTGTGTTTGGTTTCCGGCAACTAAGTTTATTTATACTTGGTTCACCCATGGGGGGGCACGAGCCTCCCCCTCTCTCCACTCCTCCCCCGCCATGGGGGAGGAACCATCCACATCCACTCTCCTGGCACGCCTGATGGCTTGCAGGAGCACACTGCCATGCTGACCCATGGGGTTTCCCCCCGAGGTGGACTCGAGCTTTAGGAGAGGGCCTCGAGAGGGGAGAGGACGCGCTGGGGTGCGTAGGCGGTCGGTGCGTGCACTGGAGGGGGCACAAATATCGAGGGGAGGGGTCAGTGACCCCTCCCCCCAGTATCACTCGGTCACACTAATCTTATGATTGGTCGCCATGGAGGGGGGCCTCGCGCCCCCCCCACTCTCTCGGCCTCCCTCATGGGGGGCGAGAACCATCCACCCCCCTGCGCTGCCTCTTGGCATGCAGGGGGGACTCACCCAGACTGCCCAGACTCTCCCAGAGAGCTGGGCACAGATCGCACGCCCTGGCCCGCGTTGGCCTGCTTCTCGCTCTGACCAACCCCTCCTCCCCCTGGGCCCCCCTGATCAGGACCCCCCAGCCAGCTCCTGTCGACTTGCAGGGGCGCGGGAGCCAGCGAGGGAGAGGCAGGAGGGGCCAGGGAGGACAAATATCGAGGGGAGGGGGCGTGCCCCCACCCCTCGGTATCACCCGGACACCTGGCCCGTCAGGCATGGCGGGATTCTGGGACGGAGACGTTATGTCCAATTAGCTAGTGGGGTTGGCTAGGATATAACATTGATTATTATTAAAGTATCACTCGGTCACCTGGATCGTCAAGCATGGCGGGATTCCGGGACTGAAACGTTGTGTCCAATTAGCTAGTGGGATTGGCTAGAGGATATAACATGAAATGTTTTATTTATCCTTTATCCCACTCCGCTATTATCCCTACGCCTACGGGAGCGCCAACGCCACTGCCAGTGCAATTGTCGCGGGCGCACCCCCGCTTCGCGGAGAAGCATTACTTTAGCCCATGTGGCGTGGATGCATGCTAGCATATCGCAGACTCAAGCGTTCTGTTAGTCGTTGTAATTAGCTATCTATCGACGAAAGCTGAAGGCATCTAGCTTTCTTTCGACTCGTGTCTCGAGTATGCTCGCACCTCTCTAGCACGATTCGCAATGCGCAAATGGAAATCAATGTTGGGAGGGAGCGCGTTCAACTGCACGCGCTCCCATGGCTGAATATCCCGTCAACTCACCTAGTAGTCACCGTTATCTAGCTGACAATGCACCCAAAGGCCAAAGAGTCGTGGTGACACCAAGAGTCAACTGGGCATCATACGTGCGACCATATGAAGGCTAACAAACAGCGCGTTCGTACTTGCGATACCGGTATTTTCATACGCGCGACCCGAATGTTTGATAGCACTTTGCCATCGTCTCGGAAGCTCGTGAAATGGGATCAGTCATGTAGAAATTCGAAATGCATGATACCAAGGGGGCACCGGAAAGCGGCACGCCGTCTGATGGAGAGAAGGCCAAATTAAGATTGGCGAGCTCGATCGACGACGATTCAACGTGGACACCTCGTGCGTCGGCGAGATGTGGCGCAATGTCCGCCATGCGCTGACGAACCAAAGAGATTGAGTCGTATGGAAGCGGCTTGCCCATCACCTGTGAGGCAAGAAGGCGAAAGGTGCCTTTCATGCTCAGTCACACCAGGCACACATTCACACACCTTACTCACACTGCTTTACCCATGGCGCATGGAAAGTTACGCTACAGCCTTAACACAGGGAAGCTTCTCTATCGAGAAATCACCTGCGAGAGTGCGACTAGGATCTGCCAATCATCCCTGGCGTTACCGGGTGGGTCGAGGGCTCGTGCTGTGCGCTGCACACGGCCCTCCGTATTGACGTAGGTAGCGCTCTTCTCGGTGTACGCTGATCCAGGCAGAACTAGATTGGCTGCCAAGGCGCCAGCGTCGCCATGGTGGCCCTGAGAGAGGGACAGGTGTGTCGGCATAACAGCTGTCCGCTGCAGAGAGAGTATCCGATACAGGAAAAGACCGAGCATATTGTAGTAAAGGGATGCACGCAGCAGTTGGGATATGTGCGTTGAATGGACCTGGTAGATGACGAAAGCAGACGGGAGAAGTTGGTCGAACGCAATCTCGTCGGCTCCGAGCAAGTAGACCGCCTTCAATGCGTTGAGAGGGGCAGCCGTAGGCCCGGGCACAAAGCCGATGTCAAGGGCCCCCGCAGCGGCGGCGGCCGACTGCAAAACCCCATATCCATTCCAGTCTGGAGTGACGCATTGTGCGGCGGAAGCGACAGCCTTGGCTGCAGCAACAACAGCAGCCGAATCTTCCCCAGCGAAAGCTCCGGCGCCCAACAGCACGATAGGTCTCTGTGCGGCCTTGAGGGCTGCGCCAAACCCGGAGGTAGCCGTGACCAGAGATGCCAGAGCAGAGGCCGAATCGCCGAGGTGCTCATACTCGTAAGTCAAGTCCGCACGCGGTCCGATGGCTCCAACCTTAGCACGCATGGAGGGGATCGTGGTGGCCATCATTACATTGGGATAAATAAATGTGAGGCTCCCTTGAATGCTATGCAATGCGCGGGCACAAGTACGGTGGCCACCTGCAGCCCAAAGTGGCGGACCATCTTGCGAATGCGCGCATTAACGAGGGGTGCCTCGGCGCGGATGTGCGTGCCAACAAGAAGAAGGGCGTCGGCCTACAGAGCATGGTGAAGATGAAGGCGGTTGACGTGGACGTAAAAGGACATAAGTCCCCAAACAACGCGACTGGTCCAATGCGTGGAGCAGAAGACTGTCGGGTCTCACCTCTTCAATGCCCGCTATAGTTGAGCCCATTGTATAGGAAGGGCGAAGATCGGCCGATGAGACTGCTGCGGTGGGCGATGCTACTGCCGTCATTGTGGAGCCAAGCTTGTTGAAAAGATCCTAAGGACCACGGGACACGGCGTTGTGGATCAGCTCCATTTGCCCCGGCGCTAGATTCGTCGCCGGCTGGCGTCCAATCGCTGCTGACACTGCCAACAACCCTAGCAGGCTCTGACTGAGGTGCAATCAATGCCAAACGAGCATCTTACCTTTGCGCAGACAAGTGCCTCAACATCAACGAGAGGTCCAGCGAGAACGCCCACCTCAGATGGCGCGCACCCGCCCAGGGCTTCCGCGGCAGCAGCCAGCGCTTCACGCCAAGAGACAGGGGTGAGAGTGCCATTCTTTCGTAGAAGAGGAACGTCGAGCCGCTGGCGCTTAAGACCGTCAACCGCATAGCGCGTCTTGTCGGAAATCCATTCTTCATTGACAGCTTCATGGAGACGAGGCTGAACGCGCATGACCTCGCCCTTGGCAGTATCGACCTGTGCGTAATGGAAATGGGGACAGGGTGTTTGGACAATGGTGGCGAGCAGGCACCAGCATTATGACGTGCCAAATTTGTGGAAAAGGCGAGAGCATCACGTGCTCTCGTCGTTTTTCACATGGAAAGCACTCAACAACCGAAGCTTCCACATAGTGCATCGCTAGACTGGTATCACTAAAACAGGTGCTGATGCCCATGGACGCCGCGGGAAAAGACCGTGTGCATTTCGGCCCTGCATCCTTCATCTCTCCGCGACTTCCCATCTCGCGTGGCATCGCAGGGTCCAGTCTTTCCATCCGTGGGGTCCGTTTACCTTAATAGCTGGTCCACATCCGTCGAGCACGTCGATGGAAGGAGTGGAGCGATATTCCCAAGACCTTGCCGCGAAGGCGTTGGGCTTGGAGGTGAGCGCTCCGACAGGGCACAGGTCAACAACATTGCCGCTCATTTCCGATGCCAATGCAGCCTCGACGTATGTGCCGATTTCCATTGCATTACCACGGCCCACGGCGCCTAGCATGTCCACTCCTGCGACTTCCTGCAATTTTGGCGGAGGGACACTACAATTTATGAGCGCAGTTGAGCGTATGAGAGCTTTTCTCTGTTGACGTGATCAAGGCGTCAGAGCCATGACTAGGATAGATCTGCAACGCAGATGTGCGCCTGCCGTCTGCCTGATGGGACAGCTGGCGAAGTCAAATCAGTGATGTCATATTTCGAACTTACCTGAGAGAAGCGAACGCACCGCGTGCAATGGATGCACCGCGTCATCACTGTCTTCACAAGCGGCCCCAGATTCTTGTCCGCGGTTGCGCGCTTGGCTTCGTAATACCGCGAGCGATCGGATCCAAAATGCATGGCCTGATCTTGTAGATCGCACTCGCCGCCCTGGTCGCAAATTGGGCAATCGAGCGGATGGTTCGCCAGCAGAAATTCCATCACACCTTCACGAGCCTGCGGAGCAAACATCAGAGGTGCAAGTGACATTTTTATCGTCTGTCATAGCTCTCAGGACAACCGACCGACAGTGAGTGCAAACGGCCAGAATCAAAGCGGCAAGCACGGCAAACGCATCGGACATTGGATCACGAACGTACATGATCCAGAAGGTGACGCAACGGCAGCTTGCGGGTAGGCAAATATGGGCACACAAATGGAAGCGTGCTGCACCTTCTTCACCATCTGTGAATTGGTGAAGATCTTCATACCGGGCATGGTTGGATAGGCGCATGAGGCAACTGGCTTTGGCGACTTTTCGATCTCGACAAGGCACATACGGCAGTTGCCGGCGACTGACAGCCGCTCATGGAAGCAGAAGCGCGGCACGTTGATGCCCACAGACTCGCATGCCTGCGCGGAAGAATGAGTGGACTTCATGAAATTCAAACCGGCATTTCATTAAAGAAATATCGGAAAACAGGGACTAGAGTGCGGGAGTGGGGCAAGACAGGCATCCCGATGCAGAGCTCCTCGCGCATCACAGTGCGTGGACAGACAGCAAGCAGGGCCTTGCGTGTGCGCTCGTCACGCATGATGTGCACCTGCAAAATGCTTGAGCCGCTTTCAATCTGCACAGGGTTGCCGTCGACGATGACCTAGGGGGACAAACGGGAGGGGAGGGGTGACAGTATGTATCCACGCGCCTGGCACACGCCGCCTGGGCTCACCTCAATCATCGCAACACCCGGCCTCGGTTCGAGGGGCGCCTCTCCCCTCCGATGGATGGGAAGTGTGATGGGCAGCTCTGCCAGCCCATCGGCCTTGAGTGTGACGGGGGCGGCGGCGCCCTTCTCGGTGACTGTGGCCAGCGTCGAGAGCCGTCGGGCCGCACCGCGCAGCGCGAGCCGCATGGGGTGCGTGTGTACGAGGGGGCGGGGGGGGGAGGAGCGGAGGGGGGGGGAAGGGGGGAGGGGGAGAGGGGGGAGGGGAAGTGGGGAGAGAGGCGGGGGGGGGGGGAGAGAGGGGGGGGGGGGGAGCGAGAGGGGGGGGCGGGGGGCGGGGGGGCGGGGGGGGGAGCCGAGCGAGGGGCGGCGGCGGGGGCGGCGCTCCCCTTTGAAGACGCGATTGTATTATAAAACTCCTCGCTCGCGAGGCGTCGACATCGCGGCTCGTCCTCGAAGAGGCGAGAGGGGGGGAGGGGGGGGGGGTAGAACAAAGATTGATTGCGGAGAGAGAAGAAACCAAGAATTCCAGCCTCGTCGTCGGAACCAATGCTTCCTACAAAAGTACGTACTAGTACTCGTACAGAGTTAAAGTCCCGCCCCTTCGCCCCTTGCCTTACTTTCGCCGGCCGCCGCCCACCGCAGCAGCCGCGCGCAGCCCGACGCGGCGGCGCGCGCAAGACACCCCCGCTGTTCTTCTGTGTGCAGGGCACTCGCGCTGGCTCACGGGCGAGCCGCACCGAGATGGCAGCCGCCAGATCATCCGCTGAGAATGCTCTCAAGCGCTTTGAGCTCGAGAACGACGTGCGGGAGGTCGATGCAGTCTACCGATATGACAATGCCCAGCAGCAACAGTGGCTTGCAGCCAAGCCGTGGACATGCGATCCAAAGTACTTCAAGCATGTGCGCATCTCAGCATTGGCTCTCGTCAAGATGGTGATGCATACGCGTGGTGGGGGAAATATCGAGGTGATGGGTCTCATGCAGGGCAAGATTGACCCCGAAGACTCGCGCGGCCCGACTCTCATAGTCCTCGATGCCTTTGCGCTTCCAGTCGAGGGCACTGAAACCCGTGTGAATGCCCAGGCCGACGCCTACGAATACATGGTAGCCTTCCAACAGCTCGCCCGCGAAGCCGGTCGACTTGAGAACGTGGTTGGCTGGTATCACTCCCATCCTGGATATGGATGCTGGATGTCTGGTATCGACTGCAGCACCCAGATGCTCAACCAGCAGTTTCAAGAACCATGGCTTGCTGTGGTGATCGATCCGACACGCACAGCCTCCACAGGCAAGGTGGAGATCGGGGCATTCCGCACGTACCCACAAGGTTACAAGCCCCCGGAGAGCTCACGGGATGAATTTGAGAGTGTGCCACTTTCAAAAATCGAGGACTTTGGGGCGCACCAGGATCACTACTATCAACTTGACATCTCTTACTTTAAGTCAGTCTCGGATACCGCATTGCTCAACACTCTTTGGAACAAGTACTGGATTGCAACACTCTCCTCGTCGCCCATCCTCTCCAATTCTGCATACATGAGCGAACAGCTGAAAGATCTTGCGGACAAAGTAGAACAGGTTGAGTCACAGCTCACACACTTCGGGCGTGGAGGTAGTTCTTACCTTGGGTTGGGAGATCGTATGCCCAAGAAGGATGAAAGCCAGATGAAGAAGTTGGTGAAGGACGCGTCCAAACTGTCCCGTGAGCATGTGCAAGGGCTCATGCAACAAGTAATGAAAGATGCCGTGTTCAACATGTCTAGCGTGGAAAGGTCCACAACATCCCCAAGACCTGCTGATATGGACATCTCATGAGTGCAATCGACACTTTCGTTGCTTGGTGTGTACGCGCGATTACATGGGGTTGTAACGCGGCTGCGATTTTTTACGCTGTCGTGTGTCTAGACCGTGAGCTGCTTCCAAGGCGTACCTTCCTAGTCCACACGAATGCCTATGCATTGTGCGCTACGAATTTGGTGAGTGAGCATGAAGCGGGGACGGTCATGTGAGTGATCACGTGTTTTGTTGTAAATAGACGTCTGAAGATTGAGGGCTGCACACCTACCAGCCGTCTGGTACCTTTTACCGCCCCGCCGCCAACGCCCTGAAGCTCCCTTCCCTCCACCTCCTCCCCTTCCTCCCGAGGTCCTCCCCCCTTCATTCCTCATTCCTTTTTCTTTGCGGTTTCCACGGTGCGGCCCAGGTGCACTACCATGGGCCTGGTTCGGAGCGTGGGGTTTGGGCAGGCTTGTTAATGTTTGTTTGCTGTCTTTAGGCGTTGCTAGGGGCGCGTATGGTTAGCTTTAAGGTTTGTGCATTTGTTTTTGAGCCCTTATGAGGTGTCGTTCCGTCAATTATGGAACGCATCAATCGAATGGAGCCATCAAATGTCCATACATAGTTATTTATACAACAATCACCCCCGATGTTTAACACCTACGGCGCGCGCTTTCATGGCTAATTGTGGCATTCAGCCCCTGGGTGCAATAAATAAAGGCTCACAATTACACGAGGTGCACGCCGTGCGTGCCGATGCCTAACTTTTTCCTCTACGGTGCCCAATGCCTACAATTACAATTACACAAACAGGCAAAATAACAGAAGTCTCTCACGGGGCAAGTGTGATGAGTGATGAGTCGCAATCACCCATGTGCACGCCGTGCGTGCGCATGGCGCGATGTGCATCGTTTCCCCCCGCGGGGACGCCGTGCTTGCGCATAACAACTTTTTCCTCTACGGTGCCCCTATGGTGCCCAATGCCTACAATTCAATTACATAAACAGCACAAAGTGGCAAGCCATCGTCAACAACGTGAAAGGCGCCTTCGAATATCCGCTGGACCGTCTCTCAAACAATTGTGCTAGGCCGTACCATTGCAAAGATCAACACCATGAGATGGGCCTTCTGCGTGCATTCAACCCGGCATTCGGGCCACATTATGTCGACTCGACTTCGATCCAAGAACCCAGTCTTGTCAAACCATTCATTCGCCCACATCCATAACGTTGCACAACTGTTACAAGGTGAGCTTCCACGATACGCGGCGGCCGCGAAGGATTGGCCACAGTCGATCACTCCGATGTGCATGAGTTCACAACCAAGGTGTTACATTGGTGGGCATGCAACTGCACAAAGATTCCGACATGGGCACTTGCCGCTCGAATTGCCTTCTCATTGACTCCCAATTCGGCTGGATGCGAGCGTGTATTCTCACTTGTCCAATGCATGTTTGGGTCTTTGCAGACCACTAGCCACAGACAGGCCTCGCTGATCAAATCCAAGCTGCACTCCTGTTGCGGTACAATGATCGTGATGTATGCTAAGTGTGTTTGAAGTGCTCAAAAATGTGGTTATTCATAAGTTATTCTTAGTAGTACTTACTTTCTTGCTATTGCTATCCTCCAAATATAGCGCCTAGCTAGAGCCCATCACAATGACAATGACAATGACACAATGGCGACCGACGGACACGCCGACAGCCGCCGCGTACTGTCGTACCCGCTAGCTAGCGCATTGCTACAGCGAAGGGGAGCCAAAGGCGCAATGAGTGAGCAACTTCGAGCAACGTGGCGAGCAACTTGGCGATGGCGAGCAACTTAGCCTCTCTTTTGCTGACCCATATTGAACAACTTTTCCGAGCATTTTGGGGGTCCTAGCGAGCAACTCTTGTCAGGCCCTAGTTTGCGGCGGTGGCGGATACTGCTATGATCGAGGATCCAGGCCTATGAGTTTGGGGATACAATGGACTAACATCAAATCCAACAACAAAACTGTCATTTCAGTGTCAGTGTCGTTTATGAATGAGAACGAGAGCGTGAATGCTTCGAGTCAGCGCCTCAATATGAAGATGTGATACGAGTACTATTGAAGACCCGAGCACCGGTGGTCAGGGCCGACTTTCTTGTGGCCAAAAGCGGCAGCCGTGTGCTGCACGCGCTGTGGGGTGCATGGGGTGCTCCGCGGGTGACGTCTCCCCTGCTCTAGCTAGGCACCGGATGAAGGTTGGGCGCCCGATCGCGCGGACGGATCTCGGGGGAATCGCGTGTCATGAAACAACGGCCCCAAAATAACCTTATCGCCCCCGCGACGCGACCGCCAATTCTCAATTCTGTACTGTTGAAGCCCCAACGCGTGTGCGTGTGCAGAGGGGGGGCGAGGGGGGCGGCAAAACCGACCATTTTCCTCGGCAATTTTTCGTGGAGGCAAATGAGAGAAGCTGATTCTTGATTTAACACTCTCGGGAAGTTGCCAATACCCATACTCATACTTACTTAGTATTAGTACTTAGGCACGCTCTCAATCATGGTACCAACTAATACCACGAGGCAGCAAGCGTGGGCGGAGGACCACACGCATGCGCAACACAAAAAGCGCCACATAAAGCTATGGCTACTCTGATGACGTTGGCTATACATTCACGAGCACAAAGAGGAAATAAGTTGTTCTCACCATGTTCATGATCCCACGGAAGTCTTCCACGCCGTCGCTCTGGGAAGAACACCTTCTAGAAGTACTTGAAAATAGGGCGGGATGTCTTTTCCCTCATGCTTCGCACAGACGTTGTTCCTGGAACAGCGGTGGCCTTCTTCACAGTGGGTAAGGCGCACTGAACACCCTGAGTCGCTATCGATCCATAAGCAAATGGTCGACCCACAGCTGCCCGATACCGAGCGAAAGAAGTATTTTGTGCTCTCATAGCAATGCCATGAGGAAGTGATCAAGGAACGCAATCCGGTCCCAGCCGTCAGGAATCCTCGATCCAAGAAGGTCAAGCCGCAAGCGGAGCCCAGAAATTGATATACGTGAATCCATCAGCATGTTGCGGATGACACATGTAATGTGCATGCAGCTGGCCTTCACTCGTATCAAAACGCACATCTCCATCAGAGGGTTGAAAAGGCCCGGATGGACCAGCCGGCCCATCCGCTATGGAACCACGCCACTTCGCATCCCCGACCAATAAATCAAGGGTGAATTAAAGGAGGGGTGTGGCCTTGGCAGCCTCCACGAAGGCGCGCACTGAGTCCTCAGGCGTGCCTTGGAGCACTCCATGCCCCAGATTGAGAATGAGGCCGGAATCGCGCTTGCCGCCAGCCTTCCTGATGCAGGTACGTACGGCTTCGCTAATCTGTTCCTCGTTGCCAAAGAGCAAGGTTGGATCGATATTCCCCTGTACCAGACGATCGGGACCGAGCGTGGCGCGTGCGGTCTCCATGTCGACCGCCCAGTCCAAGGAGACGACATCGCACTTCATGTCACGCTGGCGCTCGAGGTACGAGGACCCACCGTTGGCATAGTAGACAACGGGCACGTCCGGATGACGGGCCTTGACGTATGCCATTGCCTGATCTGCGTAAGGCTTGGCGAATTCGGAGAATTGCGACGGGCCGATGTGGTGAGCCCAGGACTCGAAGAACTGGATGAACTGAGCGCCCGACTCTATTTGATAGCACGCATAATCGCCAATGGCCACGGCCATGTGCGAGAGTGCCGCGTGGAGCACCTCGGGTGCAGCGGTCATCATCTTCTTCGTGTGAATGCAATGCCGGTTGGCCTCACCCTCCACCGCGTACGCGACAAGCGTGAATGGTGAGCCAACGAAGCCGAGCAGGGACGTCTTTCCCTCCGTCTCGCGGCGGAGTGCACCAAGAGTTTCAGCCACGAAGGGCAGCTTGGCGGCCGGATCGCCGAGCTCCGTCATGGCCTTCACGTCAGCCATTGTTCGCAGCGGCGAAGTAATCACAGGACCCGAACCCTTGATGACGTCGAATTCGACGCCGAGTGCAGGGAGGGGCGTGAGGATGTCACTGAACATGATCACACCATCAACGCCAAACGCGTGCCATGGCTGCAGACTGAGCTCAATGGCGATTTCCGGCGTCTCGGAGCGCATACGGAAAGGATACTTGTCTGACATCGCGCGGAACGCCTTCATGTACCGCCCTGCCTGCCGCATGAGCCAGACGGGAGTGCGCTCGACCGGCTCACCGCGAGCGGCACGGAGCAAGATGTCATGGTCCCCTGGCTTGATGATGGGCTGCGGGCCGAGGCGAGCGGCGACCTCGGCGGTGAGCTGAGCGCGCGGCGCCGCGTGCCGCCCGCCGCCTACACGCGGTGCGCAGCCGGGCGTGAGCGCGAGTGCGAGCGCGGCGCAGCACGTGGCGGCTAATGACATCATTGGGATCTCTCTCTCTCTCTCTCTCTCTCTCTCTCTCTCTTTCTCT
This sequence comes from Isochrysis galbana, assembly GCA_018136815.1. Taxonomy (NCBI): domain Eukaryota; phylum Haptophyta; order Isochrysidales; family Isochrysidaceae; genus Isochrysis; species Isochrysis galbana. The sequence continues at coordinate 6,793,269 of CM030933.1, read as the reverse complement.
CTCTCTGCTTCCTCTCTCTCTCTCTCGCTCGCTCGCTCTCGGTCTCTTTCGGTCTCTCTCCTTCTCTCTATCTATCTCTCCTCTCCGCGGTCTCTATTTGTCTCTCCTCCCTGACTCCCTCTCTCTCTCTCTCCCTCTCCCTGTCTCTCTATCGCTCTCTGGCTTAGCTCGCCTCGGCCGGGGCTCAGCTCTTCCTCCTCTCCCCCCACCCCCCGGCGGCAGGAGAAGAGAAAAGAGGAAGAAGAAGAGAAGAGAGGGACAGCAAATCTCTTCTCTTCTCTTCTTCTGCGGAGTCCAGTGACGGTGGACTCACCGCGAGAGGAACCCGAGATCTTTCCCCCCCCCCCACCTCTCTCTCTCTACTCTCACTTTCACCCCCTCTCTTCGTGTGCGTCTCCGGTCTCTCCCTTCATCTCGCTCTCTCACGTAAAGCATTATCCTCTGTTCTCCCATCAATCCTCGGTCCAGCACCCCTCCCCCCACGCCCCTGAATAATGGAGGAGGAGAGTCTAGAAGAGAGATAGCGTGGTTCTCTCCTCTAGATACTCTACTCTACAGGTCTTTGTTGGGAGAAGAGAGAGAGAGAGTAAGAGCTCGCGCGAGGAGAGAGGAAGGCACCGATCTCGTATTTTATTTTCCTTGTACGAGTACTTTACTCTCTAGTCGAACGTAGGGATAGAGTACGGAAAAAGGCCCATCATACAATTCCAATTCCAAACGCTACTCCTACTCTAGACTGTATGTGACAAGAATGAGTGTGGGGCTGCAGCGCTACCGGGGGGTGGGGGGGGGGTGGGGGGAGGGGCGAGGAGGAGAGCAGACGGTGGACCAGAATGCTTTTCGCTTTTCGGCCTCGAGTCGAAAACCCCGCTTTTCGATCAACCTCAACCTACCCCAAAAGGTGTGTCGGCAGGCGCCAGTTTTTCGATGAAAAGCTCGCCGGAACTCTCGAACCCCCCTCGCCGACCATCGCGTGCGCTACACATCTACGCATACGAGGTCAGCGACCACCTACGACCTGCGCGCATGACGAACAGCGCATCATCTGCCGTTGCCCTCACCTCGAGCAACTCGCCGGGAGAGTCGCTCGCGGGCGCCGAGTCGCGAGTCGCCAAGCGGGCTCTGCCGCGAGTCATCCAAGCAGTCCCAGCAGGGTTGCTTGGCGCCACCCTCGGCCCTCACTCATGTCGAGGTCCTCCAGCACGTCACCCCCATCTGCACCTCGTGACCGGCAGCGGCAGCGGCGGCCAGATGTTTCACAGTGGATAGTGGAGCGGCGATTTTCTCTCTAGCGCGCAGAGGTTTACGACCCAAGAGCATGGCCAGATTTTTTTTTTACAAAAATCGCGCATTTCGCCACGCTTCATTAAATTTCTCGACTGTCGGCGAGGGGGGGGGAAAGAAGGAAGAAAACCTGCCTTCTAAAGACTTCCTTCACACTTCAAGAGTAGATCAATCGATCGATCGCCCCTCGTGACCGAGCGACCGACGCTGTGTGCGCCGACGGTTCGGCCCATCGTCGGGTGCGGCTTGCTATCGAGTCCACATCCCTTCCTCACCGCGATGCAGGGCCTTCTCCTCTTTCTCATGGTGCTGACCGCAGCCCCTGTGCAAACCATTCGCACAGCTGTGCATCCCGTGGCGATTGGCTTCACACGCAGCATGCAAGTGAGGCATGCACTTCCTCGTGCATGCGATTCTGAGCCAGAAGAGGGGAAGACACAGGTAGGGAGCAAGGCATACTACCAAGGCTTCCTGTCCACACCATTAGAAGAGTCACGTGGAGATGGTACAGAGCAGGCCATTAAACTTGGCCTCAGCGCGGCTGGCATTGTCGGTGTATTGACTGTGGCCTTCCTTGCTTCAAATGGTTTATTGTGAGCTCTCCAAGTCGCTAGATTCTTGCGTTGCTCTGCCGTTCTACCTCGGTGAGTTCAAGTCAAGTATTAGAGGACACGGCCTTCGTCATCAGTCGGCAGGTTTGCCGCACACACCTACCGCATACACCGAGAACATTGCCATCACGTAATGATCGCGGGCGGTGCGAATCGCAGATTGGCTGTAAATTTGCAAATTCTGTATGGTTCTACTGGGATGATGTTGAATTCTCTTAATGTCGCAGACTCCGTCTAGTACCTGCGGCGTAGCTGCGACCAGCTAGATATCGCCCATGATAGTCAAGGAGTACGCAGTTGGAATGTGGGTGAATGTAGGGTGTCGGATCAAGTGTTAATTTGCTTCAGAGGCCGGTCAAACGCTCCAACCCAAAAACAACAGTTTCGATTTTTCAAAGAGAATCAGAGCTTCAGACTCGCAGCTAAGGTCGTTCATCGAGTACATTACTAGGGCGGTCAAACAATGATTTATAACTACTAACATGTGGGGGGACTTCATTTTTTTGACCTTAATTTGACCGTCCCCCCAAGCCCAAGCCCTTAAAAAAACTCCCGGGGGGCTCACCTGCCGCCACGAAAAATTTCCTAGGAAAATGGTGGGGTTTACCGCCCCCCTCGCCCCCCATGTGCACACGCGCTGGGGCTCTAGCAGTAAAGAACTAGCGATCGCGCCCAGGGGCCGATAAATGATAAATAAGGATAAGGATAAGCAGGAAATAAGTTATTTGTTATTTAATAAGGTTATTTCGGGGCCGTTGTTTCATGACACGCGATTCCCCCGAGGTCCGTCCGCGCTATCGGGCGCTAGACTTTCATCTGGTGCCTGGAGCAGGGGGGGACGTCACCCGCGGAGCACACAGTGCGTGCACACGGTCTCGCCCTCTCGCCTCTCGGGGGATCACTTGAATTTCGGTTGGTGTGAGTGGTGAGTGGTGTGACAGTGTGACTGGCGGAGTGGAGTGGCTGTGGCTGTGGCTGTGGACTGGGGCTCTAAGGATTGTTGAGACAGGGGATGGGGCTCTCCAGGGGCGACCGTGCTCACGGAGGGCTGAGCACAGGGAGCGCTGGGACTGGAGGGAGGCATGGCACCGGCGGGAGCACCGCTCACACAAGCTTGGGGCGACGGCGGTCGAGAGAGCTCGCCCAGAGCCCCAGGGAGTGCGGCCATGGGCGCGACTCTCGGAACTCTGGGACGAGAGAAAACACGGGAAACACATGGGGGGGCGCGCGCAAGGAAAGAAAGGGGGCGCACACATGAGAAAACTAGGGAGGAGGATCGAGAGCGATCCCCCCTATCCTAACACACGGGGGGAAGAGAGGAAGATTGGGATCGGAGGATCCCGATCGGACGGAGAGGATGCGACCTGAAGGGAGAAACCAAAACACGCGAAGGCGGGAAAACAAAGAGAGAGGGTGTCGTATTCCATACGATGACAGACTTTTACTTCTAACCGGTGGGTTATTTTAAGCCTCAAGGTCTCGTCGATTGGTATACCGCCTCTTCTTCTCTTACTTTCTCTCGATGTCGGTGGGTGTGCGGCTCTGCTGGCGGCGTCCTCAGTCCCGACTTCTCCTGTAAACAGGTGCGGGACTTACATATTTTCCGGTGAGCGGAGCCCTCGCTCCGCCCACCCCCTTCTCCGCGCTCTCTCTCCCCTCTCCTGCAGGCACGCGCGATGGCGCGCCTGCGACGGGCCTGCAGCTGCCTCTGGCGACCCCTGGAGGCTCCTGGAGGCCAGCTCAGGGGGCAGAGGAGGCTGGGGCTGGGCCCTGGTCTCCCCTGCCTCTCCCTCGCTGGCGCTCCTGGGCCTCAGGGGCCCCCACTCTGCACCGGTCTGCCTGTCGAACAGGGGGGGAGGGGGGGTTGGAGCGATGGGCTGGCCACGAGGGGCCAGGACGCGCGAATCAGGCGAGCCTGTCAGGGAGAGAGTGGGTCAGCAGGGCAGTGGCCTCCTGGCAAGCCATCAGGCATGCCAGGAGGATGGGTGGTTCCTCCCCCACGGCAGGGGAGGAGTGGAGAGAGAGGGGGGCTCGTGCCCCCCCATGGGCGAACCAAGTATAAACTTAGTTCGCTCTGTAGGCCTTGAGCTGTCAGTCTGTGATCTGCAGCTTGCCGTCCCCCCTGGGGAGGCCAGCATGGCTGCTGCGTGTGGTGTGGCCGGGGCCACGGGCCACGGGCCGTGCGGCGCGACCGGGGTCGCGCTCACGACTTGCTCGGCCTCAGCTGCTCAGCTGGCGGACGCGGACACGCGGACGCGGTCGCTTCTGCTCCGGATTCCGGGACCCAAAAGTTGTGTCCAATCAGCTAGTGGGGTTGGCTAGGACTAGGGTATAACTTTATCCATTATTATTGGTCAGAGCGATCGGCCGGCCAGCGTGGGCCGGGGTGTGCGCTGTGACGCCGGCTCTCCGGAAGAGTCTATGCAGAGTCCCCCTGCATGCCAAGTGGCGGCGCAGGGGGGGGGTGGTTCTCACGCCCCAGGAAGGGGACCGGGAGGGGCGGGGGGGAGGAGGTCTCGAGGCCCCTCTCCATGGCGACCAATTATAAGATGAGTGGATACCAACTAAAATAAGGGCCAAGCAGAGCACATTCAATCATCGAGGGGAGGGCAGGAAGGCACATGAAACACGTGTGACATGTGACGGAGAACAGAGAGAGGCGCACTCCTCATCTATGCTCATCTATGGGAGAATACAGTGATCGGGCGCGTCAATTTGAGGACAACCAAAGCACCAGTCGTGTCTGGATCCTTTGCCTCTACAGGCACGTGGAGTTGGACCAAGTTAGGAGAGCAACGCTCGACACGAAATCCCATCTTGCAGCACAGCTCGCAGAAAGCTGCCTCACGCTCCGGCCAACGTTCACGGAAGGTGACGAGGCCGACGGCCATGCTGTCAGCAGCGATTGCACTACACAATGTAGTTGCGAGAGGGGCGAGGGTGTCTTGGGTGAATAGATCATTTCCTGTCCAATAGAGCACATCTGCAGCCAGCACTAGATCAGGTGCTGACACATCATCCGCTTCGGCCAGGAGTTTCCGTGGAGAATAGATCTCACCCCACGGCAGGGCCGCACAGCGAATCAAGCCACGTGCATTAGCTGTCCGCTCTTCAAGGAAGGGCACCCGGCTCGGAAGATCCGTGACTACGTATGCCTGCAACTCTGAGCTGAATTCGATATCCTTCACCAAGGCCATTGCAAGCTCACCTGTTCCAGCCCCCAGCTCGAGGACGACTCGAGGCTGTATCAGGCCGAGAGCCTCGCGCGTCGCCTTGCATTGCAGCAGTGAGGCAAGCAGCCTTCCGCTATCCCAGACATCCTCACCCGTGCGATCCGTCATGGCCCGTCGGCGAGAACCCCCGAGTCGACATTTTTATACCCTGAGTCCTGTGTGTGAGCGGATGCTCGCTCGCCGGGATACGGGAATGGAGGAAAGGGGAGGGAGTATTGTAGACTGAAAAAAGAAGAGAAAGATGTGTAAAAAATTCTAATACTTGGATGAACGTAACGGCCGTCGCAGAGAGACAAAAGAGAAGAAGGAGAGAAATTCGCAGAGAGAGAAGAGAGAGAAGAGAGAGTAGTATATTTATCCGTTAAAGGAGTGTGAACTTATTACTACTACGTAGTAGGAGACTGACTACTGCTCGCGCCCTTTTCTCCCCTCCCGCTCCTCTCTCTGCAAGGGGTCCCTCTCGATCGTACTCCCCCCCCCACCCCCCACCCCCTCCCCTATCTTGGGCCAGGTCAGCGCGGCGATGGCGAAGGACAGACAGGATGACTCCGTGGATGAGGTGTCCGACGACTCGGATGAGGAGAGGCCCACACCCGTCTCAGTAATGGAAGAAATCTTCCGCTTCTTCGGTGCCCGTCCACACCGGCTACGCAGATTCAAGCAGGACTGGCTCAAGATTGGCGATGAGCTGACGGCGGCTGAGTTCATGTATCTACTTTCGCTCCACACTGGAAATTCGGAGCTCTCGCGATTCCACCGCAAGCACCTTGTTACAGCGCTCATTCAGCTGCATGCTGACCTCGACTGCATGGACTCAAATGCTGACGGCACCATCGGGTGGGATGCCTTTCAACAGCAGCTCATACGAACGGCCACGGCGCCACCCGACCGCACCGGTGGTGAGAACGACGAGCCGATTCCAAAGATGGAAAGGCTCCCTATCCGCGTAGCCGGGCCAGAGTTCGATCCTGAATGCCCTCATCGGGTGACTGTTGACGCTATGATTGTCTTGGATGCACCTCTCGAGCTCCTGTTGTGTGAGCACGTGCCGCAAGTCTCTCCCGACGGCACGGTCAAGAGCAAGTTTCTTCTGGCTCCAGAAGAGTGTGCGGAAGTCTTTACACGTCGGCTGTCTCTCTGGAGGCTGGCAGGCAGCACGCTCACTAGACTCCGTGTCATTGCAGAGAACACAGGCTTGCTGTCTTGCGCTTCTGTGGTTGGATCCACTTACAGCGGAGTCTCGACAAACTGTGAAATGGTGTCAGCATGCGATAAGCCTATGGCACAGGTTTGGTCGATCACGGTGACCGGCCGCATCGTCGTCGCCAAAGCTGAACGAGAACTTGTCACTAAACGGCCGCTTCTGTGTCTTGCCCATGATGTAGTCGGTAGGGAAAATCGGAGACTACTCTTTGGGGGATGTGTCAATGGGTCTGTGATAGTGTGGGACGTGGAAACTTGGGAAGTGCGTCAGGAGTTCAAGGCCCATGACGGTGCGGTGTCAGGCCTGCAGCTGCTCAAGGTAGTGGATCAGCTTGCCACAGTCTCCCACGATCACACCCTACGGTTGTGGGACGTTTCGGAGGAACCTCCCCGGCTCCAACCGAGTTGTGGGGACCGATGGCACGCCCGTCCAATCGTCGGTGTCGTCTACTCACATCACCACCAGCTTGTGGCAACAGCTAGTGATGACCGGTCAGCAGTTGTCATCAACCCTGTCCTCAGCGAGCGGCTATGCAGTCTAATCGGTCATTCATATCCCATTGTCTCAATCGCGCTCACACCTGATGCGATCATCACTGCCGACGCGAGGCTTCACGTAAGAGTGTGGGAGATGGTGTCACTTACTTGTGTCCAGACGTTCCGCATATCCCCTGTGGGAATGCCTGTCGGGGACACAACATTGACTGCGGCGGCTACTCTTCGTGGAGGTCCGCCGCGACTCATTGCTCTAGCCGATGGAGAATTCCATCTCTTTGGTGCAGAAGACACGTCGAGGAATCGTCGCGATGCTCCTTCAGCATTGCTGTACTCCCCCAAATACCTCAAAGTCATATCCGCAGCGAGTGATACCTTGAGGGTATGGGACGCCCGGAGTGGTGCGCTCATCAAAACCTTCCGGGCTCTTACCGAGGCGCCCATCTCCACTGCGTGCCTTGATCACACCGAACACAACTGTCTAGTTGGGGACCAAGGCGGCCACGTGACACAATTCAATCTGTCTGGCGGTACCCTCGTTCGGTCACTAACACGACACAAGTCAGAGGTCATTGCCATTGCACTTGTTTGGTCGGCAGCCACGGGCATGATGCGCATAAAACGGAAAGGACGCTTGGACGCGAAGCAGACGAAGGAGGAAATCATACACGGCGCGCTGGTCGTCTCCGCAAGCGCGGACCGGATACTCTACATTTCCTCAGCTAGACAAGGCTATCTTCTGACGAAGTTTGAGATTAGCGCTGGCGATCTAGCTTGCCTCGCAACCATGCCCCAATTCGGTCTCATTGCTGCCGGTTCTTCTTCTGGGGCTCTCTCGCTTTGGAAGATCTTCGAATCAAGTGCGGTTCGCCACGACTCGCGATGCGAAGGGCACGAGGCGGAGATCACTGGGTTGATCTTCTTAGGTGACCACTCACTCCTCGTTTCCGCCGATGCTCAGACTGAGCTCATATTGTGGCGAGTAGCCACATTGAAATGCATCCCGCTCCTGCGGTGGTGGCATCGGAGTGCACGTGATAGCTCTATGCACGTGGTTGTCACAGCACTCGCGTTCGAGCCTGCCAGGAACATCTTGTTCACTGGAGATGAGGAAGGGACTTTGAACGTTTGGTGGCTCAGCCAGCTCCATGAAGCTAACTCTCAAGCTTTGGCCGCCAACTCAACCGATCTCACACGAAAGCAACCGACTGGGTCTGCACCACGGTTGCTTGGAGAGCTAGAAGTCTCTGACATTGAACCAGAGGCAATGTGGGTGGGCCATGAGGATGCGATCAGCGCTCTTGTTCAAATTGATGGAGACCAGATGGAATCAGGCAGCCGAAGCAACGTCGGGTTGATGAGCGCGAGCCATGATCGAAGCGTGGTTGCATGGCTTATCAATGGTGCCAATCCCGAGTCGGACCGCGAGTGCAATCTGTGCGGTCGCTTGTCCGCCGGGTGGGCCGTGCCACTCGATCGAGCAAGCATGCAAAGAGAGGAAGAGGAGCGGCGCACCAAGTGCATCTCAGAGCTAAGTGATTTTGACCCGCCTGATGGGTTGACTGCATTTAAGACACGGCACCTCCTTCATAGATATATTGAGGATCCGGAGGACAGAGCAAGCCGAAAGGCGCGGGAGAAGCAAGCTGCGTTGTTGTCGGGCTCGGGGCGAGCTCCACGACGTGCCTTTCCTCCTGGCGAGAGACGTACATGAGCATTATTTATATGCCATATCGTCGCTATTATCTTGTTCCTTGGATGAAATATGAGAGCGGGGTCAAATGGCACAGTGGATTTCACACACCCCTCAGCAACCAATTTTATACTTGGTTCACTCATCACTCATGGGGGGGCACGAGCTCCCACCCTCTCTCCACTCACTCCTCCCTCGCTGTGCGGCTGTGCGGGAGGAACCACCCCCCCTCCTGACATGCCTCATGGCATGCAGGCCCAGCATACGCCACTGACCCAGACCTTCCCAGACAGGCACGTCCGGATCGCACGCCCTCGCCCTCGCTCGCTAGCCCGTTGCTATAACCCCTCCTCCCTATTATCGCCCTGGCACCATCGCGGTGGTTAGGGCGGCCGAGATGAGGGAGAGCGAGAGAGCGACGCTATCGCTCGCGCTCTCTTCGCAACTGAACCGGATAAAAATCTCCTCACAATCTCTCACACTACTATCGAACGCACACTCACACAGTAATACGTAGAAAACTAACATAAAGAGGGCGTGCGCGTTGAGAGTTGAGAGGGGGAGGAGGAGGAGGAGGAGAGGAGCGAAGAAAGAGAAAAGAAGACAGGACGCCCGTCGCCTCTCCTCACGTGAAGAGAAGCCTTGCCGAACTTAGAAAGTAAAGAAATAATGAGAGGAGAGGACGGAGCAGGCGGAGGATCATCTGTAACACTCCCAGCTAATAAAATTGTAGTAAGTTTATACTTGGTACTTGTACTTGGTTCGCAGGGGGCGCGTGCGCGTGAATGTAGTAAGAATCTTATCCGGCGATATACGATTGGCGATGCGATCGGCGATGGATGGCGCTCTGCCTCGCCCAAGCCGCGGTGGTTGCCTCATGGGCACCACCGCGATAATAAGGAATCCGGTGTGATGAATACTCCGTTTCAAAATACGTCTATCACTCCCGCGGCGGGCGCCGCGGTTCTTTACCGGTAGAGCCCCAGAGCCAGAGCGTGTGCAAGGGAGGGGCGAGGGCGAGCGAGGGGGGAGGAGAATCGCACCATTTTCTGGCGAAAATTTTCGTGGCGGCAGGTGGCCCCCCTGGGAGTTTTGTTGTGGGCTTTGGAAAATGCTCAAAAAATGTCACCCCCCCCCATATTAGTACTTGAAAAGCCCTGTTTGACCGCCCTACTCCTTGGTCCTTGGTGGCTTCTAGCCGCATCGAGCATCGACGCCGGTGCGATGGTGCGATGGCGTCATCACCCTTCGCAGCGCACATTCCAGTAGAAGAGAACCATTGCGCTGTTTGAGCCCTCACTCACAAGCCCTTTTCTCGAGCCAACTCCGACTGAGGAGCAACTCTGACTCGCGAGCGCTCTACTGATTTTACTCGTGGTCCCCTCAGCACTAGGGTGATTCTAAGGTTATAACCAGAAGAAGAAAATCCTGACGGATTGGTTGGTCGTCCTATCTCTCTCGTTGGGCGGGAAAGAGGAGAAAGATCGAGGGGGGAGAGAGGGAGAGGGAGGGAGAGAGAAGGGAGAGAGGGCGGGAAAGAGGGAAGGGAGGGAGGTAGAAGGGGGGGAGGGGAGCTTGGGCAGGGGGGGCAGGGGGGGGCTGGACACACGATGGGCGTGCAGGGCCTGCTCGGCCAGCTGCGTCCAATCGTGCAGCAGGCGCATCTCTCGCGCTTCCGGCTGCAGACGCTCGCAGTCGACGCATATGGTTGGCTGCACAAGGGCGTCCTTGGCTGTGCGCAAGAGCTGGCGCGCGGGGAGCACACCGAGGACTTCCTCAAGTACCCGCTGGCCATGATCGAGCTCCTCCAGCTCTATGAGATAACGCCACTCCTCGTCTTTGATGGAGGCATCTTGCCTGCAAAGTCGCATGCGAGCCTCCAGCGCGCTGCTACGCGCACACGCAACTTGAAGAAGGCGAAAGACCTCAGTGGCATCTCTGGCAGTGATAGGCAGGTCGATGCTGCGCTGCGCAAGGCGGCCGGGGTCACGCCTGAGATGGTTCGGCGTCTCATTTTGGAGCTTCGCACTCGCGGGATCCCGTGCATCGTGGCGCCCTATGAGGCAGACCCGCAGCTTGCATTCCTCGTGCGCGAAGGATATGCGGCGGCAGCTATCTCGGAGGACTCAGACCTCATCCCTTATGGCTGCCCACGAGTGCTGTTCAAGCTTGATCGTAATTCCGCGTCCGGTGAATTCATCGAATGGGACGACATACAAGCTACAGAGGCAGGCGGGAAACACCTCTTCGACGGCAATTGGGAGGGAGAGTGGGAAGAGTGGCGCGAAAAACTACTCGTGGCCATGTGCGTTCTCGCCGGCAACGACTATCTACCTTCACTTCCTCAGATTGGGATTGCCAGAGCACATGCTGCAGTACGCAAGCACCGTGAGCTCCGTGCAGCAGCCTACGAGGTTGGTCACTTGGTCTGTCTCGATCACGATGCTATCCAGGAATATGCAGAGCAAGCACAGAGGACTGAGCTCATCTTCCGACACCAGCTTGTATACAACCCGCAAGATAAGCGGTTACAGCCGCTCTCGCCCCTACCGCCCGGGTTGATGGTCCACCAACGGGATTTAGATGGCCTCATTGGCCGCATGCTCGAATCTGAGATGGCGCAGCGCATTTGCCATGATGTGAGCGTGCATCCAGTGACACATGAGCCACTTGGTGTGCCGCTGTCTCGCCACTCAGCCGACATCATGTGTTCTCCCGTTGTTCGTGGTGATGCCAATTCAGCTGCAAGCCCAATGGGACGTGTCGGTTCAGCTGGGACTCAAGGCACCGCTGCTGAGCCGGAACCCGTAACAGTGAGTGCGAACGGCATTACAGAGGAGGAAAAGGCCTCGCCCGTGGAAGGATCTTGTCCGTCAGCCATGCACATTGCGATGATTAAACGGCAAAGGGAGGCAGGCGCTCGACCTGAAGCTACACAGTTCATTGGAGCGGGCTTTCTGGCCATGGAGTGTCAGATCGCGGAAGCAAACAGCGTGGCTCCTGCTACAGGTAGGTACATTCTTAGCGGTGAAGCCAGTACATCGAAAGATGAGTTTGTGGGCAACTGGTGCCGAGATCAAACGACAGCTTTGTTGGGAGAGCAAAGAATTGATAAGTGCTGCCATGAAAATGGACTGGACAAGTACGTATGCTCTTTCGGAGAACCGCGGCATGACATAACCTTTATCGATGACGGGAATATTACGCGCTCACCGCCCACTGCAGGAGCCTTTTGGTGGGCAGTGGCAGAGTGGGCAGCCGCGGAGGGTGAGCATGACTTGTTGCGATTACTCGCCCGAGAAGGAGATGATTCTCTCCTTGCCGGTTCACGCCCAACCGATGCACAATCTCTGCGGCTGATTTATACCTCCCTCTGTCATTGGGTCCTGGCTGCTGGGGGCATGCATGGAGCATCACCACCCTTCTCCCTAATACGGTCCACCCTCTCCATGCTTGGATTTTTGCGACCTTACGTCCTATTGCATCCTCACGACAGTCAACTTCAAAAGCACTTTGAATGCGCCTTACTAGCAGGCTGGAGGCAAGCACTCCTCCAACCATTGCGTGAGCAACCACCTGCGTGGGAACGGGTAGCAGAACTTATTAGAGCCATGCCACCCGAGGCGGCACTTTTGCGCTCCGAGGTGGATTTGCTGCGCTCTACTGCGAGTGGTGCGGCTTCACGGCAACCAGGCGCAGCTCTCCACCGTCCGGTAAGCTTGTTTTCTGCGAATCACCCGAGGGCCGAGCTAGTAGATGCTCTCTCCAAATTGTTACCCCTTGTCGAATCGCTCCTCCCCATGCCGAAGCTATGCATGGCACACTTGCGATGATTCTTTGAAAACGCGCACAGCGTGACAGCGTGTCGAATCTATCCGAGAGGTGTTTGTACATTTGGTTGTGGTGCTGTTTGCTGTGATTGTGGTCTCCTTTGTTCGTTATTGGCCAGGTGCTTGCGACTTGCGGTTGCCCATGTTGTTTGTTATTTTAGATTGTCGCAGTAAGCATCTAGACCCCCTCACGAGGGGACGAGCCGCAAGGCAGGTGGAGGGGGAGGGAAGGGAAGCGGGCGTGGCTGCGTAGATACTGTGCAGGGTCGCGCGCGCGGCGAGACTATTAAGAAGTTTTTTTTAAGCATCTAGACCCCCTCAAGTTGGGCTGCTGGCCTTCTCCAATGGGAAGCCAGGGTACGACTGAATTAAATTTAATTATTAATGTTATATCCTAGCCAACCCCACTAGCACTAGCTAATTGGACACAACTTTTCAGTCCCGGAATCCCGCTATGCCTGACGAGCCAGATGTCCGAGTTGTACCCGGGGGGGGTGGGGGTGGCACTGCCCCCTTCCCTCGGCCCTCGCGGTATTTGTCCTCCCCCCAGTGCACGCACAGACCCTGCGCACCCCAGCCCCAGCACACCCTCTCCTCGAGGCCACGCTGAGGGAAAACCCCTTTCGGGTAAAACAACGCGCGCGGGGGGGGGGGGGGGGGGGGGGGCACTCGTGAGTTTAGGGGTCCGAAGCGCTAATCTCCCTTGCCAGAGCGAGCGGCCGCGGCGAGCCGCGGGCCTTCCCTCCTGGCTCTAGCGCCCCCATCTTCTTTTACCTAAACGGGGCCAGAAGATACGTTAGCGCCGGAAAGGGGAGCTGCCGCTCCCCCCTCCCCTCTCTCTTCCCTCTCCCTCCTCTCTTCCCTGCGGCGGGGGCCCATGGCGCGCGCCTGCGGCCCCACTTCAGGTCCCCAGATGGCCTGCAGGGGCCTGGGAGCACAGCTCAGGGGGCAGGGGGCAAGGTGTCGTTTCGTCAATTGTGGGGCATCAGTCGAATTGAGCGATCAAATGTCCATAGTTATCTATACAACAATATTCACACGTGACCCTAGTATCGGCGCTTAACATCTACGGCGCGCGCTTTTAAGGACTGGTCTATTTTTGGCAGCAGTTGTCACAGTGTCTTTACCTGACGAACCAGCGCGCCCCCATGGAGACGCCGTGCGTGCGTATGCCAATTTGATTCTCTGCGGTTCGCCTACACTTACGCAAACGTCCAGTATACGAGAGATCTCTCACGGGGCATGTGTGATGAGTTCTGCAATCACCCATATGCACGCCGTGCATGCGCACGGCGCGATGTGCATCGGTTCCCCCGCGGGGACGCCGTGCGTGCATGCGGAACTTTTTATCTGCGTTTCCTCTGTTTCTGTTTACCCCAAGTCCTACAATTATGCAAACATCCAGAATAAGAGAGATTTCTCACGAGACCATGTGTGATGAGTTGCAATCACCCATGTGCACGCCGTGCACGCGCACACACAGCGCGATGTGCATCGGTTCCCCCCGCGGTATCGCCGTGCGTGCGCATAACAACTTTTTCTCCCTATGAAGGTGCACGCCGTGCGTTCACTCTTTCCGCGGGGGAACGCTGGGCGCGGAGTCCCGGCCCCTCCTGCCTCTCCCTCGCTGGCGCTCCGCGCCCCTGCAGGTCGACAGGAGCTGGCTGGGGGGTCCTGATGAAGGGGGCTCAGGGCCAGGGGGAGGAGGTGGTGGTCAGAGCGAGAAGCAGGCCAACGCGGGCCAGGGCGGGCGAGTCAGGCGGGCCTGTAGGGAGAGGAATGGGTCAGCAGGATTGTGTGCTCCTGGCAAGCCATCAGGCGTGCCAGGAGAGTGGGTGGATCCTCCCCCATGGCAGAGGAGGAGTGGAGAGAGAGGGGGGCTCGTGCCCCCCCAAGGGCCATGGGCGAACTAAGTATAAACTTAGTTGCTAGGGTGTCAGGGTACGATTGAAGAAATAAGAAATTTGCCGGCTCAGGCTGTGTGAAACGCCGCGGCTTGTCCCCGGGGTGTTGTCGCTGCGGAGACTCGTGATCTCTTTCACGTCTCTCTCTCTACCTCCAGCAAACAACTAAGTTTATACTTGGTTGCGATGGCAACCTACTTTTATAAATGGGAGGTCAATGGGTCAATGGGGGCCTCGCGCCTAGGGCCTGGTAAGGGTTTCGCGAAACTTTTTACAAAATAAACTTCTTAATAGTCTCACCGCACACGCGGCCGTGGACCCTCTACTTTCTACTCACGCAGCAAAACTTTCTACACCCCCACTCCCCCGGCCCTTTCCCCCCCGCCATCAGGCGACTCCCCCCGTGCACTACTAGGGGGATAGGGGAAAAGGGCTTAGATATGGTCCGGTGGCCCGCGCCCCCCCCCGGTGATCCGTTCTCTCCTTCCTCCTACGCCTACCGGGCTGGGGGCGTCCTCAGTCCCGACTTATCCTGTAAACAGGTGCGGGACTTACCTATTTTTCGGTGGGCGGAGCTCTCGCTCCGCCCACCCCCTTCTCCGCGCTCTCTCTCCTCTCTCCTGCGGCACGCGCGATGGCGTGCCTGCGACAGGCCAGCAGCTGCCTGCTGGCGACCCCTGGAGGCTCCTGGAGGCCAGCTCAGGGGGCAGAGGAGGCTGGGACTGGGCCCTGGTCTCCCCTGCCTCTCCCTCGCTGGCGCTCCTGGGCCTCAGGGGCCCCCACTCTGCACCGGTCTGCCTGTCGAACAGGGGGGGAGGGGGGGTTGGAGCGATGGGCTGGCCACGAGGGGCCAGGACGAGCGAATCAGGCGAGCCTGTCCGTGGGAAAGTGGGTCAGCAGGGCAGTGGCCTCCTGGCAAGCCATCAGGCATGCCAGGAGGATGGGTGGTTCCTCCCCAACGGCAGGGGAGGAGTGGAGAGAGGGGGGGGCTCGTGCCCCCCCATGGGTCAACCAAGTATAAACTTAGTTGCGAAACTTTTTACAAACCTTTGGGGGGTTTCACCGGAAAAAACTTTCGCGAAACATCGGGGGGTAAATAGCGCGAACGCGAAACATTCGGAAAACATCGCGAAACACTTGATGTCGGGAAGACTAGTATGTAGCTACTGCGGCGCTGGGGCCCCGCCGCGCCCCCCGTCGACATTGGTGAGGACATCGTCGATGTTGGCGAACGTCTTGAGGGCGCCCACTACGTCGACATCGGCGAGGAAGACGACCCTCCGTAATGTCTGCAAGGGGCAGGCCACCCGTTCCGCCCCACGCTTGGTCCTCTCAATGAGTTGCCCCAGCTTCCGCTTCACACGCAGCTCCAGACGGTACATAAAGCTATCTTCACGTTGCACGTTCGTTTCTCTCGCAGTGGTGAGTAGCACATGTAGTTTGACCTCACACGGTCCGTACATGTGGACTTAGTCAAAGTCTGCTAGGATCTTGGAAGAAGCCGAATTTTTAAATAGACTTGCGCACGTCAAGGCTGGACGCGCCGCAGGTCGAAGGAGAAGGCGAAGAGGAAGAGAGACCCCTCCGACAAGGGGGCAGCGCGCCCAGTGCAAAGAAAGGTGATCCAAAAAGGGAGGATAATAGGGGGGACTGAAACTGTGGCGTCGAATGTAACCCCCCATGTCGGAGCGGTCGGAAGGGCGTCGGACTGAAAAGCCAAAAGGAAGCAAGCACCTAGGGGCTATGCAGTCTCTGAGTGGTTGTGGCGAGATAGAGCGAGGAGCAGGGCAGTATCCATTGTACTACCATGATGTCCAATTTTGAACTTACATACCCCCTCTTGATACAATAACCGTTCTGGAAGCCTTCATCATTCGTGCTCGTAACCACGAATCACTTCTTGTTTCCGATCAAATGCCATCTAACGGATCGGAAGCACTCGTAGCACGTAGCCCTGCTGCCTGGTCATGCACGTGCGAACAAGACGTAGCCGAAAAGGCGATGTCGACCCCGCCAGCTTCCATGACAAGCGTATACACGCTTGCCGTGTCGGGACAGAAGAAGAAGCGCGCCATTTGTGGTCGCAACATGTCGAAGATATTCACGGCATCGGAAGAAATGTCATGGTCGAGCGAGTCGGGCTGCAAAACAAAAGTTGCAGCGGTGGTTGCAGCCGCAACTAAAGGGAAGAGCGGCAGAGCGGCAGGTAGCATGCGCCAGTGCTTGCCCATGTCGTCCACGAGCATATTGCCTCGGACATGAGCTACCCGGCCAGCAGCGTTCAAGTAGCAACCTTGCAACGGCTCCAACTGTTGTGGAGATAGTATGTGGGAGCTTAGGGGCCCACGAGATGATGGCGGTCCTCGCACGAGCAATTTTCCTGCGCGCTGAGTGATTGATCCACTAATCTGACGGGTCACATCGTGAGCGCAACCGGCGCAGTTGTCCAACACAACGACCGCGCGCCCCGTAGACGCGTCCGCCGCGATGAGCGATGAGTAACCCTCAGTGTCGCCATCCTTCCATGATACCTAAACACAGGAGTTCGAAGGTGACCAAATCAGGCCCGGCGCACGCATGGCTCACACGCGAATGGCATAATAAAAATGCGCTGATATTGACCATCTCTGCCTGGCGCGCTCGTCTCACCGCTGCACCTCTTGAAACATACCACTGGACGCCGAGGCCGATTGCTGAGTGTTGTCTTGCCTCTGATGGTGCACGCATCTTGAATGCCTCAGCAAAGGCGGCCGACAATGCGCGGGCTTCCATATTGTCCTCCTTGGAGCCGGTTCCAGTGGTATACTCCAACAAACCAAAGCCCTTGAGCATGGTGCGTGCGAACGTCGCCATGTCCACGAGCGAGGACTCGAGGAAACCATTCCCCTGCAGCACCCCATAGGAGGTATTACGCCATGTCAAAGCACCATTTTCGCTGTGCCCGGGAATGACGCGCTGAGCCCAATCGGAGGATGATAAGGGGAGCAGGTCTGGCGTCCCGGCGGCCGCAATGGTATCAGACATGCCAAGTGGGCCGGTGATGTACATGGAGATGAGTGCAGCCAGAGATGCGCCTGTCGCCATCTGCAAATGAGTTGTACAAATAGGGAAACGTATCAACAATGGTTCAGCGACAAAGGAAGATGAGAGTGCAGAGAATCTTTCCTGTGGCATCATTCATACAATTGCGGCATTTGCGAACGTGTGGCATGTGTATCGTGTCCGGGTGGCAATTCCATTCCTCGAGGCTCTCGGCGTGAGAAAGTGCTCCTAGAAGAGCACGTGTGTACATGATCTTGGGCCCTACGAATGCTCAGACGGGCTCACCTCCATCAGCCGGCCCAGGAGGCCAAAGCCAAAGTTCGAGTAGTAGAAGGAACCATAGTGTGGAGCAAGCTCCAAATTCATGCATTCTGCCAGCAGATCATCATCATCAAAGTTTGAAAAGATGTTAAAGTCTGTCCCGTGTAAACCTGATGGCATGCGCGGCATGCCGCCTGTGTGTGCCGCGAGTTGCTCGAGGGTGACCTGGAGGATGCGGCGATCGCGCATTTGTGCCGCGCGTGACGCTAGTGCCGGAAACACGTCGCCAATTGTTGTGTTGAGCGTAATCTTGCTACCAGGGCTGGCGGAGAGACGACAGAGAACTAGCGCAGTGAACACCTTTGTGATGGAGGCGATCTCATACAATCTCCTTACAGCAGCGTCATCCGCCGAGAGAAGGGAAGCAGAAGCAGGGGCACCGGCGACAGCGCGTGCATACGTGACAGTATCCCCGTCGATGAGAGCAGCGACCAGGTGGCACTTGGCCGCCACAAGCCCAGGCGGATCACAGCTCCTGCTCCAGCTCTGCAGCACCTCAGTGAGCCATACTGCATTCTTGGATAGCCCTTGGCTGCACGAGTCACCGACAGGCGCGGTGAGACGAAAGGACGTGAGTATGCTTCGGGCTGACAGAAGCGAGCAGAGCACGCCGAAGATCACCACTCCAGCCCGCATCCCCGGCCAGAAGCCGCTCCCACTGGCCGACGGCGGCGCCAGCATCGTCGCGGCCGCTCGCACTCTCTCTGCAGAGGAAGAGAACCCCTCTCTCTCGAGATCTCAAGTACGCGACGCTCTGATAGATCTAACGGCGCCCCCCCCCCCCCGCCCCCCCACCCCTCCCCCTCCCCCTTGCTTTCCCCCGATCCTCGCCAACCGCCTCCCCCGAGAAAAGCCGTCGGGGGGCCGCGAAACAGCTCTCTCTCTCTCTGTGGAACTGTCGGGGGTCGGGGGAGGTCATCCTGTATCTGTGAGACGCCCATCATGAGGGAGTACTAAGTATAGCTTGTGTGGTACGCTTCTCTCCCGCTTGGGGAGGGAGGAAGCAGTGGAGGAATACACGAACGAAGTGGGCTCCAGCGAGCTGCCCGATTGGCGTGACCATCCGGATGGGTCCTGCGTATTTGGTATCTGGTGGGGTCCCCCATCTGGATGAATCGTCGAAAACGGGCACGCAGTGCGCCCGGTCTCGACTTGAAGTTGAGCTTTTCAAGCTTGTGCGATTTTAGCGCCTTCTGTCTTTTTTTGATTGCGTTTTGTTGTGGGGGCCCAAGGGGGGGGGGTCCGGGTCCTAATGGCTAATGGGCCCCGGATATGTGCCAGTTGGGTGCCTAGATGTAGATGGGAAATACGTATTTACCGTATTTGGCCAGAGACCAAATACATATGTATTTGGCTGTATTTGAAGCGTGTCCTGGGTTGTAGGCCTCGAATGTATTTGAAATGCAACTAAGTTTATACTTGGTTCACCCATGGCGGGGCACGAGCCCCCCCCTCTCTCCACTCCTCCCCCGCCATGGGGGAGGAACCACCCACTCTCCTGGCATGCCTGATGGCTTGCCAGGAGAACACTGCCATGCTGACCCATCCCTCTCCCCACAGGCACGCCTGATTCGCCCGCCCTGGCCTGTCGTGGCCAGCCCATCCCTCTGACCAGCCCCTCCTCCCCCTGGGCCCCCCTGATCAGGACCCCCCAGCCAGCTCCCTGCACCGTATTTCCCATCCAGGGTTGGGTGTATTATTGGGAACTTTCTACCGAAAAAAATCCTCTAATTTCCTGAATTCTGAGATGGTCATTTTCACCCCTATTAAAAAACACTGTTTGACCGCCCTACTGGGGGACGCTAGACGCTAGGGGACGCGTTGAGGCTGAGCTAAGGGCTGAGGGACGCTTGGGGACGCTGCGTGCTGCGTCCTTCGCCGCTGCGCGCGGAGGGGGAAACACGGCGGTTTCTGCAGGCTCACTCATGAGACGGGAGAGGAGAGGCGCGGCAGGAAGCAGTGCAGCGGGCAGCGGGACGCCCCTGTTTTCCCCGATCAACCCGTCAACCCACTTACACGACTTTAGGTTGCACCTTCACAGTTTAATATAAAATGAGAGGGGTGAGTACATCCGCGAGCGCTAGAGGGGAGGGGGGAAGAGGGGACGGGGGGGGGGGGGGGGGAAGGGGGCGAGGCGTCGATGCGATGACGGCGAGCCTTGCGGTGTGCTGCTGCCTTGCACCGGCGGCGTTCTATGCGTCGCTCGACGAGGCGCTCTCGCCAGCCCGTTCACACTCCTACATTCGCGCCCCTCCACCGCGTATGCAAGACCGCGCGCTTCTCCTCGGTGAAGGATGGGAGCGCGAGGCTCAGGAGTTTGTCGAAACTGGCCGCGATTGGGGAGCAGTGCGACAGGTCATGCGGAGCTCGGTTCTACGGGATAGGCCTCTTCCCGGCGACATCGAGCTTTGGCTGCCATCCGGCCTGCCTGACCCGCCACCTGCCACTCGGTCTCCGACAAAGAAGGAGCGTCAGACTTGGGCGCTCACGATCGCTTACTTTGGACCAGCATTTGACAGCTTCACGTGGCAACCCGAGGCCCCTGAGAGAACGGTGATGGGCTGCGTACAAGCCGCTATCGAACCGCTCTTGTGCGATCGTCACGGTCTGTTCATGGCCACAGCGGGTAGGACAGACGCGGGTGTCTCAGCAACCGCGCAACTGATAACATTCTACTCTTGGGAACCTTTAACACTCCACGCGTTGCAGTCCGCAATAAATTCTGCTGCACCAGGGAAGCTGAAGCTTCGAGCTGCCTATCGCGTGCCAAGGTCTTTCCACGCAACCTTCAGCGCGACCTGGCGACGATATGTGTACTTGCTACCTCAAAAGACGAGTGGGCCGTCTCCCATGATTGACTTACAATGTATGAACACTATGCTTGGTCAGCTCGTGGGCTCTGCCCATGACTATGCTGCCCTTGGTAGGGGTGTGCCTAAAGGCAAGAATACAAGTACCACTATTTTGCACGCGCGAGCTTCTCAAGTTTTCCTTCCGGGCGATGGTTCTGATGGGGAACAAACCAGCGCGATTCGATTTGATATTGTCGGAGACCGGTTCTTAAGACGACAAGTCCGATGCCTTGTTGCGACAGCCATCCTTGCCGTTAGAAAGAGCCCGAACAACGAGCGTACACTGATCGATCTCGCAACCTCGGGGGATCAAAGGAAAACTGCACCTGCGGCGCCGGGGATTGGGCTCTGTTTTGTCCAAGCTGGGTATGACTCCTACCCGCAATGATGGCCCATGTGGCTCACCAAATTGTTACTTCATATGTGTGTCACGAAATCAAACAAACCACGCGGCACAGTGATGGGCAATTTTTGCATTCTGGATGGATCGCGCTCGCGCTGATTTGATGGTACTTCTGTCTAGCCTGCTCTCGCCACCTTGGATTCTACCGCGCCGCCACCAGGCCCGCCCCAGCCCTCTCCCCACGTGGGGCCCAAAGTAGTGCACATGGGCCGACCCCAGCGATACCGAAGTAAAAGAACTGAGGTGGGGAAGCGGAAAGGGAAAGGGGTGCGCTTTGGGGGCAAGGGTTTTGTCTCCGGAAGCCCGGAGGGAGGGCAAGATAGTAGCATTGTAGGCATCTTCAAGAATTTTTCTCACCACCACCAACAAAGTTTATACTTGGTTGACCCATGGGGGGACACGAGCCCCCCCCTCTCTCCACTCCTCCCCTGCCATGGGGGAGGAACCATCCATCCTCCTGGCATGCCTGATGGCTTGCCAGGAGGAGACTGCCCTACTGACCCACTCTCTCACTCACAGGCTCGCCCCATTCGCCCGTCCTGGCCAGTCGTGGCCAGCCCATTGCTCCAACCCCCCCTCCCCCCCTTGGTCGATAGGCAGACAGGTGCAGCGTGGGGGCCCGAGAGGCTCGGGAGCGCCAGCGAGGGAGAAGCAGGGGAGGCCAGGGCCCAGCCCCAGCCTCCTCTGCCCCCTGAGCTGGCCTTCAGGAGCCTCCAGGGGTCGCCAGAGGGCTAGCTGGAGGCTTGCCGCAGGCGCGCCATCGCGCGTGCCGCAGGAGAGGGGAGAGAGCGCGCGCGGAGAAGAGATGAGCTCCGCCCACCGAAAAATCGGTAAGTCTCGCGCCTGTTTACAGGATAAGTCGAGACAGAGTCGGCCGCCAGCCCGGGAGGCGTAGGAGGAAGGGGGGAACGGCGATCACCGGTCACCGGGGGGGGGGGGGGGGGCGCGGGCCACCGGACCATATCTAAGCCCTTCACCCCTATCCCCCTAGTAGTGTACGGGGGGAGCCGCCTGATGGCGGGGGGAGACAACTAACTTTATAGTTAGCTGCCATGGAGCGCACCGCCGCGCCCCCGCTCCCCTCTCTCCTTCGTTCGGGCACCCCGCCGCGGACGCCCTTTGTTGTATTCAGGATTCAGGCCTTTTGGCATGAATATTTCGGCATGAGTACGAGCCTTCTTCGTTATATACCGTCTTCTATGTTCTTCGTGGTCATGCAAGGCATGCAGATTCGGATTCTCCCTGGGCTCAAGTCCAGGTTCGCCGATTTTCATCTCGAGATTCGAGGATTTGAGTTTTATTTTTACCGTTACGGTAATTGTCCACGCGTTTAAGGTAAGAAAAGCAGGTAACAGAACTGGGCCCCTCTGCATTCCCTTCACCCACCTCTGCATTCCCTTCACCCCCCTCTGCACTCCCCCCCCCCCTCTGTCTGCAGTCCCCCCCCCCTCCGCAGATTTCCCCCCCTCCGCAGATTTCCTCCCCCCCCCCCCCCCCCCCGCAGATTTCCTCCCCCCCCTCCGCAGATTTCCTCCCCCCCCCCCCTCCGCAGATTTCCTCCCCCCCCCCCCTCAGCAGATTTCCCCCCCCCCCCCTCGCCGTTCCCCCCCCCCCTCGCCGTTCCCCCCCTCCAAGCCGGCCTAAGCATGAAGTTTCGTTTGTGATAGACGTGTAGCAGGTGAACCCCGTGACGAATAGTGTGATGCTGGAACCATAGAAGATAACGATATGTGCAAAAACATAACACCCTAAGTAAAAAACAAAACTGCCACCTGGTCCTCTTTCGACGGAACACGACTTCATCATGGACCTCGTCACCCAGGATCAGCCAAGGGACCTGGTCGCATGCCAACAGAACGACATGGGCACCATTCACAGGATCGAGGACGACGCGGAGAGCGGATTAGGAAAAGAAGACAAAAAAGATGAAGATTTAAGGCTGTTTAGCTGCCTGCGTTCCGTGACGGTCTGAAAGGCGCGCATTCCGAAAGCTGAAAGCGCGCGCGGCGCGATGTGTCCACCGTAGGATTAAAATATGTTAACATTGTTGTATAAATGACTGTGGACATTTGATGGCTCCAGTTGAGATGTCCCATGATTGACGGAACGACACCTTTCCGTCGAAAGAGAAAGAGGACCATGCTAGGTAGGGCAGTCAAACAGCTATTTGAACTTCTAAGGGTGAAAACTGACCAAGTCAAGATTGAGGATTCATTACGAGATTTTTGGATATCGGTGTTGGTGACCGGAAAGGTGTAACGTGCACATATCCGGTGCCCTTTGGGCCTCAGACCCCCCACGGTAGCCCGGCGGCGGCTCGCGGCGGCGATGGGCCGGTTGGTGGACATACACTCATCAGTGCTCTTTGGTGTGAGACGTGGATCGTGACTTCAACGAGATATCGACCCTGTCCCAAATCGAGTCTGAATGGAGTCAGACCACGTGTGGGTTTCAACATGTGAAGTGTCAAGTTGAGTCAAGTAACCTCCAGGTGACAATGAAAGGTATTAGCAGGGATGGGGACAATTGAACGCTTTTGGTCTAAATATGACACATCCTGTCCAACATCTGGTTCAAATCAGCTCTTGGTCTACCACCGGTGATAGGTAGTAGAGAATTTCAACCTACTTTTATAAGTGGGGGTCAATGGGGGCCTCGCGCCCCCCTCTCTCCATCGCGGACACCCCCCGGGGTGGGCCCGTACAATCAACCCCAGCCCCTGCCCTTTGGCAGGGGCTGGGCAATCAACACTCTGACCCAGACCCCTAGTGGGCGCGGGCCGAGACTCGCACTCCCACGCCCAGCATGGGCCTGCCCTCGAGCTGACTCCCCCCCCTCCCCTGGTCGCCAGGCATACAGAGGCCACTGGGAGGCTCCAATGGCCAGCGTGGCAAGCGTGGGAGAGGCAGGGGGGGCCAGGGGCTGAGCCCCAGCCTCCACTGCCCCCTCAGCTGCCCTTGCTGGCCCTCTGGGAGCCCCCAAAGGCCCTCTGAGAGCAGGCCGTGGCGCGCCGCATGGCGACGCGCCGCAGGGAGAGGGGCGGAGGAGAATGGAGAGAGGGAGAGGGGGGAATTTGCGCCCCCCCCGATGGAGTGCGGTAAGAAACGGGCCCCGTTTGCGTTAGCAAACGGGCGAAGGGGGGCGGCTGGCGACAGGAGGGGCGAGAAGAAGGGAGTGGCTCAAGACGTCCCTGTGGCAGGTATCGGGGGGCGCAGTCATTTATTTCTTCGAGGACTGCTCGCGGCGCGAGCTGTAAGGGCCGTTCTGCTTCACGACGAGAGGTCCCTCCCCCCCCCCCCCGGTGTTTTTCCCCGGAGAGTCGGCCGGCGTCGACCGGTCCGCCTCAATGGGTTTTCCCTCATTGTAACTTGTGGGGAGTTATAATGGGAGCCGGGGGTTTGCGAGGGGGGAGATTTGAAGGGATGCATATGTGTATGTGTCTGTGCCATCACTTCAAGGCGTGCGGGCAAGTGCGCTGAGGGGTGTCGTGATAGTACCGGGCTAGTGGGAGTAGTGGTACTAACGCTCAGTTGTTTTATTATAGGTAGTAGAGAATTTACAGCGGACGTGATTGCTCCACGCGCCCTGATATCCATCAGCTCTTGGTCTACCACGGGTAAAAAAACTTTTTGCACACACCCTAAACTGCATGTTTATGTAGTTATCGGCCTTGGGGGAAACGCAGATGAAAAGAGTCGACAATTCGCCAGAGCGGGGACGCCGTGCGTGCGCATGGAAGTTTCCGCACGCCGTCACGGATGCGCAGAAATAGGTTTCGTCAGGCGCATAGACTTCTCCAGATGCGTGTGCCTCGGCCCCCCCGCGGGGACTCCGTGCGTGCGCATGGAAGTTTCCGCACGCGGGGCGATGCACATCGCGCCGTGCCCATGCACGGCGTGCACAATGTGATTGCAAGTCATCACACGTGCTGCGTAAAGAAACGTCTCTTATATTGCACGTTTGCGTGGTTGTGGGCCTTAGGTGGTACGCAGATGGAAAAAGTCGGAATGCGCACGCACGGCGTCTCCGCGGGGGGACCGATGCACATCGCGCCGTGCCCAATGCACGGCGTGCACAATGTGATTGCAAGTCATCACAGGTGCTCCGTGAGAAATATCTATTGAACTGCATGTTTATGTAGTTGTCGGCCTTAGAGGAAACGCAGAGGAAAAGCGTTTGCATGCGCACGCACGGCGTCTCCGCGGGGGAACA
Source organism: Isochrysis galbana (assembly GCA_018136815.1). NCBI lineage: Eukaryota > Haptophyta > Isochrysidales > Isochrysidaceae > Isochrysis > Isochrysis galbana. Next base: position 6,768,186 of record CM030933.1, on the reverse strand, counting down.
TGCACCGCGGGGAAAAGCAGAGAAAAAAGTTGTTATGCCCACGCACGGCTGCTAGCCCTTATTTAATTTTAAAATACTGATATATACATAACTATGGACATTTGATCGCTCAATTCGACTGATGCCCCACAATTGACGGAACGACACCTATCGACGCGTCCCCGGTGCAGCGTGCCTCGCCCAACCACCTCAACCTACGAGAGAGGGAAAAGAGGGATGCGGTCTTCCCCCACGCCGAGCACGGCTCCCGTCAGTGATCTCCCTCTACCCACAACACCAGGTATGGTGCGGACTCTGGGGCTGGATAAATCGTGGTATGTAAGCCGTAAGCATGATGCTGACAAAAATTGAGCCCATCAGAAAAAAAGCAGACAAAAGACGTCGGGGCGCATCAATCAATTGCGGGCTTTAATCATGAATCAAGCACATCATCATCATCCACACACATCAACCCTCGTCCAATAATGTTTCGCTCACGCGCGGGGGGTCAGTCGGCAAGATGACAAGTGTACGAGCGATGCTTAAATCGCGGATCAACAGTGTCATTAACCACAGGAGAAATAGCGGAGATGGAACCAGCAGTCCCTCTCCCGTGTGGTGCACACTCGGACTGGCAAGTGCGACAGCTTCGCGAGGATTTATCGAGTGGAAGAGGTTGTGAATGGACAGAAAGTAGCACGGAGAGAAGGTGTAGAGAATTTGCATGTCGGAGACTCAAACGTAAGTACGTCAACAGGTATTCACATCTCGGCCAAAATTCTGCAAGGAAGCCCACGTAGCCCTTGGCGAGGCATTGCCGTCTGACGAAACATTTGCGCAGCACGGGATGAATGTTGGCGCGCTTAGTGCGCCACTATTACTGAGATGCTGCAGTCAGCGACTGCCCTTGTCCTTGCCGGCAGAGGCTTTGATCTCGAAGTCCGAAGTGATTTTGATGCGATATTGGCCGTTTTTATTAATTTCGGACACTTTGACATCTACAAGATCGCCAGCTTTAAGAAGGACGTCGTCGATGCTCTTAATGTATTTCTCCGAGAGCTCAGAGATGTGGCAGAAGCCATCGACGCCTGGACGGAGTTGGACAAACACTCCGAAGGGGACCATGCTCTTGATCTCGCAGCCCGTCATGAGATCACCCACTTGAATCGGAGGCGGAGGCGGCGGCGATGGCGAGCGCGGTCCAAGCCTCCCCGACTCTCCACTTTCCGCCACCACGGCGTTTATTTGCTCAGTGGCGGCCAGGATGGCCTCGTCGCTGGTGGAGGTAATCGTAACCATCGCAGGGTCACCCTTATCGATGTTGATGTTTGACACACCCGTGCTGTCAATGATAGCGTTGATGGTGGCGCCGCCCGGACCGATAATCTTGCCAACAAGTTTTGAAGGTATTTCGAATGTCTTCATGCGAGCGACTCCCGGAGGCAGCACGAGGGACGTCATGTCACAGGCGTCGCGCATCAGGCGAAGGATGTGCAGTCGAGCCACCCGCGCCTGAGGAAGCCAACACCAATGTGAGGTGCGTTTGACTACTCAAGAGATTTGTGCCCCGACTTGTTGCATGGCAAGTGTACCAAATGGCCAGGGCAATGAGGGGCCGCACCTGTTCGAGGGCGTTGCGCATCAGTTCGATTGACAGTCCCTCACACTTGATGTCGAGCTGGAATGCGGAGATCCCCTGTTCATCACCCGCGACCTGGAAGCAAAGAAACAGCGGGAGAGCGCATGGAGGGTGCTTGCAAGTCTAGGGGTTGCATAGTGTCACGGGGCAACCAGCAATTAAAGTGCACAAGCAGAATGAGCACGCGATCAAGATGCACACGTTTGGCCAAGGGCCAAATATGTCAGGCAGAAGGCGTACGAAATGACACACGCACCTTGAAATCCATCGTGCCGAGGGCATCCTCAGAGCCCAGAATGTCAGTCAGAATGATTGGTTCGCCATCACCACCAGTCTCGTCAAGAAGCAGCCCCATGGCCACTCCGGCCACCATGGAGGACAACGGCACACCTGCTCCGAGCATTGAAAGGCATCCGGCACAGACAGACGCCATCGACGAGGAACCGCAGGACTCGGTTATGAGACTCTCCGTCCTGATGACGTAGGGGAAGTCGTCCTGGCTGGGGACAGCCGCGCGCAGTGCACGCTCTGCGAGATTGCCATGGCCGATCTCACGGCGGCCAGGGCTACCAATGCGGCCAACCTCGCCAACCGAAAACGGAGGAAAAGAGTATTGCAAATAGAAGCGCTTGCTTTTCTCGCCACTGAGATCCTCGTACCGCTGTGCCATGGAGCTATCGCCGAGTGTCGTCGTCCCAAGTGATTGGGTCTCTCCACGTGTGAAGAGTACCGATCCGTGGACAACAGGTGGAAGCGGTGACATCTCGATGGTAATCGGGCGGACTTCGTCAACAGCGCGTCCGTCCGTTCGTTCACCAGTCGCCGCTACAATCTCACGCATTGTTACGCACGCTAGCTTTTTTAGAGCCCCGCGAATTTCGGCCTCTTCGAAGTTGGCTGCAGGCGCGAGGATCTCCTCTGCCCCTTTGCCTTCTGCTGCCGTCACTTCATCTGTCTCGTCGCTCTCCTCCTCGTCTCCCTCCCAGGGTCCTGATTCCTCCTTGCCCAGCATCGCGGCTGCTGCGGCCGCTGCAGCCGCGGCGGTGGCTGCGGCTACGGCTGCCTGATTCACCGCGGGTTTGGCGTTATCCAAAAGCATCTCCACAACACGAGCTTGCAGATTTACACAATTCCTCTCGCGCTCCTCCTTGGTCCCGCCGATCATCGCCGTGCGATAAGCCTCTGGGAGCCGCACGCCATCCACCATGAAGGACTCGAGGAAGCTGTACACGCCCTTGGAAGGAGGCAGGAAGCCAGGCTCATACACAGACTTTCCCGCACCGCTCACTCGCCACTCATCAATGGCCGAGGAGATCACGCTGATTGCAGACAACCCGACTTCCAATGCCTCTATGAGGACAGGCTCAGGGACAAACGCGGCAGCTCCCTCCACCATCATGACGGCATCCTTCGTGCCCGCCACGACGAGGTCCAATGTGGCTGCTGCTTGCTCCTCAAGCGTCGGGTTCACAATCAGCTGCCCATCCACCTGCGCGACTCTGACACCGGCAACAGGCTTGGGAAAGGGAACCTCCGAGAGTGCGAGAGCAGCGGATGCTGCGCAGATGCCTAGGACATCTGGAACGTTGACTCCATCGAAAGAAAAGACGTATGCTGCGAGCTGCGTCTCAAGCGACCAGCCCGCCGAGATGAGAGGGCGAATTGGTCGATCAATCAGTCGTGCGACCAGCGTCTCATGGTCAGAAGGCCGCCCATCACGCTTGATGTATCCTCCGGGAGAGCGTCCAGCTGCCGAGGTGCGTTCGCAGTAGTCGACGCGCAGGGGCGTGAAGTCTATCGGCTTGGGAGTGCTCCGACGATCGAGGGTTGCCGCGCAGAAGACATTGGTCTCTCCTGTCGAGACAGTGACGGCACCGGATGCGAGGCGTGCCATCTTACCAGACTCGAAGTGCAAAACTTTGCCGGCGACGGCGACTCGGAGTGTATGGACACCTCCCGACTCGCTCATCTCCCACGTGCCCTCCTGCATACCCTCCAGCGGATCGGCCGCTGGTGTTCCTGGCGGCGCCACCTCATCGGCAAGCTCCTCTGCGTCAGCTTCCACCTCGACATTGGCCAGCAGACTCTCGAGGTCACTCGTGGCTGTCACGTCGCAGAGGAGAGGAGGGTGCGATGTGCGCGCGGCGGCGTGCGTGGCGGCGCGTCCGCTCGCGATCCCACTGACTAGCCGGATCGCCGTCCCCTGCGCTACGTAGAGCAGCAGCAGGAGGAGGAGGGGTGACGGGGGCGGCGGACTGAGCGCCATGCTGGTGGTGGTGGGGCTCCGCTGCCGGCCCACGCGGGAGGGGGTGGCGGAGGTGGGGGAGGGGAAGGCGGGGGGGGGCGCAGCGCGTGGACGGGGGGAAGGGGGGACGTCGGAGTTTTCTTCTTTCTTCCCGTGGATGTTCCGTTTTTAACCCTAGTGCTGTGGCTCTGGGGGGTCGAGAGGGGGGGGTCCGGCGCGAAACTCTGACCTGGCGACCTGGCCCTAGAGAGGGGCCTTCCCCTCGGCAACGGAGTCGTCGCCGGCCCCCGCACGCTCGAACAGCCCCACCACTCATCACCCTAGATGGGAGAGACGTATTTACCGTATTGGGTCAGAGGCCAAACACATATCTAAATCTAAGGTGTCGTTCCGTCAAATGTGGGACATGAGTCGAATTGAGCGATCGAATGTCCACAGTTGTACACATAGCGTTATTTTAAAATTAAATGTAGACTAGCGTAACATTCCCTGCTTCCCGCGACGCGTGTCCCCCCGGAGGGCGCCGTGTCGGCGCTTTTCGATTGTGATTACTTGTAACTATGGGCACGGCGCGATGTGCATCGGTCACCCCGCGGGGGCGCCGTGCGTGCGCATAGAAACTTTTTCCCCTAAGGCCCACGTTAACGTAAAGTAGCCGTATACGAGATGTTTCGTTGCGCAGCACGTGTGATTACTTGCAATCATTGTGCACGCCGTGCGTATGCGCATCGGCTCCCCCCCCCCCCCATCGCGAGGGCGCCGTGCGTGCGCATAGAAACTTTTTCCCCTAAGGCCCACATTAACGTAAAGTAGCCATACGATGCTTACGCAGCACGTGTGATTACTTGCAATCATTGTGCACGCCGTGCGTATGCGCATCGACTCCCCCCCTCGCGAGGGCGCCGTGCGTGCACATAGAAACTTTTTCCCCTAAGGCCCACATTAACGTAAAGTAGCCATATCGGATAAAGGTACCCAGCTTTCTAGGACCAGTCCTAGAAACTAGGACGGACTTTGCTAGGTGAGAGCATGAGCATACCATGTTATTTTGTCCCAAACCTTGGCTATTGAGTTACCACATGCATGTCCTCATTAAATGTTCCAAGTGTACCTAGGCACCATTCCCTCAGCAACACCAAGTTTTGTGACGCGTCTGCGGGTCACCTGGTCGGAATTGCTGCTTGTCCTAGAAACGGGAGAAATGGCTGATACCACCCAATGGGGAGCTCTTCTACCCATGGTCCCCAGGAGATGAAATGTTGCTTTGACTGCCCTCTTTCAGACCTTCAGTGACCACGAAGCTTGGTTTTGTCATCTAAGTGTCCAATCCGCTAGCCTACTGCTCCAAAAGGTCTAAAATAAAACTCCTCTGGTGCGAGCGGACGCCCGAGTGCAGCACCGCATGGTGAATGTGGTAGCAAAAGTAAGCAAAGACAAGCTCCGCAGAGTTGGTCATGGGGAGAGCTAAGGTTGAATGGGTTGTGGAGATGGTTTGCTCCAGGCGATGGGATGTCTCATAAGCTCACCATAGGCTACAATGGAGGCATGATCGGCAGAGTCCTAGAAATCCAAGAATTTTCTAGGACGTGGTCCTAGTTTCTAGGACGGAATTTTTTGTCCGATATACGAGATGTTTCGTTTGCGCAGCACGTGTGATTACTTGCAATCATTGTGCACGCCGTGCGTATGCACATCGGCTCCGGCGAATACTCGGCCGATGTTGCACGCCGCATTGCGGTCACGCCCGAGGTGTTTGAGGCACATGGTACATCTTCGAACTTCGAAGCTTCGAAGACCGCGGATCTTGCGCTGACGAAGCGCTTCCGTCTCTTGGCATTCGAAGGCCTTGTCTCCGCAAGAAGAGCAAGTTTGTGACGTGTTCCGTTCTGAATAGTTTCGTTACACGTCTGTAGCGCCCCTCGACCTCGACTGTGCAACGACCGAGTCGAGCTGGCTACAGCCGGCTGAGCAATCGAATGCATAGTCGCCATTGGCGCTGATGATCTGCAAATATACACTCGTATGCGCGGCAACGACGTAGCTGTCGTGGCACCTTTCCTCGTTCGCACTGCTGTACGCCGCATCGGTGGAAAACCAGCAGCATCGTCAAAACACAGAGGGACCCGACGGCCCAACTCCGCAACCTCGGGACCATCGTGAATAAAGGGAGCAGCTCAAATATGACCGAAGGAGGCATCGATGAGAGTGCGATTCGAGCTCAGAAATCGATAACCCAATATGCTGAGCGCGCTATTATGTCGATAATTAATGCGGAAGACAGGGTAACTGAACATGTGAGAGAAGAAGTGCACGAGCTAATTGAAGAAGCGCAGGGTGCGATGAATGGGTCACTACAGTTGTTGAACCAGGCGAATGAAGCGGCTAAGTTCACAGCTGCGGTGAGAGATGAAACGATTGCGGTGAGAGATGAAACGATTGAATCGGCTCAGTTCGCACTCGCGGCGAGAAATGAAACGATTGCGGCGAACCAGGGACCAATTGCGGCGACCAATGAAGCAATTGCGGTGAAAGATAGACGTCTCGATTTGAGTCGGGGGGTGTTGTATCCAGGCTCTTTGGGCAAGAATGTTTCGGCCTGAGTACGAGCCTTCCTCGTTATCCACCGTCTTCTAGGTTCGTCGTGGTCGCTCCAGGCGAGTTGATTCGGATTCCCCCTGGGCTCAAGTTCGGGTTCGCCGATTTTCGTCTCGAAAATCGAAGGAGTTGAGTTTTATTTTTACCTGGAATTAACTTGTTGAGGGTGGAACCAACTTGTTCACGACTTGTTCAGGCGGGAACCAACTTGTTCGGTGAGTGGAGCCAACTTGTTCAGTGGTTAAAGTCAACTTGTTGAGGGGTCAACATGTTGAGGGGTCAACTTGTTGAGAGGTCAACATGTTGAGAGGTCAACTTGTTGAGGGGTCAACATGTTGAGAGGTCAACTTGTTGAGAGGTCAACTTGTTGAGAGGTGAGAGGTCAACATGTTGAGAGGTCAACTTGTTGAGGGGTCAACATGTTGAGAGGTCAACTTGTTGAGAGGTCAACATGTTGAGAGGTCAACTTGTTGAGGGGTCAACATGTTGAGAGGTCAACATGTTGAGGGGTCAACATGTTGAGAGGTCAACTTGTTGAGATGTGAACTTGTTCAGGTTGTCTGGCGACGTGTTGTTCGTCGTTGTATCGCCTGTTGGTGACCTGCAGCCCCCTGAGTACCCCCAAGCCCCGAGTCTTCCGAGTCATCCTTTCGAGTCTACGAGTCCCTACGAGTCCCAATCAAGCGGTATCTGCTCGCCGCGCCCTTCCCTACGTCCTCCGTCCCTCCGATTTGCGTTCCGTGCCACTTCCCCGTCCATTTCACATGCCCGTCATTTGCCCTCCCCGTTCCCCCGATGAGCCCGTCCCGGGCTCCCCGGGTGAGCCGTGCGCCGCGCTAGCCGCCGGTGCGCCTCCGCGGCTCGTTTCCAATGAGGAAACGAGCTTCGCTACGACAGCGGGGGGAGAGACGAGGGGAAATCTTCCCCCGGTCCCACGATAAAAAAATTTAGGCCTCCGGATCAACAAGGTTTTTTAACCCAGCCTCCCCCACCTCTACCCATGCCCCACAGCCACAGCCACGGCCACTCCACTTCCTCCGCCACAAACTTAGTTATTAGTTGATTGTATCTCGGCATACCGCATACCCCCTGCCATCAGCTTCAGCGTCGTTGTCGTGGCCCGCGGAGGAGAAAACTTGAAGCTTCAAGAAACGAAGGGGAAGCGACGATTTCGGCGCTCCGGCAGTAAGGAGTTAATATTGAGTCAGTGACATTGATTCGTTGAGTTGTACAATACACAATACCTACATACCTACCGGTCGGTGTCCTTAGCTCGTCCTACATCCCACAACGTCTAGATTCCACTAAGTAGAAATTTGAGCCGTTGATCACCCATTTACCATTCAGTTATCGACATAGTTCAAGGCTCCGAGATGCCATCTCCGCATGACAACGATTGAGTGGATCTGGGAACGGTGCGCGCCCTTTTCGCGTCGGCTGACCTCCCCACAATGTTCAGGAAGATTGACTCTAAAGAGGGTTGCGAGGCGGAATAATCCAAGACCCCAAGCTCTTCCCGGGATTGCTCCATGCGCTCAAAAATCTCGAACAACTCTATCGACGTGGAAGGGAGCTCGAACTTGAACTTAGACGCGTTCTCATCAAGCAACACTGCGCTGGGGAATAGGCGTTGGATGCCGACAACGGTCTCGTTGTGCTTCGCGGGGTCAACGCGCAGCTCTAGCGTATAACCTGGCCCATGTTTGCTCTTGAGGTGCTGTTGACCACCCAAGCAGCGGAAGCGCCCTCCAGACATGATGCCTAGGCGCGTGCAGAGCGCCTCACACTCCTCCATGGAATGCGTGGTAAGCACAACGGCGCAACGCTCGCGCAGAGAGGTGATTATGTCCCACATATGGCGGCGTGACGCTGGGTCCATTCCACTGGAGGGCTCGTCGAGAAAAACGACTCTAGGAGAGCCAATGAGCGCGATGGCAAGGGAAAGCTTACGCTTGTTCCCACCTGAGTAAGACCCACAAACCCGATCTGCGAAGGGGGAGAGAGTCACTCGATCGATCAGATTTTGAACCGTAGCTGGAATCTGCGGCGGAGGCAAGTTCTTGAGCTGAGCGAACATGGTGAGAAGTTCACGGGCAGTCATCAAATCGAGTAGTGGATCAGATTGTGGGCAATACCCGAGCTGCTCGCGAACAAGCTTCAGGCGCGTCGCCACGTTGAAGCCACCAACCCAAGCAGCGCCCCTTGTGGGCGGGAACTCGCCGGTAAGCATCGAAATAGTCGTGGTCTTTCCCGCGCCATTCACACCGAGGAAACCAAAACACTCACCATCAGCGATGCGTAGGGAGAGGTCGACGACCGCAACCTTAGGTGGTGCTTTTCCGCGCGCGCCAAAAACTTTTTGAACCCCGTGGACTAGCACTGCGTCATCCGAGCTGGCGATGGCTGCACTGGTACCTTTGCCGCCAGCGATAGAGTTGACTACTTGGCGCTCAGCCGCAACGTCATCGTCTTCTTCGAAAGCCGACCCTTCAGCCGCGCGCAAGGCACGCATAGCAGCTTCTTCCATCGTGTCGCCTTCACGGCGGAGACGGCGCTCGTACCAAACACACAATGCAATCGACGAAACGAGTACACCGGCACCAACGGCCAAGATCGCGGCATTCACTGGAGAAGCTGAGGGATCAGGCGTCGGCGACGTCGTCTCAGTCGAACCATCATTCAAACTGAGAGCAGTCTGAACTTGTTCCACGCCATTGCCTCCAAGCCCGGCTGCGCCGATGATGATGAGGATGAGCGCGGCGGTCGAGGACAGGGCACAAGCAATTTTCGAGCGGGTGGCGCACCCCAAAGTTTCCCCGCCGCAAATGGCGGTGGTGATACGGAGGAGCACGGCATGCGTGGTGTAGGAATGCTCAATCCCCATAAGTATCGTGCAGAAGAGGATCGCCTCGAGTGGCAGGATGAACAAGGCCCGCACAACGTCTGCGCTTGCGAACGGTGCATGGGTGGTGTCGAGCAATTCGGAGATGTACCACTCTTGAGTGAGGGAGAGTATTGCTTGGCCAAAATTGAACGGCGGGAAGAAACGGTAGAAATGCACGAGAACCGCATCCGCCTCACGCGTGTTGGGCAGAACTTGCATCACTTGATGCGCGATCACCAAGACCCAACCCGTCACCAGGTTGAAGATTATGATGCCAATTTGGGCGGTGGAGCTCGATGTGAAGAGCCACGTGTAGCAATAGGCGAGCGGAATCGCGGCGAGCCCGTACAGGAAGATGACGACGAACGATGCTGCACCCTGCGCGAAGTTGCCGATAAAGCCGGGCTCGGCGTAGATGGCGAAGACCCCCATCGTGGCTAGCGCAACGAGAGTGTATTGCGCCATGTCCCACAAGTAATGCGCAAGCCAATAAATATAGGGGCTTGTGCCCGAGACTAGCTGGAGGTGCTTTGCCCTCGATACACGTTCTTTGACAACTAGACCACCTACGGCAGCCGGAATGTAGCAGAACGGGACGAGAACGAAGAGCCCTGCAAGGAACGCAAGAATTACACGAACTTGTGCCGACTGCCCCGCGGTGAGCGGCAGGGGATGGTTGTAGACTGCGTAGACAATGGGCTCGTCTTCATCGTTGCGGCCGGGCACCACTTCGTGTATGGCGCGCCAAGCAGCCAACGAAGTTTCACCTAGCATCGCCGCATTCCCATGCGGGGATGATGCGTTGAACATGATAGTCATGGGGACGGATACTCCAGCCGTCGCCGTGATGCGTTCGAGACCGATTTTATCTGAAGCACGAACCGTCACGTTTGGGAGGCTCCCAGAGAAGAGTGGGTCCGCTGTGTAGGCAATGCCGACGGCCATGAAGCCATCAGCATCGAAATTGATCCGATCCGCGTAGAGGCGCACAGGGAAGGCTGTCGTGAGCTCTAGCCCATTCGACTGCACCACTTGGGCCGAAAGGCGTGCGTTGTCTAAGGCGACGAAATTATCGTTTATACGAAGAGTGCCAAAACGCACTGATACGGCCGAAACCACCACCATCACTTGGTCATTCAGTGGAAGCGTGAGCTCCGGGTCAGGCGAGACAAAATCGCGTACGAAAATATCAGCCCCTGAAAGCTGGTCCACGACGAGGTCTTCACCGCTAGCAAGTGCTTCTAGAGCAGCTGTGACACCCAATAGCTCGAGAGCCGTACGCTGTAGGATTGGCAGCGCCTCAACGAGGGGCAAGAAAGTCACATTGAGTGGGAAAGCCGAGGCGGAGATGCGCGCGAGCTGGACCGGTAGCGCGGTGCTCGCGAGGCGGAGCGCAAAAGTGCCAGCGGTCTCGCCGTTTATGATCAGGGGCTCGGCGGCTGGAGGCTGTTGCGCGCCCGTCGGGTCTGTTGATTCATAGTACGCTTGCCACGACAAGGTCGCGGATGCATTAGTGGAAGTTCCCGGGCGCAGCCCATCGCAAACCACGTCGAAAACATTTTCAAGCAGAGCGGTTTCTTGGTTACTTGTTGCCGGCAGAGTTGCGCGAGCTGCTTCCAGACCAATCTGCATCAACAGCCGCACTGGTATTGGATCGTCGAGTCTCGCCTCGAGCGACGCAAGGAGTGCGCCGAGAGTCGGCACCGCCTCCAATGCCGCGCCAACGCCGGCAACACCAAGCTCGGACGTGAATAAACACTGCGCGGTATTTGTGGCTTGAACTGCACATAGGCAATTGAGAGACTCAGAAAAGGCGGGGAGGGCCTCGAGCACGTCGTCGGGCGATGTTTGATCGAGGAGAGCCAAGATCGTCGCGGATTGTGGGGGTTGCTGTGCCAGGTCGTTGAGCTGAGTGAACAGCACGGTGAGAGCAATGCGCTGAATGAAAACAGGCTGCGCTAAGAACACCTCTAGCTGACTGGCGATACCCGTCGCACCACAGATGAATGTATTGTTGACCAGCACTAACGCATCGATGGGAGGCACCTGGGCGCCAGTTGATTCCAACTGATCGACAAGGGTGCTGTTGACTTCGCCTAGAAGCAACGATGCGAAGCTGGTGGCGTTGCGTAGAGCGTTGCGTAGAGGAACAGCCTCAATGCTAGCGTCGAGGAGCGCATCACAACGCAGTAGAGACCGCGAGACGGCCGTTGCGACAATATCAGTGGCTGTGACACCACTCTCCTCGCCTAGGGTATCAGGGCCGCCAAGCGAATCGAGGTCGGCGGTGACATTGATCGCAATCGCATCGGGCACTGCGAGAGCTCCAATTCGGAGGTCAAGAGCGTGGTCGTTGTACGTGTCAAGAAGATAGCGAGAGATGTTGCGCGAGTCACCATCGATCTGCTTAAAGGCGAATGCCTGGTTATTGAGCTGTGCCATAATGGGGTGATCTAGAGGTGCATTGTGGACGAGCTGAGTCTTGTCGACGGCCTAGGTGGAGGACGGGTGCAGATTCGGTGAGTAGGATGCTGGCAGAAAATGAGCCAAGGGCCGAAATTGCGATGCGCAGTGTCTAGGTGCCATCCCCTTATCACCGCGCAAGCATCGTTCCACTCCGACACCAATCACAGCCTCGGCACCATCTTAGAGCTGCACATCTCACTTAGCGCACCTGCGAGCCCGTAGTGTAAAGTGTGCCATCAAGCCGGATAGATGGACCAACGCGCGGGTCTCGAATCGTCAGTATAAGGAGCACAAGCACGATTACGATCACTGGCAAAACTTGCTGGGTTAGGAACCCCCTGACATCTCGCTTGGCCACATGCCAACGTTTACGCAAAAGCACAAGCAGTTGCGCACGCTTGCTTGCCGCACGCCCTGTGCTCGCAGTTGGGCTCTTGCTCGCGTGCGATGCGTCTATAGCGATCCTTTCGTCGTGCACGCGTCGAACTATGCTCGGGCTAAGACGCAGGGCGCCGGATGAGAGTCGCGACGCACACGGTGAGGGAGATTCCTCGTTCGGACTGCTTGGACGGCTCTCAAACTTGAACCTCACAGAGTCGGGGCGAGCGGCTACAACGGGCTCGACGGTTGCCGTTTGCATATTGGAAGGTATCGAGGCCATTTGAATGACCACGCTGGCAGCTCTGTCACGATCGGGCGGCGCAATCGCCTCTTGTCCCTCTGAAAGACGGAGGAAGACCTCCTCCATCGAGGTGACCGACATGCCGTAGCCGGTTATGCCTAACATCGACTGTGATTCGTCGAGACTTCGCAACAGTGAACCAAAGGCCGGAGCAGCTGCAAATGGTAGCCGATAAGAAAGCTCGCCCCCATGTTGTGAAAGTATCTCGGCTTCTGGCACGTGCGCCGTAATTGTGTTGGTGACCAGCTCCGAGGCACAGGCGTTGCCATCCCGAACCATGGTGAGTGTGTACCCCAAGCCGAATCTCGCTTTCAGAAAAAGTGAAGAGCCTGCACACCGCAGCTTTCCGGAGCTCATTACCGCAATCCTGTCAGCCAGGATGTCGGCCTCGTCCATATAATGCGTGGTGAGAACTAATACTCGGCCGGGCGTGGAGGCCTTGAGCAGCTGCCACAACGACCGGCGTGAGGCAGGGTCCATCCCCGAGGTGGGCTCATCGAGCAGCACACAGCGTGAACCACCGATGAGTGAGCAAGCAACGGACAGCTTGCGCCTCATACCGCCGGACAGCGCGTGCGAGCGCGCGTGGGCCTTGTCTGAGAGTCCGACCTTTTCGACCATTTCAAGCGCGGCACGACGCTGATCCGAGCGCGGCACGCCCTTCAATGAGGCGTACACCTCGACATGCTCCAAGACCGTGAGATTTCGCCAGAGCACGTCGTGCTGCGGGCAAATACCCATCAGCTGATATACGCGCGAGGCAGCGCGCCGGATGGAGTACCCGAAAACGAAGCAGTCCCCCTGGCTGGGAGGAAAGAGCCCAGTGAGGACGGAAAGGGTTGTGGTCTTGCCAGCACCATTATGGCCCAGCAAGCAAGAGATCTGCCCCGGGTAAAACGCCAGGTTGAGGTCGTCAACCGCTGTTTTCTTCAAACGGCCTGTCCCATAGGCCTTTGTCAGATGGACAATCTCGACGGCCGGACCGTCGGAGAGCACGGCTGGCACGGGCTCGAAGGCTAGACCAATAGGCTGCTCGGCTCGCTCGAGGGTTCCCCGAGGAGCACGCGGAGGGCACCAAAATGTGGGGGAGAGGAAGAAGAGCGGATGAAGCCGTTGGCCATAGCGAGAGGGAAGAGTTCGCTCGAGGTACAAGGCAAGCAGGAAGTACAGCACAGCGTCGAAGGCAAGCGCGAGCAGGGAGAGCACGAAGGAGTAGTCACCGTCCGTCCAGTTCTTGGGAGAGACGCCCACAGCGGCGTACTCGTAGTCGCCCAAGACCTCGGCGCCAAACGCGAAGGCGGTGGGCGCTAGCAAGGAGGCAGCTAATTTCTCGTTGACGCGTTCGTAGCGATTCGATCCGAAGAAGAGGTACTTGGGAAGCACCATTGCAAAGAAGACAACCGGCCCGCAGACTGCCGAGAGAATCGCGTTAGTGAAGAACACGGAGAGGAGGAAGGCAAACGAGACGGAGGCGAGGCAGAACAAGCCGATGAAGAGGAGCAGCACCCAGTACGCAGTATTGGGGAGGAAGAAGGTTGCTATAAGAGAAGATATGAGAGCGTTGATGAAAAACATCGCGCACGCAGACAGGTACCACGATGCGGTGTGCACCGCGTGATTGAGCCCCATGATCTTCATCGTCTGCTTGAGCCTAAGTTCCTTTTCCTCAACGAGCGACTTGACGAGGAGTGACACCGGGAATAGCTGGCACATGGTGAGGATCAGAGCCAGAAGAAACTGGACAGCGAGGTAAAAGGTGTTTTGCTCGTACGAGGCAGTCGGGAATGGAGTCAACAGTGCCTCTTGACTGGGTGGCGGCAGCCGCAATGCGCCGTGGTCGGCAGCAAGCTTGAAGCCGTACGTGTCAACCAAGCGCTGCAAGGTGAGGAAGCCCGAGGTAATGTATCGCTGATAGGTGGTGTCGAGCCCGCGAGCGATGCCAACAGTGATTTCGTTAGTGTTGGGCACAGTCGTGTAGTTGAGCCTAATTGAATAATTGAGTGCGCGTGGCGACAGGGCGTTGAAGACGAGCAGGCCCCATGCATCGGCACGCCGATTCGCAGAGGCCGCAAGATAGTCGAGTGCCGCCGCCTCGTCCGCATGGCGCGCCACAGTCACATTGGCGGTATGCGTGGCATACGTCTGGAAGTCATCGAGCCGCTCCGAGAGCGACATGCCAGAGGTCACCGAGGCGGCGGCCGTCTGGCTGGCGGGCGCGATGTGCAGCGTGCCTAATGTGAGGATGTTGCCAAAGAGTGCACCGTAAGAATCGATTTCCTTCAGCTGTCGGTAGTTGTTTTGAGAGAGCGCGATGCCCGCGATGCGCGAAATCCCCGAGAAGACGGGCAGGCTGAGGACCGGCAGCGGCCCCTGCAGCAGCGGCGCGACGTTCTCGCGCAGTGCGAGTAGGTCGACGTTGGAGCTGTTGGGCACGAGCAGGCTGCTCGTCGTGTGGTTCGCGTCTGGCGCGGCACCGACGGCGAGGAAGCCCACGAGGAGCTCGAAAATCGGCCCGAGATCGAGCGAGATCGCGGCGTACATGGCCTGTGGAAAGGAGCTGACTGCCGAGAGGTAGTAGCCGAGAACGAGGATCGAGATGAAGAGGGCAGGGCTCAGAAGCTCACAGGCGGAGGTGAGCGGGGACCTGCGCTTGAGGAGCGCGTGCTTGCGCAGCATGACGCGCAGCTGCTCGGTGGGGGCGGCGGGGGCGGGGGGGCGGCGGGAGCGCTCCCCATCGTGAGGTGCGAGAGCTCGAGTGAGAAGGTGGGGGGGGGGAGGGGGAAGGGGGATGCGGTGCGAGGGGAGAGGGGAGAAGACTACGAGGAGTTCCCGTCCCTCCCTCTCTCTCCTCTCCTCCTTCTCTCTCTCTCTCTCTCCCTCTCTCTCATATACTCTCCCTCTCTCACCCTCACTACACACGCACACACCCCTCGCGTTCCTGCTCCTTATCGTAAGAGTACGAGCCTCTCTCGTGGTTCGTCTTTCCTCCCGAAAGGGAAGTGTGGTGGCCTCTGTGGGTTTACGTATGAATGGCTTGCGTTGCGAGAAAGAAAGACCACAGAAGTCCCTTGGGTGGGAGACAAATAAAGAGAGAGAGAGATCCACAGGGGAAGAGGTGGGAGAGATCATTTATTCACATGAGTACATTCACCTACACACAGGAGAAGAGAGATCTATCCTGGGATTTGGGGAAAGGGGGGGGGGACAAACTCACGAGTTGGGAGGAAGTCTTTACTATTTGTATGGAGAGGGGGAGCGAGAGAGCAGCGGCGGCGGCGCGACCACCGGGCGCTGACACTCACGGAAACGAGCTCTTCCTGTAATAGAGTTGCGGGGGGGAGGAACGGGGGCTCGGGCGCTCTCTCTCGCTCTCTCTCTTCCTCTCTCTCTCTCTCCTTCTTCTTCTCGTCTTGCGACAGCCTCCGTTCTCTCTTCCTCTCTCTCTCTCTCCCTTCTTCTTCTCGTCTTACCACAGCCTCCGGGAGGGGGGGCGAGGAGGGAGATCTCCCTCTCGGAGGGGAAGAGAGAGAGAGAGAGAGAAGAGAGCGGTCTCTCGAGAGCGGAAACTCCCCGGAACGTTCGGCGCGGAGCAGCCGACGGAGGCGGCGTGGCGCTCCTCCTCTTCTTTACTTCAAGCGGATGTGAAGAGTTTGCACAATTGAAGTATAAGCCTTAACGCGCGCGCGCGGGGGGGGGGGGGGGGGGGGCGTTTCGAGGCATGAGAGGTTTTTTGCGGGGGTTACACTTAGGTTTCACTGTGGTGGTTTCACTTGCTCGAGTCGCGGTGAAACCCGTGGAAAGCCAACTTTTACAAAAGACCTGCGGACCGCGACGGGTTTCACTGCGCCCCGCTCCAATTCCGCTGTTCTGGTCCGTCGCTCGATCTGTTGCGAGACGGCGAGACCACATCCCTTTATGTTTCTCCCTATCCCCGTAATTTCCTGTTCACGTAGTTTTTCTGATGACTTTCCAATGACTGCCTGCCGTCTACCAGAATCCAAGTTGTCTCGTTGTTACAGTTGTGTGTGGTGAACCGACGTCCCCGCTCTCTTCCCGACCTCTCCCTGGGTTCCCGCGTGTGTTGCGACAGCGTGCGGCGATGCCAACCCGCCCCTTCACGGCGCGGGAGCTGGAGGACGCCGAGCTGGCGCTCGCGCTAGCTAGGAATCGCAGCGGATGAGGATCGACAGTGGGATGAGCTCCTCGAGAGAGCTCATCCGCCGAAAGCGACGACGGCGAGGAGGTCGTCCTCCTTGCCGTCGCTGCTGACCCCCTCGGTCGCTCAATGAAGATGCGCATTGGCCCCAAGCCCCAAGCGCCTTTCGGTCGCTCGACTGGAGCTCGAGGCGGCGGAGTCGGGCGTAGGCGAAGATGTGTTCGCACGGGATAGTGTACGTGCGCTTTGGCGTGCGTCTCCCGGATCTCCGACGCTTCATCTCCGCGCTGCGCCTGCCGCCTACAAAAGGACTCGTCGTTCGCGGCCTTGTACAACTCCGCCACTTGCACGATCAGCTCCTCGTACTCGGTGAAGCTCTCCGACTTGGTCCCCTCGGTCTCCGTAGGGTGGTCAACTTCTACAGGTTCTCGTTGCTCTTTGCCTGACGTGTACAAGTGACTCCCCTCCTACGCACATGAGGGGTGAGTGTGACAAGACGCCAAGTGTCAAGTGTCGCACGACGCGCGGTGCACGGGAAAGAGTGAACGCACGGCGTGCACCTTCATAGTAGAAGAAAAAGTTGTTATGAGCACGCACGGCGCCGGGTGCTGAGGGATGCAGGCAGGGGGGAAAAGAGTGAGAGAGAGGAGGGAAGGGGAAGGGGGAGGGAGAGAGGGGGGAGGAGAGAGGCGGAGAAGCTTGAGCTTGCGCTCATCGCTCCACCGCCAGTTGCGGCTCCGCGGCTTCTTCACCCCCTGTGGCGTCGAGGCGAGGCGAGGGTGTCTGTCCGCGGTGATCCAAAGGGGCCTGCAGGCTCCGCCGCTTCAACACATACCCCTTGGCCTGCATCCCACGTGGCAGGGTGCAGGGCATCGTTGGGCGCGCGGATGGCGGCGCGCACCTCCTCCCCCGCCATCGCTTTTGTTGAGTGACAGTTGGCAGTTGGCACAGCGCGCGAACTCAACTCTCCCCACTAGAAGAGTTTGAGAGTCCTGGCTCAACAGTAACTCAAGAGCGGTGACTCAAGAAATCTCGCAGTTGAGCCACTCTTGGGTCACTGTTGAGATGCCTCAAAAACCCCCGATACCCTCCCCAACACCACACCTTTGATGGAGCCCCTAGTTGAAGTGTGTAGCCCTTCCATTCAACCCAAAGCGTGCGGGGCATCTCAGTCTTGGGACGGAGGTAGAGTAGATTCTCGATTCTAAAAGTGTACTCCTACTTTCGAGTGTACCTTGTGGCAGGAGAGAGGGCCCCTCGCATTCAAGAGAGAGAGGGAGAGCGAGGGGAAGAAGGGGGGGGGAGGGGAGGGAAGGAGGCGCCCGAGCGAGAGCCGCTCTCGGGGAGGGGGGGGAGGGGGGGGGGAGGGCGACGAGAGACCCCCCCGGCGCGGCCGGTCGGATGGCCTCGCCGACTAGCACCCCGCCGCGTGCGAGGACGCACTCTCCCGCCATCCCCACAAAGGGTGGAGACTCGGTCGAGTACTCTGACCGCTTCATCCCGTCGCGAAGGGGCACCAACCTCCAGGAGGGGTTTGCCCTGCTTCCCGACTCACCACCCACAGCGCGGGCCAATGTCAACGGGGAAACATCAGCTGAAACCGCCCTGCGCGACGACAACCTTGATACGTATAACGTGCTCCTTCGCTCTGAGCTCCTTGGCGATGAGGCTGCTGCCCCTAGTGTCTACCGATGCCAGGAGCATTTGGGTACAGGCCTCCTGAGCCCGCCCAGCAATAACAACTTGTTCCGATACCGCGTCTCCCCGTCGCCCCGCGACTCGTCGCTGCCATCTCCCACGGGCGCCCTTGCTGCTGAATCGCGCCGATTGCTCCCAGTTTCCAAGCGAGTCACACGCAAGATACCGAGTGTACCATATAAGGTTCTGGATGCGCCTGCACTTCAGGTGAGCGATCACCAGCCACACTTAGCAAGGCATGGTGGGATTTGTGCTTGCGCTCACACAGTCGGCCGGCCTCCACGCAGGACGACTTTTATCTAAATCTTGTGGATTGGTCATCATCTAACCTCCTTGCTGTTGGACTAAGTGTGTGGTCTGCATCGCACTTCAAGCTTGCACCCTCAACGTGATGCACTCTGCCCGCGAGCCTCTCAGCATCAGTG
The DNA here is from genome assembly GCA_018136815.1 of Isochrysis galbana. NCBI lineage: Eukaryota > Haptophyta > Isochrysidales > Isochrysidaceae > Isochrysis > Isochrysis galbana. The sequence goes on along the minus strand of CM030933.1, from coordinate 6,749,417 downwards.
CAAGTAGTTTGCCCACCGCCCATGCAGTCTGCAACGATGGCTAGCCGGACTCACCAGCTGTGCCGCAACACGCATTGCCCACACAGGCTCTTGCGTATACTTATGGTCCGCCTTCACCTCCAAGGTCACAAAGCTATGCGATCTAGGCCCAGAAACCGTCACCTCTGTATCATGGACTCAGCGTGGCTCGCACTTGGCAGTGGGCACGTCCCTCGGGGAGGTGCAGATCTGGGATGTGGCTAAGTGCTCGCTCACGCGGACAATGACAGGCCATCAAAATCGTGTTGGCACACTGGCATGGTCGGGACACACCCTTTCCTCAGGCTCAAGAGATCGCAGTATTTGCATGCGCGATGTACGTTCGCCAACCCAGTTCACCTCGCAGCTGATTGGACACAAACAAGAGGTGTGTGGTCTGAGGTGGTCCTTTGATGGAATGCAGCTGGCATCAGGAGGCAATGACAACAAGCTGTTCATTTGGACACCACGCGCGAGCGCGCCTTTGGTCAGATTCAATGATCACACGGCCGCAGTCAAGGCGCTCGCTTGGTCACCTCATCAAAACGGTCTGATTGCCTCTGGTGGTGGGACAGCTGATCGCTGCATCCGATTTTGGAACACGCAGACCTCGAGCGCTCTGTCCTCTGTTGACACCGGGTCACAGGTCAGCCATGTATGCCGTTTCTAGATGCAGCCGATTCCTTGCACAAGCTCATAGGCTGTTGGGCCAATGGCGCATGGTTCGATTGATCTCCCGAGCTGCCACATGCCTTTTCCGCCAATGGGCCCATACCTGTTTGCTCACCTCCTTGCTTACGTCCACTTCCTTCAAGGTATGCAATCTGGTGTGGTCGAGCAGTGTGAACGAGCTTGTGTCAACGCACGGCTATTCGCAAAACCAAGTCGTAGTTTGGCGGTACCCTAGCATGAGCAAAGTGGCCACGCTAACTGGCCATTCTACCCGAGTTTTATACCTCGCGCTCTCTCCGGACGGTCAGGTGAGATTGCTTGCTGAAAGTTCGGACCCAATGGTCTCGTCCGCCCGCCTCCTCTGCCAAACAACTCGACACTCTTCCTCCATGGCTTCTTGAGCCTCTGCTCCTCGATCCCGCGCCTTTTGCAGACCATAGTCACAGGTGCAGGCGACGAAACGTTGCGCTTCTGGAACGTCTTCCCCAGCGCAAAGCCTAGGGGACATTCGGGGAACTGTTCGTCCATGATGGATTTTCAGGGGAGAACTGCAATTCGATGAAGTTAGTGCTCCTCACTACTTGCACAATACTTCTCCCTCTCCACCGTTGACTGCATGATATGTGGTGCACGAGTGACGAGTGTACGGGTCTAGGTCGGCTTTGCTCTGTGTGTGGCATCAACGCAACCAGCAGTTAGTCGAACCCCAGTATATAGCTCCTTGATCCTAAGATGTAAATGTCTTCAGGTAGGGTCATGGAGCGCGCGCCGCTCCCCTCCCCACACCGACACCGACCCGCCGATATGGACGATCCGAGACACTGCGACCTCAGGTTTGGTTGTTTTCTTGACAATTGCCCCCATAAAGAGGGTATAACTTCTACTTGTAGGCGCACCCCCCGCCCCCCCTTTCCCCCCCACTTCATCCTACCTGCCCTCATCCCTGGGACCTCAAATAATTAAATAATACATAGCATAAATAATGTTATATCCTAGCCAACCCCACTAGCGCATTGGATATAACGTTTCAGTCCCGGAATCCCGCCATGCCTGACGGGCCAGGTGTCCGAGTGCTACCGGGAGGTGGGGGCACTGTCCCCTCCCCTCGATATTTGTCCTCCCCCCAGTGCACGCACCGACCCCGCGCACCCCAGTCCCCAGTGCGTCCTCTCCTCGAGTCCACGCTGGGGGCGAAAACCCCTTTCGGGTAAAAACAACGCAGGGGGGGGGGGGGGGCACTCCGTGGCAGATAGGAGCCCAGAAGCGCTGGTCTCTGCTCGCCGAAGCACGACATGCACAAGTACTCGGAAGGCACGATGCCGGTCGCAAGGTGTACAGGTGCTCGAGCTCGAGCGCGGAGTTCCCCTACGACTACGACGAGTCGACCAGCCAGAAGTTCATCACCTCAGTGGCAGAGGCTCTCGGTCGCCCTTACCGCGCCGCACCCAAGGCTCCGTATGTGTTTCACGCACTCCGCGACCATGAGACCATGACGGTGCACGCAAGAGATCAGCTGCGCAGAATCCTCGTCTCAGTCAGCCATCCGTGGCGCCCTTTGAACGTTGACGTCTGACGTCGCCGAGGGAGCGCCGCCGCCGCCGCCGCCCCCACTTATTGGGCCGTCGCCGCCGCCGCTTTGGCCGATGCTTACTTGAGGCCTGGCGGCGGACTGTCAAAGCCCCCCTGTCTCAGCTGCCCACCTGATGTTGATGGACGCCGCGTCGGCTCCGCGGTCTACGGCTCTACTTGACTTCTGCGTCAAGTATTGCCAAGACCTTGGTGTGCTTCTTCGCTTCGCGAGCTCCGCGAGCTCCGCGTGCCCGGAGTGCTTTCGTTGCGCCGTCGCGCGTCATCAACAGCATAAAGTATTTCTAATTCCACCTGCCAAGGCCACCACCCAGCGGCAGAAAATGATTTCTGCTCTGGGTGGTGGGTTCCCGCGAGATGCGCTATGAGGCGCTCTGGCAGGATCTTGGCCTTTCCTGCCCGCCGCAGCGTAGAGCGCCACGACAAGGCCCGTCCTGAGGCCACCCACGGGTCTCGTCTCATCGATCAATGCCGGATCTGGCACTGTCCGAGAGAGGATGGCCGCGTAGGCAGCCTCAATGCGCAGGCTCGTCAGCCACGCGTGGACGGCCGCGTTGGCGAGCTGGTCCTGGTTCTCGATGCCGAGTTCGAGAGAGGGCGAATCCTGCGAGGGGCGGGTCGGGATGGTCGGGATGGGGCCTCTGGTAGCCAGGGTAGCCGCGTGCGCTCGCTGTGAGGAGCTGGGTGGGCTGCGCGGGCAATGATGCCAAAGGGTCAGGGGGTGGTCGGACTGTCGGCAGCCCGACACGGCGCTGCATCGGGCGGGAATCAAATGCCGAATGTAGCTTAGATATAAAGGAATCGATCCCCCCGCGGGCGCGACCGCCCATTCTTTACGGGTAGAGCGTGAGTGCGCGTGACGGAGGGGGGGAGAGGGGGGGCGAATCGCACCATTTCTTGGCGAAGATTTTCGTAGCGTCAGGTAGCCCCCCCGGGAGGTTTTTTATTGGGCATCGCGCCACGGTCAAAAAATGCAGCCCAACCCTTACTAGTAGTTAAAAAGCCCCTGTTTGACCGCCCTACCTCTTTCGACGGAACGCGACTTGGGGGGCTGTGCCTACCCATGGGCGAACCAAGTATAAACGTACGTTGGCAAACCAAGTATAATCTTAGTTCAATACCGGGTCCGTAATAGGTGTTAGCCGTGGATCTTCAGATTTCTCTCTCTCGCTCGCTCGCTCGAAGTCCCCCTTCTCTTTCCTTATTCTTTGAGAAAGGACATTGGCCAGACGCAGTCTCTATTGCACCATCTGCTACATTCCTCACTGCATAATCGCCAGCCGCGCCACATGTCGAGGAGGAGTCCACTTGTCATCATCCCAGACTATGTGGCCTAACAAACGAGCTTCATTTGGTCGGAAATTGGGGGCCAGGAGGATCCTAGGCTACAAAGACTCGTTGGTTTTAGCCTCGTTTTGCACGACTAGTTTAAACCCTGTGGCCCAACGAACCAGTTTCACTCAGTCGGTAATGTGGGGACGGGTGGATCTTAGGCTGCACACATTGGAAATGATGTCAGCATCATTTTGCACGCTCAGACGCTTTCGAAATGAGTTGCTGAATTTGCAGGAGAGGGTGCCGTACAATCAACTGCCGCTGAGATGCATCACACGTGCACGGAGGTCGAGGCAACAAGCTATTTCCGCCAGCTCCTGGCGGCATGCAGCTGCCCATGCTACGGGCTGCGCGACAATCGAATTGGAGCCGAGTGGCGCAAGGAGCTGGAACCGGGCTCGCTTCAGCTTCGAAATCGCGAGTAATGCATGGGCCAATGGATTCAGCCAACCCAACGTTGGCGCCTGATGATACTACAGGCAGGACTTGCGAGGCTTGAGATGACGATCCTTGGACTCGTGGATCGTTCATTACTTGCCCCCCAACGGCGTGGGGTACAGTAGTTTGCGGCATGCTTTGGGCGTCAGGCAGCTTTAGATTCGTTGCTGCCATTGATTGTACTCCGCGTTGGGCTGTTTGTGCATGAGCGATGACGCCATCTTTTGCAATGTTTATGACTGACTTCGAATTGCACGAAAAGCACGTCGCAGTAACGCGTCGACTCCCCGGGGGGACTTCCGCCTTAAGCCGGCGCGAGCATACCGCGCACCCAAAGCGAATCCATCTGTGAGATTTTTGCGTCACCGAATGTTGGGAGATGGCGGCCTCCATCGACGCACTCGTAGCGTTCCCGTGCGGCAGACGAATTTGATGCGCTTCTCGTCCGCCAGAACTATGCGCTTCTAGTCTATCGGGATCATGCAATCCCGCCGGTGAGGGCGGCCCCAAGTCGTGCCCAGGAGATCCGTGCATTTCTGACGCCGGTGACGGCGGCGAAGGTGGGACTGATGGCGTGTCGAGCTTGTTCGGTGTTCCGTGAGCCGCCCCCTCAGCCAGGATGCTCGCGTCTGAGCCGACATCGCTCCGCAACCCTGAAAAGCGGCGAGCTATTTCCAAGGGATGAGATTGCTGACGGTAGGCGACGTCTAAGGTCTCGTCTTCATCAAAATGAACGTAGCCTTTTGGTTGGCCCTCATCGGCCTCAGTTACGTGCATGCCGTGTTCAGGGCAGAGGAGGAAGTCGACCGAGCACGAGCAGCGAACGACTGAGAAGTAGCATAGGTGGCGGCACACGCGACAACGCCATCCATCCCGCTCCGCTGCAGCGTGGTCCCAGCCCATGGGCCACACGTCAGCAGCCTCGTCGTTGTCGCCTCGATGTGGCGGTGTCGTCGGTTCGGATGGGACCACTATGCCGTCAGCAGCAAGCTGCCTTCGTGCCGTTGCCTCTCGCGTAAGGGCCGCTTGCAGATGAGGCACAAGGTCGCGCGCCTCATGTGCCTCCGCATAGTGCGCGGCAACACAAAGCAGAGCATCGTGAAGAAGGGTAGAGTCGCGTGTAGGCGGCGTCCGGTAACGTCGGATGGCCTTTTCGCCAACAGGAAACCAGTCCGGAAAGGCAAAATTCGTGGACTCGGCCACGTTGAAGCCGGTGTTCAATCCGCAATGGTATGCGCCGGGTTCAGTGAAGACGAAGGTTCCCGGCTCGGCGACCAAGCGAAACACAGGGACGCCTGTGGCACGAAGAACCGCAGGAGAGAAGATTGAAGTTTTCCAATATCGGAGATCTGGATGCCGAGTGAAAAGCGAAGGAAAGACGGTGCGCCAGGCGTCTTCCATTGCCTCCATGGCGTGCAGAGGCACTCCATACCAAACCTTGGGAGCACCTGCAACCACATAATTCGTGGCATAGAGCATGTTGTCCTCGACATGCCAACAGAAAAATGTGTTGCGCGTCCCAATGTATGTCATTGGATAGTTCACTCCCGGGATGGGCGGCGAGAAGCGGAGCAGTGATGCTCGGAGCAGCGAATCCATGACGCCAGAGCGCGTGCGTGTCGATGTGAGCTCGCCACGCACTCCCTCGCATTCCGGCTCGATGCCGCCGTATGGAATATCAGATGCGTACAACGAGCACGGTGACCCAAGCGATTGGATGTTGAGCGCGGAAAGAGCGCGCCGCATCGCCTCTCCTTTGCTCAATAGGCTGTAATCGCCATGCACACCTGCATCACGTGCAGCCTTTGCAGCGGCAGCAGCAGATGCAGCACCGGTCATGCCCTCAGCACAAAATGCCACAGTGCCAGCTCCCTTAGCCACAGTCGTGCTAGCGGCGGACAAGCACGGAGCGTGAGCGCCGATGATCCCTGCTTGCACAGTCGAGTTCGATGGGTTGCAGGAAGCAGCAGCCATGACAGCCGCACGCTTGTTTGACCGTTCGTCCTCCGCAGCCCATGTGCCGAGCGACCGACGGCCAGCTTCCGGGGCCCAGCCATAATCACGCTCGTCGATTTCATCTGCAAGCAGACGATAATTCTTCGCCTGGGCTGCACGGCGCGATGGACGGCAGCTCCGTTCAGTACTGCCTTGCTCCGAGGTCAGCGCTACTATCTCGCTCGAGCATGGCCCGAAATGGAATCGCTTCAAAGTACATCCGGGCGTGGAGCACATCTTTTTCCCTTTCTCTAATCGTTCCATCGTGCGTTGCCGCTTTATCGACTCTTTGACCACCCCCGCGTCCACATCTGAATTGTTTTCACGAAAACTTCCGGTCGAATCGGTTGAAGAGCACCTCGATGCGAACCGCCTGCTCGAATTGTGACCTGCAGAATTGCCGTGCAACTCTGCCGCCGAGGCATCTACACCAGTGCAGGCGAAGGATGTTGACGTGCTCGTGGCATTAACAGTTGTCGTGCCACAACTTGGATCCTTGGGTATCGATACATTGGTATCTACTTGGACGCCTCGCGCGTGGCGGATTGCCACGGGAGGTTGCGATGCCGAAAGATACACAGCCTTCAACCCGAGCATCTTGCGTTCTCCCTTGAACTGTACGTGATAACGTTTGCTTGCAACATCCCAGTCCTGAGGTTGCGTTTTCATTGCACACGAAGGTGAAGAGGGGTCAATGACAGCAACGGCAACATTCATCTTCGCTCACAATTGTATAAGAAAGGAGTGCTAAGTGTGGGTGCGATGGACAAGCCGGGCTAGGCAGCTTAGTGCATTGTCGGACCTGGGCCTTGCCGATCTTGCCATTCAGGTGTGCGTTGGACTTGAGGCCATGGACACGAACCCACATCCCCTTGAGCCCTCCGGCTGAGGGAGCTACCGTGTGCCCATCTCCGGTGGTGCTCCCTGGCAGCCCAAGTCGTTCGTGTATCAATGTAGACCCCTCCTCAATGCAGATATCCATAGAAGGCTTCGTCATGGAGCGTGTAGACTCGAGAAGATCATGTGGTGGGGATGGAGGCGCCGATGGTGTAGCACTTTCTCCATGGCGAATGCCGCTGATCTCCATGGGATGTGGCACCAAGTCACTTGGGATGTGTGTGAAGGGATCGATCGGATGGCCGTTCTCATCCTCATTTTCATTATGTAATCCAGCAAAAACATCGTCGTCCTCGACTTCTCGCAGGACCCCATCTGCATTAGCGTTACTTACATTGTTGCAACGCTCGTCATCCAAGTCAACCCTGCTGTCTTCCCGGTTTTCGGATGCCATCACACCATCGTTGTTGCGCCCGGGCATTTTGCCAAACCAGCGCATCTTCACAGCCATTGTACTTCGGCCTAGAGCCGAACCAATGTCAGCCCATTTGTGCCCTTTCCCCCGCATCTCTTTGAGCTGCTCATCTTCCGCGCGAGACCACCGACGCTTTTCGCTTGGACCTTCACTGGGTAAATAGCTTTCGCTGATACAACCCCGCCATCGAGCTGGTCTTGCAAGTACAGGAGGCGCACCCTGATCAAGGGATAGGCAGTTGGACTCCGTCAGAAGGTGTGAATGAATGGAGGAATTGCAAAGAAATGACTCAATTACCGAAATCAGCTCCAACGGAAATTCCTTGTGCCTACCTGTAGTTCCCATGGGATTTCAGGAAGTATGCGGACGTGCCAACCACGAGGATTCAGCCTTGTGGCAATTTCACCATGAGCATCTCCGCTTGATACTGCAGGGTCGGGACCAGCTGCCATTGGAGCTGGGGCGAGAGGGATAGCACTGGCAGTGGCCATATGCACTGCAGTCCCCATGGCCATTGCCATAGGAACTGCATCGACAGCACAAGCGGCGGATGGTGCGTGGGTGGGCATTGCAGCTGTTGCCCCCCCTTCCCCAATGTAAACAGAGCTAGGGACGCCTCGGGTGTCGCTCTCCATGGCTGTGGCCAAAGAGATCGGCATGCACAATGGTGTAGCTGGAATGTGATCTATCACATTCTGCAGGCGCTCCGGTTCCTCGTCAGCTGCGAGCGGGCCTTGTTGCAGCTGAACAAATTCTTGATATGCCCGGGCCTCCATACGCAATTTCGTTGCATACATGGCAAAGCCTTTAGGTGCCGAGCCTGCCATCAGATCCCAAAACTGAGTCTCGGCGTCCTCCACGCAGACTTGCTGCTCGGGCTCATCAGCTCCCTGCGACTCGCGTATGAAAGCCGGCCAAATTACATCCGCGAGTTCACGATACTGTCGGAGTGAGAGCGTTCCCGCAAAGCTCTCAAATGACGTGTTGAAGAGCGCGAGGAGCTGCACACGAGGTGAGACCTCTACTCGCCCCACATCCCCATCATTTCTCCCTTCCATCCCACTGCAGTCGGCGGCATCGCTGCCGCCACTGCCGCCATTTTTAGGGCCCGCGCCGCCCCCGCTGAGGGCGATGCAGGCTCTTTCGACTGCATCATCACCGTGCACTCGTGCCGTCGGGCATACAATTGGCGACGTAGCAGCGCCTTGAGGAGGCTTGCCACTCCATGGCTCAGGCGACCACCCTTTGGGCGGCACCACTTTGCAGATCCCCCATTTAGAAATGGTCGGCATCAAATTCGCAACATACCTGCGTGCGAGTGGATAGGAAGGTGGTGAGCGTGGATGAAAGACCGACAAGCAATAACGCACTGCTTGAACGCAGCCAAACGTGCTATTGAGACCCGATGCACCATGCCAAGGGATCCCGGGGCATGCTTATGATAGTGTGGCACTAGTGCCATGGCAACAGGCTAGGCGCGTACCGTCCAGGATCCGAAAACTCTTCCATCGTCGGATAAAAGGTAGGGGCTTCTGGAATATCCACACCTGAACGAGCGGCTGCCCAATGTTTACAAGTGTAACCATATCTCTCGAGCGTCCTGAGCCACAAAAGTTCGTCCTTTGTACACGATGCCTCGCCCAAGTCTGTCTACTCGACATGTTTCGGGGGTGATCAGGATTGAGAGTGGCGATGCCGGGCAGGGAGACTGAGCAACGGCACGTGGGGGAGGGCCAACAGAGAATGCAATATGAGGTTGCAACAGGTAGCAGCAAGAGCGCACGTCTGGTGTATTCAGCTCACCTTGAGGTGATGATGAACTTCGTGTATCGACCGGAGCCTCTTACCCGTCCTAGACTGATAGCACCGCTCGCCATTGCTAGTGGTCGACAGGATCTGCCATCCTGCTGGGCACTGCAGTGGGGGCGGGAAGGGGCAGGCAACCACGCATGGGTGAGCTTGGGCTAACCTGGTAAATACTTACAGGGCGCACGGGAGTCTCACCTGCAGCTCGTCGGGTGGTGCGACAGGGTCTGGTTCGCCCATCGCACGGTCTGTGCGCGCGCGCGCGACGGTGTGCGTGTGGGTGGTGTGGTGTGGGAGGGTGAGGGGGAGCGGAGCGTGGGGGCGCGTGGGGGGAAGAGGTAGCGGCTTCCCGCGCTCTTCTCTCTCTCTCTCTCTCTTCTCTCTCTTCTCTCTGTCTTTCCCTTCCGTCCCTTCCATCCCGTCCCGTCCCTCCCTTCCCCCCCCCCCCTCTTTCTCCCTCTCCTCTTCTCTCACTTCTCGCTCTCGGCGAGACCCTCCCTCCCTCTCTCTCTCTCTCTCTCTCTCTCTCTCTCTCTCTCTCTCTCTCTCTCTCTCTCTCCCCCCCCCCCCCCCCCCTCCCTCTCTCTCTCTTCTCATCCGCTCGGAAGTCCCGACGCGCCGTCCTGCCTCTCCTCTGCGTGAAGCCCCTCCCCAGATCGTCCCTTGCCTACCCTCGTCTCACCAGTTCTTTCTCTCCTCCATCGTGGTCCATTCCTCGTCAACGACACTCTGGGTCTCGTTGGCACTCATTTCCTGGAGATGACTTTCAAGAAGTTGCTGCGGCGCTCACTCGTTGCGGTCGGGACCCTGGCCACACTTGGGCTACAAGGCAAGGCGGAGGCCAAGCCATCCAACGCACCGCCCCTTGGAGTTGCTATTGTCACCGGCGGCGGGCGTGGTATCGGCGCTGCCTGCTCCGAGGCACTGGCTGCCAAAGGGTATGGCGTCGTCATTGCGTATCGTTCAGACGATAGTTCAGCTGATCGAGTGTGCCGCCGGATTGGCGAGGCTGGGGGTAAGGCCTGCGCAGTGCGCTGCGACATTGGCGTCGAGGAGGATGTTGTGAAACTCTTCTCATTTGCTGACTCTGCCTTTGGTGTGGAGACGCCGCTCACCGTTCTCGTGAACAACGCTGGTGTGATGGGCAAACAGACAAGTAACTTATCAGATTGCACCGAACATGGCGCGGATGACCTCTTAGAGCTCATGCGCACAAATGTTGCCGGCCCTTTGATGGCGATCAGAGAGGCAGAGAAGAGAATGAGCACTGTGCATGGAGGCATCGGTGGGGCGATTGTGCAGATCTCTTCTGGCTCAGCATATATTGGGGCGCCGCTTTTGTATGCCGCCAGCAAGGGCGCCTTGAACTCACTGACAATTGGTCTAGTCGCACCACTGGCCAGGCAAAATATCCGCATTAACACGGTGCGCAGATCTGCCGTTCATGATCAGATAGTATGGCCTCGTAGGGGAAAGGTGGATGCACGTTGAGATTGAAGTTCTTGCCAATCCATAGCATTGAGACCCCATGCCCACCTCAAGTCGATTGCACTGTGAATTCTTGTCCACTGTTTTCATGCCACGCCATTTGCGTGTGCTCATATCAGGTGTCTCCTGGCATGACGGACACGGATATGGTGAGTGACGTCGCAAAGTCCTTTGACTTCAATCAAATACCTCTTGGGCGCATGGGCACTCCTCAAGAGATCGCAAATGCGGTAGTGTGGCTGTGCTCTAGCGAGGCCTCATATGTCGCAGGCGCAAATATGCGAGTTGCCGGCGGTAGGCCACCTGGCACAACGTTGGGGTGAGCACGACTGAATAAGGGCACCGACTCCGTGCTTGGGGTGCAAAAAAAATTTTTGAAGGTGGCTGCTGCGCTACCATATGTACTCCTCACCCCGAGACCTCCGCTGAACATCGCCCTTGCCCCACTCCCGCTGCCCCCCCCCGTTCCTTTGTCTTCGGTTTCGGGCCCCCGCCGCGCCGGCCGGCCAAGTGACGACAAGTTATGGCCGACGCAGCGCAAACGCAGCGCAACCGCAGCGCCCTCATCCAGGGACCCCGATAGTCCAGGAACGCCCCAACACTAACCCCGGTTTCGTATGCGAAGAGTAGTGCTTTGCTCAGCGTGGTGTATCTCTCTATTATTCTTATCAGTATTGATTCTTCCGAGAAGTCTGTACCGTCGTAGTGAATCCTATAGAAGTCTGTAGTAATGATATATCTCCATGCTAGTAGATATAATGCGTATATCGCTTTCGGCGCGTCTCCCTTTGGGAAAATGAATAGGTTGTCTATAATGGTGTCTTCCCTGCTTCTTTCCGCCTTGGGTGAGAAGCGCGCGACTTTATTCAGCGCGTCTAAGATATTAGTCATCCTAGGGCATTCGCCTAGGTGCGTCGAGGATTCATCCGCCTCTCCACATATGCATATGCGGCACGTATTGGTATTGGTATTGGTTCTATCTCTGGAAAACGGTTGTACGTGCCCACTCGCCTATGTGTGATGTGTTTGAGGTGTAGGTGCATATCACGCGCCGTCACCATTGGGGGTGTGTATAGCTTCGCTAGGTGTGCCCACGTGTCCTCGGGTATCTGTAGCTTTTCATCCCATTTGGTCGGCCCGCTGTAAGGCGTTTGCGTTTGCGGTCCGTTCGTTGGAGGGCTTCGGTCAGTCGGTCAGGTGTTCCACTCCGGTACCGTCCAGCGGCGTCTTGCCGTCTAGCGTGTATTCATCTGCTAGCGGGTATTCGAGCCTCTTGTTAGATTTGTAGCCTTTTCCCCATTGTGCCGGCGGGGAGGTGTCCAGATTCGCGGGGGCGCTCTGCGGACGAATCGTCGTTGTCTACCGTAGGTTCTCGTGCAGTGGAGGCGGAGACTAGTGCCTCCTCCTCACCTCTCTTCCCGGTTCGTTATATTTCTCAGTCATCGTGTTCATTCTCTCGTCTCGAAGTTGCACCCGTTCTCGTTTCTGACCTGGTTACCGACCCGGAAGGGTCGGCTTCCGGAGTCAATGAAGTTGAAGGTTCCAAGGGAGCTGCGGCTTTCCGCGCTCACGCCGTGGCCACCCCAGACTCGGGAGACGCAGGGGCCGTCGATTACGATCCCTCGTCGCGCACCACACGGACGCCGGCGTCTCCTCTTTCTCTCGGCTCTCCGGAGGATCCCCGTTCCAGGGATCGCCCGCCGGGGCCAACCCCCTTCAGGTCTAGCCCACCGAAACTTGAGGGCGACGACCTCCTTCCCCTGAATTCTACTGCCGAAGCCATCCACCGGATCGCCGTGGTTGGTTGTTCCTCGGCCGCCAAGTCTACTGAAACTGCCCGCGCCCCTACGCGCGAGCTCCAAATGTTAGCCGCCTCCCGTCCGTGCCCGGGCTAGCGGTTCCTCTGTCATCTTGCCCCGCCATCTCGCCGAAGCTGCTCTAGCCTTGCGGCGGCCGGACGCGAGCACTCATTCATCACCCTCCGCCGTATTGCCGACGCATTTTGATGAGCTTTGCGCTGAGTTAGCAGCGATCCACGACGCCGTGACGCTCGACGCGGCCGAGGGGATTCCTCCACCCCGCGTTCTGGTCGTCGGTGAAGCTAGCGGGGTCGTAGGTTCGCTTCTTAGGTGAGGGAATCTTTCCCCTTGATGCAAGTTACATGCAAGCCCTTGGCCCCTTTGGTGTTTCTTCCCCTTGGTTGCTACTCAGGGTTGTTCGTTAGAAGCGTCTAGAAGGTTCACGCTCAACGGCAAGATTTCCTCTGTCGTGCAGATATCTCGTTGCGATCTGTATCCGAAGTGATCGCCGCGGTCGCGCGACATGACGCTCCCCTTCGGACTCTCCGCTACGTGGGAAGTTACAACGGAGACACGCTCCGGCCGTCGCTGCGGAGTCTCTCTCTCTCTCGCTCTCTCTCTCCGTCTTTCTCGCGACGTGTTTGGGTTATCGGTGATTTGGGGTCGCGGTTGCTTGATAATTTGCTTGGTTTGGGTGAATGGTTCCGGTGTGTTCGTGAGTCGGTGTATCCTGTTGTTCTCAGCTTCGTTGTCCGTCGTTGTTCGCTGCGTCGCTGCACTCTAGCAGCCTAGGCTCCCTCCCTGAGGGAAAAGTTCTTTGTAGGTCTAACAATCTCTTACAATCCAACACTCTAGCGGCCACTAGGAGCGCCTCGCCGCCCCACCGCCCTTCGTTCGCCGTTCGTCCCCCGTCCAGACACCCAAATGGGGTTGCCCGACCCAGTCCAGAATTTTATTCACCCGACTCCCTGTGGGGAGGAGGGCCAAAGCGCCGCGCTAGCCGCCGGTGCTGCTCGCGACGGAGTGGCTCAGAGCCCTCCGGCCACGCTCGACTCGACAATTATCGAACAGACGGTTCCCAAACTCCTTTGCAAAGAGAGGACACCGCAACCGAGAGGAGAGCAGAAGAGAGCTCGTCGCAACCGGCAGGTCCGATTTCCTGGGGGGGAGGGGGCTGCTCGCTGGTCGCTGGCTCCCGGCGAGCGCGCGCGCGAGCGTCCGCCAGCCAGATGGAGAGCTACTGCTGTGGAGCGCCAAGGGAAGGGGGTGAAGGGGCGATGGATGCAGCTGCCGTCAGGGCAGTCATGGCAGCACCGGTGGCGGCGGCGGCGGCATCAGTTCCGGCGCGACCCAACACGATCCAAAGTCTGTTGGGCGCGCCTCGCGTTGCGGGGCTCCAAGCGCCGTTCAAGCCCTGGACGCAAGAGGGCTGGGTGGGCATAACCCAAAGCGACTGGGCATGCTCACCCTTGAAGAATGACGAGTATTTGCCTCCGACGGGCGCGAAGGGCTGCCCGCCACATCAGATCTTCAGCTTCGGCTGTTGTATCAAAGGCATGCCCTCGAGCTCAAAAAACTGGCGGTGCATGTTCCCGAAGCAGGCCAAGAGGGAGGGCGGCTTCATGCCCTGCGGCGAGATGTTGGACTACCCGCAGCCGGGCAACATTTGGAGATCGTGCGTGCTCAGCCCGCCCCAGCCTGCGCACTTCCCAGCTCCAGCTGCCCGCCGCTCGCATCGTTGTCATGCATTCTCTCACACACCATTGCTGCTCAGGCACGTGAAGCGCAAGCACCCCGACCACTACAATGAAATTGAGAAGACCAGAGCACAGGAGGTCGAGCGAAAGGGGGAGACCGCAAGCAGACAGTTTAGTCTCGCGGGTGGCTGGTTGAACCCGGGGGCTCACAAGTTACTTCGAATGCAGATCTGGTCTATGGTGTGGTGTGTCGGCACCCTCACGCCGTTTGCCAAGCTGTGGGACCTTGGTTTTGGTTTCTGACTTCTGAATTTATGATTGACAAATAATTAAATAATTATATGATTTCCGAAGAGAAATATTTTTGGCGTGTGCGCGTGGGTGGGTGTGCGTGAGCGTGTGCATGTGTGTGAGCGTGAGCGTGTGCGTGTGGTGCGTGTGTGCGTGAGCATGTGAGCATGTGCGTGTGTGCAGCTATAGTCAGTCGTCGGTTGGCACGCGGGCCCGGCGGTGGCCGCAGGAGGATACGTGTTTCATGGATTGATTCTGCGAGGGTTGTGTGGTTGTGTGTGGTCTCTGGCTGAGGGTTGTGGGTTGTTGGGGAAGGGGCGGGGGAGCATGCACTGGGAGGAGGGGGGGGAGAGAAGGGGGCACCTTGGATATTGGGCCCGGGACCACGGGACTGAAGAGCCACCAATTGGTCAAAGCACCGCCGCGTAGCGGCGCCTACGGTGACGCCACTTTGCTTGCGGACTTGCGACCCAGCGGCCTATGTAACGCCCTTACTTAAGGCCCTTACACCACCGCGCCTACCTCAATGCCCTTACCCTGAATTACGCATGTACACCGTGCCGCGGGCAATGCCATTGTTTGGCTACACCGGTTCACGCGGCTGTATGTCTATGTCGCCCGCCCGCGTAATGCCGTTATGGGGGTAATGCCCTTACTTTTAAGGCCCTTAAAAGTAACTATTGCAAGCCTTGCTGTTTGAATGAACGATGATCACTGTGAAACCAACATAAGGTGCTGTTCTAGGATGGGAGAAGAAAGCGCCGTTGAGAGAGAAAGCCACGTCGGCGGGCACTGGATGTGGGAGGGATGCCGCCGATTCCACGGCACAGAGACGCGCCGCCGTATGGGATCGTCATCGACTGCGGCAGCTCTGGAACCCGCCTCAGGATATTCGAGTGGCGCTACGCAGGCCATGGCACCCAGCTGCGCGAGCTGAGTACGCTCAGCGAGGACGCCGCGATGGCGTTGCGAGTCCAGCCTGGCATCAGTGCATTTGCTCAGAACCACTCTCGCGCCATTGACCAACTGATGGAGTTGACGCGCAAGGCCGCCCCGTGGATACCGTCTAGCTTACACGGTGAGCCGCGTTGCCCATTGGTCGGTGGACGCTTCGACTCAGCGCGGCCAGGTTCGACACCTCTTACATGATCCTTCTTGATCTGGATTGCTTTAGGTAGAACACCTCTGTATGTTTATGCAACGGCAGGCTTACGCATGCTGCCGACCGGACTCTCGACGGAGCTGATGAATGCCATCGCGACTGCGCTCGCATGTCGTTCCGTGTCTCCGTTCAGGTTCATGGAAGCTCGCATAATCTCCGGTGAGGAGGAGGCGATCTTCGGTTGGCTGAGCCTGAACTACTTACTCCGTGATCAAAACGTTGCCGATGTTTCGAGAGGCTGGCTTGACTTGGGGGGTGGGTCCATGCAGGTTGCACATGAAGTTGTCAACGACACTACTCTCACACCGAAAGAGCTTAAGGACTCCGAGCAAATTTTGGCCCTCGCCGAGGCCCCGAATCCATCAAAGTCGCACAATGGCACAACGTATAGGCAACATGACTTGACGATGAGTCCCCGCTCATCGCCTTCCCATACAGTGTTCCGCCGTTCATTCTTGCACTATGGCAGGGACCAGGCTTTCATACGTTCCTGTCGAATCCTTGCGCACCAAGCTCTAGCGCAAGTTGGATCGAGTTTCATGAATGCATATGAAGATGACACAAATAGCAAAAATCATGCATCCTCTTGGGCACACAAGGGTAGCGATGGTGCGGTGATGAATACTGCATCAATACATCTCTCACATCCGTGCTTGCTTGCTGGGGACGAATTCGTTTACGAGTGGAACGACCTCATGCGCTCTACGCCTCGCATGTCCTTGGCTCGTGGCCGGCGTGCAATTGCTGGTGCACGTATTGCACATATTCGTGACCTTGGCATGTCCAATGCAGCATCAACAACCAGCACCTCCACAGCAACTCCATTAATCTACGTATTGGGTACTAGCGACGCAGCCGCGTGCGTTCAGCTTATCTCTCACGTCGTGGCTGTAGATGAAGGCGATTGTGGAGCACACAATGTCCGAGGCTTTGTTGCGAGTAGCCCTTCTGATGGAACACGTCGCCGCTTGGAAGAGGCTAGGGATGAGGGCCATGCCTCTGATCCCTTATCAAGCACTAGAGGAGATGCCAGGACCGGCTGCGATTCTGCTCCGCACCCACTCCATTTTGATGGCTCTTTCTATGGAGCAGGCAATTATTATTACGCTGCGTTACAACTCGGGTTGGCCCATCCTGAAGGTTTGTACCACTTATCCCCTCGCGATTATGCTGAGGCAGCGTCTGCCTTGTGCGCTCGCAATGCCGCTTCCGCACGTGCTCTGTGGCTCTCATGGCCGCTCTGGTCGTCTTCCGATCACCAAGCAAGAAGCTCTCTGGAGTGGGAGCACGCGCGCTACGCATGCTTCTCCGGTCTTTATATTTCCGCCCTCCTCCGAAACTTCTTCTCACTTCCGCCAGATGATCCTCGTATTCTCGTTTCTCGAGCAGTCGATGGCACGCTGCTCGATTGGACGATGGGCGCGTTTCTACAAGCCAGCAATCTTGCTGCGGCGGCCTCGGCGGACTCGCATTCTAGCCAAGTCGACGACGTCCCACATCCCACATCTTCAAGTGGGTGTCACTTGGGTGCCTGGAGCAATTCTACGGCTTCTGTGGGAGGAACTCCTGGATGGCCGATTGCATGGGCGCACGGACTGTTAGACACTGGAACCGTGCTGTCGAAGTGGGCTGTCCGTGTTTGTTCGCAGGTAAAGGATGTTGAAGTGAGGAATCATGATGATGTCGAATCAGGTCATATGTGTCTCGTGATGAGCACCACAATCGGAGCGGTACTGATGTTTGCTCTTCTTCTTTGCGCACTCTCAATAGCATGGCGCCAACAAGTTTCATTTTCCCCCATGTACGACATGCACCACCCATCTCTCGCAGCCAAGGCCTCCAAATGTTTTCCAAGAGAATGTATCCCGCGTCGATCACCACCTCTAATGCCGGGCAACCCTCGTCTCCGAGGAGTGGAGTCGCACCCGGCTATGACTTCTGCTTGCTACCACCCTGTTGCCGCCGATGAGAAGGCAGACGAAATTGAGGAAGAAGTGTAGGGTGTGTGCACAGCAGTTTAGCAACAAGAAAGATGGGGCAGCGGGGGAACCCCTGTCACCGCCAGGGCCCATCATCGCTAGAAATTCATTGCGAAACCACCAACATCAGCCCTGGGCGGCCTTGCCGGTGCGTAGGGACGAGCTAGATCTCCGCAACAAAATCCACTAGTCACGCGCCCCGAGCGATGGCCGGTCGCCGCCTTCTTCCTACCGCCACCCTGCCAATGCAGCCGACTGGCCTGGCCCCATGAGGGGGGTCAAAGGGGGGGTGGGGGGCATGTGCCCCCTCCCTTGGCCCCTGGCTGAACATCGATCATCGCAAAAGCTTGCCCCCCCCCCTGGCCCCATGCCCGCGCTGCAGTGCGTGACCGACAAGCGCCAACGCTTAGACCCCATAATTGAACAATAGGGTTTAACAATCACCAAATCAACGAAAGTCGAAAGTTAAAAACGACACTTAGACGGTAGGCACAGGGATGAGGTGCTCGAGGACTCGAGGCAAACACCTTGCTTTTGTGGGAAATATGATCAGCGAGCAATAGATCACTATGCATGATCATAATGTTGCATCATCACCATGGGATAAGTTGTGCTTTGTAGTCGACGAAGCGAAATGGTGTTTTCGGACCGGTAGCCTCGATTGCGCGCAACAACCCAGACGCACACTCGTTCACGTCGATCAGCCCGTTACCATTGGTCATGTCGGTGCGCACCCACCCCGGATGAAGCAGTAGCACATTGCAGATGTTGTCGGGACGCATGTCGCAGTACAAGCTCTTGGCAATGATATTAAGAGCCGCTTTTGAGGCTCGGTAGGCGTAGGCACCGCCTGAAGTGTTGTCATCAACTGAGCCGACCTTCGAGGTGAGAATTGCTAGGATTGGTAATGCGACAGTGTCCGTCGCAGCAAAGAGAGGGGCGAAAAATTGTGCGACGAGGAGAGGTCCAACTGAATTCACCTCGAACACGTGCATCATGTCCTCAGCTTTCACTGGTGGCGCTGCTGGACGGCCATTACGTGCAACGCCATCCAAAGAGCCTTTTGGGCCATAGATGCCGGCATTATGGATGATGTGTGTCAATGTGATGCCTTGAGATCTAAGCTCATTTGAGGCGCCGCGGATAGAGTCGGCGTTCGTCACATCCAGCCGTAAACATGAGACACCAAGTGCCAAGAGCTCAGATGGGGCCTCAGGCTCCCGATGAGTCGCTATGACAGAGCAGCCCTTGAAGCGTGCTTGCTTGGTAAGTTCTAGCCCGATGCCACGTGTAGCTCCCACAATGAGTACGGTGCATCCTGCGTCCAGCGGGGTGACCACGGGCTGGTCCTCACGCTTGGCAGAGCCAGGTGCAGCTGAGAAAGCGTTCAATGCGGCTGTCACAGAAGCTCGTCTACTGAAATGCCTTGGAGAGGACGCGCCTGGTGGCTGGATGGCTAAGATGACGATTGGAACGATCGATGCGAGCATGGTCGACCCAGCGACGAGTTGGCCGAGAGCTGGGGGGCAGCCGCTCGAGGCGGGGGGGGGGGGGGGGGCGGGGGGGGCGGGGGGGGAGGGGTACGCGGTCCTACGAGCCCTCTCTTGCGGAGAGCTCCGAGCCGACGAGCGAGCGGGATGTGTCCGTCGCGGCGCTCTCTTGGTTGAACGGTACCTCTACGCATGGAGTACTTGATTCATCGTCGTCCTCCTTTTCACATTCTTTAGTCTATGTACCATTCAATTTGGCTATGGCTATTTTTGGATATAATTTCAACCAGCCGAGGAGCTCCCGCATTCCGGTTCCATCGTGGGTTCTCTCACACGTGCATCCGTCTATCACCATCTGGATGAGCTTGTACACCCCTTAGTACATTACTTTTATAAGTAGGAGGCCAATGGCCAATGGGGGCCTCGCGCCCCCCTCTCTCCATCACAGACACCACCTGGCACCTGGAGGTCAACTGGGTGCTGGGTGGGCCTGCACAACCAACCTCAGCCCCTGGCTGCTGGCAGGGGCTGAGCTGACATCACTTTGGCCCAGACCTTCGCCGAGCGCGCGCCGCGCGCCGCACGCACTCGCCTGCACTGGCCCTCGCTCGTACTGACCCCCCCCCCCCCCTCACCATTGACCACTGACCACTAAGCCACCGACAGATCACCAACCACCAAGGCCGCCAGGTGGGCACCCAGGGCCAGCGAGGTGAGCGAGGGAGAGGCGGGAGAGGCCAAAGGCACTGCCCCAGCCTCCACTGCCCCCTGAGCTGCCCTAGCCCTAGCTGGTCCTCTGCCCCCCCCCCCCCCAGGATGGGGCCATGGCGCGCGCATGCAGCACCCGCCCGTGCAGGAGGCAACGAAGAGAACGACGGGAAAAGAACGACAAAAAAAGACACGATCTGGCCCGAGAATTGGTAAGATCACCGCCCATTTACGATATGTCAACGGGAAGACACCCCGCGCGGCAGACAGACACCGCGAAAATGCGGCGGAGAACGAAGAAAAGCCCATTGGCGGGGACCGAGACCCCCTGGGGACACTATAAGATAGTTCAGAAGGCGTGCTTTACGTTTATCTGCCACACGAACACCCAACAACAGGTCTGCCCCAGCCCGCCCCTTGCGCTTGGCCCATCGTAGTGCACGCGACCCCCCCCCCATACCAAAGACAAAGGAATGAAGGGGGTAGTGTAAAGGGAGTGAGTGTTCTGGGGTATATATAGACGATGGCGTGAGATGGTACCGTGAGTGCGTGGTCCTTTACAGCTAGCGGTAGTAGCCTGAATCTTCAGATTTTTTTGGTACACCCCTTAGTGGCTATCCGGATCCGGCTCCAAGGCGCACCGCCGGGTAGGTGATAGGGGATCATGGGTAGATGGGTAGGGGCAAGAAATGATGAGAACGCTGAAGCGCTCGCATCAAACACCAGGTCATCTCCATCGCATCATCTCGGGGACGACTCCCTTTTTTCCCGATACGAAGCTTCTCACGGCCCGACGAGTTGGTAGGAGCGTTGCACTCAATCTTAACGAAGGACAATGGAGCATTATTGATGGTGGCTGGGTCGTCATCAAGTCCTATCACCAGAGAATGCGCATACCCTCAATGTGCAAACCGTCTCTCTTTCACAACACTTTTCACCTTGACACATCCTCGACCGCATGGACTACTCACGGCACGGCCGGCGTGTTTCCTTCCACCAACGCGCCGCCATCTTCGGGAGGCGCTCTTGCGTGTTGTAATCCACATAAAATAGTCCAAAGCGCTTGGAGTAGCCGTCGGCCCACTCAAAATTGTCCATCAGCGACCAGCCAAAATAGCCGCGAACGTCAATTCTGTCTTCAGCCATTGCTAGCCGAACCTGAGTGTGGCCATAGCGAAGTGTGAGTGGACCCCGCACGCGCCTCTGGACAAAGCACGCGGCGCGACATGAGCCTCACCTGTTCCGTGTAGTTCTTGAAATAATCAAGCTGCTGCTCATCGCGTGTAGCCTCAGCTTTGCTCATAGAATTGCACGACCAGCCGTTCTCAGTGATGTACATTGGCCCCTTCCATCGCTTCGATGCCCAACGCAACAGCATCCGGATACCCGGCGGGTAGGCATGTTGCCACGGCGAGGCTGACGCAGGCCAGCCCTTGCCGAATGTGGATCGGATGCGCTGGTCAGCCATCCACCCAGAAGAAGTGTCTCCCGCATCGCCGGCTGCTGTCGCACTGACAAGATGTGTAGAGTAGTGGTTCAAAGAGAGGACGTCAATGGACTGCTGCAAAGAAGCAGCCTGCACCGGTGTGAAACGTGGTAGTCGCTCACCAACCCTTTCTCGCATGGCCGCTGGGTAATCACCAGAAACAAGGGGCTGTAGCCACCAGCCCAGGAAGAACTCATTGGCCACCTCCGCTGCGGAGGCATCCGCCTCAGAGTTGGTGAGGCCCGTCGAGATTTCACATGGGAACGTAATGGAGATCTTGCCACCATGCTT
Organism: Isochrysis galbana; assembly: GCA_018136815.1. Classification (NCBI taxonomy): domain Eukaryota; phylum Haptophyta; order Isochrysidales; family Isochrysidaceae; genus Isochrysis; species Isochrysis galbana. Next base: position 6,727,863 of record CM030933.1, on the reverse strand, counting down.
GAGTTGGAACTCCGAGCGGTAGATTGCTGATGCACGTGCGTGAGCGTTCAGCACATTGTGGGCTACGATGTAGGGTGCTCTGTCTCCGTTGGAGCAGGGCAGCTCGGAATCCTGGAATGGCGCGCAGCCTGGGGCGTGGTTTCCCGCAGAGTAGCCGGCCACGGTGAAGGTCCATGGCTCATTGAACGTCATCCACATGGCAACCAAATCCCCAAATCGCTGGAAACTTAACCGGGCGTATTCGTCGAATTCGCGGAGCACCGCCTCGTTGTCAGGCGTGTGCCAACCGCCCATTTCATCATGCAGTACCTGAGTGGCCGGCCAAAAGAGGAGTAGAAATGGGGAAGTGAGGGCAAAGGCAGCATACACAACAAGGCGGCAACCATTCTCTCTATCTGCGTCCGCTCCATACATGTCAGTGAGCTGCGATTCGCCGCAGTACCGATGTACCTGAGGGAGATCCCAATGGTATAAAGTTACATAAGCCGTGATCCCGGCCTTGTGAAGCGCCTCGAGCAGCGTGCGGTAGAAGCTGATCCCCGGCTCATTGGGGACCATCTTCTTGTTGCCATTGTCCCACGACATGACTCGCGACCAAGAGAGCGAGAGCCTATAGTGCTTGAGGCCGATTGAGGACATCAAAGCAACATCTTGTGGCCAACGATGTATGTGATCGCACGCAACGTCGCCGGTGGAACCATTGAAAGTCTTCCCGGGCGTATGCGAGAAGGTGTCCCATATGGACGGCTCTCGTCCGAACAATCTGACCCCGCCTTCAATTTGGTACGCAGCCGTGCCCAATCCCCACACAAAATCAGGCGGGAACCCTTCGGCGCAAGTCTCCTTATGCTTCGAGCTTTTCTGAGCTGAGCCAGCACTGACGTGCGTCTCGATCTCATGTCCCGTCTCCGGCATGGCCCCATGTGCAGCCTGCTGCTCCGCCTTGGTAGAGAGGACCTCTGCTGCTGCACTGTTTGTTTCTAAGCCAGAAGTGGTCTCAGGAGCGAAATCCAGGCGGTGCAGGGCCACACGCAACGACGTATCCTGTACAGGCTGTAGGACCGCTGCGCTGCGTGCTGCGGCCGCTTCGGGCACGGAGGCATCCAAGAGCGAGATGGAGCCAAGCTGGTGTGGCTGGAGCGGCCGGCCTGAGCTGGCACTCAGCAGTGTGAGCGCCGCGACGGCGATGCAAAGCGTGGCAGCGGCGGCGTAAAGAGTACCTCCATTGAAGCATCGTCGCTCCCCTCTCCGCGGCGCCTCCGGCAGCAGGAGCGGCTCGAGGAGCGCAGGCCCCATTCCCGCGAAGCGAGAGCGGTGAGCCGAGCGAGCGAGCGTGGGGAAGGGGGGGGGAGGGGGGAGGGCGGGGGGGCGGCGGGGGGGGGGGCTCCGTCTCTTACTGGTAGGAGTACTTGCCCAACTCCTACCAGTACCCAGTACCTTTACTCCGTATCTAGCCAACTCGTAGCACCCTTCCCCTTCCCCTTGGTATTGTATTTCTTGCCCACGGGGGCCTGGGCCCCCCGCAGAGCTAGTACTCCGCCATGGCCATGGCCATGGAGGAGGGTCAGGCTGCTAGCACACCAACAGCTCCAGTTGCTCACCTTCACAGCCGGGACGGCGTGTGGCCCACGGGCCTTGGCGGCCTGTCATTCTAATGTTATACTCAATACTCAATACCTGATACCTGTCATCAGGGGGCCGGGACCAACATTAGCCCAGGATTTTGGCCACTAACACCTAGACATATCAGGTGTTGGCCCAGCCCCCCAAAATCAAGTGTTGGCCCTGTGCCTGGGCCAACACCTAGTATTAAAGTACTTAGTAGTACTTGTAATTGCTACTTATAAATAGGACTACTTGTCATTTCAAATTTTACTTTTCGCGCCGCCCCCCCCCCCCCCCTCAAACCTTTTTGCGCTTCGCGCCGGGTTCATGCAGCGCAAGTACCACGATCTCTGGGCGCAGATGCTGACCCACTTCCATGACCACTTCCCGTTCGTGCTCGTTCATGTGTCTAGGGCTAGTGCGCTAGTGTGCTCTAATGTGCTAGTGCTCATATGGATGGGCTCAGCTCATATCTCATGTAGCTTAGCTCATATAGTTCTATTTAAATCTCAGCTAAAGAAACATGTATTTCAGCTTGGCACCCCGCACCCCGCACCCCGCACGTCGCACGTCCACACACCACCACACCACCCACCACCGCACCGTTGCACGGCGCACGCGCACGCGCGCACGCCGCACGGACGCACAGACGACAGCCGCGCAGCCGCGCACTGGGCGCGCGGCGGCGCCACGGCGCCCCGCGGCCCCGCGGCCCCTTACGCCCTACGGCTCTACGCCGCGGACCAAGGGTGATCCGTGCACACGCAGCAGGGCAGCAAGCAGCAAATCAAGTGTTGGCCCAACACCTAACAGAGCGGTAAAATCAGCAGGTGTTGGTGTTGGCCCAAGGCCTAACACTGCGGTAAATCAGGTGTTGGCCCGGCTTAACGGCTGGCTCTTGGGCATGTTGGCCCAGGTGGTGGGCCAACACCAATTTAACGTTGGTCCAGGCCCCTTGCCTGTCATTGCCATTGTGTCCTTCCAAGTTGTAGATGATTTGTAAATAAATGCTTATAACTCAACCTACTTTTGTAAGTAGGCGTCTGAAGTCGCGTTCCGTCAAAAGAGGGCCAGGTGATAATTTTGTTTTTACCCAGAATGCTTGTTTTCTTTTTAGGTAGGAATGTCTCACACAATTCCTCCAATGAGTATTATTATTACGAAGATGAGTACAAAGCTAAGGACGCGGCGCGTGCGCATAGCAACTCCCCCCCCCCCCCCCTCCATACACGGTAACCCCCACCTACGCAGGCTGAGTTTTCATCTTCTTCGTCTTTTTCTCACACCCCCCTCATCCTCGATCCTATTGTCGATGTCGTTCTGCTGGCAGGCGACGATGTCGCTTGGCTGATCTTGGGTGGCGAGGTCCGTGATGCGTGATGCGTGCGAGGACGGCCTTCTGGTTCTCCAGATAGAATTTGCCAGCTGCTCGGCGCACTTGCACCATGGGACTCGTTTCAGCGTACGCGACCGCCGTGATGTATTCATCCATGCAGAGGTACGCGACGGCGGCCTCGTCTCCAATGTATTTGATCTTTGGGATCTTGTCGTACTCGTCGGAGTAGTCGCCGACGAGCATGAGCTTTGCCTTGCACCAACGGCTCATGTATGGCTCGATGAGTGCCCACATCGACATGTAGCGTTCCTTGGCCAAATCCACGCGGAAGTCTCCACATCCACGGCCCATGCCGCAGGCTATGACGAGCAGCATCGCCAGGATGGCACCGCTCATGCCCTCCTCCATGTGTTCGCAGAACCTGAGGGTTGGGCTCCGGATCTCACGCGCGGAGGGTCATGCAGTTGGCCCCCACTTATAAAAGTCTTTTTTTAAAAGTAGGTTCTATCAGATACAAAAAAGCTCGGCACTATGACACCGCCGCACTCGCGTGAGGTGTGAAGCCACTGAGCGCGTGGCCACTTGCATTGCAGCGACGTTGTATCCCCCCCCCCCCTTCTTCACAGGGCTAACTTAGGACCTTGCCTTGTCTCTCCTCTCCCGTGACTCCGAGACCGCACTCGAGATCGGAGACTCGGACATCCGTGAGTTCGAAGCGCGCTGACGAAGGATCCTCCCCCTGAACCCGGTGTCAAGCCTGCTCTACCAAATTAAGTGCTTCCCTGGCTGCACGCGTTATTCGCTGTCGGGGGTCTGAAACGTCCCCGCCGGAGAGCAACCACCGGGAGGGGAAGAAACCGGAAGGAAAGGAGACCAAATGAAGGCAAGCCGCCTTGGTCTCCTATAACGGGGGTACCTAGGTATTATGATAGTTCGGCTTCGAACCACGTCCCCCGGCACAGTATGAAGTATTCACCGTCTTTGTTTATGCGTACCTTTATTTGGTGTGTGGTTGTTTCGTCCTTTCGGTTGCCGGTCACCGGGGTGGGTGGTCCTTTGGTTGGGGGGGGGTCGAACGTGGCTTTCCTTGTGCATCGTTAGCGCGTGGTTAACTATTGTTTGCCACGTGTCTAGAAAGTCTGATTTGTGGATTTAAGTCACTAGTGCTCTAAGAGCACTGGAAGAGTACGACCTACACGACGGGGACGCAAACACCGCACTTGTTGCACATGCACAGCACACATCATCATCATCACACCTAGAAGCTAGAATGACAACACCGATGACGACCGTTGAGATGCTGCCATCGTGGCCATTCATTCGTTAGCCTCCGAAAGCTTACGAGATAATCACTAGAGATCATCTTGACACGGACACAGGGTACGAAATGGCTAACTTGACCATGGCTTACGACTTCAAAAAAACCCAAGGGGCAGGCTGGAAGAAGACATGTGTTCAGGGAGGACTACGCCCAATAAAGTCCGAATTAGACCGACCTGAAGGCAGCCGCGTGCATGGACGGCCGCCACAAGCCTATCACGACGGATACAGGTGAGTCGCAGTGCATGGACATGGATTGAGTAGCGCTCATGCAACGACACAACGCCTCTCATGAGCCGTATTGGTCGGAGCACGATATGCCGGTCTAACTTGATACGTCTTTAGCGATCTAAGCGGTCGAAGAATGTGCGCCCTTCCGCGTCAAAATGTTAGAGAAGGTATGCCGCGTTACAAACCAAAGGTTGTAAAGTCTTCTTCCGATGACTCGGATTGCACAGGACCCTCGGACCTTAGGGTTGAGTCTGCTGAATTATGCATGCCAATGACATGCTCGATGCGTTCAACACTCGTGGCCAATTTCGCTTGTTGCTCTTGCATGCGCGCCATCATGCGCATTATATCTGCTTGCGTCGCAGCCAATTGTGCCGCCAACTTACTTTGTGCGGCGGCTTCATACCGCCTCGTCCTGCGCAAACTCGAGCTCTTGCGTTTAGGCGGCCGCGTGGGTGAGTTCTCGGGGCTCGAGATGACGCTTGGGGTGGTCGACCTCTCCGAATGCCTCTGATGGCGGTTCGGAGACGCCTCCGCCGCACTCGAGCGCTCTGCTTTCGGAGATAATTCCTGAACCACCGACACGTCGACGTTCTCTGGGACGCCCTCAACAGACAGCACGCCAGATGGGAGATGCAGATAGTCAATAGGCGGCATGGCGGCCTCTGAGCTGTGCAATGAGGGCGATTGCGCAACGCACCCCGCCGTGAGCCTCTTGCTCCATGAGGCCTTCTTATCTAGGAGTCCCATTGGCCGAGGTGACACATGGTAGAGTGAAGGGCGGGTGCATGGCGAGACCGGATGCGAGAGGGCATGCCGCATCCCGAGCGGCGAATTGGATACCCGTTTTCCGGCTGGTGTTTGGCTGGAAAGGGATCGGGGAATGGGTGGCTGTGGTAGGCGGCCCGTGCTGGAGAACTCGGGCCGCGTGCCCATTGTGACGACGGCGGGGGGAGCTGCGTGAATTCGACCGTTGTTGTGGCCGTGGTTCAGCTGGGCTTGGCTCGCGAGGAACCTAGCTAGGTCAGTACGGGAGGTCTGCTTTTGAATCTGATTGAACCGCGCCTGACTCATGTGCTTGGGTTGCTTGTGCACATTGACGCCCGTCCAGCGCATCTTAGGCGTGCCATCGTCGCCAGAGCTCTTGGACATTGACCGGCGCTTGATGGATTGCCGACGGAGAGGGCGCTCAGGCGTACACTCGCCGATGGTGACGATGCCACGCTCGTACAGCCACTCGACGTCCAACTCTGGGAAGATGAAGTGGCAAAACTCAAAAAACGTAATGCCGCCAGAACGCCCCTCATCTGCAAGATGGAAGAGTCGGCGCGCCTCCGAGGGAGCGTGCTCCATCCCCAAGCCCTCGCAAAATGTACGAAACTCGAGATAGTCCAAGTAGCCCGAATTGTGGGTATCAGCGTCCTCAAAGAGCTTCTGAATCCCCGCCAGCGAGATGTTCCGGTCAATGCACTTGCGCTGGACCTGAGAGGGCAGTCGGGTGACATGCGAGAAGGGACAGGGACTGGGGAAGTGGTGGTGGTAGTGGGAGGTTAGGAGGAGATCTGACCAAAGTGTGCCGCGTGACGCTGTGCATGTCAGGGGGTCGGTGCTGGAGCCCACACCTGCAGCACGAAACGCATCTTTGTTCGCTCCTCCCATGCCATGGAGAAGTTGTTGCCGACAATGGCAAGAGGCATGGCGAGAAGGATGATGCCGCAGAGCATGGCCAGCGTGGTAATGACCTTCCCCAAATGTCCGTTCGGCGACACGTCGCCGTAACCGATGGTGGTGAACGTGACCAGCATAAACCAGACAGACACGCCGATGTCGGTGAAGGGCGTGGGGAATTCGTCCAAGGCATCGGTGTGGTTGAGGTTGGCCCACACGACTAGCTCGATCTGCTCAACATAGTAGATGACGGTGCCAAAGAAGAAGGCACCGATGAGCACAAAGACGAGAGGGACGGCGAGCGCGCGGAGCGATAGCGTGATAGCGCGCAGGATCACAGTTGTATCCGGATTGAGTCGCGCAATCTTCAGGATGCGCATCACGCGGAAAATGCGGAGGAACTCGCCGATGACGTCGAGGGTGCCGCCCCCAAGCTCAACATCCTGGGCGCAAACGTTGATCGACTCGCCGGCGATGAGGGCGATGATTAGGGCTACGTGATCCGGCACCACCGACGCCACATCGACCCACCAGAAGAAGGAGAAGCACATCTCACCAAACGAGCGCTTGGAGATGGTCCTTAAGACCAGCTCCATGGTGAAGAAGCCGGTCAGCACCCACGAGATGATCCACAGCGCACACTGGTCGAGGTTTACCTCTTGGAGGCCGAAAGAGCCTGTCCAGACCATCATTAGCACAACCTGCGCGAGGATGGCCACGCTGACGAAGACGGTGAAGATTGTGGAGCCAAAAGACGAGCGCCAGTCCTCGAGGAAGAGCTGCAGATGCATACGCCAGTCGCGCGACTGCTGCGCATACTTGCACCACGCGTAGTGACGTGCCTCGGGCTGGTAGTAGTCGAGGTGGATCTGCGAGTTGCTCTCCATTTGACGGCGGCAGTAGTGGTGCACGTCGAGCATATTGGAGCCGCGGCGCATCTCGACTGCCGAGCTGGGCTCCCCGGGTATCTCTCCTGCAGAGAGCGTGTGTCGGTGACGCAGCCTCGCCAAGATGTTAGAGGTGTGGCGGTCCTCGAAGGCGGCCTTGAGCTCGTCGCTGAGGAGTCCGGATGCAGATGGAGAATTGAGCCGTGCGCCCACCGCCGCGGGGCCCGAATTGCGCCTGGGGCGAGGCGGAGAGGTGGAAGGCGGCGACCATTGGCGCCGGCTGCGTAGCCGCGGCTTGGCTGGCTTAGGTAGCACGAGGGGCGAGGGAGCGGCGAGGGGCACAACGAGCTCGTGGCTGCCCATCACCACACCGCTGAGCGTGAAGCCTCCCCTACAGCAATGCCGCCTTCCACACCCCCTCCCCTCCTTCCCCGCCCCTTTCCCGTTCCTCCCTCGCGCTCCCCCTCCCCCCCCTCTCTCCCCTCCCTCTTCCTCCCTCTCCTCCTCTCCCCTCTCTTCTCTCTCTTCTCCTCTCTCTCCTCTTTCTCCTCTCTCCCCTCTGACCCTCTCTCTCTCTCTTCCTCTCTCTCCCCTTCTCCCCTCTCTCCCCCCTCTCTCTCTCCTCTCTCCCTTAGAAGACCCCTCTCTCTTCCCTCCTCTCTCTCCCCTCTCCCCCCTCTCCCCCTCTCTCTCCCCCTCTCTCCACCTTTCTCTACTCACCTCACACTCCACATTCCACAGCATACAACACACACTGTCTTCTCGTTAGATCGGCGCCGACGACTCGGGTGCACACGCCTTCCCTTTCTTTCCTCCACTTTAAACAAACCTCTAGGATTCGTAAGAGTCTCCCTCCCGTCTCCAACGGTGGTAGACTCCCCTCTCTGCCGCCGTCGGCGCTTGCATCCTCTCTGCTTCCACGGCGGGGTACTCTTACGAAGGAGTACTCTTACTTTTTTACTTTACTCCTATTGGACTCGATTGCGAGACTACGACACTACGACCGCGCACGAATTGCACCAGAAATAGCATTTAGATTCGGGGGGTTCACTTGGAGGGGGAGGGGAGCTATCTGGGTTCTGTGGGAGGTTGATTTGGGGGTTTCACTTGGAGGCGTTTGGCGTCAAACGCCCGCGCGAGAGCTCGGTGGTAGGCCGGTCAAACAGCGATTCTAACTTCTAAGGGTGAAAGTGGACCAAGTGACCAAGTCAAGGTTGAGGATTCGTCACGTCTGGCGTCTGGATATGCTGACCGGATAGGGATAGGTGTAACCCGCACATATCCGGTACCCTTTGCCCTTTGCCCTTTGGGCCCCAGACCCCCCACGGCCACGGCCCACGGTAGCCCCCTATCACAGGGCGCCGCGCCCTTTACTTTCTACTTACTAGGCCTTAGTGATAGTGATAATCTGCACACCCATGGGGAGAGCCGATCGGCTGGGCCCCCACAACACGGCGCACTAGAACGCGACGCCGCTTACCGCTTACTTAGAAGCCAGCAAGAGCCCCCCCCCCCCCCCCCCCCTCCCCCAGCGCCAGACCCACAGTCCAAAGTAGCGCACATGGGTCGAACCCCCGAAACCGAAACCGAAGAAAAAGAAAAAGGAACGAGGGGCGAGGGGGGGAGCGGGAAGGAGAGTGGGGGTGGGGCAAGGGCGATGGCTCAAGCGGAGATCCCAGTGAAAGGGAGTGCAAGTAGTAGGGTAGCAGTCACCTTCAAGAATTTTTTACTGATAATATGCAAGATTCCCTCGTCTCTCGTCTGGGGTCCGCAGTTCATGCCCAAGGGCAAAGCCTGGAGCCTGGAGGGTGGCCGACGGGCCCCCCAGAGCGGAGTGCGGAGTGCGGAGTTGGAGCCCGCAGGGGAGGGCACGAGGTGCCTCCCCATGGTGAACGAAGTATATAAGCTCAGTTGGCCGTCCCTTTGTCGCACCGTGACCCATATGGCAAAATTTGTGAAAACTTTACCTTAATCTAAGCCCTTTATTTACCCCTATCCCCCTAGTAGTGCTTGGGGGGAGTCGCTTGGTGGCGAGGGGGGAAGGGCCGGGGACCGGGGATGTAGAATGCTTGCGTGAAAGTCGTAGTGACTCCAAAGCCGCGTGCGCAGCAAGAATATGATAAAGTTTTTGTGTAGCGCGAAGCACGCACGCACGTACTTGTACTTGGGCGACGAACTAACGCAATTGCATAAAAAGATTTAGATGGATTGGGAGGGAGTCGTCACACTATTGTACGGCCTGTGATGAAATCAGCTGCTACGTTTGACGAGGGCGCAGATGCCATGGGTCCTGCCGCAGAAAGATAGATCTTTCGTGTGATCGTCTACAAGGCGTTCAGTTAGCGTCTAGGGTGAGTCACAAGAGTGGACTCGAATCTCAGCGCAGTCATGTTCGAAGCTCGGATTCACAAAATAGGAAGAGCGCCTCGACCTCGACCGCCGTTCCTCATCTAGATCTAGGAGACGCCCTAGCGTTTGAGGCCGCCCTTTGACTTCACCTTGATCTTGGCCCTCCCTCGCCCAGATGTGGCGCGCATTTTTGCGCTACGTGCCCCTGCAGTTCGTGCCGTGCTCGAATTGGAAGTCCCGGCCGCTGGTTGAGAGCGGGTACCCGTCTCATCCCCATACTCGTCCTCATCCTCGTCCTCCTCATCCTCGTCGTCCTCTGCCCCAAGCATCCGATTAATTCCGCCTCGACCGCCCTCCTCTCCCTCTTCTTCGTCGTCTGAGCTATTCACGTCGAGTGCCCCCATACCCGCGACGGCACCTCCAAGAACCCGGCCGTCCTCGTCGAGCGGCGCTTGTGCATCAGGCAGCCGCACCTGCATGGCCTCCTGCTCGAGCGTGTTCCAAACACCGACTTTACCCTTGGAGCCGCCGGCAGCCAGGAGCGACGCGGAGTCCGGTGAGAATTTGACGGAGAATACCTTGCCGAGCTCCATATCCTTTGTCGCTAGCAGCGACGGCGTCGCTCCACTGACATCCCATAACTTGACAGTCTTGTCCGCTGACCCGGTGGCGAGCACGCCTGCAGCCACGGGATTGAAGTCCACAGAACTCGTGGCCTTCTTGTGGGCATCGAGCTTCCACAGTGGTGCGCCCTCCTTGCGGGCATCGAAACAAGTGACGGAGCCGTCCTCACACGCCACCACAAATCGATGTGCCACGTGCGGGTCCCAGGCGACCGCCTCTGGGTCGGCATCAGCGCCTAAAGTCCAAGTGCGCACAGAGCCCGGGGAGCGCACATCCACTGCGGCTACCTTCTTGTCATAACTGGCCGTTAGCAGCAACCCTTGCTCAGTCGTGTGCCATGAGATGGCAGATACTTTGTTCGTATGGTGCCGGAGCGCGAGTACCGACTGCTGATGATCACCGGCTAGATCCCACAAGCGAACCTGTGACAGGCATCACGAATGACGAGACACGGTGAGAAGCCTTTGGATCAGTACTATTTGCACATCCAAGGATGGGGAGTGACCGTGCCTCAGGCACCCTCCAAGACCTCTGTGGGATTCGATGGTGCGGCGCTCTCACCGTGTGGTCGGCAGATCCGCTGGCGAGCACGTTGCGCCTTAGGTGACTCCAGGCCAGTGTCATCACCGCATCGGTATGCCCCTCGACCCCTCCAGACCCGCCACCCTTCTTTTTCTTCTTCTTAGCCTTGTCCTTCTTCTCTTTGGTGCTCTTGCGATTCTGCATCAGCACTGCCTCGGCCGCGGCACCATCTTGAGCGTCGAGTGCGGCCTGGGCGCCTTCCGCGCCGAGGACTGCCACGGGCTCGAGAGCATCGATAACGTCAAGGTCCCAAATCTCAATGAATGGCGCAAACGTGCCGACTGCGAGCATGTTGGCCCGCGGCGCCGAAGCCATGTCAGATTGAGAGAGCAGCGCGGGATGGGGTCTGTAGTCCATCCATGCCAAGCACAGTGGAAAAACAGGGAGAGGGATGTCGTGGTGGGCGTAAATGTTGTCGTGCGGCTCCTCGTAAACGAACACCTCGACCGAGCTAAACTGCGAAATAAATACGGCCAAACAAAGCTCACGTGAACTGTGGATGGACCAGGCCCAACGGCGGATGGACCAGGGCCTAAGGCGGATTGCTCCGGGCGGCGCACGCGGAGGTGACTGCTTGGTAAAGCCTTCTGCATGTGGGCCGTGCGCGCAAAGCTCCGGCCTTTGCCGATGGCTCACCTGCTCCTCTGAACGCGCGCCAATCAGGACAAGGTCCGTCTGCTCGAGCGTGAAGTCCTCTTCATCCGAATCGATATCATCTTCCTCCTTGAGCGTCATGTACGGGTCTTCCTTGGGGTTGGAATAGTAGGCGAGATTTCCCGTCATAGACGGCAGGTCGATGCGCCCGCGCTCATCCTCCTCGTCCGAGTCGGTGTCATCGGCATCTTCTTGCCGAGCACGCTGCGACGGGGGCAACACTCGGCATGTGAGCGGCAGGCGCGGGAGGAAAAGTCGTCACATAGCGAGTGAAGAGGGGAGTGTGGTGGTGGCTTTGCTCACTCGCTTGCCGCTCTCCATCTGCTTCTCCTCGCGCTGGGGCTCGGCCTCCTCGCCGAGCGGTTCTTGGCTGCTGAGAGAGATGGAGGGAGGGTGAGAGGGTGGGTAGGAAGGAGGGAGGCAGGCAGGGAGGCAGGGAGAGGGAAGGGGAGAGGGAGAGGGGGGGACGAGAAAAGAAGGGAGGGAGGGTGGGGAGGAGGCTGAGATTGATCTGTCGAGGGCGGGTGAGAGCGGGATCATGTGGTCTCATGTGCGCCCACCCTGCCTCCTCCTCGTCGATCGGGTCGTGCGTCTCTGGCACCGTCGCGGGGACGCCGCGGCGCGCCCACACGACCGACGAGAGCATCGACGCGGCCCCGCCAGAAAAAAGGGGTGGCGAAGGGGGGAGGTGGGGGGCGGAGGCGGAGAGTGGAGAGAGAAGGATGGGGAGAGAAGAAAGCACGGGGAGGAGTTGAATCTCGAATTTGGGGAGAGAGGAGAGAGAGAGAGTAGTAGGGTGGAGCGGGGAAGAGAGGGTGAGAGGGAGAGAAGGGGAAGACGGAGTCGTAAGGTTTTTAGAGGCGGGAGTATTTTGTACTGAGGCCGCCGTTTACGGGGCGGGGGGGGGGGGGGGGGGGGGGAGAGGGTTCCCGCCGGGGGGACGGAACAAGGGGCCCAGAGAGAGGAGAGAGAGAGCGAGAGAGGGATACGTGGATAGGCTAAACGGACGGAAAGCGAGGGAAGAGACGCGCAGCCCGCGCTGGGTGCCTCTCGGGAAAGACGGAGTACGTAAAGTATAAGATACTTTATGTAATTTGAATCCAGGAGAGAGAGAGAGAGAGAGCTCTTGGGGCCATCGAGGGGGAGAACGAAGTGCCTTTTTTAAAACTCTAGTGGCATCGCCCTGACGTTGGTTGCTCCCGCACGGTATCTCATCCCCGTCTTAGCCCTTAGCCCGCCTCGGAGCCTCGGAGTCGTTGCCCACGGTTGGGCGGTGGGCCTGCATCAGCATTAGCCTGCCTTCCGGTCGCGGGAGAGCGACGCCGTTGGCTTCCGCCTGCACCACTGGCCACTCACTGGCCGGTCGGAGTCCCCCCTTGCCTTCCTCCTTACACAAAAATTACTAACACACAACAAGATAATACCAAAAAGAAAAAGTATTACAAGGTATGAGGGATGAGGGGGGGGAGCTTTGCTCCTAATAGTGTTATTCCGAGCATATATTATTCTTCATGTAAACAAACTACACGGGAGTTTATAATGAGGTCATGTAAAAAGGCGGAAATAAAAGGCTTCGGCTTTAAAAGGGATATTCAATAGATATTCATACGTACTCATACTACTACTACTACTATTTGTTTATGTTTATGTTACTAGTTGACTATTTATTTGTTATTAAGTACTAAATGAAAATGATCTTATGCTTATAATGCTAGAGGTGGGGACAAAAAATCGGATTTTCACAAGTGCACCCAAAAGTCGATGTGAATGCATGGAGAGGTGTCTCATGCTATGATAACAGCTTGTGCAAAGTTCAAAGTTTCAGAAGCCAATTGTTTCATGGTGGCGAGTATGAGAGCAAACAATGCGGTGTTTTTTTCGCGGTGGCGGTGGCCTGGGAGTTTTTTTTAAGTAGACTTTGGCGGGTTGGAACCACAATGAAGGATGCTAGTGCCCACCTGACGGATCCGAGGTTACCACCACCTCAGATGGGAACGGAGGGGACGGAAGGGGAACGGCGAGAGGCACGGCGGAGGTTGGAGGCGGGCAAATGACGACGGGCTCACCCGTCTCCAGAGGAGGCAGGGAGACGGGCTCAGGTGAGGCGGAGTGAGGCGACGAGGCGGACATAGCGAGGCCGAAAGTGAGAGCAAGGGTGAGCGAGCGGCGGGTGTTTGAGACTAGTGGTGTAGAGCGGCTGTTAGGAACGAGGAGCGAGGGCGAGAACGAGGAGCGAAAGCGCGAACGAGGGACCGAGAGCGAACGGAGGGAACAAGAGAACGAACGACGACCCCCCGAAAAACCACACACCCAGTGTCCAGTGTCACGCTCACTCAACACTGACCCCACTCTCCCTCACATTCACGTATCTTCCCCTACTTCGAACGGGAAGAAACACGGGGAATGGAAAACAAAGAAGAGAAAGCCGAAAGGAGAGCGACAAGGCGGCGGGAAGGGAGCGACGATACGAAGGGAGAGCCGATGCGATCGACAGTTACGAGGAAGAGTTAGTAGAAGTAAGAAGTAAGGAGAAGGAGGGAATCTACAACATTTCCCGTGCACTGATGAAAACAAGGCGAGGAAGTAGGCTAACCGCTGGGGGCTGGGGGAAAACCCACAACGGCGAACACCTGCGACGAGAACGAGGACGAGCGCGGGGGAGAACGAGGGCAAGGAGGGACCCAGGCGATCACAAAGCACAAGGAGCAGGCTTGGGAATCAGGATGCACAGGCTACAAGGAGGCGCAACCAGGCAAGGAGCGAGTAACGGAGCGGTCGCGGCGGCGGGAGCGGTCGCGCGGGGGGCTGGGAGGTGGGAGCGGTCGGCGCGCGCTCCATCGCTGAAACTATAACAATAGTTTTTGTGTTGCTGCCAGTTGTAGTTGGCGATCTGGAGCCGAGTGTAGTCGTACAGCTCCTCCTTGACGATCCGCCACGCCCTCTCCAGCATGCCGCACCGATCGATGTCCGCCGCGCAATCGACAATCGATGCATAGGTTCGAGGGAAGAGACCGAGTGCACCTACAAGCGCACTCTTCCTTGGACCTAGGAGTACACAGTGCTGCCTAGGTAGTTTTATTGTAAAGAGTGCGCCTCACGACTATCGCGAGCGCGAGTAGTCTTGAAGACCGGTCCACCGGTCCGCGCACAACTACAATCTTGATCAGAATCCTAAGTAAGGAGTACTGTAGTCGAGTTTTATTTGAAACGCTCACATTAATACCTGAGAAGTTCACAAAAGCAGCAAAAGCACACAATCCCCTATATATAGATACTACTATAGCTATAGTAGTACTACTGTAGTATATACCAACTGTATTGTGTATACAGCTGTGTATACACTGTGTATACAACCAAAGGCTGTATACACAGCGTATAATGTGTATACTCGGGGCCGTCTTGTGTATGTGCCATGTAGGGGTCGCACATCTATTCATCTTCAGATTGTTTTTTAGGTCGCACGTCTATTCACACCTAGCGGAACCCCCTTCTTCCCCTTTCCCTTGGTTTGGGCTTCCGCCGGCCCCCAAGGTGCGGGGCGACGCCTGCTTTGCACGCCGCGCGCTGGAGAAGGAGAGAATAGAGACGGAGAAGTAGAGAGGGAGGGAAGCAGAGAGGCAGAGGGGCAGAGAGAGAGAGAGGGAGAGAGAGAGAGCGCGAGAGAGAGAGAGAGAGCGAGAGCAGACAGAGCCGAGGGAGAGAGAGAGAGAGAGAGAGAGAGAGAGAGGGAGAGAGAGAGAGAGAGAGAGAGAGAGAGAGGGAGGGAGAGAGAGAGAGAGAGAGGCAGGCAGAGGCAGGCAGAGGCAGGCAGGCAGAGGCAGGCAGACAGAGGCAGGCAGAGAGAGGCAGGCAGAGATAGAGAGGGAGACCCTGGGGCGTTCCCTCCGCTAGTGGCGCCGTAGCTTTTTGCTGCTCCTCTGACTCGGCTCGCATCATGCCTCAACCGGGCGTCACCAGCGCCAAGGGGCTGGGCTCCGGGCCTGGCAAGCCGCCCCAAAAATCGGCCGAGTGGTCCAAGGCGCACAAGATGGTTGCTAACGCCAACAGCCCGCTCGCCGCCGAGCTTTTCATCCAGATGAACAGGTGCCGGACTGACCCAGCCGGCTATGCCGAAGAGCTCCGCTCTGACCAGGCGAAAGAGGCGCTCTCCGTGGTCGAGTCGGTTCCGCCACTCGAGGCGATCAGTACGGGCATGACCAAAGCTTGCCTCGACCATGTGCTTGACCTGAAAAAGGTGGACTTGGCTGCCACCCAGGACGTGCACACTGGCCGAGACGGATCGACGCTTCTCGAACGGCTCGAGCGGTACGCAGCGCCCTCGCGCGCACTACGGCACACGGCCGGCACCGTCGATGCGGCCAGCTGTTCTGACCGGCTGATCCACTGGCTTGATGGCAGATATGGTGATTGCGTCGGAGACATCACCGGGGAACTCGTTCTGGTGAAGCCGGCGAAGAAGGCGCAGCGGCCCGACAAGTCGGATGCAGCAGCGGATGCGCGAGCGGTGATGACGCAGGTAGTGCAGAGAGTCGCCTGGGCGTCGGAGAACGGCCACGCTTCGTTCGCGTGATTTGCATGAGATGTATGTGAACGTTATCACCTCTTGTTCTCAGATAACAGAAGACCCCACCAAATTGACGCTACTGATGAGGCGCGAGTGGAGGCACGTGGGCATAGGATCAGGCGTGTACGGTAAGGGCGGTCGAACGTGAGTCTCCCGCTATCGATGCACACCTGCTTCCCACTGCTTGCGAGATGCCACGTGCCCATCGGAGCGCGGCCGTGCGCCCACACATCAGTGAGCGGGAGGTAGCCGGTTGGCACCACTCCTCTCCTCTCACGGCGAGCCATCCTGCCGTCCGGCAGGGTCGTCATCGCCTTCACAACCGAGTATGATGCCAACCCATATGCATCATGGGTAGACACGAACGTCAAGATGCGAGTCTTCGGTTCCGGCTTGTGCATCTGCTTTGTGACCCCAGATCCTATTGACATCAAAATTACTATCCCACTGTGTACGATCATGTAGTACAACTCGCGGTACGAGCATATTGTACTTCTCGCGACGTCTCCACAAGGTCCCGCGCAGCTGATGCCGATGACCGGCATGGTTCAAGTGTGCGTGCAATATGCGAGCTCTCTTCGCCTCAGTATTTGCAGTGTATCCGGTCGCAGCAAGAATGCACGCTTGACACGGCACGGTGCAACAAGGAGAGGGCTCGCTGCAATGTATACCTTACATGCAGGGGACATATGCTGATCACCGATGAAGGTCACACCGAGATGCACGCTCACGCACATGTCAACCCCGCGACTGATTAAATTCGAGTTCGATTGAGTGAGGGTTTCGTCTTGGTCGGCGGCTTGTGATTAGGCGTCAGTTGGTGACTAAGCAACGACAGGGGGAGTGGAGCGTCTGTATTGCAAATATTCCCTACCAAATGTCATGGCGTTGCATACCACATCCACGTACCTATGGATGCCTTGCTTCCTTGCTTTATTTAGCCTTAAGCCCTGTAGGGAGGGATTGGGGTTGGAGGCACTTTCTTTCGCGACGGCTGACCAATCGCACAACATGATGTCAACAATATAAAAAAAAACCTTTTAATATTCGCTTACCGCACTCGCGGCGAGCATGGAAGTACTACCCACTACAAGTAGCACGTAGCATACTCTCTACACCCCCATTCCCCCGGCTCTTCTCCCCCCGCCATCAGGCGGCTCCCCCCGTACACTACTAGCTAGGGGGATTGGGGTGGAGGGCTTAGATATGGTCCGGTGGCCCGCGCCCCCCCCCCGGTGATCCGTTCTCCCCTTCCTCCTATGCCTCCCGGGCTAGCGGCGGTGTCGCATTCATCCTAGATCCTAGATGATGCGAGTTCCAAGCTCTTATCTCCAGGTCCTTCGCCGTGCGGCCACACGGTGAAGCTCAGGCACTTCTAGGTTGGTAGGGTTCGTCCCTGGCGACCTAGAATCCGGGTTCTCGTTTCGTTCCTTCTTGCCTGTTTGTTAGGTCTAGATTCCAGGTTTCCTCCTTTCGGGTAATCTTGACCCAAAGGAGCCAGGTCGCCTGTCGCTTGCAGTGCGCTTGTCTCAGGCTCTCGGGGTACCTTCAGGAGCTCAGGAGCTTCTCGAAAGGCTTGTCGTTTCTCGTTGGGTTCCGGTTCGCTTTCTTGGGACTTGCTAACTTTCGTTGTCGTGGAAGGGAGGGGAGTCCCTCACCGACGCCATTGCCCTTCGTGGGGCAAGAAAGAGGGGGTCGTTCGGAGGGGGGAGGCGGCTGGCGGGGCAGCGGGGCAGGTAGGGGGGGACCCTGCGAAATCCTTGGACACGCAGGGGGGGTGGGAAATAAATAGTGGTTAAAATGAGTGAGTGAGAGTGAGGCTCGTGCCCCCCATGGGCGAACCAAGTATAAACTTAGTTGGCACAAGGCCACATATGACCTAAGAGGCCGTACGCTCAAAAACATGGAGGGGCGTTCGCCCCAGTGCACTCGCTACCTAACTAACAAGTAACAAGATAGTTTTTGTTCATGTGTTCTCTGAGATCGGCTTGAAACCGCCAAAGGCTTCAGTTTTGAGACAGGAGATAGGAGACTGGAGACTGGAGGTAGTATGAATATGAATATGAATATGTGCTAGATGGGTGTTTTCCGGGGTTTCTAGTTTCTACCGCTTCACTTTGGTGTATCTCCTCAGTCCAGACTTTTTCATTTTTACACCCTTAGAATCTAAACTAGTATTTGACCGCCCTAAAATATCTCCGCATCAGCAGACAGAGAGCTTTTCACTGTTCACACATCATTCACAGACGCGGGCGCATCCGCCAGCGCGCCCGATAAAAGAAAATCTCAGCCGACGGGCAAACAGGGCACTTCAAAAGGTCCGCAGACCCATCGGTCGGCTCAGGTTGTCCTGCCGACCCACTGCGTCCCTCTCCCTCCCTCCGTCCCTCCCTCCTTCCCTCTCTCTCCCCCCCTTCTCTGACCGAGTGGTGCGCCGCGCCTCGCGAGCCCGTCAACACTGCTGTCAGCGCCGAGCGCCAAGCTCGCGAAGTCAGCCGACGAGTCCCGCTCGGCACTGAGTGCTCTCACTCGTCTGTCCCACCCATCGTGCATGCAGACGCGCCAGCGAGCCAGAGATGACCGACCTCAAGGATGTGACGAACAAGATGGCTGCTGTCAACGTGGGCGGTCAGAAGACCGATGCGTCACGCAACGCCAAGGCGGTACATGTCACCCCTAAGCTATCGCCTTGCTCTGGCCACTCTACTGTCCGCTCGCCTGCTGACCGTTGCGCCCCCTCGCATGCTCAGGCTGGAAGTGGTACTGGCGCCAAGCGTCAATGGTCTCTGAACGACTTCGACATCGGCAAACCTCTCGGCACGGGCAAGTTTGGCAAGGTGTACCTGGCACGCGAGAAGAAATCGCACTTCATTGTCGCCCTGAAGGTGCTTTACAAGAGTCAGCTAACAAAGGCGGGCGTTGAGCATCAGCTCCGCCGGGAGATTGAAATTCAGGCCCATTTGCGGTACGCATCGTCCTTGATGACGCAGAGGCCCCAGGCATGCATACGCAGTCTTGCAGACGCCCAGGCCGCGGCACCGCGTGAACAATCATGCGTGTCTCTCGTTGCAGGCATCCCAACATTCTGCGGCTGTATGGTTATTTCTACGACCAGACCCGGATTTACCTCATCCTCGAATTCGCCGCCAAAGGCGAGTTGTACAAGGAGCTGCAGAAATCGGAGAAATTCGACGAGAAGCGATCTGCTAAGGTACGCTTCTACGTGCCATTAAAAGCCCTTCTGCAATTTGCATCGAAGACTCCGCGACTTAAGGGCACAGTCTTGAGAACATTTGGCACCACACACTTCCTCATTACCGGCTGACATCCATTATTCGCTCCGGTGAACTCAGTACATAAAATCGCTGGCGGGCGCGCTGCAGTACTGCCACACAAAACACGTGATTCATCGTGACATCAAGCCGGAGAATCTGCTTCTCGACTTGAAGGGCGAGCTTAAGATAGCGGATTTCGGTTGGTCTGTTCACGCACCCAACTCACGTCGGTACACCATGTGCGGCACACTCGACTATCTGCCTCCAGAAATGGTCGAGGGTAAAGCACACGACGAAATGGTTGACGTCTGGAGTCTAGGAGTTTTGATGTACGAGTTCTTGGTGAGATATTCGCCCAGACCCTTTATCGTGGTAATCGTCCTGCAAGTGAGGGCTTGATGTGGAGGGTTTTCCTACAATGACTTTCCCATCTTTACGTTTGCAGGTGGGCTCTCCTCCCTTCGAAGCGCAAGGACATCAAGAGACCTACAAGAAGATCAGCAAGGTAGACATGCACTACCCTGACCATGTATCTCCCCTAGCTCGTGACCTCATGAACAAGCTGTTGGTGAAAGACCCTGCTTCACGGCTCCCCCTCAACCAAGTGCAGAACCACCCGTGGATCAAAGCTAATGTAAGCGACCAATAGAACATTCGGCTTGTGCAGATTCTCATTGGGGGGAGCCGCCAGATATATTTTGGGGGTGGAGTCGACCCACCGGCAGGCATCAAGCATGCCGCAATTCAGCTCGTGCAGTATGGCACCTGGCAGTGGTATTGAGCTGCTATTGCACAACCATTTGATGGATACATTGGAGTGCCAAAGGAAGCTAGCTGACTGGCATTCCCCATATGTTCACGGCCAAGGCCCAAGGCAGGTGGGCGTGTGGCTCTCTTGGTCGATTGGGCATTTCTTGGCGTGTGGTGCTTTCGTGATTTTGTGTTGGTGTTGATGGCTTCGGCTTTGAGTTGGCGGAGGGCAAGGGGTTTGGTTTCGTCGCTTGATTTTGTCGACAATCAATGGCCCATGTTCCATATGTTCTCCAAACTCGCTCGCTGGCTATCACTGATCTTACGATTGATCGTCATCGCGGAAGTTCGCTAATACCTCAAGCTACGGGCCCCGGCCTAACATAACCTAATATAAAATGTATCGCCACACACAGGTCACAAGGTACAGGGTGTCATGTGTGGGTGTGTGGGTCTATACCGTATACCTTTAATGTTTAGTGTTTAGTTTTCGGTTGAAGGGGCGCAACGAAGACTACCGGTAGTCTTAAAGACAACGACTTCACCTTGTCATAACTAGGTCAAATTAGCACCCTGTGATCTGTATTTTTTGCGCCCAGCTCCTTTGAGTGTACCACCTAGCTCTGTCATTAGACGCACTTGAGCGGAGGGCGGGGGGCACTCGTGAAACTAGGGGCCCAGGGCCCAGAGCGCTAATCACTCTCGCCGGAGCGAGTGCGAGTGGCCGCGGCGAGCCGTCCTCTCCTGCGGCACGCGTGATGGCGCGCCTGCGGCAGGCGGCAGGCCTCCAACTGCCCATTGGCGACCCTTTGAGGCTCTTGGTCCTGGAGGCCAGCTCAGGGGGCAGGGGAGGCTAGGGCCCGGAGGCTCCTAGAGGCCAGCTCAGGGGGCAGAGGCAGAGGAGGCTGGGTTTGGGCCCTAGCTCTAGCGCTCTAGCCTCCCCTGCCTCTCCCTCGCTGGCGCTCCTGAGCTCCTTGATGCTCCTTGGGACCCCACGCTGCACCTGTCTGCTCGTCGACCAGGGGGGGAGGGGGGGTTGGAGCGATGGGCTGGCCACGACGGACGACGACGGGCCAGGGCGAGCGAAACAGGCGGGCCTGTGGGGAGGAGAGTGGGTCCGGAGGGCAGTCTGCTCCTGCCAAGTGCCAAGCCATAGGATAGGCGATAGGCCATAGGGCATGCCAGGAGAATGGGTGATTCCTCTCCCACAGCGGGGGAGGGGTGGAGAGATGGGGGGGCTCGTGCCCCCCCATGGATGGGCCCATGGATGGGTGAACCAAGTGTAAACTTAGTTGTTTATGCTAGCTTTAGCTTTGCAAAACTGGGTGTCGGTGGCGGCGCCTATGGTCCCATGGTGCCGGTGCCCATATCTACGGTACGCTTTATTCTGACCCATATCTACGGTACGCTTTATTCTGACGAGAGCGGGTTGAGGCTTTTAGGTTTGCGATTTAGATTTGCCGAAATGCAAGGGCTTCCAAAGGGTTGGGTGCCGCCGCCCGCCCTCACTCCTATTTACCTTTTATTTTTTCAAAGTATACCTAGCTCTCAGCACAACCTGTAATATGCGGCGGGCTCGGCTTTGGGGATGGCACTACAGCAATGACGCAGGACACGCAGGAACTCCTTGCAGAATCAGCTGAAGAGAAACTCTGTCTTCTCACTCATCGGGAAGATCTTCTAGGTCATCATCATCGAAGAGCGCCGCGTCACCAATGGCATCCAACAGCTCGGGATCCACCTCCCCGCTTCTGTCGTCCTCACCCTCGCCCTCATATCCGGAGGCCTCCCTTACACCGTCCATCACATCCTCCTCTCCCTCATCTAGCGCGCCGGCATCATCCGCGACGAGCAAAGCACCGCGGGCCTCAAATAGCTGGCGGCCGGTGAGCATTGCATCGGCCGATGCACCTCCACCCTTCTTCTTGGCGAGAGCTGCGGCCCGCTCGTTCGCAAGCCGAGCCTGCTCAGCATCATAATCAAGACGCCAAGCCGCGAAGGCCTCCTGCGTAACGGGCGTGTACGTCCCCTCCTGGAAAACTACTGTCGGATCGGCCCGCCATGTGCCTTCGGCGGTGCTCCCCTTGCTGCCTTTGGTAGCGCCTGCGGATTCAGCATCGCCACTACCACCGACTTCACCGGCCGCCTCGGCCGCCGCCTTTTGACGCTGAAGCATCGCAGTGTGCATGTCCGTCTCGGGGACGTTGTGCTCCACCAGCCATGCCTGCGCTTTCTCGACGAGCGAATAGACCTGCAACAGGCAGGGCAAACTCACAGGTGAGCGCAGCATCGTTGGTTTACGAGCGACAAAACCAGCGCGAAATTGGCTCGACTTGAGGTGTGCGCCCACAATGGATAGTCAAGGCTAGATTGCGTACCATGGGAGTTCCAGCAAGCTCGTCCGACGCAGCTGCTTCGATGAGCATCGCCTCACACTCAGCCAGCTGCGCGTCCTCGAGTCCATGGTCTGGCTTCACCTGTGGTACGCAGGTAGCGCGCAGCGGCGGCATCAGGTGGGGGCGGGTGCGAGTCGGCGAGCCACGCGTGTGCGGCTTGTCCCGCCCGCTCCCTACCTTGAGCTTGGGTGGGGACGCTTCCGGGTAGTCTGGTGGGAACTCGACATGGAGGCAGAGCGAGACATGGTTGTTCTCTCCACCCGTCTCAGGGACGAGCTTCAGCTGGAAGACGGGTGCCCCGCTGCCGTCGTCAAGCCTCTCGAAATCGTCCATGTAGATCGCCTCCAGCGCCTCGAGCTCCATCGCCTGCTCCTCCCCCGCCATGTGGTCGGCGAGGCGGCGTGGCGGCGGCGGCGGGGAGAGAGAGAGAGAGAGAGAGAGAGAGAGAGAGAGAGAGAGAGAGAGAGAGAAACAGGAGAGAGCGGAGAGGGCAGCACAGAGACGGCGCGCGCCCGGTAGTTAGCGGGAGGGGACATCCAGAGATAGAATGGCAGAGAGTGAGTCTACGTACACGTGCACCGATGTTTAGGTATTTATGTGCGTGTAGATACGTGTATGTGAGAGGGAGAGGGGGAGGGAGGGGAAAGGGGGGATGAGAGCCGGCGCGCGCGGCGGGAGGGCGCAGTGAGTGGCCGAGAGTGAGTCCACGTAGAGTACGCACCCACCCTAAAGGCGGAAGTTGGTTTTTCGGAAACTAAAAATCAACGGAAAGGAAAAAAAAGGTGAGAGTTGGAGCGCTAGAACCGCCTCGCCGAGATACGTCGATTGACTGCAACGTCTGAAAAATGTCACTTTTTTCCCTCGTCCACCCCCGTCTTTAAGGTTAGTTATACATATAAGCAACACCTGTCCTCGTCGGCGCGCGCGAACTTCCGCCTTTACCTTTACGCCGGGTGCACCATACATATGTAGATGGGTGTGCTATAAATAGACTATGATTGCTTTATGTGGAAGAGAGAAGAGAGAGAGCGAGGGAGGGGAAGGCGACCACCTACACCTACTTTTTACTTTTTAAGAGCAGGAGCGGCGAGCCGCGCTGAAGACTGAAGACTGTGTGCCTTATATAGGATCATAGGATCTGATCCCCAACGAGAGCGCGCAGACGCGGCAAACGGGCGCGGGCCCGTGGGTTGGGTCCAGAGGCCAGAGGGACCCATCCCATCATCCCATCTCGTTCCCGTTCCGCATGCAGTAGCTCGCCATATCGCATATCGCATATCGCATATCGCCCTGGCACCATCGCGGTGACGAGGGCCAAGGCGGTCGACAAAGGACTAGCGACGCCAGCGCGAGCGCGGCCACTCCGCAACAGCGGAACGACAAAATCGGATAGAAATATAGAAATTGTACTCTCCATTCACACATACGGACATTCACATTCACGGGCAGAGAGAGAAAGATGAGCGACACTTAAAGTATAAAGTACAAGTACAAGGTGTTGTGGGCTGTTGGCTTTTGGTAGCGCTGTGGTGGTGTGGATGGAGTCGTGGATCATAGTAGGTATTGTATGAACAAGGGGAGTGGGGAGTGGGGAGGGGAGTGGGGAGGGACGAGGAGGAGCCGGGAGACATCGGGCGCGGGCCATGTGTATGAACGGGGGGCGGGGCTGCCCCAAGCAAGGGCTCGGCACGCGGACACGGAGGGGAGCGACACACGGGAGCATCACGGGATTGAGGGTCACAGGCGTCGGATATCGGGACGGAAGGCGTGGCGGGAAAAGGAAAAGGATAAAAGACAAATCTAGGGAGGTGCTTGTGTCCGTCGTCCTGTCGTCAGTCGTCATCCGTCGCGCTGTCGCTCTCGTCGTCTCGCTCTCGTCTAACGTCTAACGTCTAACACTCATACCCTACAATCCCTCAACTAACTTTATAGTTAGACGCGATGGAGCGCGCCGGCGAGCCTCTCCTCTCCTTCGGGCCCCCCGCCGAGGGCGGCCCCCTAGCCCCCATGGACCTGTCGCAGTCGAAGCGACCGCGTCCACCGCCAAAGGCCGAGCAGGTGTGTGCGACCCCGGTCGCACCCCGCGGCCTGTGGCCTCGGCCACACCCAACAAGGCAGCCATGCTGGCCACCCCCATGGGGGCAGGCAGGCTGCAGTCTCCACCACCCAACCATCATGATCACACTGCCACATCCTCCATGGGCATGCCTTATGGCAGAGGCCCCTCCCACCCCGGTGACGGTCGCGCTGCCACGGCAGCGCGACTCAAGGCCGGGTGGCCCCGATGGGCACAACAACATGACAGCATCCATTGGCAAAACGTACAGCACACCCCCTTGGAGAAGCAGGAAAGACTTGCCAACAGGGAGCCGGAGGCAAACCCTGACCCCAAGAGCAACACAACAACCTCTCTCCCAACCTCTTGGCCCCGTGGTACTCACCATCAACCTGCCCCTTCCTGCACCTCAGGAGCCAGACTCAGAAGACGAGGACACCAATGTGAACACAGATGCCACATACGACATGTCGTTCCACCAAGAGGGCGACCTCACCTTACTCGACACGACGGTCTATGCCGCCATTGTCGAGCTTCTGCTCGAACTCGAGGGTGTGGACCCCGAGCCCGACTTCTGGGCCCGATCCTCGAAGGGCCCATGGCACATCGGGGTGAACGAAGACTGCATGATGCAATTCCAAACTCGTTACGGCGAACACACGAACACACCACGATCAAGGTGCACTCACCCAGCAATGAATCGAGAAGCGATCAACGGGGCCAGCTCGCGCGAGCGCGCGCGAGCGAGGCGAAGGAATGCGGGCAGAAAGTGCACACAAGGATCAATGGGATCCATTTCCTCCCGAGCAAGGGGGATGGGGCGTCGCCCCCGATGTTACTAGTAGTAGCAGCTGCTAGAAGTTTGACTTGGAGAATCTCCTAGTGGCGCGAAGCAGTCGCACCTTTCTCCCGATCGTCGCACGCCTACAGTAGTCGATCGTCCGCGATCGATCAGGAAAAGGGAGGAGTAGCCACAACTGATGCGCTCTCCAATCCGCTCTCCGTGACTGTAAAAGGAAATGTGCGTTCCGCACAAAAATTTGCTTTTGCGACACGTAGCTCTCTGAGCTCATGGTGCCGCCTGCCCTTTGGCTGTGAGTCCTCTGCATGAAATTGCATGACGAGCCGCACATTAACACAATGCGCCCATGAAGTCCCAAGGCACGCACTGAGGTCTTCATCGAGGCCATGAATCCGAGCAAGGTCGCGTACCCCATCATCAACAGCATCAGATTGCATGTGCGACAGTGCCATCACCTGGTTCGTCACCAAGACAGCCATCCTTTCGTCCTCTGCGATCGATTTGAAGAGAGCGGCATGTCCTGCAAGGATCCGCTGACGCTCCACGAGTTTTGAACGCTCAAAGTGGCCACGTGCGGGGGCAGCGATGGAGTCAACGACGAGGAGGGTGGTTGCTTGTTGCCCCTGCAGCTGTGCCTGCAAGCGATGGAGGCACTGCTCGTAACCTTCCCAACCGTCGCCTGAGATGACGTTCACCCGAAACATGAGCTCATCCGTATCCGCGACCACGCCATGTTTCTGCAAAGCTCGCTTGATTAGGGCCATCAAGCGCACTGCGCAAAAGCTGCGTTCCGTGTCCACATACACGACGCCGGCAGACTGGGAATGGCCGACGACAAGAGCCTCTGCCGTGATCGCTAGGCAGAGCTGCGTCTTCCCAACCGAAGATGGCCCAACAATTTCTGTGACGCTGCCAAGTCTGAGCCCGCCCCCGAGATGGGCATCCAGCTCATCAATGCCCGTTGAGAGAGCTCCGCTACGCAGCAGCTGCTGCGCTGTTTGGGGCGAGGGGGCACAGGCGGCGGAGACGAGGGCAACGAGCTCTCGCACGTCGCTTAAAAACATATCGAGCATCTCGACCAGCTCGAGCTCGCTGACGCTGAGCAGCTTGTGGCATGTGGAGATGCCGCACCGGCGGACGGCTTCGCTCACATGCTCTGGGATGCCTGTCACGAGCTCTAACGCATCCTCGTGCCTGCTGCCGTACATCATGGCCCCCGGGCGCGCGCCCCGATGTGTCCCTCGCCTCTCGGGCCCTCCCCACCTCCCGCTTAGAGAAGGAGGAGAGAGAGAGAGCTCGCGTAAGAGCGCAAGGGCGGAGCGGGAGCCCCCGGCCAGCCGGAGCAGAGGGAAAGGGCGGGAAGAGAGACGAGCAGCTGAATCTAGATCAACTACTTGAGAGGCTATCGGGGGGGAGTTTA
The DNA here is from genome assembly GCA_018136815.1 of Isochrysis galbana. Taxonomy (NCBI): domain Eukaryota; phylum Haptophyta; order Isochrysidales; family Isochrysidaceae; genus Isochrysis; species Isochrysis galbana. The sequence goes on along the minus strand of CM030933.1, from coordinate 6,701,344 downwards.
CAGGGTTTACCGTTTGAAAGGATAGTCTTGTAGAGCGTCTTGTTAGCTAGCATCCCTAGCCACATCCACCGGACGAGCCATTTTTCGAAAATTTTGCCGGAGGACCCCCCATTTTTTTGCTGATCTCTCATACCAGAACCTATAGAAAGCTTATTTAGGCCTCCATTTGCCCATTACCGATTTCGCCCTCCGCACCACCTCCGGGCACCACCTCCGGTATATTTTTAGCCTCCGAATATATTTTAGCGCTTAAGCCTCTGAAGACCAAGCGCTAAAAAGTATTCGGGCCCCCTCCGGTATATTTTTACTGATGCCCTTCATGCAAGGCATGCACAACTAGTGACGGAAGGCGAGAAGCGCTCAATCACCATCACCCACATCAAAGAAAAGCGTTCAATCACCATCAGCCTACACGTGGAACGCGTTCAATCGCCATCACCCCCACATCAAAGAAAAGCGTTCAATCACCATCAGCCTACACGTGGGAACGCGTTCAATCGCCATCACCCCCCACCGCATGGAAAAGCGTTCAATCACCATCAGCCTACACATGGTCTCGTCTGCCTTGTGGCACCGAGAAGGAAGGGCGCGCTCAGTGCCCGCATAGCGCCTTCGTACATAACGTTAGCTTTTACGCATGGCCAAAGCGTGTCGGCCTAGGTGTTTCGTGACAGGATTAATCACTGTGGCAGACTAGGGGGTGGGCCAGCTACTCACGGGAGTTTTATTATTTTCGTTTTCGTGAGAAACGACATTCACGGTGGCGGCCGTCGCGGTCAGTGGCCTGCCGAGCCCCCCCGTGGTGTGGCGGCCATCTGACGCTGGCCCATGCCGCGATCGGGTAAGAGCCTTCCCCCAACACCCTCAGAGGGTTGCTTGTGGTGCTCCTCCACGCGCTCGCACCACCCACACCCTCCCCAGCCTGGCCTCGCACACCCGCTCACGCACGCTCACGAGGGGGGCGGGGGAAGGGACCCAGAACTGCGGAACGCGAGTTTTGTGGGTGGGTGGACGGGTATACATGCATTAGCACATACATCATAGCCCCGCATGCACGCGCGGGACCGCCACATAATGCGCTGACTTACGCTTTACGCTTTCCTGCGTGCATGACCCATCAAGTACGAAGCGCGCGCTCACCTCGAACACGGTCCTGGAGGGCGACTGGCAGGTGGACAAGGTGGTGGGCATGGTGCGGCGCGGCGGGTCCAACCACATCGCGATCCGTTGGAGCGGCTACGGGCCTGAGGGGGACACGTGGGAGTTAGAGAGCAACGTCTACCCGGCCTCAAAGATCAATGATTTCAAGGAGAATGTGCAGACGGAACTCGGCATGAACTACGTCCGCCAAGGCATCCTCAACACCATGCTGGGCAAGACCATTCGTGACCGAGTTCCTCGCTATCGATACCTTTTCGATGTCCCACAGGTGTGTTATGATGAGGTGGGCGTCAGTGTTGTGAAAGCGTTTGGTGCGTTGCCCCCCGGCTTCAACGCTACCGTCCCGGTGCCGTGGTACGCGCGAGTGCCAACTTTGAGCCGGCACCGAGCGCGCTGGCGGCGCTTTGGTGTGAATCCAGTTGCACTGGGTGGCACGCCAAGCACCATATTCACAAATGCCACCCTTGCAGCTACGCCAATCGCCGCAGCCGGTCGCGTGAACCGCGCCGAAATCGGCCACGCCCCCAGCTTCAATCAACGCTACCGTCCCGGTGCCGTGATACGCGCGAGTGCCCAACTTTGGGCCGGCACTGAGCGCGCTGGCGGCGCTTTGGTGTTGATCTGCGGCCTCAGCAGCATCCTCGCAGTTTGTCGCTGCAGCACTCCACCAACCCCGAGAGTGCGCAACGCTACCCCTTCGCCGTCTGAAGGAGCCTAGGCCCCAGACATGACCATGAATGCAAGCCGGGGCGCTCAGATGACCCGCCCGCCCGCCCCCGGGCTCTGCCGGGGTCTCTGCAGGGCCTGCAGGGACATCTTCACCTCCGTCTTCACCTGCGTCGGCGTGCGGCATCGGCCAGCGGCTCAGTGCAGGTGCGCATCTTCCCAGTTGGAATTTTTTTTATTTCTCCTCCTGGCAACCGGCAAGCCATCAATCACCATCAGGCATGCCAGGAGGATGGGTGGTTCCTCCCCCATGGCAGGGGAGGAGTGGAGAGAGGGGGGGGCTCGTGCCCCCCCATGGGTCAACCAAGTATAAACTTAGTTGGCGAAAGATCCATTGTAGGATCACCAGGGGATAGCATGGACGGATTCCCCGGTGGCAAACGGAACAATGCTGCGTCCGACGTCCGAGGGACAAAGATAACACAGGCTCCTACACCCCCTTCCCCTTCTCTCCAACCCCTGGCCGAAGCAGCGCGCACGGCCTCCCCGAACCTAGGATCTCCGCTATGAGGGAATAACTGGGGAAGGGGTTGATGTTGGTTAAGGACGGGTGGCAGGGAGGATCATAAGCACGCAGCCTCACGCCGCAAACGTAGAGGAGATTTTTAAGAAGATTTTTTTCTATGATATAACTATAGGTTGTCAGCTTTAGTTAGGCTTCAATAGCTGGCTTATTTTGTGGTTCACCTCAGCGCGGTCCGTGGAGGCAGGGGACTTCATGCCGTTACACCACGGACATCACCCACCCACAAGCATTCGTCCCCCCAAGGCAACGATTGGCATACGCGGTGGCCAGGTGCAATCGTCGGCACGCACACGAAAAAAGCAATGACTCGGGCCTCGACCTCTCAACAGGCCGAGTTTTGAGTGGCCAGGTGCAATCGTCGGCACGCACACGAAAAAAGCAATGACTCAGGCCTCGACCTCTCAACAGGCCGAGTTGAACGACAAGAAAAGTGCCTGTAGAAACTGCATGCCGGCTCAGTTCACACGCCGCTATATAGGGTTACTTACGGCGCCGCAGCCTCGCTATGCTTGTGATCCGAAAGGCCCTCAACGCACACGCCGCCACTCAAGGGCGGGCAAAATAGCGCATTGTTTGGGATGTGTTTGGCTCCTCCGATGCAGGCATCACCGTCGGCTCGAGTATGGCTAATAGTCGTCGACGTCGCCTCTTGATCGTCCTGTAGCCGGCCCTCCCCGTCGAGCAAATCCTCATCCTGCGGCGATAGGCCTCCCTCCTCATGCCACGCGTCGTCAGCCCAGCTAAGGTCACTGCCATCCGACCATCCACCAGCCTCCTCCTGCTGCTCGAGCACATCTTCCACAGTAAAAGAGTTGATGGCGACCTCACTGCCATCCTTGAGGATGCTGAGGTGGCGAGAGATCGTATTGAACCCTTCGAGGATGAGCCCGCCGTCCCGTCCCGGGGAGGTCGTTGCAACGGCGTCCCCCGCAGTATGCAGAAGCTGCAGCACTGCCTCCGCCATCCTGACGACGCCAACTTCCGGATGGCGATGCGTCCATCTCACGCTGCGGCAGAGCGTGGAGGCTCGACGCAGCAGCATATCGAAGGAGCTGATGGACGACTTGGCGGAGCAACTGCCCTCATCCCTGTTCGGCGCCGTCACACAATCCGGGGACGTGCTCTTCGATCCCGAGGAGCCGATGCCTGCCAGGCTGATCTCGAAACCATCCAAAGTTAAGCAGCAAGCATGGAGGAGCGACCACGCTGCACGGACGCCCTCGCAGAGAACTGCACAACGTGGTGAGAAGTTCTCGCCGCCACAGGCGAGCTCGGGCTCCAGCTGCGCCTCCAACATCCCAATCAACTTCAATATGGCGACCGGGGATGGAGGAGTGAGCAACGCCATCCTAGAATACACCAGTGCAATGACTGCCACCAGAGCGCACGCAATGGCCGCTGCTTCGATTGGCATTTCATCCGCGTGGTCTACGATCTTGGAAAGGACTTGCCACACCCTGTGTCTGGCTGACATGCCCACCGCACTAAGCGAGTGTTGAGTCAAGCTCTGCTGGTTCTCCTCGGCCGAGCCCGCCTCGGCCGAGCCCGCCTCGGCCCAGCCCGCCTCGGCCGAGCCCGCCTCGGCCCAGCCCGCCTCGGCCGAGTCCGCCTCGGCGCAGCCCGCCTCGGTCCAGGCCGCCTTGGTCGAGCCCGCCTTGGTCGAGCCAGCCTCGGTCCAGCCCGCCTCAGGTGAGTGCGAAGTGCCCTCGCCGGCCGTGCCCTCCCCAGATGCCCTCGAGTCGGCTAGCGGCGTGGCTTCCTCCGTCGGCACCTCTGACTCACTCGCGAGCGCGGAGAGCATCTCCTCCAACGGCAGGAGCAGGGCGTGGCATAGCTCGCCATCTCGCCAGTGCTCGACCAGCAGGTCGCAAACAACGGGAAGCGCGCGAGCCTCCAAGAGCGTGCTCGCAAACGCCTCGGGCATGGTGGCGACTGACAAGTGGAGGTGCGGATCAGGCCCGTTCTCGAAGGAAGGCAAGATGTCGACGATGTACGAGATCGCCGAGACGAGCCCCAGCCCGGTGAGGAGCACCTCACGCCTCATCGTGTTCTCAACAATCTGCAGCAGCTGGGAAAGTGGCGCGGGAGCGCACAGCTCGCCGATCCAATTGCGCGTGTACACGACGCGCGTGGGGTCGAGCGGTGCGACAGCTAAGGTAGAGAGCGCGACACTGAGGCAGCGCATGAGCTCGAGCAGCACCGACGAGTTGGACGACGTCATCAGCACATCGCAGAGCACAGCCCATGCTCCCCGCGCAGCGAGCGCATCGCAAACGCCAGCGGAGCTGAGCAGGTTTGCGAGGGTGCCGAGGCACGTCTCGAGGAGGCGTTCCGTGTGGGAGGCGCGCTGGTGGATGAGACGCAGCAGGATCGGCACGGCCCCCTGCGCCACTATGTACGCAGCCCCCTCACTGCTCATGCTGAGGTCCCAGAGGAAGCAGGCAGCGTCCACCATCCGCTCTTCTTCCTCTGGGGCTGGCTCAGCGGGGAGGAGCAGGCGCATCTGCGAGAGGATGAAGGCCGGCTCGAGGGCGGGGGGGCTCGGCACCTCCTTCGCCATCGCGCAGCCGGGGGTTGCAGGAGAAAGACGGCTGGGGAAGGAGCAGCGGAGAGAGCCGCGGGAGGGGCGAGGGGGTCCGAGGGCGAGGGGGGGGGAAGTGGGGGGGGGGGGGAGGAAGGGAAAGAGAGAGTTTTCTCCCTCTCCCCCTCTCTCCTCTCTCTCTCTCCTCTCTCTCTCTCTCTCTCTCTCTCCTCTCTCTCTCTCTTCTCTCTCTCTCTTCTCTCTCTCTCTTGCCCGCCCGCCCCCCGCCCGCCCCCCGCTCCTCCTCCCCCTCCCCCACTCCTCTCTCACCCTCCTCATCTTCTTACCAGCCTTTTTCCGCTCCCACTCCCCTCCGCTGGGGGCCGCCACACCTCCCCCCACACACCCCACCACCCCGTTACAAGGATAAACCCAACAACCCTCGAGAAGAGAGGGGAGGTTCTCTCCTTCTCTCTCCCCCTCTCTCCCTCTCCCCCACTCTCCCTCTCCCGCCCTCCCCTTCTCCTCTAAACTGCCCCCCCTCCCCTCCCCCCCTGCGACCCCCCCGCCCTCCCCCCACTTTCCTCCCTCGCGCGCGCCGTCCCCTCCTCTCGTGGAAAGACAGAAAAGTACAGAAGCAAAGGCGGTCGTACCGCTGTGGATCCGAGAGAGTGCGCGGCCCACCGGCGGCACGAGAAGAGATCGGCCGGAGATCGTGAATCTCTCCAGCTCCACCGAGCTCTCTCGCGCGCCCCCCCCTCCTCGGGGAAAGAAGCTGAGAGAGAGAGACCTCGCGGCGACGGCGAGAAGAGGGGGTGGGTGTGGTCCCCTTTTGGAACTCCTTATTGTTCTTGTATCCGAGACTTTGGACTTCAGAACTCGCCGCCTTCCCCCGCGGCGTCGAGGACACGCGACTCGCCATCTCGCCTTCATCATGTGCCACTTTAGCCCGTGATAGCAGCAATAAAGAACACGGTGGGGGGCCCAGCTGTGTGTGTCCCCCAGTGTCCCCCCACTGTTCCGGCCACGTGACGCGAAACGACGGCTCACTCAGGAGCAACCCCCCCCCGCCCCCCCTCCCTCCCTCCCTCCTCGAATTGTCTTGTACAAGTAGGTGGTAAAAAACTTCTTCAGGGGGGGTGAGTGTGTAGTTGACGGATGTTCATTGTCGGTGTGTTCGCGGCGCAGCCGCGCGGCGCAGCCGCGGGGTGCATTTCGTTGTTTCGCTTGGTTGAGCGCCGGCGCGGGGAAAATTTTCAGGATTTTTCACAGTGTTCACTTTGGGGGTCAAGGGAGTAGTAGGTAGTTGACTATGTTCAAACGGTCAAAAAGTTTGAGTTGAGTTCGCGTTCGACTATTTTTTTCCACCTACTTGTAATCCTCTAGCGCGCCGCACAGAGAAAGCCAGAGGAGGAGAAGAGGCGGCAGAGAGAGAGAGAGAGAGAGAGAGAGAGAGAGAGAGAGAGAGAGAGAGAGAGGGAGAGGGAGAGAGAGGGAGAGAGAGGGAGAGAGAGGGAGAGGGGGGGGGATGGACAGAGTAACCAAAGAAAGACAAGACGGGTAGCTGTGAAGTAGAGACAGAGGGAGGGGGGGGCGGGGGGGGGGCGGGGAGAGCGAGAGGGGAGTGAGAGAGGCCGTCGCCGAGTCGGCGCCGGGGAGCGAATGCAAGTCGGCCTCGCCCTCCGCTCGCGGCGCGCGCTCCGGCTGGCGTGCGCGCGGCTGCGCGGGGCGGAGCCGGCGATAGGCAACCGCGCGCCCGGCTGCCCGCTACGCCAGCCCACGTACAGCTCCTCCACGCCGGCCAGCATCCCCTGGTGCTCGCGTCGGCCGCCAGCACACTGGGCCCCCAATCTGGCCCCATCGCCTACCACTAGCTGGGGGGACGTGCGGCACGCCGAGGTGCTGCCGCTGCAGCGCGTGCTCATGCTTGACTTCAGCGACAGAGGCAAGCCGAGGCCATTCCATGGCGAGGGCTCTCCAGAGGTCGAAGGGGCCACCCCAATGCGCCTCGACAGCACGAAGAAGAAGCGGGCAAAGAAGATGAAGAAGCACCAGCTGAAGAAGAGGAGGAAGAGGGATCGCGCGAAGAATCGCGCCAAGTGACTGTCCCGTCGCCGTGGTCATGCGCTCCGGGCGGCACGGATGGCGTGCTCAGCCGAGGCTGCGCCACGTGCGAACAGAACAAACTCCCTAGGGCCGGGACTGCTCGGGCCTAAGCGCCCCCGGCAGTCGCACCAGCAGTGGCGACGGTCAAACATGGCTCAGGGGAACTATTTCATGGCAAGCTCAGGCCCAGCCTCACTTCGCCTGAGAACGGCAGACTGAATATGACGTACCACAAAGCCCTGCCTCTCGTTGCCACAGCCCTCTCTCTATCTACGTCTCATCGAGCCTCCCAATGCAATATTTTTTATGCGCCCTCGTGCTTTCTGGCGAGGACAAGTTCGTAGGTCGGCTCAGCAAGTGCTTTTCAATGTGTGAGGCTAACAAGCATGCTCAGGGCTTCAAACATTCCCAGTCCTGAGGTTGGGATTGGGGTGGTGGTGCTCAGGGTTGCTGCTATTTGAGGCACGCGGCCCGCCTCCAAGGACAGTACCGTTGCGAGTTTGTGTACAAGACATAATAGCACGGATGTCCCCACGCGCGCACGTCGCACATGACACGGAGGTGTGACGAAGGGATACAGTGATATGTAAGGTATAACACGGCTCGTTGCTCGCCGACGCGCATTGCGCCTGTTATTGAGGGCACGGCCGGTGCAAGTGCTGTTGATTGTTTATTGGCTGTGGTAGTAGTAGTAGTGGGTAGCGCACAAAACTACTTCCAAAAAGATAGGGTCATGGAGCGCGCACCGCTCCCCTCCTTTCCCGCCGCCCACCTCGCCGCGTCGACCGATCGGTCCATGACTGACACAGCGCCGCCAACGCGGCAGCGCGACGACACTCAGGCAATCCAGGTCCAGGTGCGCACGAGCCGGGCCCGGCCGGTGCCACCCCCCAGAACTGCCTCACTGCCTCACTCCACCGTGGCCCATCAGTCTCTCGTTGATAAAAAGTTCAACCCTATAAACCTTATACTATTCTTACCGCACATGCGGCCATGGAACCACTACTTTAACGCAAGAGACTTTCTACACCCCCACTCCCCCGGCCCTTTCCCCCCCGCGAGCAGGCGACTCCCCCCGTACACTACTACGGGGATAGGGGTGAAGGGCTTAGATATGGTCCGGCGCCCCCCCCCCCCCCCCCCGGTGATCATTGCCCCCCTTCCTCCTGTGTCTCCGGGTGGGCGGCGGCCTCGGTCCCGACTTATCTTGTAAACAAGCGCGGAGCGCGGGACTTACCAATACCAATAACAATACCAATTTTTCGAGCTCCGCCCACCCCCTTATCCGCCCTCTCTCTCCCCTCTCCTGCGGCACCCGCGATGGCGCGCCTGCCGCTGGCCTCTAGCTGCCCGGCCTCTGTGTCGCATCCGAGAGTATTTTATATACTCTATGCGGATGCGGTGTCTCCACCATGCGTTGTGTGAGAAAAATTGAGTGAGTTTTGTTTTCATCAGTGAGTTGTCTCGAAGTCTCGAAGCTCCGCCGCATTGCACGCCGCATTTGTTCGTTTGTCCTTACTGATTTCATTGGTTTGTTTGTGCGATGTTGCCTTAGTTTTAGTTTTCGGAGTTTTCTTGTTGGTGGGTGAGTGATGTGGGGTGGTGTCTCGTGGGCCGTCGTCGTGATGTAGCGCGCTCCCTCCCCCTCTCTCAAGACTTCTCTTCACTCTGTGCCCCTAGCATGCCCCATTGAGACTTGCCACGATCAAGCATCGGCTTGATTCGATAGTTTGAAGACATCCCTCACTCACTCGCACGGCCTCGCTTGCACTCCGCGCGCGCGCACCATGCCCACCCATCCCTCATGTGGTTGCTCGCAGCCCGCTTGTTTGCCCGCATGACACATACGCCCGCTTGCCCAAGGGAGTGAGCTGTGCTCTCGCCCATGGTGCTGAGGGCGGTTGCCTCACCATTCCTCGCTTCCTCGCCATTCCCTCGCCTCTCGCCTCGCCTTCGCCTCGCCATGTCTCCGCTTCCCACCCGTCTTTCCACCATTCTCCCATTTTGTGTCTGCCCGTTGTACTTGAGCGTCCGTTGATCGCTTGAAGTAGTGCTTGACTAGGTGGTTGACTTGGGTAAGTGGCCCGCTCTTGATCTGCCCCTTGACCTTTGTCTCGATCGCCGCGCGCATGTCGAGGCAGCCATCGTTCTTCGTTCGGCGTTTGTCGGTCTCCATTCATTCTTTCTCTCGATTTGCTCGCTCACGGGTAAGTACGAGTGTGTGCGACCCTCAAGAACCAGCGTGCGACCTACTAGTCACCCCCCACCCTGCTCGCGAGAGCTCTGGGCTCTGCATGGCCACCACCTCCAGGCCATTCTTCGGCCGATCGCGGGCGATCGGACGTCGCGGAAGCTCCGCGTTTCTAATAGTGATGCGCCCCACATTCACCACTCTGATTCCCTCCCGTGAGCGCCCGCCCCAATCTCCCAAAATAGCCCGCCACGCGCGGGGGAAGGGAGGGGAGTCCCTCACCGACGCCATTGCCCTTCGTGGGGCGGGAGGGGGTCGTTCGGAGTGGGGAGGGAGTTGGCGGGGCAGGTAGGGGGGGACCCTAAGGAATCCTTGGACACCCAGGGGAGGTGGGAAATAGTGGTTAAAATGAGTGAGTGACCGGGCTAAAATCTGGGGCAAGAGTGAGGAGGATAGTCACCGCAGCTCACATATGCTACTAAAACAGAACGATGAATGACACCCGCACGCCCCGGTCCGTGGAGTGGACGCTCCGGACCGACACATCTAGATGATGAGCTTGAGCTTCAGGAGCCCGCTTTTGATGACTGTTGGCTGAGCCGGAGGCGGCTGCACCGGCGGCGGTGGCGGCGGTGGGAGCACTTCTGCCCCATGACCACCCGAGAGCTCGGCGGCCTCGAGGGCGCGCAACTGCGTCTCGACTACTTCGGAGCACTCGTACGTGAGCTTTCTCTCTGAGCGCTCGGTGTATTGATCCACCTTCTCACGGATTGCCTCGACAAAGGGCGGGATGGCGCCGCCGAGACGCCAATCGAGAGCCTGGTAGAGAATGTGCTCAACGCGCTCGCTGATGCCGTGGCGCGCGTGGGTCGTCACCCCAGAAACAGTGCTCGCAAAGCGCAATCGTAAAGCCGACTTGGCCGCGGCCTTCTCTTCCGCCTCACGCGCCAATCTGGCCGCGAGCTCCATTTTTTGGCGGGCGCGATAGGGCGGAATGTATCGCGGCAATATCTCACGGTGGCTGATGCGGACCGGGTCCGTCAGACCAAGGCAACCCGGTGGATTGTCTGCGAACAACAGGCGCCACAGGCGACAGAGCACGAGCCGCAAGCGGACGTCGGCCGGAGGGCACAGAGCACTGTTCACGCCAATTCGGCCGGATGTCATCAGTCGCCACAGTAGCTGGCAGCATGCGGTTTTGACGTCGTCTTGCCCCCCCTGGGGAGGAGTTGCCATGAGGGCACGCTGCCGTGCGAGACTCCCCTTTGGAGAAGAAGTTTGCGCAGGATCATGGTTCACGTCTCGGTCCTCGTGTGCAACCGCCTTTGCTTTCGCGGCCTCCTCGGTCTCAACCTTCTCGGCCTCCTCGAGCAGCCCTAATAATTGCCGCCACAACTGTAAACGCTCAAGAGGAGCATGCCACCGCGCCTCGTCTAGGCGCAGAGCCAAAGCAAGAACCGGCTCGCCTGGCTGTGGTGCTCCTGTCAGTCGACGAGTCGCATCAGGCACCGTCTCATGCTGAGGCCCACCTTGCTCGATCGCGAGCGCGAACAAGCAGCGTGCCGCTTCCAAGCGCACAGCTGCCGGCGCGTCCTCGTCCGATTCGTGGCGCATGTAAAGGTCCCACGAAGGGACCAGCCTCCACTTTAACTCCAGCTTGACTAACCCACGTAGGCAGCACACTGTGAGTACACGCCCGTTCGTGGGGCGTAACGCATCGAGCGCGAGCATTCGTTGCACCTGCGCGATGGACGAGCGCACGTGTGTCGCGGTTGCAACTGCCACGCTCCCATCGTCACGGGCGACAGCCCCGGCGACGCGTCGCTCGTCGATAAATGGGTCATCGGTATCGCGACGGGCGGTGTGTGCGTGCACGGACGAGTCCGGCTTCGTAGAGTTTCGAGGTGTCGTCGAGGGCGATGCGCTACACAACAGCTCGACCACCGCGCCAAGCAGGTAGCCATCTTCGCACGGATTGGCGGCATTGGTGGAGTCGTCGAGGAGCTCGTGCAACATGGAGACGGCAGCGTGGGGGGTGAAGCCGCGAGGATCACGGGAGTTGCCAATGGCATCAACTACGGCTCGCAAAGTGAGATAATGGCCGAGCTCGCGAACTGCTATGTCGGCCTCGTTGCCACTTGAGTTTCCAGCGAATCGATAGGGTAACAGCACACCCGTCCCATCACAGTGGAAGCGTCGGATGTATCTGGTAAGCGCGCGGCAGACGGGTGCGTGAGTCAGGGCGCACGTAATGGGGTGGAGGAGTGCGCGAAACGGTTCTGGCAGCCGCACCCGATGAGCGCGTCGAGAGCGGCAAAATTGTTGACGGGCGAGACGAGCTGACAGAGGCTTTCAGCTGCAGCTGCCCGAACGCGGTGGAACGTCCTCTCATCACACAGCCTCTCCGAGAGCGAGCTGACGGCAGTGAAGGAGCCTTCGAAGCAGGCCAGCGAGCGAGCTGCTTCACATTGCGCTGAGATGTCACGGGCGAGCTCAAGCTGCGAGGCGTGCCGGGTGGATGACATGCCGGATGGGGGGGGGGGGGGGGGAAGAACAGAGATCGGAATCGGAAGGAGGGCTCATTTAGTGTTCGCTCATAGGCCGCGCTCACCTGCTCACGCGCCATGAACTCTGGCGTGCCTGCCCAACGCGCATCGCCCCGTGCCGGCCATTCTACATCTAGGGCGAGCTCCAGCTCGGGGTCAAGCCGGACCCAGAGCAGGGGCACGTCGGCACCGACTGCGCTGTCGTCATCGTCCTCATCCAAGCCGCCTCCGGCTTGCCGAGCATCTGCGGTCGACCGTGCGCGTTTCCGCCGGGAGCCACGCCGTCGGCGCGACTCGACTTCGATTTCCAAGATTTGCGCGCGTTCGCGAAGCTTGAACTTGCGCTTGCGCGACACCGCGCCATCAGCCGCGTCCACCTCGCCCCATCCAATCGTGATCGAGTCGAGAAGTGGTGGCATGCGAGCCGAGTGACCGCCCGCCCCTTTTGCCTGCGCTACCACTACCTCGGCAACAAAGCGCTTCTTGGCGTACGCGAAGCCCGCCTGCACGGACGGGCACGGTCGTGCCTCCCGCACCCACTGCGTCTCGACGTCGTCAAGATCAAGCCCGAACTCCCCTCGAATCGCACGGAACAACTCCGCACTCGAGCGGATCAGCCGCAAGTGCGGTGCGCGGCGGAGCGGCACAAGCCGGCCGTATAGCTGGGCAATGGCCAGCCGGCCATTGTCGCGCTCCTTCATGCGCGCCTCAATCATGCGGAGAACCCACGCCGCCTTGAGCGTCCGCTCCTCACACCAACGTTGCTCTTCGTGCAGCCCACCACTCCACCGCTCGAGCTCTGCGACGCTCGGTACCAACGCGGTGCCGTCTGTCTGTGCGGACCGAGTCAGCCGAGCGAGAAGGCGCCTCTCGACCGCGAGGGTGTGGACAAGCTCGTTCTGTCCAAAGGCAGCGCGGATGTAGTGGTGGACAAAGCGGCCTTCGATGCCCATCGCAAGCCACTCGTCTTCCTCCGCGGCGAGCCTGGCACCGCTGCGCACCCATGAACGGCAAAAGATGCGCGCCACACGTACACGCACGCCAATCCCGGGCTCGATGGCGCCGGGTGCATGGAGCAGTGAGGAGTCCAGAAGGACAAGCCCACCTAGAGAGGCGCATTCAACCGGGCACCCGTCGAGGACGGCGACAGCGACGCTCCGGAAAGGCTCCTGCACCGGGCGCTGCGCGAACCGCAACGCCTCGGTGAGCCCATTGGCTGAGGAGGTGACTTGGCTGCTGTCAACTCGTTGGGTCATGCACGGGGCTGCTGCCAGTGAGACCGCCTCGGCACCGCCAACCCCAGCGGCGCGGCCACCCTCTGTGGGCACGGTGGCCTTGGAGGAGCCTTTGGGGCCGGGTAGAGCCGGAGGAGGCGGCGCAGAGCGGGCGGACACTGCCACAGAGAAGGGCCGGACTCGATCACCCAAAGCACCACGCTTGCTAGGAGTCTGGGGAGGTCTTTCACCATCAAGTGCACCATCCATTTCTGCCTCATCATCGGGCGGCTTGAGGAAGAAGTCGGATAGCTGTTCGAACACGGTCGGAAGGCCGCGTGCCAGGTACAGGAGCTGCGGCCACAGCGCCTTGAAACGAGGTTTTGCATTTGCAAATGGCGAGGGCCCGTTGACGGCTTGCCTACGGAGGTGGCTTGTTGAGGCAGCATCGCCCCTATGAGCCACCGTGCTTAGACGGGCACGGGAATGGTCCACCCCACTGCCCGCTCTATTCGACGTGGCCGTGGTGATTCCCTCTCCCGTTTCAACAGTACAAGCGCTGGCAGTCGTAGATCCGAGGGACCGGCTCGCATCAAAGCCGTGCCTAGGTAGCACTCCTAAGGCTAGAGTGACGCCACCCATGGTTGGGTGGTCGCAACTCTGCAAAGCTTCCGCGTAGCCCACCAAGAAGCCGACTTCGCACGCTCGAGCTGGTCTATCATGCGCCCAGCTCCACTGTGGCATGCCCATGTGCATCGTGCCTTGTGTGCTTCCCGTGCAGGCCTGCTTGGTGCTTGGCGGACCGCAGCGCCTACCGCTCCCAAATGCCACCATCAACGGCATCGGCCCCGCTCCAGCCGGAGGCTGAGCGAGGCTCAGATGCAGCTCCCATGTGCACCGTGCGGAGAAACTGTCGATGCAAGGCATCCATCTGCGCGCCGCGCCTGCGATTGGCACCGTGCACGCATACGTCGCGCTGCAGCCACGGCCGCGCCGGGCAAAGTGGATGCCACCGTGTGGCTCTTCGACTGTGTAGTTAATCGTGAGCGTAAGCGGCTGGCGAGCGAGTGAATCGTCTGCTTCAAGCGCGGCATCGAGCTTGGCACGCAGTTCCAGCGGTAGGTGCAATGCAATCTCGCCCGCCTGCGCCACCTGCAGCGTGGCGCCGTGGCACTTCTCGAACGAGGGCGCGTCCCTCGTGCGCAACCACTTCTGCGGCACCAGCTCCTCTGCGAGTGCCTGCACAGGGAGCGGCTCGGGCTTGAGGCTGAAGGCATGTCCGTCTGCTAGTGTAAGCGCCGCGCCTCGCACGTGGACGGCCGCGCCAGCGTGTATGGCGAGGGTGGGCGGTGAGTGTGCGGATGGCGGAGAGAGAGAGAGAGAGAGGCGGCCGGCCACACGTTCTCTCCACAGGTCAAGCTCTAGCTCGAGGCGCGAGTGTGTGGGTGAGAGGGGCGGCTCTGCGGGCTCGGCCATGACGCGGGTGGAGGGATGGGATGGAGGGGAGGAGAGAAGAGAAGGAGGAAGGGGGAGGCTGTGGGCCCCCTGACGACCCTCGCGGGCCGCGGGGGCGGAGGAGAGAGGAAAAGGGTGGGGGGGGGGGGGGAAGGAGAGAGGAGAGAGGGAGAGAGGGGGGGGGGGGGGGAGTGAGACCGGGTGGGAGGGGGTTGAGAGGGAATTGTGGGAGAGAGGGAAAGAAGAAAGAGGCCAGGGGAAAAGGGGAGTAGAGAGAGAAGGGATCCACTGAAGAGCGCGCGAGGAGGCGGCGAGACTGGGGAATTCCGCGGGGGAGAGGACCACGAAAGGAAGAGAAGAGAGCGATGAGGAGAGAGAAAAAGGAGAGGGACACGAGAAGAGAGAGGAAGGGAGAGGTGGAGAGGTAGAGGGGGAGAGAGAGAGAGAGAGGGAGGGAGGGGGGTAGAGAGAGAGAGGGAGAGAGAGACAGGAGAGAGAGAGAGAAGAGAGAGAAGAGAGAGAAGAGAGAGAAGAGAGAGAGAGAAGAGAGAGAGAGGGGGTGAGAGAGAGAGCGAGAAGAGAGAGAGAGAGTCTCGTCGGCGAGGCTTCCCTTCCTCCCCCATCTCGCCCTGGTAGGCTGCGATAGTTCTATTCTTGTCTCAAGGGCCTTTGGGCCCCCCTCCACTTCACAGCCTTCATCATCTCGGCGAATCACAGCGGCGGACACCCTGTGCAGCTCTTCACAGAGTCTTCACGCAGTATTCACACAGTCTTCACGCAGTCTCCCCACGGCAAGCGAGCGCTCAGTACAGACGGGCTCAGTAAAAAAGGAATCTGCGAGTATCTTCTCTAAAAGTTAAAACTGTCAAGTAGAGTACTCTCTGAAAATTCTTCTTCTGCTCTCCTGTCGCACACACAGGTCGCTGTGAGACGTGGCGGCGGAGCTGCCGTGTGTTGGCCTCGCTCTCGCTTTCCCGCCCTC
This sequence comes from Isochrysis galbana, assembly GCA_018136815.1. Taxonomy (NCBI): domain Eukaryota; phylum Haptophyta; order Isochrysidales; family Isochrysidaceae; genus Isochrysis; species Isochrysis galbana. The sequence continues at coordinate 6,685,916 of CM030933.1, read as the reverse complement.
GCTTCCCCCGCTCCCCCGTGATGGCTCCACAGCCGACGGTCACTCTTGTGCCACCCACTAAGCTCATGCGAAGCAGACTCGAGTTCTCGATCCACCGGCCCTCGCGCCTCCTACGGCGTGACATCGAGCTTGTCTTCCGGCCGGATCTTGAGGTGCACTGCTGCCTGCCCTTCTGAGTCTCTGCACGTGCGTCGCATGGTGACGGGAGGTCCCACGCAATTCATTGCGCAGGCGGAGTTCAGGCGCCAGCGTCCCGACGCCGCAGACACGGAGAAGGATGACTGGATGCACGAGAATTTGCTAGCGATCCCTACCTGGCAGCCTTCATCACAGGACCTTTCGGAAATCTCTGATAAGGCGAGTCGCCTAAGCCCTCCTATAACCGAACGACATTTTGGTTTGGCGCCGCCTTGCTCAAGTCTTCTGTAATGTCGCACGTGCAGGTCAACGAGGAGAGACGTGCCCTACTCGGAAATTTCACGACATGGTCCGAGATACTGCGCCGCCACCTGCACCCATATTGGTCAGATGCGTCCTGCCCTCTTGAAGGATGTGCCAAGTTTGGCACCCCGACCTCAGTGATCTATAACGAGCTCGAAGGGCTCACTTCCCTGCTGAAATACTCCTCCGTGCCCATTGGCTGCTGTGGGATTGTGCTTCACCCTCAATGGCAGCGGTGTGCCTATCCCGTGACCTTTTTCACCACGGCGCCGCTCGAGGTGTTGCAGGCTGCGATTGCCGCGACGGACGAAGAGCATCTATGCTCTTTGCCATACCTGGAGATTGGGGGCTTCACGAAGCCGCCTCCTAGCACTCCGGGATCGGAGTGATTTGCTGTGTAGTAGGCACTCGACGTGCTTAGAGCTCTTGCGCATGCTCGTGTACGTGTGTGTGCATGTGAGGCCATCATCCACTGAGGTAGGCACAGCACCATGCACCTCAAGCGGCAGCCACTCAGTGTGTGGGGTTGCCATGAGTACTTCCCCAACGACTTGACATGCACGGTTGCTGTCTCCCACATACCATCTCTCCGGTTTCTCCCTGCTCCCCCTCTCTCTACATTACAAAAATTTCACATCTCGTCTTCATCTCTTTCTTCTCCCTCCCCCCCCCCCGCTTTCTCTCTTCTCTCTTTTTTTCCCCTTTCTTTTCTCTCTCCCACCTTTCTCTTCTGTGTCTTCTCTCTCCTCTTCTTCCCCCTCTCTCTCTTCTCTATGAATAGTTACGGAGTTTTCTATTCTCCACGAAAGAGAGAGAAAAGAGGGAGGGCTGGGCTGGGGGACGGGACGATGCGCGCCTCGCGCAAGCTCGGCCTGCTGCTCGCTCTCGCCGCGCTTGGCGTTGGTGAGGGGCTGCAACCGAGTGCTGTGAGTCGGGTGCCGCGTTGTCTCGCACGCCGCCTGCGCGCCCACATGGCGGCCATCGATCCGCCCTCCAAGCCTGGCCTCCCCCCTCAGGCAGCACGGCCGCCACCACTCTCAGAGCCGCCAAACCAGCCAAGGCTTCTCCCGCTCGCTGTCCTGCTGCTCGTCCCGGCGGCATGGGGTACGTACGGCGTGGCAATCAAGCAGCTCTTTGCGCTCGACGTCCCGCCTCCGGTGCGGACCCCCACTCAATCCTGCCTGCTACAAAGCGCCAATAGAGGCCATGCACCTGCCTGCTCTTTGATATTTACCTCCATGCACCTGCCAGCTCTTTGATCTTTACCTCCCGTGCCTAGCGCAGGAGCTACTCTTCACCCTAGCCAACTACGTGGTGTCTTCGTCAGTTATCGCAGTCGCATCGCTCGTGCTGTCGCTATCTCAGGGGAGAGGTGCGCGGGCTGGTAAATCCGAGACCACTCTCGCATCGAGCACGACTCGAGTGGACACCTCAGACCGATCCGCCCTACTCGCGGGCCTTGAGCTGGGTGCATACTTGTTCCTCGGATCGAGCTTCCAAATTTTTGGGATGCGAACCACCAGCGCCAGCCGGGGTGCATTCATCGTCCAACTGAGCACGGTCATGACGCCGCTCCTGGACGCCTTTCTCTGCGGCAACCGACCCACAGTGACGGAGATTGGCGGTTGCTTGCTCGCTTTCTGTGGGGTTGTGTTGCTGGTCGGGGATTCTGCAGGCAGCGGAGCGGGTATGGTGGCCAGCACGCTCGGCGGAGAGGCACTTATTGCGCTTTCAGCACTATTCTACTCTCTTCATGTGGTGCGACTTTCCCGGCTAGCCCCCGACCTCCAGCCTCTCAAACTAGCGCGTGCAAAGGAGTTGGCTCGCTTTGTGTATGCAAGCATCACGCTGTCAGCCGCGGTGCTCTTCTCGCCGGGGCAGGCCGCTGCGCTCGGGGCATTTCTGGACAGCGCGCGAACCTCTCCCACTGTGACAGCGGCAGGAGCAGCGTCGATCGTTCTGTGGACGGGGGTGGTGACAACTGCTTTTCCCACGTGGGCGCAAAGCTTTGGCCAGCGCTCCTTAGACGCCAGCACGGCATCGGTCGTCTATACCACGCAGCCACTTTGGTGCGCCCCGAATGCCTAAACGCCGCCACCATGCCCTATCCACTAGCTTATTGAAACGCGGCCCCTCCATGAGAGGGCTCTATGGTGCCCCCCAGTGACTGGAACTTTCACTTTCCTACTTGTCATCTGTAGGTCGGCGTTTTTCAGCGCCATCTTCCTTGGAGAGCGTCTGAGTCAACAAGGTGCGATTGGGGCTTTCATCATCTTTGTTGCCTTGGCATGCGTGGCGCGCGAGTCGTCGACCAAAGAGCCAAGTGGAGTGCGCCCCAATGAGGAGAAGGGTAGAGCTAAATGATTAGATCAAGGATACAATGATAATTGATAAGAAAAATATCTGTAAGCTGGGCGCGGTCGGTGCAGCAAGGACATAGGACTCATAAAAATAATATCTGAAGATTCCAAGATTCCGGGCCATTCGCCTACTAGTTCTAGGATTCCCTGTCATTGTTACGACGTTACGACACCGCCCTTATGTCCCCTCCCTCCAATTCCAATTCTTCCCTTTCCCCCCTTCACTCCTTTTTCTTCGGTTTCCGGGGTCCGGTAGGGCGGTCAAACAGGGTTCTTATTAGAGTCAAAAAGACCTTCTCAGAGTGTGTCTATGTTGCTGTGGATCCATGTGAGGTGGTGTGATGGTGATGGCATTGATCAGTGCGGCGTTCGGGGTGCGGCGCGAGCGGCGGCTCGAGGGCACCTGGTCGGGCGTGGCCCCAGGTGGTGGGCGGTTCGGCTGCGCGGCGCTCGCCATGACCATGACCTGGTCGGCCGGCGCGGCAGGGTGGGCGGAGAGAGAGGAGGGGAGCGTGGCGCGCTCCAAGACCCTATCGCTATAACGATAGTTGAGGTTGTTGCACCTTCGCAGAAGTTACACCCGAACACCCGAACCAATGGCGCAAAGCGAAAAGTGCGGGTGCGGCTATTGTTTACGTTTACTACTACTGCTGCACTAAAATATACGCCAAAATATGAGGGGAGTGGGCGTGAAAAAAATCTTCTTAAAAATCCCCGCTACAAGTGCGGCGTGAGGCAGAGTGCTGATGAACTGATGAACCTCCCTACTACCCAACCCTAACCCCTGTCAACCCTCTTCCCCTTCCATGCGCATCACGAAACCCTTTTCTGCTCATCGGTGACGGCGTGTGGAAACTTCCATGAGCACGCACGGAGTCCCCGCGGGGGGCCCGAGAGAAATCTCACATCATGCGCATAACGAAACCCTTTTCTGCGCATCGGTGACGGCGTGTGGAAACTTCCATGCGCACGCACGGAGTCCCCGCGGGGGGCCCGAGAGAAATCTCATATCATGCGCATAACGAAACCCTTTTCTGCGCATCGGTGACGGCGTGTGGAAACTTCCATGCGCACGCACGGAGTCCCCGCGGGGGATTGCACGACGTGCGCTTGACGAAACTTTCCACGCACGGGATCCCCGCGCATGTGATTGCCACTCATCATGCGCACGGCGTGCACACGCATCTGGCGAAAATCCAGAGTCTTCCTCACAGACATCCACAACTATCGTTATAACGATAGGGTCATGGAGCGCGCCACGCTCCCCTCCTCCTTCTCAGCCCACCTCACCGCGCCGGCCGACCAAGTGATGGCCGACGCCACGCAGCCGCAGCGTCCCCCAGCCGGGGCCATGGGCAACCCGGCAAGGAGAAGAACACAAAGCGATCGCGAAAGCCACGGATGAGCTGGCGATCATTGGCATAACCTTGGAGGGAGAAGAGCCTAACCCCGCAAAGCTAGACAGGATGAGGGAACTTAACCTAGAAATCACAGAACTGCGAAAACGATCGAAGCCGACGAACAAACAATGCTTCGAAGCACTGAAACACGAAGAAAGACTGACTAAAGAATTCTTTAAAAGATTCAAACCCAAAACATCGCACAGCGCGATACCCGAGCTCTTCATCACGGGAGACTGGGACGCTCCGGGAGACGACGCGCGCCCCACAACAACACATAGGAGAATAGCCACAGCCAATAGATTCGCGCACCGAGACAAGGCGTGCCGTTTCTGTATGGCAACTGACGAATCCTCCACGCACCTGGGAGAATGCCCGCGGCTAACAAACATCTTCGACGCCCTGGACACACTAGCCCGACGCCCGAGCACACCGGATAAACCACGCGAACAAAACATTATAGATAGGCTCTTCGTACACCCGAACGGCCCTTGCCCAAAGGCGCTGGCAACGCTATACATGCTCGCATGGAGGTACATCATAACGGACTTCTACAGGATATACTATGACGACGCCACGTTCTCAGAGGAATCGGTGCTAATACGCACACTGGAAAGATTCACGAAACTGAGCAAGGCGCTATTATTCGCCAACTCAACAGACTCCGCGCGAACCGCCCAGGCGGGCATGGGGAGACAACCCAAAAAGAGGATAGATTTGGCCGACATCCGGCCGCTCTACGAACTAGGCGAAAAAAACAAACTAACCCCCAGCGCGGAGCTCGTATCCCTAGCTGGTAAGCTAGGGATAGAGCACCTAGTCGAGACGGAAACAGCGAAGCACAGGAGATAGAGGCGCCTAACACGCCGGTGCATCACCCCTGGGACACCCACGTTAAGAGACACCTAATCTATCCTACCAACGCAAATCCAAAAGGCCTGCCCGGACCCCACACCCAAAACCGGGCCCTAGGTAGTGTACCAGGGCCGCACCCCCGACACCAAAGACAAAGGAACGAGGGGGGGAAGGCAAGGGGGCGGGGAAAAGGGAGATAAGGGCGATGGCTGATGTACAGTAGCAATAGTAGGCGCTGTCCGGCGATAGGTGTGTAGCCCTGAACCTTCAGATCTTTTTTTTTTCCTCACAGACATCCACCACCTACACCCCGCTTCACTCTCGCCTCTTCCCCCACAAGCCTCGCTCCTTCACCATGGGCCAGTACTTTGTCTTCATCGCCAAGCGACTCGGTCACCGCACCTACGAGGAGATCCGCGCCCCAGCCTTCAGGTTCTGCGAACACATGGAGGAGGGCATGAGCGGCGCCATCCTGGCGATGCTGCTTGTCACAGCCTCTGGCATGGGCCGTGGATGTGGAGACTTCCGAGTGGATCTGGCCAAGGAACGCTACCCGTCGATGTGGGCACTCATCAAGCCATACATGGGCCGTTGGTGCAAGGCAAACCTCATGCTCGTCGGCGACTACTCCGACGAGTACGACAGGATCCCCAAGACCAAGTACATTGGAGACGAGGCCGCCGTCGCGTACCTCTGCATGGAATACATCATGGCGGTCGCGTACGCTGAAACGGATCCCATGGTGCAAGTGCACCGACGAGCAGCTGGCAAACTCTACATGGAGAACAAGAAGGCCGTCCTCGCACGCGTCACGGACCTCGCCACCCAAGATCAGCCAAGCGACATCGTCGCCTGCCAGCAGAACGACATTGAGGAAGAGGGATGTGAGAAAAAGACGAAGAAGATGAAAACTCAGCCCGCGTAGCTGGGGGTTACCGCGTGTGTTGAGAGTGGGGGAGCGTACTTAGCTTTGTAATAATAATAATAGTGTGGCTACCCAAAAAGAAAACAAGCACTTTAGCTGGCCCTCTTTTGACGGAACGCGACTTTACGGATATGATTAGGCCAATGCGTAATATTGGAGCGACAAGATAGAAGCAAGCATAAAATTTGAAAGCACGAGAGCTTCATCAAGAGGCGCACTGATACCATACCGGGGCAACTACGGCAACAAATAGCAGTACATGGAGTGCACGAGATTCATAAGATGCCACGGCTGGCAACTAGGGCCGTGACAAAGCAAAGAGCCGAAGGTTCATGCCACCTACTACGTGAAACTTCTCGTCACTCGAGCTCGTCTTCGGGACCTACCCACTCCGCAATATCGTCGAATGACAGCGTGATCAACTCAAAGTCACCGGTGAGCTGAATCACCGCGCGGGCGTCTTTAGTGTGGCGCTCTACCAATCGACCGCGACGCAGCTTGTACTTCCCATCGACCACGACCACCGCAGCACCGGCTCTCTTGGGTAGGACTGTCTCAACTTGGCTCTTGCGCAGGCCTTCCACCAGCTTGCATGAGTCATCAAGACGCAAGCTGAAGGTGTTGACTCCACTCACATCCTCCACCACCCCCTTTTTGTTGTAGAGTGCCCCTCCTTGCAAGCGCTTGTCGATGATGCGTACTCGAATATTTTCACGAACCCACATTTCGCGGATGCCATTGTAGTCATTGCCAGCCCGATCAGAACTTTCGTAGTCCCTAGAGCTCTCCACACGATCGCCCTTGCTGCCGCCAACATGGTCACGGTCCCCTCCACGTTCTCGATCGTGTCTGCTCTTCTTGTGCCGCCTGGCCTCCGACGAGCCAGCATCGTGTCCTCCCACGTTGGCATCCCGCTTGTCGTCCTGCTTTTGGTGGTGGCCCGACTCGTGCTTGCGCTTCTCGAGCTGGACATCCTTGACCAATCGAACATCGTCGGTGCGAAGGGAGACGATCTCTTTGGAGCCCGTGAGCCGGACGACGGCACGCATGTCTGAGGCCATACCGCCAATGGAGACGATGCGGGCGTAAAGATCCTTGTGCGGACCCGATTCTATGGCAACTAGAGCCTCCGGCTGCAGCATTGAGGGCCCACGCTCGACCAATTTCTCACCCACCTTCTTGACGTGCCTTTGCCTCCCGTGCTCATCCACGTATATCATATCTTTCTTCTTCTCGCGAGATTCTCCGGGCTTTATGTATTTCTTCTGCCTCGACTGCCCGCTCTCGGGCGCCGGCGTAGCGGCGAGGCCTAACAGTTGTGGACGTGCCACGTACTCTATCGGCTCAACGGGCGCTTTGCCGTTGTAGCCTTTTCCTTCCTCCCAGCCCATGCCACGCAGCATCGCCTTTCCAAACTCTTCGATCGGCATGCTCTCGTAGGCATCGTCGGACGCTTGCTCCGCGCGTAGAACCACATCCCGCCGATACCTCTCAGCGTCATCCATCTGCGCCTCTCGCAGCAGCGCCTGTGCTGCGATGGCGTCTTCATCCATCTGCGTGGCTTGTGCATCCAGAGTGGCGGACGATGCGTCCAGCGGTGGCTTCGCCGACGGCTCTGCATCTTCAGCCGCCGCACGGACCACCTTGGTTGAGGCGGACGGCGCATTGAGCCCACTGAGGTTGCCAAAGGAGTTGGGGAGCGGTGCGATGATCTTCACGGCCGGCTTCTCACCCACATGGCCGTCAGCCACGTGCGCGACGTGCTCCACACGATCGGCCTGGGCGGGCGCACTCTCCTCGAATCCCACCGCCCCTGTACCTACCAGAGGCGCCTTCTTCTTCAGCGAGAAGTTCATGGAGAGCGGCGGCGGCGCTGCCATCCGCTCCGCGTCCCTGCCAGGGCTCGCCTCCCCCGCCCCCCCCCCCACCAGACATCTCAACCCAACCGAACACGATGCGCTCCTCTCCTATTATTCTAAAAATACTCTAACCATCAGAGTGTGAATGAGACCAAACACTAATAATCTAATAATACTCTGAAGTAGAGGTGTTGAAAGAGGGAGGGGCGGCTGCGTCGCTCGAAGTCCGGCGAGAGCGATGGTGCGCCGGCACATGTTCAAGCCCAGAGCGAGGCACAAGGAGCACCACGAGGGGAAGGGCACGCGGATTATCGCGGCTGCCGACCCACTCGGCCATCTGGTTGGCTCGCGCGGTAACTTCCACGCCAAGCCGAGCGCCGAGCCCGCACAGCAGCAGGTGCAGCACGCCAATCCGCCAGCTGCAGCCCCACGGCTGGCTGCGTACCGGAGTAGGCAGCAGCGAAAGAAGCAGCGGCGGCGGGAGCGGTGGGAGGCGCAGCTTGCTGAGCGCGGAGAAGAAGTGCACGCTCCGCGCCTCCACCCGGCCCAGAAAAAGGACGAGGCGAGCGTGGCACAGCCGGCATCGAAGAAGCGCAAGCTTACGAAGCAGGAACGCAAGGATGCAAGGAAGGAGAAAGCGTCGATGAGCACGAGAAAGCTCAAGAAGGTGTATGAGCAAGAGGGCCAAGTAGGAAGCGGGGGCGAGGACGAGGATGAAGTTGAGTACGACGACGAGGAAGGTGGTGAGGACGATGATGAGGGGATGCAGGTGGGTGATGAGGAGGACACTGAAGAGGAGGAGGAGGGAGATGAAGAATCGTAGTCGTGGTGTTACGCAACCGGGCGGTGGTTGTGTCGATTGTGCAGATGCCCATTGGGTACGCCCCGAGCTGGTGGCCGAGGGGAAGGCAAGGGTTCGTGGTCCGAGGCGGTAGGAGATGGAACAAGTACATCCGTAGGCCAATACATGATAGATGGGAGCATGCAGCGCTCTCACCAACTTTCGTTTTCTATGGGCAAGAAGTTTTTCATATGATGTGGCTGAAAATTCTTAGTATTTTTGTTGCGTGTAGGGGCAACTAAGCTCATATTTGAATCACCAGCAATATTTATATACTACTATATAATAAACCTTTTAGTAGTACTACAATATTCTCACCGCACACGCGGCCGTGGACCGTGGACCCACTACTTTCTTTCACGCAGCAAACTTTCTACACCCCCACTCCCTCGGCCCTCCCTCCCCCCCGCCATCAGGCGACTCCCCCCCTGCACTACTAGGGGGGTCGGGCTGAAGGGCTTAGATATGGTCGGCGGTGCAACTAAGTTTATACTTGGTACTTGGTTCGCCCATGGGGGGGCACGAGCCCCCCTCTCTCTCCACTCCTCCCCTGCCGTTGGGGAGGAACCACCCATCCTCCTGGCATGCCTGATGGCTTGCCAAGAGGCCACTGCCCTGCTGACCCACTCTCTCACGGACAGGCTCGCCTGATTCGCTCGTCCTAGCCCCTCGTGGCCAGCCCATCGCTCCAACCCCCCCTCCCCCCCTGGTCGACAGGCAGACAGGTGCAGATTGGGGGCCCCTGAGGCTCAGGAGCGCCAGCGAGGGAGAGGCAGGGGAGACCAGGGCCCAACCCCAGCCTCCTCTGCCCCCTGAGCTGGACTCCAGGAGCCTCCAGGGGTCGCCAGCAGGCAGCTGCTGGCCTGTCGCAGGCACGCCATCGCGCGTCCCGCAGGAGAGAGGAGAGAGAGCGCGGAGAAGGAAAAATAGGTAAGTCCCGCATTTGTTTACAGGATAAGTCGGGACTGAGGACGCCGCCAGCCCGGTAGGCGTAGGAGGAAGGAGGGAACGGATCACCGGGGGGGGGCGCGGGCCACCGGACCATATCTAAGCCCTTTTCCCCTATCCCCCTAGTAGTGTACGGGGGGAGTCGCCTGATGGCGGGGGGGAAAGGGCGGGGGAGTGGGGGTGTAGAAAGTTTTGCTGCGTGAGTAGAAAGTAGAGGGGCCACGGCCGCGTGTGCGGTGAGACTAAGAGGGTGCAACCTCAGGTTTGGTTGTTTTTTTGGCAAGTGCCCCCCAAGTGGACGGTATAAGTTCTACTTAAAGGACCCCATTATTAAGGTACAAACTTGCAGGTTTCAGATGTATACTGGCATTCGTGCCAATTATTGTATTACATTTTTGGAAGTGGCACTGGCGCAGCTGCGTCTTTTTTTGGATTCTTTTTGTTTTTCCACAAGAGAATGATCACAAATACTGCAAGGACTGTGCGATTTGACCGCAGAAAAGGGAACATCGCAGCCAGTCCCGCCCTTTCACCGCGCCCTCGCTCCTCTTCAGCCAAACCAAGGCAGGTGGTTGCAATCGCTTGCTTCTTCCTTTGAATCAAACGGCGTGGAAACTGTGTGAAGTCTTCTGAAGACGTCGCCATCCACCCGGCGTGCTGCCCATGCGCGTGCAAGGGCGGACGTCAGCAGTCTGACGCCCATGTGGTTGCATTCTTCAACTCGGGCAGCGGGCATGGTTGCATTCTTCAACAAGGGCGGGACGATCGTGGAGGAAGGCGAGGGCGCCCCCGTCAATACTGTAAGATGTGGGTCTACGTCCGTGAGAGCCTATTCGACGATGGTCCCTACGACGTCGTCCGCTTGATGAGTCTCTTGGGTGGCATCACCTACTGGTTTGTCGTTAGTGCTATCTATAGGCGCAGCAGTCATCGCGTCGGGGGATGGTCTTGCGAAGGTCGGGATCGCGGTCGGGGTGGTTTTCGCGCTGTTCATTCTTCTCCTCTTGGTACTGTGGAAGACAAAGTATATTCGCTTCTATAAGACGGAGAAAATGCAACTGAACTTTGAGGCGGAGGCGATATTGAAACGGGAGGCACAAACGAAACAAAAGACGTCTTCCGCTTGATGGGTCCCCGTGTTTATGTTTGTTTGCGTGCGGTCAACTCCCGAGTTAGGGGCGAAGTTAGGGGTCAGTAGAAATTATATACCTAAAAAGTCGGGAGGGGCGTGACAAAAAAAGGGAACCTCGAGTTGCACCCTCTTATTAAGAAGTTTATTTATTGATATGGTCGGCGGTGGCCCGCGACCCCCACCCCGATGATCATCCCCCCCCCCTTCCTCCTGTGTCCTATGTCTCCGGGGGGGCGGCGGCCTCGGTCCCGACTTATCGTGTAAACAGGCGCGGGACTTACCAATTTTTCGGTGGGCGAAGCTCTCGCTCCGCCCACCCCCTTCCCCGCGCGCTCTCTCCCCTCTCCTGCGGCATGCGCGATGGCGCGCCTGCGGCAGGCCCCCAGCTGCCCACTGGCGACCCCTAGAGGCTCCGGGAGGCTGGAGGCCAGCTTAGGGGGCCGAGGAGGCTGGGGGCTGGGCCCTAACCTCCCCTGCCTCCCCCTTCGCTGGCGCTCCTGCTCCTGCGCCTCTGGGGCCCCCACGCTTCACCTGTCTGCCTATCGAATAGGGGGGGGGGGGGGTTGGAGCAATAGGCTGGCCTCGACAGGCCAGGGCGGGCGAATGGGGCGAGCCTGTGAGTAATGAGTGAGAGAGTGGGTCGGGAGGCGCCTCGTGCCCTCCCCCTCGCAGGCTCCAATCCAACAGGCGAGAAAGAAGCGTTCATTTGGTCCCACCCTACTACTACTACCATGAAGAACTGTCGCCCTCCCGGTATCCTCTCCATCTGGTATTTACCCATTTACTCCTTCCGTTGCTAGGTGCTAGGTTCTAGGTTCGTTGATCGCCTGACGTATATTGTCTCAGCAGTTTCATCTTGGTTGATGAAGATGAGACCTTCTCTCCAAATTCCATAGGCACTACTATATTTTTATACCCTAGCTAGAAGGCAAAACCGACCTTGATAGGATCGCCGTTGCGGACATAACGCAAGCATTATCGGATCCCACAAGCAAACGCGAAACGCGCCTCGCAGCCAGCCCGCGAAACCTGGGTTGTGATAGTACCGGGCTAGTGGGAGTAGTGGTTCGAACGCTCAGTTATTTTATTGCTACTAGTGGGAGTAGTGGTATTATTAGTAGTAGTATTTCTGTCGGTTCAGTTGCTGGTCCGCAGCCTGCAGCCCCCGATGGGGGGGATTTGCATGTCTCATGCATGTCCGTTGTGTGTGGGGTGTGGCCGGGGCCACGGGCCGTCTGGCGCGTCCGGAGTCGCACACACTTGCTCGGCCTCGGAGGGCGGACGCGGTCGCTTTGCCAGCGACTGGTCCATGGGAGCTAGGGCTAGGTAAAAAGATGTACACTTTCTTGCCCAGCAAATATGTAGTAAAATATGTCGAAATATGTAGAAAATCCGCCCAAATATGTAGAAAATATGTACATACAATAAGATGAAAATGCGCCGGGGAAGCGTCCCTCTGCCTCAAAAAAGTCACAAGCACCCACCTACACCAACCACAAGAACATAAAAGAGCTAGCACACTGCTTTGCACATGAGTGAAAGATATGATTATTCGCCAAATACGTAGACGGGCATGAATGAGGGATCGCGGAGCGCAGCTCGCCTGTCATGAGCGACGTGTGCGCCTCTTCTTCCGTCTTCCGTGCCTAAAGTTAGTATGTAAACCCCCTCCCTACGCCCAAATATGCCGTAAATATGTGAAATATGTACGAAAATGTAACGATATGTAATCCGGAAAAGTTGACCCAAATATGTAGTTCAATATGTCACATATTTTTACCTAGCCCTAATGGGAGCTGTGGGGCCGCCCTCGGCGGGGGGTCCGGTGGAGAGGAAACTCGCGCCGGTGCGCTCCATCGCAACCAAGTATAAACTTAGTTGACTAACATTAAAAAAATCTTCTTAATCTTCTCACCGCGCGCGCGACTCTGCACCTTAACCATGCAGCCACGCGCGCTACTCTCGCCCCCCCTCCAACTGCCTAACGGCTCGTCCCCTCGTGCGCTACCTAGGGGCTGGGTGTATGGGGTTTCCTGCAGCAGACGGTGTGCTCCGATCCCCGACAGGTTTTCCTCTCCTTCCTCTTGCACCATCGGGCTATCGGTTTTTTGCGTTATCCTTTTGCATCAGGGGGGATCAGTGGCTGTGTCTCAGTGAGTCAGAGGGCTGAGGTCGGGTAGGTGGGAGGATCGCGGCGGGGGGCCGTGCATAGTTGACTAACACTTATATGTGTATGAGAGCTCGGCATTGGTGCCCTCCTCATAGCTCCATCGCCCTACTACCCCCTAATCCATCACTCACCATTCCAACGCCCCTTTCTTTCGTTTGTCATCGCTTTGTCCATGGTTGCACTACCTTGGGCTTGGTTCTAGGGGTTGCGCTAGGGGTTGGGCGGGGCGGACCTGTTGGTTGTCCCCTCTGTTCTTGCTGTTCGTGACGGCGCTAACCCTAGCTCCGAGGGGCACTAGCCCTAGGGATATCACATTTCCCCCTTTCTTCCATTCATCTAGAGGAAGCACCGTCCATGCAGCTGTTGACTTTATGAGCTGAAGTGAGACCAACCTAGATGGGTTGGACAATACCTATTGTATGTACCCTCTTCACCCTTTGAGTCCTTTCTCGAAAGTCTCGAAAGCATCTAAGACGCGCTTAAACGCCTCAGCCGCGTTCGGCAAATTACACTTATCCGGATGCAAAAGCCGAGCAAGGTGGCGAAAGTGCCTCTTGCCGGCCGCCGCGTCATGTGAGGCGCTCAAGGGTATGCCCAGGATCTGCCGTGCACTTGCGGTTGGCCCCAGTTTTAGGAGGCGCTCACATTCGGTGGCCGCACTTACAGCTTCCTTGGTGGCACGAGCATTCGAAGCTGAGGAAGAATGAGCGGGTGCCAGGACTTCGTCTCGTTGATAAAAAGTGTCAGCGGCCCGTTGAAGAAGCTGCTGCTGCGCACTCAGGGCACATTCGATGCAGCGGTGGCAAGAGTAGGACGGCGAGTCGCCCCGACTCCACTTTGCGTCGACGCGCTCTGAGCGACCAAGCTTCAAGTGAGAGGATTGGCTAAAGAGTCGCTCTATCGTCTGCCATCGATGGCCTTGCGCGCACCGAAACGTGACCTTGAACCGGGCTTGATGACCAAACAAAGGGTACTCTAGCAGCCTCGCCTGCTCAGCCTCGGACACGATGTCTATTGTACGATTCGGTCCCACCCGCTCCAGAAACTCGGCTACTTCGCACACACCGCCGGGATCCATTAATGCTGTCGTTCTGCAAAGGCGCTCCGTCTCACATGCAGGACACTGTCGATGTCGTGCATCGGCAAGCATCTGCACGCTCCCGACGAACAAATGTTTTGCCTTGCACCGCCATCGCAGAGGGCGCTGCTTGGCATGGACGTCGAGTATGGCGCCGGCCGCTCCGAGCAGAGCGTCGGGTGGACCAAGTGAACCATCGGGGTCAAGATCAAGGCACACAAACCCGAAGGCCCGAGCCAGCGCCGACGCCTGGCGTGCCACTTGAATGCATCGATTCGCGCGCAACTGCTGAGAGATTTTCTGGGCCGCATTGTCGGTCACATAGTCATGAATCGTGGCGGTCGGCTTAGCATCCGCCGATGAGGAGGGTGCCCCCGCCGCCGAGGAGGACGCCCTTGCTGCCGAGTATGGCGATCCCGCCGGCGAGGAAGGCGTCGTCGCTGAAGATGGCGCCCCTGCTAAGGAGGGCGCCCCTGCCGAGGAGGGCGCTGCCACCGCCGAGCACGGCGCACCGGCCGAGCACGTCGCCCTAGCAGCTGACGAGGGCGTCTCCGCCTCCTCCGCTGACGAGGCCATCCCCGCCACCGACGAGGGCGCCCTCGAGCATGGGGAACTCGCCGAGCATGGAGCCCTCGCCGAGCACGACGCCCCTGCCAAGGAGGGCCGCCTTGCCGAGCGCGGTCCCTTCGCCGAGCGCGGCGCCTCCGCTGAGGGGGCCGCCCTCGCCGAGCGCGCCCTCCTCGACAAGCGCGGCGGCCTCGACGAGGCCGGCGCCCCCGCTGAGGCCTCCCCCGCCGCTGAAGCGGGCGCCCCCGTCGTCGAGGGCGCCACCGCCGCCAAAGTAGGCTCCCCTTTCAAGGTGGCCGTCCCTGCCGCCGAGCACAGCACCGCCCCCACCGTGGGCGCCCCCGCCGCCGAGCACGACGCACCCGCCACGAATGAGGGAGCCCACGCTACTAAGGAGGGAGCCCCCGCCGCTGAGAAGGGCAACTTCGCCGAGGAAGGCGCCCCCGCCGCCGAGGAAGGCGCCCCCGCTGCTGAGCACGGCGCCCACGCCACTGAGGAGGGAGCCCCCGCCGCTGAGATGGGCAACTCCGCCGCGGAAGGCGCCCTCGCGCATGTGGGCGCCCCTGCCGCCGCCGCCGTGGGCGCCGCCACCGCCGACCAGGGCGCCCCCGCCGCCAAGGAGGGCGCTCCCGCCGCTGAGATGGGCAACTTCGCCGAGGAAGGCGCCCCCGCCGCCGAGGAAGGCGCCCCCGCTGCTGAGCACGGCGCCCACGCCACTGAGGAGGGAGCCCCCGCCGCTGAGATGGGCAACTCCGCCGCGGAAGGCGCCCTCGCGCATGTGGGCGCCCCTGCCGCCGCCGCCGTGGGCGCCGCCACCGCCGACCAGGGCGCCCCCGCCGCCAAGGAGGGCGCTCCCGCCGCTGAGATGGGCAACTTCGCCGAGGAAGGCGCCCCCGCCGCCGAGGAAGGCGCCCCCGCTGCTGAGCACGGCGCCCACGCCACTGAGGAGGGAGCCCCCGCCGCTGAGATGGGCAACTCCGCCGCGGAAGGCGCCCTCGCGCATGTGGGCGCCCCTGCCGCCGCCGCCGTGGGCGCCGCCACCGCCGACCAGGGCGCCCCCGCCGCCAAGGAGGGCGCTCCCGCCGCTGAGATAGGCAACTCCCCCAAGGAAGGCGCCCCTGCCGACCAAGGCGCCCCTGCCGCTAAGGAGGGAGCCCCCGCTGATGAGATGGGTGCCGCCGCCGAGCACGGCACTGCTGAGCACGGTTCCCCCACCGAGGACGACGCCGCCGCAAAGCAAGGTGCCCCCACAGAGCTAGGCGCCCCCGAATCACCAGGCGCCCCCGACGAGATGGGCGCCCTAACTAAGGCAGCCCCCCTCGGCGATGAGGGCGCCCCCGCGGAAGACGGCGCCCCTGCCGATGACGGCGTCCCCGCCGCCGAGGAGGGCACTCTCGCCGAGCAAGGCACTCCGGCCGAGGAGGGCGCCCCCGCCGAGGAGGGCGCCCTAAATGAGGAGGGCGCTCCCACCGAGAAGTGTTCCCTTGGCGCCGGGCACAACGCCGCCGCTGCCGTCGGCACCCTTGCCGAGCATATCGCCCCTGCCGAGGAAGCCCCCCTCGCCGAGCACAGCGCCCCTGCTGAGCACAGCGCCCCTGCCGAGCACGGCGCCCCTGACGAGCACGGCGCCCTCGCCGCTGAGCACGGCACGCCTGCCGCTGAAGAGGGCGCCCTCGTCACCGAGGAACTTGCTCCCGCAGAGCAGGGTGTCCCCGCCGAGGAGGGCGCCTTCGCCGAGGAGGACGCCCTCACCAAGGCAGGCCCCATCGTCGAGGAGGGCGCCCCCGCGGAAGACGTCACCCCCGCCACTGAGGACGGCGCCCTCGCCGCTGCGGACGATGCCCCCGCCGCTAGGGACGGCGTCCCCGCAGACGAAGACGATGCCCACGCCGCTGATGACGGCGCCCCAGCCGAGCACAGTACCCCCGCCGCTGAGCACGGCGCCCTTGCCGCTGAGCACGGCACGCCCGCCGCTGAGCATGGCGCCCTCGTCACCGAGGAGGGTGCCCCCGCAGAGCAAGGCGTCCTCGCCGAGGAGGGCGCCCTCACCAGGGAAGGCCCCCTCGCCGAGGAGGGCACCCTCACCAATGCAGGCCCCGTCGCCGGGGATGGCGCCCCCGCGGAAGACGACACCCCCGCCACTGAGGACGGCGCCCTCGCCGCTGCGGATGATACCCCCGCCGCTGGGGACGGCGCCCCCGCAGACGAGGACGATGCCTCCGCTGCTGAGCATGGCGCTCTCGCCGCTGAAGAGGGCGCCCTCGTCACCGACGAGGGTGCTCCCGCAGAGCAAGGCGTCCCCGCCGAGGAGGGCGCCCACACCAAGGCAGGTCCCTTCTCCGAAGAGGGTGGCCTCACCAAGGCAGGCCCCCTCGACGAGGAGGGCAGCTCTGCAGGAGACGGCACCAATGCCACTGAGGACGGCGCCCTCGCCGCTGCGGATGATACCCCCGCCGCTGGGGACGGCGCCCCCGCAGACGAGGACGATGCCCCCGCTGCTGAGCATGGCGCTCTCGCCGCTGAAGAGGGCGCCCTCGTCACCGAGGAGGGTGCTCCCGCAGAGCAAGGCGTCCCCGCCGAGGGCGCCCTCGACAAGGCAGGGCCCCTCTCCGAGGAGGACGCCCTCACTAAGACAGGCCCCATCGCCGAGGAGGACACCTTCGCGGAAGACAGCACCCCCGCCACTGAGGACAGCGCCCTCGCCGCTGAGGACAACGCCCCCGCCGCTGGTGACGCCACCCCCGCCGCTGGTGACAGCACCCCCGCCGCTAGGGACGGCGCCCCCGCCGCTGAGGACGGCACCCCCGCCGCTGAGCATGGCGCTCTCGCCGCTAAGCACGGCGCCCCCGTCGCTGAGGAGGGCGCCCTAGGCGCCGAGGAGGGCTCCCCCGCCGATGAGGGTGCTCCCGCAGAGCAAGGCGTCTCCGCCGAGGAAGGCGCCCTTATTGAGGCGGGCTCCCTCTCCAAGGAGGACGCGCTCACTAAGGCAGGCCCCCTCGCCGAGAATGGCGCCGGCACCTCCGCCACTGAGGACGGCCCCGTCGCCGCTGTTGACGATGCCCCCGCCGTTGGGGACGGCGCCCCAGCCGAGCACGGCGCCCCCGCCGCTGGGGACGGCGCCCCCGCCGCTGGGGACGGTGCCCCCGCCGCTGGGGACGGCGCCCCCGCCGATGAGGAGGGCGATCCCCCCGAGGAGGGCGCCCGCGCCGAGAACAGCGCCCCTGCTGAGCACAGCGCCTCCGCCGCCGCTGAGGAGGCCCCCCCCGCCGCCGAGGAGGGCGCCCATGCAGAGCAAGGCGGCCCCGTCGAGGAGGGCGCCCGGAGAATAAAGTTATCGTCACGATCGACAGAAAATGAGCAAGCCGCCCTCGGCAAGCGCGGCGCCCCTGCCAAAGAAGCCCCCCTCGCCGAGGAAGGCCCACTCGCCGAGCACGGCGCCCGTGCTGAGCACGGCGCCCCCGACGAGCATGGCGCCCCCGCTGAGGACGGCGCCTCCGCCGCTAAGGAAGCCCCCGCCACGGAGGGCACTTTCGTAGAGCAAGGCGTCCCCACCGAGGAGGATGCTCCCGCAGAGCAAGGCGTCCCCGCCGAGGACGGAGTCCACGTTGAGATAGCCCCCCTCGCCAATGAGGGCGCCCACGCTGAGGACGGCGCCCCTGCCAAGTATGGCGCCTTCGCCGCCGAGGAGGGTGCTACCACCGAGCAAGGCGCCCCCGCCGAGGAGGGCGTCCTCGCCGAAGAGGGCATCCCCGGCGGTAGCGCCTCCGCTGAGGAGGGCGTTCCCGCCAAGGAGGGCTCGCCCGCCGAGCAAGGCGCCCCCGCTGAGGAGGGCGCCTCTGCCGACAGCGCCCTCGCCGAAGAGGACGCCCCTGCCGACAGCGCCCCCGCCGAGGAGGGCGCCCTCACCGAAGAGGACGCCCCTGCCGACAGCGCCCCCGCCGAAGAGGGCGCCCTCGCCGAGCAAGACGTTCTCGCCAAGCAGGGCTCCCCAGCCGAGGGCGGTACCCTCGCCGAGGGTGGCATCCCCGCCGAGGAGGACGCTTCAGACGCGCACGGCACCTCCGACGAGCACAGCGCCTCCGACGAGTACTGTGCCTCCGACGAGCACTGCGCCTTAGACGAGCACTGCGCCTTTGATGAGAAGTGCGGCGCCTCCGACGCAGTTATCCTACTCGATACTGTCTGCTTCGCGGCAGTCATGCCATTTGTTATGACGCGCTCGAGCTTCGACGTATGTCGAACTGAGTCAGAGGTGCTGGGCGCTGACGCTTTCTTGGAAATTCTAGTCCCAATGGAAGAGACAGCATGACATGAGCCCTTTGTACTCGCCCCGGCCACTGTATTTCCGGTGCTCTTGATGTGTTGTTCAAGGCCAATAGAGTTCTGCGCGGGTGCACAACGAGATATTGCTCGTTCTGAGGTCTCGCCCGTACGCTCCTCCAAGCTCGAGGACGCTGCCTTGGAGTTGACAATTAGTGAACCTGTCAATGTTATCTCTAGATCCGGTCCGCATATTGGAGCTTGTATCCTATCCTCCTCAAGAGGTCGACGTACTACATCCGAAGACCCTTCCTCCGTATGATATCCCAAAGGCACCGATTTATCCGCCAAAGGTACTGTCGGCATCCGAATAGCCGGTACTGGCTTAAGCCTTGTGTGCGCCAATGGGTCCCGTCCAAGCATGTTAGTCGTTTCACAAGGAGCCCCCTTGGACAGAGGCGCCATTGGCGCGGATTTGATGTTTGGTGCGGGCATGTCATGAGAAGTTTTGTGTTCTCCCGGGGTTCCAATGTCGGCGAGCATACCTTGTACAAGGCTTGGCGCGGAAACATGCAGCGCTAATGCTGCCGCAGGGGCTGCCCTAGCGTTCGCCAGCACAGAACGATTCCTGGCCCAGGGCGCCGCAACTGCCGCGGGCGCTACCTTGCGCGTCGTCTGTGAAGAGCACCCGCCCTGATCTGTAGAGGACTTTAGCGGTCTATTTGGCTGTCCGAGCGTCTCATCGGCTGCGAAAGATGAAGGAGTGTCGCCCCGCCGGGCCGCCGCGATGACGATATCGGGTGCCCTCAGTGGTGCTACCCGCCCCACACTCGCTGCCTCGCCCAACCCCACGCCGGCGATAGCAGCCGAGTCGGCAAGACTGGCCGCAGCAGCTAGTGCCTCCGCTTCTTGGGGTGCTGTCTCGAAGATAGGCCCGGGGATCGAATTCCCCCCGGGGCACTGTGCCGCCCCTGCCCCCGGGGCTGTTTGTGCAAATACGGCGACTCTGGGTATCGCTGATGGTGCAAGTGGAACAACTGGCACCAACATCGGCACCCACGCCATGGGCGTGGCCATGACCATGGGTGTCGCAGGACAGATCTGAGTCATCGGGGATGTGGACTGGGACGCCGAGGACATTTCCGGCAAGCCTTGTGGAGCTAGTGCGGCGCTCAACGTGCTCGCACTCATGTTTTGCGCCAACGACGCTACCCCAACGGTGCTCGTCGGGAGGCTCGCTTGGTAACGAGTTGCTGCGGGTGCGAGGTGTGCAGTCGATATGGGTTGATTGCCCTCCTCGTCCACATTTTCTGATGTAACCGGGGGCGGCGTCGATCCAAGTGCCCCCGCATCGCATTTCACGAGACGCGTGGCCTCATGTGTGGATGCGAGCGTGGGCTGTGGCTGGGCCAGGAACGCATGTAGAGGACGCTTCCTCGAAGCCGTAAGAGGCATGGCCGACGTAGCGGGAGGTTCCCCATGTGAAGGAGAGGAGGCAAATGATGCAGAAGAAAGGGTGACGTCGTCCGGAAGCGTTGTCGCAGCCGCTGTTGAATGGGCTGACGCCAGATTGGGTGTGTGTGACATGCTCATCGTCACACTCGTCGGCGTCGATACAGGATCCAAGCCGGCCGCCACAAATAATGCCCGATCTTCTGGTATAACGAGACGGGGGCCATAGGGCTTCAAGGCAGTACCAAGGGGGCTTTGTGCGGGCGTGGGCACCAGCGAGCCGTCGAAAACAATTTCGCTACCAAGACTAGGAAGAACGCCCACGCCCACGAAAGCGCCCTCGCTGCTGCTGTTGCTGGATTGTTCAAGATTCGTGAGCGCGGTGCCCACTGTGCAATCGGCGGTGCCGGTCTGAGGAGGCACACACGGCCTTGGCGCCGCGCAGTCATCGCTACCGTTGGTGTCGTTACCGCCGTCTGATAGGGCTGAGATCACCCGACCGCCCCTCATGATGGGCGGGCTCGGCTTTGCTTGCGAACATCCTAAGATCTTACTGCAAGAATGGCCTGCAGCAAGGTTAGGCCTCGACTCGTCTGCGGCCCCCATGCTTTCGCTATGCGAAACGCTCCAAGCCCCGTTCGGGGGTGCGGGCAGGCATCCCATCACAGAAAAGGAGTTGGCCATGTGCGGCAAGACAGAATCGTCGTGATAGGCCGGCCCGCTGGCCGAGGAGCACCAGCACATTGTGTCATTCGCACGCATGGCACGGGGACTGAGAGGGGCTCTTCGTGATCGTTTTCGTCCCATAATTTTGGCATCGTTATCGAGGTGCCGGACGCAAACATCACTCCACGCAATGTGTACTGAGCCGTCGCGGACTTCAGATGGCATCGGCGCTTGAACGCCGGGGACTCGCGTTGCGTCGGGGCCACCGCATGACGGCCTAGGTAGCCTTGTGTGCTGTGCGAGATTCTCACCGCCGATTGTCCCCATGACGAGGTGAGGAGTGAGCCCTCGTTCCTCCGTCGAGGCGATTGGCATGGGCAATCGATCTGTGTCGGGAGAATTGCGATCTATCGTACGCAGTCTTGTCCGTCGTTGTGCCGTATCGCTATCGGATTGGTCGCAGTCCTCCTTACTCTCGCTCTCCCCATCCCCAAATTGAACTGACATCGCGACATCTTGGGCTGATTTCCAGCATCCTTGAGCTTCTGCCTGGCGCCCTGGAGCCATGCCCACGGCCCCCGCATACCGCCCGGATCCATCGTGATGGATCTGGGTAAGCAGCTCTTTATTTGGGGCGGGAGCCTCTCCGTCAGTCCATGCCACAGGCGTGTGGCGAGTTGGTACGTCGCGTGGGGCCGAGAGATCTTTGGCGGGAAGTCGACCCTGGGTATCTAACTTTCGTTTCTTCCACCCACTGTGAAGGCACGGAGTGCTGCCAATTTTATGCGCCTCGTCCCCGACCTGCTCACGACTACAGCCTGACTTCCCTCGTAACATGCCGACATGCGCAGGGCAAGCTCGCTCGCCGCTTCCGCCTGGCGCCCATAGAGGCGTGGCACCGGATGTCGGGCCGGCTTGTGCGCCACCTCCGCTCAGCGGCGGCGCTCGCAGCAAGCCTTCATGGGTACAGCCTGCTTGCTCGAGCGCAAGTGGTGGCGCGGCAACACATGCAGGGCCCGCTCGTGCGCAATTTCCGCTCAGCGGCGGCGCTCGCTCAAAGTCTTCATGGTGACGGCCTGCTTCCTCGGCCTCTCCGCTCAGCGTCGCTTGCGGTAAACTTCCATAGGGAGGGCCGGCTCGTTCGCCGCCGCCGCTGAACGTCCCTTGTTGCGTGGCTTCAGAGACAGGTCCAGATCTCTCGCATATCGAACCTCGCAACGAGCTTCCCGAGATCAGACCGGCCTGGATGCCGCTTCCGCCAACAGGCACCCGCGGCGAGCTCTCATGGAGATGGATGCCTCGCGCGTAGTTCCCGCCCGGGGCCCCCTGCGCCGATTTCACGGGCACGGAGCTGGCTCGCCTACCATTCACGGCTGGCGCGCCTTGCAGGGAGCTTGCGCCGGCCGGACCACCTGGGTCGCCGCTTCTGTGGATCGACACCCGAAGTGAGCTTGCATCGATGGGACCGACTCGATCGCCGCTTCCATCTAGCGGTACCATCAAGGAGCGCCGGTCTACAAGGCCGGCTTGTTCGCTGCTCCCGCCGGGGGGCCTACGCACCTGCAATGATCTTGCTCCGACGGAACCGATTCGCTCGCCGTTCCCACCTGGCGACCTGTGTAGTGAGTCCTCAATAGCGGCATCAGCTTGTTCGCTGCTCCTACCTTGATCCCCGCCCACCCGCAGTGTGCTTGTAATGTCCGTACCGGTTGGCTCGCTGCCCCCGCTTGGCGGACCGCGCAGGAAGCCCCGATGAGCGGGACCAGCTTGCTCCCTTCTCCCACTAGTCGGGCATTGCAGTGAGCCCCCGCAAACGGGACCGGCACGTTCGCTGCTTCTGTCCGACGGGCCTCGCAGCGAGCTTCCATTGACGGGACTGGGTCCGCCGCCGCTCCCGCCCGGGCCAGCCATGCTAGGCGGTCCCCACAGCGAACCTCTGCGGGAAGGCCCAGCTCGCACGCCACAACTCCCTGGTGGGCCTCGCGGCGAGCATGCAACGGCAGGACCAGCCGGTTCGTCGTTATGAGCCATATTGGTCTCACTCGGCTGCCCCCAGGGCGATCCTCCACCGAGAGAATTGGCTCGCCCGCCACTCCCACCCCTCAGGCCTCGTGGGGAGCTTCCGGCAACTTGATCAGCCCGTCCGCCGCTCCCGTGCAGGCGGCTGTGATCAGGTGGCCCCCATAGATGATCCCCCCAAGGAAGGCGACTTCGCTCACCGCTCTTGCCTGTCGGGCCTCGCGGCGAGCGTACATTTCCAGGATCAGCTCGCCCACCAGTGTGGGCAGCACTTTGTCTGATAGAATGACCTCGCTCGCCAGTCGCTTCTGGTCGGCTCCGGTCTGGCGGCCCCCACACTGAACCTCCGCGACCAGGCCCAGGTCGCTCGCTCCTCTCGCCAGACGGCCCTCGTAACGAACCTCCACCGGCAAATCCGACTCCGTCGCCTGCCCCGCCTGGCGGCCCTCGCAACGTCCCCTCACTACCAGCGCCATTCCGAATGCCGTCCCGACCGGAATCACCCCTGCGCGGCGTTCCCCACGCCGAGCTGTTACCGGCAAGACTACTGTGCGTGCTACTCTTGCCTGGCGGGCCACTCCCATCTTGGTCAGGGTCGATGCTCGGCGCACCATCACATTCCGCCCTCCTACCACAGTCCACATGCATGCTCCAGTTGCGCTGGAATGGCTGCCCACCTTTTACCCCCCTTGGCAACCATCTTTGGGGCTGCTGTCCTGGCCGTCCGTGCCCGTGCCGAGCCACGCTCTCATGCATGCTCGGAGGTCGGGATCCCCATCCGCCGTCTCGGCTCTTGTCACCCTTCGCGTGAGCGTACCCATTCCTCAGCGGATGGGCGCCCGGCTCGCACGCTGGCTCGCGCGCTGGCTCACGCACCGGCAGCCGCGCATCTCTCGCAGGCCCTGCGTTGCGCCTAGCGTACGAGCCGGGCGCCGGCGGCCTTGCATCTCTCGCAGGCCCTGAGTTGCGCCTCGCTCCACTCCGTCCCCTCTGCAAGTGCCGCCGTTCGCGCGGATGCTGGCGCGTGTGTGTCGTGGAGCTGACCGACGGGTCGAGCAGTTCGCTCCAGAACAAACCTCCCTTGGACTCTGCGCCTCCAGCTCCCACCTCTCCCCGTCCATCGGAAGCGGCGGCGGCCGGCCGAGAGAAAGGAAGAATTGTGGAGAGAGAGCGGCACTCCCATGGGTTGAGGAGCGGAGCCGCGCTCGAGCCCATCCGACGTCAAATGTAGACCCGCACCAAGATGGACCAGCAGGACGGCGCGACCGAGGGGAGGAGGGGGGATGGAAGGGGGGAAGGAGGGAAGGGGAAGTCCCCGCCCTGGCGTGCCAGCGCCGGCCGCCGGGCCGCCTGGCGGCCGCCCTCGCTCTGTATTTCGCTTCTTGTTCTTTCTCCTCATTTCCCTCTCCTTCTCTCTCTCTTCTCTCTCTCTCTCTCTCCCTCTCTCCCTCTCTCCCTCTCTCCCTCTCTCCCCCCCTCTCTCTCCCTCTCTCCTCTCTCCCTCTCTCTCTCTCCCCTCTCTTCTCTCTCTCTCTTCTCTCTCTCTTTTTGTTCTCTTTCTCTCTCTCTCTCCCCCCCCCCCCCTCCCTCTCTCTCTCTGAACCACAGAACCAGCAGAATGAGAGAGAGCAGAGGATTGAGAAGAAGAGAGATAAGACTAAAGCTTTACTCCCAATGAGAAGGAATGAAGACATATTTTGTCAGAGTTTTCTTGTTGTCCTAGTTTAATCCTAGTGCTGAGGGACCGTGCCTCATCGGCAACGGAGCCCCTCCCCCGCGATGGGCGATGGGTGTGTGTGCGCGGTTGGCGCATGGCTCGTCCGGTGTATGTGGCTAGGGATGCTAGCCAACAAGACCTCTTACAAGACTACAATTTCTAACGTGGTACCCCCGCCGAGAGACCACCCCAACTTCTACAACCACCATAGCGCGCTCGACGACGCCGCTCAAGGGTACAACACCACAACGAATAAACTCGACAAATTCGTTGAAAATCTTTTCTTCGACTCAGCGGCCGCCGACCGCGCCACACGCTCCTCCAAGTGGTGGGACCTGGACCACATGGCCAATAAATCACTCAACAACTTTAGTGACAGCCACAGCCAGACAGAACCGCCCGCACTCGACAGTTCAAGGGTGGCAAAACAACAAATCCACATAGAATGACCCCAAAATCCATCCCTCAGCATCTATTCTTGGAGCCCTCGAGGCGTCGGGACGCTCGAGGTCGTCACCCGTGTCGAATCGTCACATCAGCCACTACGAGGCGCGTCGAATCTCCACGGAAGGAATCGGGCTGCGAGGTTGCTACCAGGCACAACAGCGTTGCAAAGTCGGGCAGCTCGAGCAAGGAACCCCCCATTGCTGCAATGGGGAAAATCTCTTCCCCCTGGGGAACGATTGCCCGCGCCTCCTCACTGTTTCGTCAAACTGCATAGCTGCCACCTCTGCTGCACCCCCCCCCCCCTTGGGAGACGGGCTCGCAGAGGCAGAGGGCGCTGGCGAAAGGTCCAAGATTCCCCCCCCGCGCGGAAAACACGCCAACCGCACCTCCGGAGGGGGAACAGGAATTCCCCCCCGCGCGCAGAATACGCCGACAGGAGCTCCGGTGGGAGGAGGGCAGGACCCCCCCCCGCGCGCCCCCCCGCGCGCAGGAAACGCCGACCGGACCTCCGGAGGGGGAACAGGAATTCCCCCCCGCCCCCTGGGTGTCCAGGTGTCCAAGGATTCCGCAGGGTCCCCCCCACCTGCCCCGCCAGCCGCCTCCCCCCTCCGAACGACCCCCTCCCGCCCCACGAGAGGCAATGGCGTCGGTGAGCGGTGAGTGACCCCCTTCCCTTCCCCCGCGCGTGGCGGTCTATTTTCTATTTTGGGAGATTGAGGCGGGCGCTAACGGGAGGGAATCAGAGTTGCTGAATTTTACAATGCCTGCTCGACCAGTAGTATGCTGTCATGATGAGTATATATAGGAGAAACAGTGCCGGAAGCATGGCAAACATGCCAAGGCGCGCGCGGCGCGGTTGTTGTCCCGTCGTCTCGTGTTGATGGCGGGGGTCTCTCCCTCGTCGTCTCCTTCGGTGTGTTTGCCTCCCCTTCTAGGGGTCCAGTCTTGTTCTTTGTTTCGCAATGTTGTGACAATTCCCCATGGGGGCTTTGTCCATGATGGTGCCGGGCCGGCCCCTCGTGCCGGAGCACGAGGGCGGTTTCGCGGCTGTGTAGGGGCTGGGCCCGGAGGCCTCCCCTGATGGAGCGTCCCTCTGCTGTGGAGTGGCTGGTGGGGCTGTGGAAAGTGGAGTGGGTGTGCTGCATGCTGGCTGTTGCCAGCATGCAGGCTTGGGTCGCTCTGCTCTCTGTGATGTTCGGGCGCGGCCCGCTGGCTCTTGCGCCCACCTGGTCGGGCGGGTCGTCTTGACGCGGTCGCTTCGGCGACAGGGGGGTGTCCATGAGTCCTTCGTCCATCGCGGCGAGGGCGGCGGCAGCGAGAGCGGGCGGCGGCGCGCGCTCCATGACCCTATCGTTTTAACGATAGTTGAGCAGGTGGCCGTCTACCTCGACTTGTTAAATCGCACTCCGTAGAGATGGAAGGGAGAATAGTACGTGGGGGTAATATCCAAGTTAGGGGTCAATAAAAATTATATACCTAAATAGACGGGAGGGGTGTGACAAAAAAGGGAACCTCAAGTTGCACCTTCTTCGCCCGCGCACGCGGCGCCTGAAGTCGGCAAGAAAGGAGAGGAGCGGCGCGCGCTCCATGACCCTATCTTTTCAAGATAGTTGTCGCTGGCTCGCTAGAGCATGATTTGGGCTTGCGCCGATTGCGTTTTGCGCACTGCCCGCGCGCGCCGTGCATCGCCGCTATCTTTCCCTCCGCTACCTGCCGCTATCCTGCCCGCATGCGCGCGCATCACTCACATTCAGCTACGCACACGCGATCCAGCGAGCGGCACCCATGTACTACCCCATTACCCTGGCATGATTGACACATTCGACGTACAAGCAAGCCCTCTCCCTCTTCTCCATCTCTCCTGTTTGGTGATTGGGTGAGAAAGCTCATACCCTGTATTGAGGGTCTGCCAAGATCCAAGGGCACACCCAAACGTAGCCACCGTATGCACTCGGGCAGAGCGGCAAGAAACTTTCAGCGATCGCCTCATGCTTCCGCTTGACTAAACATGGAGAACGAGGATCGGCGCGAACTCATGGCGTTGCCTATGTGGCCGAGGCTGCTCGTCCCGTGCACCGGGTTTGGAATCTTCAGGGCGTCTGCAAAGACGCCAGAGGCCTTTGAGAGGGCGTCACTCCGCTTCTCGAGCTCATCCAGGGCGCGGCGGACTTGCGTTCTTTGCGTGCTAAGTGCATCGTTAGTCTCTTTGACGCTCAACTTGAGTGCTTTGAGCTGAGAGGTTGCTTGCGAGGTCTGTGAGCGTATCTCGGCAACAGCGTCCTCAAGAGAGCGTTCTAGGTCTTCGTGGGATGATGCCTTGGTGGTGATTTCGCCCAAGGCTTGCTGCTGCTCCTCCAGACGCGACTCCATCCGGCGCGCCACATCGCCGAGCGCGTCCATGTCTGCTCCCAACCCATTGATGGCCAGCTCTTGCGAGCTCGCCCGCGCTTCCGCCACGTCGGCCAACTCCGTAATGCGCGTGCTAAGTGTCTCATGCCCTGACTTGGACTCTCGACTGAAGTTCTCAACCGTCTCGACCAGCAACGCCATTGCGTCTCGGTGGCGTGCCACCTCCGTCTTGACGGCAGCCACTTGCTCGGCCACACCGCTCGTTTCTGAGGTTATCTTTGCTTGCAGCGGCTCGAGCAAGGCAGGAACCGAACGCAAGCCTTGATTGAGCCCTTGAATCTGTGGTTTAATCTCGGTCGCAAAACGGACAAGCGCGGCGTGCTCTGTCTTGAGGGCGGAATGCTCTGCCGCCAGCTCCTTGCACCCGGCCTCGATCGCAGCGAGGCGCCCAGCCAACGCCGTCATGGTCGGGCTGTTTCCCGACTCCAGCTCCCTTCGGGCGGCGCTGGAGGCCTGCGCTGCACTCAGTTCAAATAAATGAGCTCGTGTCTCCTTTATATCGCTATCCAGCTTCGAGACGGAGTCCTTGACCGCCGCAAATGAGAGCTGCATCCACTCTGTGTCTCGCTTGCGGCTCTCTGTCATTAAGGTCACGGCGTTATCGGTTTGCGCCTTTGCCAGATCGACCACTCTCTGCACCTCATCTCGTAGCGAGATGCACTCCGAGCGCAGCGTCGAGAGCTCCTCATCGACGACGGTCGATAGAGCGCCAATGGACTTCTTGATCCGCGACACTTCCCCCTTCAAGTAGTCGAAGACCGTCTGGCTCTCCCGCTCGAGGGCCTACGCACCCGACAGCGAGGAGGAGTGCATCTCGCTACCGACAGGCTCACGAGCGCCCGAGGTGGGAGGGAACACAGGCGTGTGCGCGTTGACCGTGTGGTCGACCTCTTTCCACCTCGCGGGAGGCGGGCGCACGCCCGTGCTGGCTGGATCTGTGGCACGTGCGGGTGAATAAGCGCGCACCAGCTGCTCCCTCGAGGTGTGCTCCAGTCTGCGCACTGCCTCCTTGACGCGCTGGAACTCGGTGAGCTTCGCACTCCGCGCCCACGAGGCCTCCGTCTGCGAGGCGTACATCGTGCCGCACCCAGCCAGAGCCGTCCAGAAGCAACGAGCCTCGCAGGTCACCTCCCCTCTCGCGATTCCCCTTGCCCCCCTCTCTCGCTTCCGCTTGCCTCACTCTTCCACACCCCCCTCCCCTGGGGTCGGGCAACGCGCTCGCGGCGGGTAAGTCCAAACCACCGTGCAGGACCGCTGCTACTACTCTAGAGCTACTACTCTAGAGTATACTCTAGAGTACTCTACTCTACTACTACTACTACTCTACTCTACTCTACTCTACTCTACTCTACTCTACTCTACTCTACTCTACTCTACTCTACTCTACTCTACTCTACTCTACTCTACTCTACTCTACTCTACTCTACTCTACTCTACTCTACTCTACTCTAGAGTCCTCCGCTCTGCTGCTGGGCCCAGATGGGACAACAGGCTTCTAATAGGTTCTATTAACAGGTCAACAGGTCTACCAGACCTGTTACCTGTTAACAGGTAATAGGTCTACAAAGTACAAAGTAAAATTTAGGGCGGGAACTTTGGCGGGAACGTGGCCCCTCGCTCGCCCGCGCGCTCGCGATGTCTGAGAGCGCCCTTAGCGACGACGAGTCCACCATTGCTACCTCGACCTCGTTCGAGGGAGAGTGGGGCCGCCAGCCGCTGGAGTCACTGGAGGGCAGTGCTCTTGAGTGGTCCACCATCGAGGAGGGGGTTGGGCGCGTGAAGAACTCGCGTATCTCAAAGAAGGGCCTGTTCTGTCACCACACGTACTTCGGAGGGCCTCTGAACATCCGGCAGCATTTGGATAGGGGGCTGCCGAATAGGAATGTGCGGCTGTGCAGACCCACGGCGCTATGGCTAAGCAGGCACGCCGAGGTGGTGAAGGAGCTGCGGCGGCGCGCCACCATCGCCGAGAACAAGGCTGCAATGAAGATGGGCAAAGAAGAGAGCCGTGCACTGGGCCGCGCAATCGCTGCAGAGGATACCTGCACACCACCCTTCTCCCTCTCTGCTCAGCACCAGCCCTTTCAGGCAATCACCGTTGAGCAGGTCGCCGAAGCATGGCTCAAGGTGATCGTCAAGAGGGCCTTGCCCCTGGACCTGGTCGACGACAGGCTCTTCCGGAATGCGGTAGCGGTCACCGCAAAATGCGGCTCAAAGAACTTGCTCGCTGGCAACGACCTGCGGCTGCCGACACGGCGCACCTTCACGCAGAAGTTGCTCCCATTGCTGGACACGCGGCTTGACGAAGGAGTGCGGCAGAAGATGCAAGCCCTCGCAGATCTCACTGGTGTCACCCTCATATCGGATGGTTGGACAAATGTCCAGAGCCGCCCCATCATCAATTGCCTTGCGTCGTTGCCTGTTGGCTCCTATTTCATTGCAGCACAAGACACCTCGGGCGCGACGAAGGACGCGGCATACATCAAGGACTTCATCGTGAAGCACATCAACGGCTTTGGCGCGCAGCATGTCGTAGCTGTATGCATGGATGGAGCTTGCACCGCTTCTTTCCCCTTGATAACGCGTGAGTGCCCGCACATTTTCACTTTCATTTGTCCAACCCACAGCTTGGATAACTTCATGAGGAACATCTGCAGTGACAAGCCCAAGGTGCGCGTGAAGAGCCTGAACGATCGCGAGTTCTCATGGGGCGAGCCCTTTTTGGCTCGCGCCATTGAGCAAGTCCGCCAAGTGGTAAGTTTTGTAACGTCGCACCAGAAAGCGCTTGCACGATACCGCGAGCTTTGTGCGCAAGTTGCCTGTGAGGCGAGGCCGGAGGGTGGCATGGAACTACTCAAGGCGGCTGAAACCAGGTTTGCCTCGACGCTTTTGATGATCACGCGATACAAAAACGTGCACTTTGTTCTAGAGCAACTGGTCATCGATCCCGTATTCTCGACGTGGGTTCAGAAGCTGCCAAGCGAGCAACGCGGCAAGGCGGCCGACTGCAAGCGAATCATTCGTTCAGAGGAGCTGTTGGGAACCATTACAACTGGGATTGCGATCATGGAGCCCGTCTATCGTCTTCTTCGGCTGACGGACGGCAAGCTCGGTGCCAATCTGGGAAAAGTTTATGCTTACCTCCTTCAGATAGATCAACACTTCAAGCAAGGTGTACTTCCCGGCGTTTCCGCTTCTGTCCGGCACAAAATACACGAGCTCTTCATGGCTCGGTGGGAATACCTTCACGCCCCTGTGATGACAGCCGCCTATTGTTTGGAGCCTGAGTTTTGCCGCCGCAGGCATAGTAGCCGTGAGCTGCAAGACCTGAAGCAGTGCCTGCGTCAGATGGCAACGGACGAGCATCCGTTGCCTGATTTGCTGGCCGAGCTGGGCGACTTTCAAGAGGCTGTACTGAGTGGCATGCATGATTTCACCGACGAAGTGGCTTTCTCTCAGCGAGCACGTTCGATGGCATCGTACAAATGGGCAAATGTTTACCTCACAATGTTCCCTCACTTGCAGTGGGCCGCATGTCGTCTTCTCGCATTGTCCTGTTCTGCGTCTGGTTGTGAGCGTTCTTGGTCTGTGCAAGATTGGATCCATTCCAAGAAAAGGAATAGGTTGGGGCAGACTGTAGTGGAAAGGTTGGTGAGGTGTCACACCAATCTTCTCCTCGATGATTTGTTGTTGGATTGGGAGTCTCGTGTTTTGCCTTGGGAGTTGGAGATGGTTGTGGATGAACCCGAGTCTGAAGACTGAAGAGTAACACTTACTACTTACTAGTATAACTTTATAATGTTAGTATCACTCGTTTTTTTTTGACCTGTTACGGACCTATTGCGACCTGTTAACAGGTCCTCTTAACAGCAACAGGCCCCCGAAACCTGTTGACCTTGTACCTGTTGTCCCATCTGGGCTGCTGGGGGCCGCGCTATCCTCCCCTTGCCCCGTTGCGAGAGGGGCCCTAGGGGAGTTTGGAGGCGTCCTCGTATACATTCCCTACCCTTACCGAGGGGTGGGTGCTGCTTACTCTGGGAATCTGGGGGAAGGGGGAGGAGGGGGCGGTGGGTGGTCCGAGGAGGGGTTATTGGCCGAAAGGGAGGCGGCAAGAGGCGAAGGTGTCGCCGGGGGGAGGGTGAGTGTGCCTCCCCGCGGCGACAACTTCGCCCGTGCGCGAGGGAGCTTCGCGCTTCGCTGAGTCGCTGCGCTTGGCTACTAGTCCGGCTCTCCTCCTGCGTGGGGAATGTGAGGGTGTACAAGGTCGAATGTTCCGTGCTAGGCTAGGTGCTCCTCGCTCCTCTCACTACGAGGGGAGGAGCGCAGGGCAGGGAGCCCCCGTCTCCGTCTCTCCGTCTCTCGACGGAGGGGTCAGGGCGTCAGGGCGGTGCGTGCGGTTCCCGAAGCTCCGGCTCCGGACTCGCGACCCGTGCAAGGAGGCCGGTCCTCGCCCCCCCCCCCCGGCTCAGCTACAATTGACGAAACCGGAGCCGGAGAGCGCGGGGGCTGGGACACGTTGGCGGAACCTTGCTCAAGCCTTGCTGCTATTATATGTTGTAGCTAATTGCTAATTGAAATTGACGAACCTTAGACCTTAGCGTGTTATTGGCACACGATATGCAGATTTGGCGTTTGGGAGAAAGGAAAACACTTTACAGGGCGTACGAGAATTACGTAGAGCCTGGGAACACCGAGTACTAACAGTCTTGCCTCTAGAGTATGAGTGCTACAATCCTTCACTCTTGTTGCCTTTGTTTTGTACAATGTCCTTACTTCCTGTACTTTTCAACCTTGTCTTTTACTCTAGCTCTAAAGAGAAAACAGAAAGAGGGGGGGCGAGAGAGGCAGACTAGCGAGAGAGAGAGAGAGGGAGGGAGGAGAGAGAGAGAGAGAAGAGAGAAGAGGGAGAGAGAGAGATCTCGGGCCGCGCGCTCTCTCGCCACGGCGGCGGCGACGATGGCGGCGGAGGCGCCGCCCGCTGACTCCCCTTCCTCCTCATCACGCACGCTCAACATCAACGTCGGGATCCTCGGACACGTCGACTCGGGCAAGACCAGCCTCTCTCGCGCGCTCTCCACCAACGCCTCCACCAACGCGTTTGACAAGAACCCGCAGTCGAAGGAGCGCGGCATCACGCTCGACCTCGGCTTCTCCTCATTCCTCACCTCTATCCCCGAGCAGCTGGAGGGGAAGGGGTACGAGCGGATGCAGGTGACGCTGGTCGACTGTCCTGGCCACGCCTCTCTCATCCGCACTATTATCGGAGGAGCGCAAATCATCGACCTCATGATGCTGGTGGTCGACGTGACCAAAGGCATCCAAACGCAAACCGCAGAGTGCCTCGTCATCGGCGAGATACTCAACGATACGCTGATCGTGGTGCTCAACAAGACGGACATGCTATCTGAGGCCACGCGCGCCGAGAAGCTCGATAAGATGAAGGCGCGCATCCGCAAGACGCTCATGGCTACCAAGTTTGCTGACGCGCCGATGATTGCGGTCGCCGCACGTCCGGGAGGCGCAGAGACGGCCGCCGCCGATGAGTGGGGGGGCACCGAGGCGATCGGCGTGCAAGATCTCATAGATGAGATCAAACGGCGCGTGCGGCTACCCGAGCGCAGGCCCGACGGACCGATGCACTTCGCGATCGACCACTGCTTCCCGATCAAGGGGCAGGGCACAGTGCTCACAGGCACTGTCCTTTCGGGCTCGCTCCGCATCGGCCAAGAGATCGAGTTCCCCGAGCTCAAGCAGACGCGAAAGATAAAGTCGATGCAGATGTTCCGCAAGCCCGTGCAGGTAGGACTCTCGGCTCTCTCCTCAACCCAGCCCTGCCCCGCTAGCCCTGAGCCCCTTTCCTGCCTAGACAGCATCACGATATGGCTTTGGGCGCGTCCGCTCCGCCATTCTCAACAGCACTCCTCGCCCCGCACGTCGCAGACGGCGTCTCAGGGCGACCGGCTCGGCATTTGCGTGACACAGCTCGACTCTAAGGCTCTCGAACGCGGGATAGCCTGCACCCCAGGCTACATTTCCACCGTGAGCTGTGCCCTTATGGCCGTGCGCCACATCCGCTTCTTCAAGACGGCGTGCAAGACTGGCACGAAATTCCATGTCACGGTTGGGCATACGACCGTCATGGGCACTGCCACCTTCTTTGCGCCCCCAGCCGCTGTGGCTGAGACGGCGGCTGTGTCCGCGTCGCAAGTGGAGGTCGACGAGGCCGCGCGTAAGGCGGCTGTTGCCCTCCGCGCTCTCAAGCTAGCGCAGCAGCCACTTCCGACCGCCTTCGATGAAATGGCCGAATACCTGTATCGAGACGAGCTCGACACCGAGGCAGGAGACCAGTGGGCGCTGCTGCACCTGGAGCAGCCCGTAGCCTGCGCCCTTCCCGCCACCGCCATTTGCTCACACTTAGAAACTGACTACAACCTCAACACATGCCGCATCGCCTTTTACGGCCGTTTAGTGAAGTCGGTTGCTACCGAAGACATCCATGCGTTGCGCGTTTTCAAGGAGAAGCGCAAAGAGGGCCAGGTGCGCGCACTCCGCGCGGACCCACGGGCGAGGCGATGCGGATGAGCGTATCTGCATTGCCGTCACCTCCATGAGCAACTGGACTGCACTCTCAACCCCTAATCCTTTGTGCCCGATGATGCAAGGTGGATCGCGTGCAGGACGACCACACACTCATCTGCAAGAACTTGTTTCGCCAAGGGACTGACATGACGCCTTTCTTCGGCATGAGGGTTAGGGTGGGGAACAGTGGCCTCATGGGCAAAATTGATTCGACGTTCGGTAAGTCCAAGTTCAAAGTGGCGTTCCCAACCTCTCTTGAGCCTGGAGCGCTTGCTGAGGCTTGCAAGGGCGCAAAAATCTATCTGGACTACAAGAGGTATGTGTTCGATTCTCAAAAGCGGATGATCCAATGAAGTGCTTTGGCGAGTGGCTGTGACTTGCAGCTGCCCAGGCTTCGGTCGTGGCCACCAAGTGCCCCAGTGAGTGGTGTGGGTCTATTTAGAAATGAATGACCAATTATGGTTGTTTATAGGTTTGACATGTAGTACGTGTATGTATGTTACCCCCCAGGAGCCAACATCCCCCGATAGCTATCGAGGTAAAATTTTCTCCCGATCGCCAACAGCCCCCCCGATAGCTATCGGGGGACCGCGAAAAAAATCCCCCGATAGCTATCGGGGGAAAGCTCCTAGGGGGTGCCGTAAGCGGCCCCCCCGATAGCTATCGGGGGAGGAGGAAATCCCCCGAGAGCAAACGGGGGGGTTCTCCTCGTAGGGTGCTCGCACACCAATGGCCGGCAAGTGGGAATGGGACAAAATAGCCCAAGACTCACCGGCCGCACGACCACACTCGACCAACAACAGGCCTGCCCGGAACCCACGCTCTGAACAGGTAGCGCACCTGAGCCGAACCCCGGATACCAAAGACAAAGGAATGAAGGGGGGAAGGGGAGGAGGTGGAGGAAAGGGAAGTTAAGGGCGATGTCAGTAGAGATAGGGAAGTGCCCTAGTCTAGTAGGTGTGTAGCCCAGAATCTTCAGATGTTTTTTTTTCCTCGTAGGGTGCTCGCGACAGCGCCGTCCGCCGGCCTGGCGCCCGCGCTCGCGTCATCGTCGCGCGGACTGGGAGAGTGAAGGGGCGAGTGAAGGGGCGGGCGGCGAAGGCAGGTGTGGCAGGTCGCGGGTGGCGACGGCTTAGTTAGATGAAGGCGCGGGACTTCTACCGTCCCCGTTGTGAACTTATGACTTCTACTCCCCCCCCCCCCCCCTTGGGAGGGCACTCCGGTTGCGCAAATTGGGGCGTGTAGCGCGGCTTTTATTGTCCGTCTCCCCGCGCGAGGCATCCCTATACGCCAACCCCCCCAACGGGATCGACGAGTCACGCGCCCTCCGTGCGCGCGCACGCCCTCTCCACACCGCCTCACGCACGCGGGTCGCACACACTATGCGCGCGTCGGCCGCTGGCCAGTCACGTTGCCTCGCTCGCCTACATGCCCTCATCACACTGCTTGGAGCTGGAGCCTCCTGGTTCACAAGCAGAGGTTGCCGTTCCTTTCGGCGTCTGAATGCAGCGCCCATCCGATTGGACCGAGCAACTGAAGCAGGTGAGAAGGCTGCTTGAGTCGCTGCATTGTGCATTGGCCTCTCCCTCGCAGATTTCGTCATGTGCCGCTTTTTTGGGAGACTTGTCACCCGATGCAGAAGTCGCGTTCCGTCAAAAGAGGGCCAGCTGATTTTCTATGTGCTTGTTTTCTTTTTGGGTGGCCACGTTATTATTATTACAAAGCTAATTACGCTCCCCCACTATCAACACACGCGGTAACCCCCCAGCTACGCGGGCTGAGTTTTCATCTTCTTCGTCTTTTTCTCTCCGTGCGTGCGCATGGAAGTTTCTACACGCCGTCACCGATGCGCAGAAAAGGCTCGCGCGCCGTGGCGCACCTGCTGCCGCCCGGGTGGGAGCTGAACGACTCGACGATGGTGTGCATCATCAACCGGCGCGTGGTGGTGTCGTGGCGGCGTCTGTGGTCGGTGGGCCTGTCGCGGCGTCGAACGAAGCCAGCGAGCAGGAGCACGAGGAGTGGTGTGCTAGAGTCCTCTCAAGTGTGCACTTCGTAATGCACACTATCGCGTGCGCCTCCCACGTCAGGAGAATTCTTTTGGTGGGTGCTCCTCCCACGTCAGGAGAATCCTTCTGGTGGGGAGGGTTGCGCTTTGGGGAGTGGTGTGCTAGATTCCTCTCAAGTGTGCACTTCGTAATGCACACTATCGCGTGCGCCTCCAAAAAAAATATTGTTCGCGAACAGTTCGCGAAGAGTTCGCGAAATGTTCGCGAAATGTTCGAGAAGTCATTCCCAGCTGAGCGGTGAAGATAAAATTTGTGCGCCTGACGAAAAAATGTTTTAGGAACCGCGAACCGCTGGGGCCGCATGAGATGAGAGGATCGAAGGGATCGCGGCTGGAGCTGCATGCGAGGGAACCGGGAAAGGGGGCCGGGAGGAGAGACACGCTCTAAGAATAGAGTGTGTCGGAGACGCTCCCCCTGCGTGCAAGGAGGTACGCTCTAAGAATAGAGCGTGCCGCATGGGATGTTCCCCCTACCCGCAACAAGGGGAGCGGCGCGCGCTCCATGACCCTATTGCCTTAACCATAGTTGGATACCCACCGGCTAGGACGCAAGACGCAAGCGGCGCGACGCGCAACCACCGAGCAGCCTGATGCCGAGGGCCGCCCGCGAGATGGAGATGGGGCGCCCGCGCGCTCGAAAGCCGAACGAAAGGAGTGCATTGCGCCCTTTTCGGTGCCCTTTGGACCCTAGACCAGGTGGAACACTGACAGCATCGCAATGCGGTCCACAAATATCGAATTTCAACCCCACTCCCTTTGGCTTAGCGGTGCCAACCGCATGAGCATGAAGTGACTCCAGAACATTAGAATTTCACGTGTACGGTGGAATCGGGTTATTTGCCACTGAGTTGTGCGCGCCCAGAATATGACACGCGTGCACAGAGGCGCTACCTTCACCCATTGATAAAAAATCACTCAATGCATCAAAGAGAACCTTTGCAGTGGCGCTGCTTTAGTAAGTTCTAAGACGTTGGCCAAGCAATCCTTCAGTGTCCACAAAACCATGTATGGCAGTCTTTGAGTCAAACTCCTCCCCCACCGGAGGTACCCTCCTGCTGCTGCACGGATAGTTCTCCAAATCGCTGACCGACACGACCCTAAATGAGGCAGAGGGACAAGATGAGAGCATTCCCAGGCAAGCCATGCAACGTGCCAGTAGGTGTGATCCTCACCGAGTGTTTCAGAAACTTGTTGGCGCACACCGTGATACATTTCTCCTCCGGTCCCGTGAGAGCTTTGGAACGGAAGCCGGTGATGCACTCCGAGAAGCAGCGCTCCACAAGCCCGTTGAACATGCGCAGTGTGTCCTTCACTTGCATGTCTTCGAGCCTCTCGAGCATCTCTGTATCAGCAGAGCGTGGAAGTGTGAGCGGCGGCAGGGAGCGGGCGGCTTGGCACGGCTGGCGGCAGGGAGAAGGTGGATTAGCACGGCTAGTGGCAGGGAGTAGGTGGATTAGCACGGCTGCTCTGGCTCTTACCTGTCCGTTGCTCCGGCGATGCGTGCTCCATGCTCTGCATCAGAGACTGCATGGCGGCCGTGAGCGGCGCGCGCCGGGCCAAGAAGAGTGCACGGAGGAACAAAGAAATGCAACAAAAATATCATAAAAAGTTTTTTTTTAAATACTCAGGGATAAGTGAGGCCGTCTGTGTTTCTGTGTTTCTGTGCTTGCCGGTCAGGCGGCTGTCTCGCCTGTCGTCTGTCGGTTGTGTTGCTTTGTTTGATTTTTGTGAGTGAAAAAGACCTTTTAATATTCTCGCCTCGCACGTCGCACGTGGCACAGGGGTTCACTTTTGTAGCCACACCCATTCCCCTTCCCGAAGCCTTCCCCTTCCCCCTCCTCGTCCTTCCTTTCCGCCCTCACTACCCATCTCGCGGCAATGCTCGTCATCATGTCATCATGCAAGGAGTCATTTCGTACTGCTCAGATGGCCTACGCGTGGGAGCTTCATCGTGATCTCGTGGTCCCACGTAGCAAACAGCTCCAAAGCTAACAGCTCCACAGCTCCACAGCTCCACTTCTCTTCCTGTTATAGGTTAGTTATAGGCTTACACGTTTGGTTACCTCTTTCTCTTTCTCCCGTGGATCACATGGCCTGAGAAAGTTTGGACATGGGGCTTTGGTCTCGGTCTGGGCCTCCTGATCAAAGGGTGGGACAATCACGCGGCGAATACCAAAATAAACTTGGAGCTTTATTTACCGCTTGACCCATATTTTCTGGCACATGCACATGCAACTTGGCACGTACGTACGATGTCTTCTGAGTCTAACTAGAACTAGCTTAGTTTGGCTTACATGCAGAGATTTTTGGTGAGGCTTTCGGAGCGGAGCTCTTGTGCTGTTGCGGCTTTTCTACTTGTTGCACATGCATGTGCTCCCCCTTGTAGCTTGTAGCTTGTATCGGTACTCGAACTAATCTTATGATTGGGATTGGTCGCCATGGAGGGGGGCCTCGCGCCCCCCCCACTCTCTCGACTCTCCTCATGGGGGGCGAGAACCATCCACCCCCCTGCGCTGCCTCTTGGCATGCAGGGGGGGCTCACTCAGACTGCCCAGACTCCCCCAGAGAGCTCGGCACAGATCGCACGCCCTGGCCCGCGCTGGCCAGCTTGTCGCTCTGACCAACCCCTCCTCCCCTTGGCCCCCCCTGATCAGGACCCCCCAGCCAGCTCCTGTCGACCCGCATGGGCGCGAGAGCCAGCGAGGGAGAGGCAGGAGGGGCCAGGGACATGCCCCAGCCTCCAGCCTCACCTGCCCCCCTGAGCTGTGCTCCCAGGCCCCCTGCATGCCTCCTGGGGACCTGAAGAGGGGCCGCAGGCGCGCGCCATGGCCAGAGCCGCAGGGAAGAGAGGAGGAAGAGGGAAGAGAGAGGGGAGGGGGGAGGGGCAGCTCTCCCCTCCGGCGTTAACATGTCTTCTCGCCCTATTTAGGTAGTAAGAGAAGACGGGGGCGCCAGAACCAGGAGGGAAGGGCCGCGGCTCGCCGCGGCCACTCGCTTCGGCGAGGAGTGATTAGCGCTTCTGGGCTCCTTTTCACGAGTGCCCCCCCCCCCCCCCTGCGTTGTTTTTACCCGAAAGGGGTTTTCCCCCAGCGTGGACTCGAGGACTCGAGGAGAGGACGTGCTGGGGTGCGCGGGGTCGGTGCGTGCACTGGGGGGAGGACGCCCCCTCCCCCCCCCCCCGGTAGCACTCGGACCCTTCCGCGCCAGTGAAGCACTTGACGGAAAGCTCAAGCGTGTGGTCGGCGCAGAAGCCACCACTAAAGCCCTCTCATCCCTTGCTCATGTTGGAGGCGTTGTCCGACACCTTTCCGTGCACTGCCTCATACACAGTCCCACCTTCTTTCTCGCCACTGGACACCTTGAGCTCTTAGGGCCGTGACGGTCATCTCGTCGATAGCGAGGCCTGTATGTCGTTGGGCACCGAACGGTGTTGCTGCCACGAGCCACTCGCACATTTTCCAAGACGAGTTGATGCCATACATGCATATTCCCATCAGTGAGCATGCTTTGCTAGCACGCGTAGCTGGGGGTGTTTGGGAGTGTGGGGGGGGGGCGTGATTAGCTTGCAATAATAATATTGAGCTTTGTAACTGTAATAATAGACCAAAAAAGAAAACAAATAACCTGACAATAATAATATTGAGCATTGTAAGTGTATATACCAAAAAGAAAACAAATAACCTGGCCCTCTTTTGACGGAACGCGACTTAAAGCCGGCTTACGAATTTTCAACTTTCATTTTCATTATTATACTTTTGTAAAAAGCCAGGTGGCCCTTCTTATCCTTACAAAAAAATGGGGGAGGGGGGAAGGGGGGAGGGGGGGAGATACAACTCCCACTAGTCGGCAGCCGGCCTACTTGCTATATAGGGGCTAGGGGCTACAAGTCGCAGGCTATATACTATTTATAGGGCCTCTGGGTACAATAGTACCTAAGGTACTAAGGTACCAAGGAGTCCGAAATGCACTACTACTATGTACAATAGTAGCGCCGGTGCACTACTACTACTACCTCCGTTCCATTACTGAGACGTCAAGGAGGCTTAAAACAATAACGGTTAGCTAGACACTAATATTGAGGCCCCGCCAAAGATATCAGAGGGGAGAGGGTACATTGGGGCTTAACATGAACATTTTGTTTCATCTCAATAGTGCGATTCGCACCTAGCTAGGGACGAAGTTGCAATGAATGGAATTCTAATCAGTGTCCTTAAGCACATCACACATCACGGCGGTGCGGCAAATCACAAATCATACTCATTCGATCCCTCCACCTCAACGATGCGCGCCAACACAAAGCTTTAATATTGAAGAGAGCACTGAATTCCTCAGGGGGGGCATTCATGCTGAATGCTTACTCACACTTGCACAGCGGCAAGGCCACTAGCACACTTGCGGGATGCCGGATGCCGGCAGACGTCCTGCCTCCTGCCTCAGCGCCTCAGCCAGCTGATGTTCGGCTGACCTCAGCCGGATAGCGCGGGCCAACATCATACTTCTCACACAATGCCGCGTGCGCTCGCTGCCACTCCTTCCCATGCTTCGGCTCTGGCAGCCGCTCGCGCTCGTATGCTCGTATGCCACAGCAATTGCCGCCTGGCAGTTCGATGTCAAGGAGCACCGCCGCTTCTTGGACGGTGGGGCCTCATCCTCCTCGGGCGTGCTGGGCAGCTCAGGAGGCTGCTCGGGAGAGGCAGGACGCGGGACGGCAGCGCCTCACAAAGTCGCCACCAGTGCGCCTCCCATGCTGCGGGGGCTCGGGCCCGGCTCTCGCGAGAGTGGCGGAGCGGCGAGAGCTTTCGTGGCAAGGCGATCGGTCGTCTAGCTAGGGGGCGCCAAAATCGTGTTTGATCAATACTGAAAACGTAATATTCGGACGCCTTTGGTGGGTTTGGGTGCCAGATTTTTTGGTGGTCTTTCGCCCCAGTGTACCCGCTATTCCCCTCTCAACACGAATTTTTTTTATGTCAACTTTACTGTCCCTATTTTGGCGATGCGGTTCAGTAATGGAACGGAGGTAGTATGTAACATAGTAGCCTCTTTGAGCTACTAGGTTTGACTGTAGTAGGCCAAAATCAAACCTATTCACAGTCTTATGGATGGGGAACTGGGGAGAAAGTGTTTTTTGGAGCCGGATGCCGGATGCCGGATGGGGCGCGCACGGCCGACGCCGCCCAAGTGATTTTTGCCCCCTCCCCCCCGCATCTTGGTATGAAATTAAAACAGCACCCACAATGTGGGGAGGGTCGAGCGTCAACTCGCCCTCGGTTACCGACGAGCGACGGGGGCACAGCCTAGATGGGAAATACGGTGCAAAGGCCTGCAAATACAGCATGTATTTGGCCTCCGGCCAAATACATTTCAAATACATTCGAGGCCTACAACCCAGGGCACGCTTCAAATACAGCCAAATATTTATGAATTTGGTCTCTGGCCAAATACGGTAAATACGTATTTCCCATCTAGGGGGCACAGCACCAGCACCGAACCACCACGGTCGTAAAGTACTAGAGCATAGTATCAGAACAACAAGAAAACTCGGGGTCGGGGGGAGGAGGAGGGGGGGGAGGGCGCGAAAACTCCGGCAGCGGAGCGAGAGGCGAGAGAGAATGGGCGGCAAGCGGGGTGAGCGCGCCTCCTCGCCGAGCGCGACGAGGCCGATGAGCCGGCAGCGGCGGGTTTGCGCGACGGTCTGCTCGGCCGATCCGCAGCAGCTCCAACTCGCGCCCGCGCCCAAGCAGACCAAGCCGAGCGCGCATGAGTGTGTACAGGTGTACCAGGCGTTGGCGCAGCTCTTCCCCGAGAAGGCCGCCACTCCAAAGCCCAACCACGGCCCGAGACGGAGCGTGCTCGACTCCTTGGTCGGCACCATGTTGTCGCAGAACACCACGGACACGACCAGCGCGCGCGCTTTCGCACAGCTCAAGGCTGCATTCCCAGAGTGGGAGCAAGTGCGCACGGCAGAGCCTGCTGACGTAGAAAAACAGATCAAGGTCTGCGGATTGGCCGCGACTCGGGCCGAGCGCATCCAGGCCATCTTGCAAACATTACATGCTGAACAAGGGGTCTGCAGCCTTGAACATCTGTGCGCAGCCAACTGCTCAGGCCCTTGCCATCGTATGCAACCTTGCGTCATCCACACAGAACTTAGTACTACTATATGTGTTCCCTGGCTTGACCAAGACCTCCGACCACACTTGCCCCGTTTGCTTACAGGCGAGATTTGCCTGATGCGGAGGTCAAGAGGCAGCTGTCTCGTTTCAAAGGCGTAGGCGCAAAGACTATATCGTGCGTTCTCATGTTTTGCCTGCGACGAGCTGAGTTCCCTGTCGATACCCATGTTTGGAAAATTGCAATTGCGCTGGGATGGGTGTCCTCCTCAGCCAGCAGAGATCAAACATATGAGCACCTGAACGCTGTTATTCCTGACGACATCAAATATCCTCTCCACGTGATGCTGGTCCAGTATGGCAAGCAAGAGAAGAACAACATCAAATTGCTGCGAGCGCATTGTCGAGCAATGACCGCCATCGAGGTCGACTGAAGTGGTGTCGTCTCTACGCTCGGCTTTATCACAGGCGGCGCACAAAGCGTGGCACTCACGTTACGGACTTCAAGGGTTCTGCCCTTGAGCTTCTATTTCTGCATACTTCACATCATCGGTGGGTCGTTGGGAGAGTGGCCGCCATAGTGGCTGAGACAATTTGGGCTCACTCAAGGCCCCAAGCTCTTCTTGTACTCTTCTACTCTCGACCCTCTTACTGCCGGCGTACGACTAACAGTACTCTAGGAAAGTCGTGCGCATGTAAGTGGATAGTGACGAGTTATTGTATGTTATCTGCACTCATTCACCTCGCGCGC
Organism: Isochrysis galbana; assembly: GCA_018136815.1. NCBI lineage: Eukaryota > Haptophyta > Isochrysidales > Isochrysidaceae > Isochrysis > Isochrysis galbana. The sequence goes on along the minus strand of CM030933.1, from coordinate 6,642,865 downwards.
TGTGCGGTATTCTTTGGCTGGTGCGGCTCTTTCTTCTTTCCGCTCTTTATTTGGTCTTCTTTCCCGCTGCCGCGAGCATCCCTGCTGCTTGCATACCCTACTATCCTATCCTGGGCACCGCAATGGAAATGGCATAGCACAGCTGATTGAGCTGGGCGCGGCGCCTGACGGCGGCGGCTACAGTGAAGACGTTACGGCGGGCAGCCTGGGGCCACTATAGACCCGAGAAGGGAGAACGAATGCGCGAAGCTAAAGCAAACGCAAAAGTGAGGGCCGCTGTGCGCCCAGAGTAGAACGAGGCCACGTTGCACCGGCTCAACGCACGCTACTACGTCCACTTCACCGAGACCGAGCAATGTCCCCTGCCTAGCCGCCTTCCGCCGTCTTCGCCACTTACCTAACCACGTCTCTGGCCTCATCTTTGGACGATTCTCGGGCGCACCTCTGCCTCCGTCGCGACGCATGACCATTCACGCCGCCGCGTGCTCCACTTCTACACGCATTGTGGCCGCAGAGTATGGTGCCCTAGCTCGCCCTCTCTCTGCCGTCTCTTCCCTCACCTCGATCTGCGTGTCGGCGTACTGCCGCCGCAAGGGCGCTGCGACAGGAACCTCTCGCGGTCCGTCTCCCACTATTCCCTAGCGGTATGTGGCATTCCCCATTCCCCGCCACCGTGCATCGGGGGTGACACTGGATGCCCCTCCCATTCGCCTGCCGATGAGGAGCCCCCCCCCTTCCCCCCCGGGCAGCCCGGGGTTCTCGAGACCTCGCTGCGTTTCAAGGTCATTTCCAGCTTAAGCCATTATGCCCGCCTCCTCACTGTCTCCCCGACGGCTATTTGCGCCTGTGGGGTGTAAGCTCCTCCTCCGCTTGCCGTCCGTTCTCGGGCTCGCCCCCTCTAGTTTTGCCACCCTCAAAACGAAGTGTTATAGTCTAACCTATGGAGCGTGCCGTGAGTGCACCCGATCCCCAGGCGACTTTCGCCCCTATTTGCCAACACGACTGACTCGGCTAGGACAGTCCAGGCAGGCATAGGGGCAAACAGATAAAAAAACTTCTTAATGATCTCGCCGCGCGCGCGACCTTGCATGTCTAGTCTGCAGCCACGCCCGCATCCTTTTTCACACCCTCCACCTGCCTTGTGGCCCGTCCCCCCGTGCTCTACTTAGGGGCTCGGTGTACGGGGTTTCCGGTGGCAGGCGGCGTGAGCCAATCCTTGACGATGGTCTAGTCCTACACTCCCTCCTGCGCCACCGGGCTATCAGCTGTCTCGTGTTTCTTTTTGTTTGCAAATGTGTCAGCTTTTTGGGACGTTGCAACTCCAGAGGAGCTGAAGGAAATCGAGCTGAGGGCTGATTAATTAATTTCTTAATAGTCTCACCGCACACGCGGCCGTGCATCCTGGGTCGGTGCATGCACTGGGGGGAGGACAAATATCGAGGGGAGGGGGCAGTGCCCCCCACCCCCCGGTATCACTCGGACACCTGGCCCGTCAGGCATGGCGGGATTCCGGGACTGAAACGTTATGTCCAATTAGCTAGTGGGGTTGGCTAGGATATAACATTGATTATTATTGTCCCCTATGTTTATGAGAGTGAGTGTGAGTGCCATTACTTGTTTCTAGACAATTAACAATCGCATTGACAAATACGACTTTGTCCATGACAGTGTACTAAGACTAAGAGCTGTTTATGGTCTCCGGCTAGGGTTTATGATCTCCGGCTGAGGCTCGTTCCCAACCAAGGGCGTCGATATGGTTTCTGCAAGAGCTCGCATCCCCTCAGAGCCAATCTTGTTGTACCGAAGTTCGAGGTTCTTGAGGTTGTGCAAGGCCTTGAGCATCCCGAAACACAAAAGACCCAACTGGAAAAGCGATCCAGGCTATTTTTAAAGACCGGCGTGCTCACGGAGGACGCGGCCTTGCCCCGTCCGTCCGTCTCTCCCCCCCCGCCCCGGCGCGCGAGCCTAGAAGTACTCCATGAAACCAGCAAAAAAGATAGAGAACGAAGGACCGAAGGAAGGACCGAGGGAAGGAACAAGAGCGCTCAGAGAAGATGAAGAGTAGGTGAATGAGTCGAGAAGATACCAAGTAAAAGAAGAAAAGAGGAGAAAGGATGAGGAAGCACTGCGTGCAGTGTACCCTGTGCTCTCCGTCGAGGGACTCGTCCGTCCGACTCGCCTCCTCTCCCCTTTCCACTGAATGCGACGATGCCGAAGAGACGGAGCAAACTGGTCTTCACGCGGAGAGTCAAGATGACATCGAGCCAACTCGAGCGCACAGAGGCCGCCATGAGCACGCGCGCTCGCTGGCCAGATGGCGGGGCCAAGCAGACTGACACGGATGCTCACCGAGCGCTGCAGACATTCGGCGTCTCAAGGCAGGCGTCGGGAGGCGCCGCAGTTCTCGGCGCGTTCGGCTGCACATTTATACTCGCGCCGGCTTGTAGCATACGAATACCCGCCGAAGATTCGGTTCTTCTTCGGGCATTTGCTCAACTGGACGACATGGCAATCGTCATCGAATCTGAAATGCAGGCGCGTGCTGATTGCTGGGAAAGTATGCTGGCGCACTTAAGTGCAGACGCCCGCTTCATCTACGAGACTGACAATGCTGGAGGTGCATCACAAATATCAGAGGCGTTGTCCATGGAGGTGCTTGTGCGTCTCCTAGGCGCTCGGCTCGTGAGTACAGAGCTCGAGCTGAAATATTGGCCGTCCGGCGGTCCGATCACCGACTTTGCCGTTGAGTTTGGCCAAGTCATCCTTGGCGTCTCTGTAACTAGGGCCTTCGCATACCAGGCTGATGGGTCAACGGATTCGGCCGGAATAAGCGTTGATCTAGCTGAGGCCCTGCTGAGGAAAAAGTTGTGTGGTGTCATACGAAGTTCATCAACGTGCTGCAGCCAAAGCTGGGCAAAGCAAATCTTGCACGTTTGGGTGAGCAACGCTGAGGATGTGAACACACTACAGCTCGCCTATCGAAGGTTGGGCCCAGAGACCGTGTCCAATACAATGGTACTCGTAACTGTATGCACCAATCTTCTGGAGCTGTTCACTGAGAGGGCGAAGGCTCGTGAAAGGTCTAAGGGAGACCGGGCAGTCATGATTAAGACTTGCAAGGTCAAGGGCTTCAAAGACCAAGAACATCTGAGGATTTTAGCAGAGAGCGATCCGTGCAAGCCGTGATGAACAGGCTCTTAATGAGGCAACGGCACACAATATGATTGGTTATGCTGGCGATCATGCCTAAGGGCTATTCCCCCCCCTCTTCGCCTCACACCTTACCATTCCGGAAGCGGAAGACGAATGCCCACACAAAATAAAGAAGACGTGCTAGTTCGGCCGAACAGTTTTTTTTTGGGGGGGGGTACAATATTGACCATGTTGAGATTGAGGAAAATTTTCGCAAAATAAGTTCACAGTGCTCACCGAAATCTAGCACGTATCGGCGGTGCCCTTTGGGGTCAACCCCCCCCCCCCCCTACAAAAATGAGCAAGCCGTACAACGCAAAGCGTGCGACGACAAGAGCCCAAACGAAATTCGCGGCCGGGCGCCGCGGGCCGCTAGCACGCGTGCAAGCGGCACGGCTCGCCTCCACCATCACCGGCATCGGAGACTGCCGTCTAGCCGCGCCACTCGGAGCCTCCGCCGCGCCCCGCCGCCTTGTCAAAGTTTGCCCACCCATTCCGGGAGACGAGGCTAAAACGTCATCCGGTTAGGCCCGGAGAGCCAGAACGAAAACCGCGGCCGGGCGCGCCGTGGGCCGCTGGCACGCGCCTCCACCATCACCGGCGATACAGATTGCCGCCTAGCCGCGCCACTTACAGCCTCCGCCGCGCCTCTCCACCTTGTCAAAGTTTGCCCACCTTCATGGCCTGGTAGTGCATTCAGCTTGTCTCGGAGCTCGTTGATGCCGAGGCTCTTCAACTCCGAGTACTTGCGCTTCAGCACGACCGCGGCGATCCAAGCCTCCTCCGCCTCCTTAGACTTTTTCCTTGCCTGCTTGCCCTTCAGCTTCTCCTCCCTTAGCTCTTCCTTCGCCTTGCCAGTTCTCACGCGCAGCATCTTCATCGTCAGCCGCAGCCCGAGCCGCGCCTCTCGCCAAGCTATCCTCAAGATCGTCTCAAGCTCCGGCGACGTCTTGATGTTGAGCCACACATCTTGGTGATTAAATTTGGCCCAACGCGATGCCGGTGCCGGCGCGCGAGTCCGTGCGTTGCTGGACGGCAACTTTGTCGCTGGCTTTGCCCAAGGCTCAACAGGCGTGCTTGTGGCTAGCAGCGCATCGTATTTCGCGCGGAGCTCCGGCGTGAGCCTCTTAGCACTCTCAAATGGCGAGCCAGGTGACGCTGTCCCGCAAGCGATAAAGATAAGCCAGGGTAGTTGCCGCGTAGTGAGCGCCGCCGCTTGGAGTGTTTGGGGGGGCTGATCGCCGCCGCTACCGCCGCCGCCGCCTCCACTGCCCGGCCCGCCGCCACTGCCAATGCCGATCATGACGGGCCTGGCGGTAGACCGCCACAGGCTCCCCGCCTCAGCCGCCCACCGAAGATTGACGGACTCCACGTCGGGTAGCTCAGGCGGCAGTACACGCTAGGCCTCTGACCTTGGCCCCCCCGCCTATTCTTCCTATCACCCTCGAGTATGTCACGGAGCCAGCAAACATTCGCCCCAAAGACGCGCGGAAAGCCACATCCACTGGCCACAGGTCTGCGCCGGTCCTGAGTTCGAACTAGCGAACCAAGGCCATCGTCGTAGTCCACATGGGCCTCAACCCCGGACACCGAGGCTAACGGAATGAGTGGGGGTGAAGGGGAGAGGGGAGAGAAGCGCCGGGGATGTAAGGGCGATGGCATGTAGCTGTGCGATAGTGGCCGCACCACGCCCAAGCGCAATAGGCGATAGCCTGCAATCGTCAAGCTTTTCGTCCCGGGGATATTACCGTAGGTGATGTAAGGTGATGCTAGTGCATTTTGTCATTGTCGTAGCAGCAACCTTGAACTGAGTCTCCATCAACTAGCCGAATAGCAGTAGCTACCCTCATAGTGATGGCGAAAGGGCAACATTTGTCCAAGACCATCCAAGAGTTGCTTCACCGCCGCGGCACGGAATGTTCGTTTCGTCAAGATAGACTTGAACGGCTCTTGTCACTTTTCCATACAATGCTGTCAGATAGAGCGATTGGCGGGACCACATCATCCTCGATGCCAGTGAAAATGCTAGTTGTTGGGCCCGCGTCGGTTGCCCTAGCCTTGCTTTTCGGGCGCTTGCCCGAGGAGTTGGCGGTGGAGCGCCGCTGGCCGTCCATGCCGCCAACGATCTTCGGAATAGCCGTCGCCGGAAGCTCAACCGAGAGGAAAGCAGTTTTACGCTCGCCATCGTCCTGCACAATGGATGTGTCGTGAGCTTCGCGGCTGGGTCCATCTCCTTCGTATGGACCGTTCTTCAAGCCGGATGGGGGTCTTGGCCATCGTAGACGAACGGTGTCTGCGCTATTCGATATCGCGGGATTCTCAACAGGAGAAGAGGGCGTACGTATAAAATGACGCGGTTGCAGCTTCTCGTAAACCATTGGTTTTGGGCTTGTAGGGGGCTTCGGTGAGTTGGGGTCCAGGGAAAGCGATGCACCCGATAAAAAATTGTCCATTGGCGCCAAGTCGGGACGTGGCATGAGGAATTTGCTAAAACCGGCGGAAGGCGGATGCTTCAATCCGGGTGGGATCTCGCCCCGAGCGCGAGCCTGCGACAAGCGCCGCTGTCTGATGCGGGCAGGGCTGTTTCGTGCTTTCTCGATGTCTTCGGAGTTAAGTCCAGGAGTAAATGTGTTAAGGGGAATGCTCTTCCGGCCTGACGGTTGCCTCCACCCTGACGGCGATGGTGAGCCCGTGATGGCCGATGGCCTTGAATCGGGCGAGGACTGCAGTTGTGGGGCGCCAGTCCGGTTGTCGGGAGGCCTACCGAATGCATGCCGCGTGGCCCCATTCGCATCTCTGGCCGTGCCATGTGCCGAATCGACCCAGTGGGTACCGTCTTGCGATGCTAAGTCAGGGTGGCCGATCCCGTCCAGTGGGACATCCCTCGTGCCAGCTAATGCAGCTATTTCAAAGTCAGTCAAGTTGGAGTGCTGCGCCAATAGGTCCGACAAGTCGGGGTGCAGCGCCAGGATGTCCGAGATGTTGGGCTGCTGAGCCAACCGGTCTGAGTTTTGCGCAATGAAATCTGCAAAGGATGGGTCGTTGAGCTGCTTTGCGATCAAGGCATTTGCCATGATCCCGTCAAGGGCGACGCCGCGGGCCGCAGCAACGCGCTTCGCCATATCCAACGCGGCTGCCGCGACCGCCTCAACGCCACCTTGGCCCATGATGGCAGCATCTCCATTGCTTTGACGAGTAGCTATGCCGGTTGCAAGGCTAGGCTCAGCCTTCGAAACCTCGGGTTCCGCATGCGGTGCATCAAGAATCATGTGGAGAACCTCTTGGCCCAGGTGTTGAGCATCGGATGGTGTTGGGTCATCAAACAAAGCATCATCTATCGCAGGCAGCGCCAAGGCGCCAACTCTAGCGGCGGCGCATAGACGGAGAGTTTCATCCAGGACATTTTGTGCGTATGCCTCGAGAACAAGTTGGTCAATCGCGAGCAACGGCTGCTCGGACACCAGCGGAACGCATGGGAATCGAGGTGCTATGCCACTGGAATTGAAGTGCCCCATGGCCGAGGGGACGAGCTCAAGCTCCAAGGCCTCAGAGGGAATGCGTGAGAGTTTAGGGAATGCGATGAGTTCAATTCGAGCTGGGTGCGCATCCATTGAAGAAGGGCCGTGACTGTTCTCAATCTCGCGCCTGATTGCCGCTTTGCTCAGCTCTAGAGCCTCCAAATCGAGTCGAGCACTCTCCTTCATGCGTTCTACGCGCTCCGCTTCCTTTCTGTCAATCTGAGCTCGAACATGGGCCTTTACCTGAGACGACATGCAATAAGAGTGAAGCTCGGAGGTGACGTCGCATGTCGAATCCGCAGCACCGCCGTCACAAACACACACAAATGCAAGCATGTCTTCGTGCCTTGCTATTGGATTCAGATGGCCTGGGGATCATCGCGCCACCTGCTCATGCACGTTGTGTATGACCTTTCGCTTCTCTATCGCCTCTTGCTCTCGTCGGGCCAGTGCCTCTAGACACACCCGTTCGGTGTCTGCTCCAGGCGTAAACACGACACCAGAAGATATTGTGCGAAAGAGACGGTCCGTCTCGTCCTCGACTTTAGATGGGACCAAATTGCGCCAAGCCTGATATCCATGCCCGTCACCTGCCCTAGCTGTCGCAGGTCGAGGTGGCGATACGCCTCTGTCGACCTCTTTTTGGGCACACCTAAGGCTGCGAGTCGACGCGGCGGTGGTCACCGGCCTGAAGCTGGGCGTGTCAGAGTTGTCTGGGCGCTTGCTGTGTGTTTGCTGCAGTGCTACCTCAAGATCTGAGAGAGCTGTAGAGAACTTAGAAGGAGAGGACGCAGCATGCAATGCCCCGATCGTGGTGTGCGTGTGGTGACGACGCTTGCTGCGAGGAGAATGGAGTAGCGTCTCCTTAAACGACGGTGGCCACGTTTCCCCTCCTGCCCCAGCCTTCTTCTTCCCTATCAGGTCCATTAGCTGTGCGGTGGCCTCGACAAGCTCGACATGTGCGTTGCCATCATTTATAGGGCGGCGGGCCAACTGAGAAGTACTCTCTGCAGCGAGCGCGAGGATGCTGGAGAAGCGCTGGCTTTTTTCTGGCAACGGTCGCTGCGCGAGCAACCCCTGCCAAGCATCGTCGTCGTCGATCTCCGGCAGTGTCTGCCGCGCCCACCCCGCCAACCTGGGCTGGCCTGAGGCGGAGTACTGCGAATGTGGTGGCCTGCCCATGCCCGGCGACTGGCGCCCGTCTCGCTCGGCTTGAGGGTGTGGGTCGTTACGGCCTGAGCCTCCTGCACATGCTGGCTGCAAGGCGCGCGCCTCTTCGGCTGCGCAGCCGGCCGCATGATTGGACTGCTGTGGGTGGAGCAGCGGTGGCACTGCCGTCGAGCGGCTCAAGGCAGTGTGGGCGGCGGGCTGCTCGGGCGCGGCTCGCGCGTGCGTGCGTGCAGGCATGCACGCGATGATCAACAAAGGGGGATGTCCTCCCTCGGGCTCGAGCAGATGGCTCCACACGTGCGGGATGGGGTGGGGGTCCTCTCTCTCGCTCTCTGCGCGTCGAGCGGCGCGCTCTCGCTGTCGGCTTCCCAGCTCCAACGCTTCACAGCGCCGCACTATTTTAGACTAGTTCAGGGTTTTTTATGGATCACTCTGCTAGGAGTACTCCGGACTCCCCCTCTTCCGCTCCGGACCGCACCACTTTTAAAAAGTAACCAGGAGAGGGGAGGAGGAGCGGGGGGGGGAAGCTTCACACTTGACACTTGAGTGAGAGCCGCGCGTACACCTGCCGCGCCACACCTGCCGGCCACACTCGCACACCTGCCGCCTGTCGTGTTGCGTGTTGCGTGTTGCGTGCTGCGTGCTGCGTGCTGCGTGCTGCTCCATCTCCTTCTCCTTGCCTGCGCGGCTACCTACTCTCTACTCTCTACTCTCTACTCCCCCCCCCCCCCCCCCCCCCCAAGTACACTCCGTCTCTTCCGCCCGCCTCGCCGCTCCCTCCTGCCCGCCTCAACCTCACCTCGATCAAAAAATAAATAAAATAAAATAATTAAGGGTATATCCTAGCCAACCCCACTAACACTAACTAGCTAACTAGCTAATTGGACACAACTTGTACACAACGTTTCAGTCCGGGAATCCCGCCATGCCTGACAAGCCAGGTGTCCGCGAGTGATGCCGGGGGGAGGGGGCAAATTAAGGGTATATCCTAGCCAACCCCACTAACACTAACTAGCTAACTAGCTAATTGGACACAACTTGTACACAACGTTTCAGTCCGGGAATCCCGCCATGCCTGACAAGCCAGGTGTCCGCGAGTGATGCCGGGGGGAGGGGGCAATGCGCAATGCCCCCTTCCTTCGATATTTGTCCCCCCTCCAGTGCAAGTACCGCCCCTGCGTCCCCCTGCGCGTCCTCTGCTGGAGTCCACGCTAGGACGCTGGGGGAAAACCCCTTTCGGGTAAAAACAACGCAGGGGGGAGGAGGGTGGGTGGGCATTCGTGCAACTAGGGGCGGACAAGAACGAGGACAAGCAGGAGAATGAAGGTGAAGGTGAGCTCGAGACAAAGGCTGACACCTCTGAGGACCACAACGCCCGTTACCGTGAACCGTGAATGTGCGTTTGATAGTGGTGTGAGAGAATTGTAAGAGGACTTTTATCCGGATCTAGTCTGGAGAGAGCGCGAGCGATGGGGTCGCTCTCTCTCCTCTCGGCCGCCCTGGTCACCATGATGGTGCGAGGGCGATACCTCAATCCTGACTTTTTCATTTTTACACCCTTAGCCCTTAGAAGTTAAAATAAAATAAAAAAAAACATCTGAAGATTCTGGGCTACACACCTACTGAACTAGGACATTCTCCTGTCACTTTGGACATCGCCCTTCTCTTCCCTTTCCTCCACTCCCTCCCCTTCCCCCCGTCTTTCCTTTGTCGTCGGTTTCCGGGGTTCGGCCCAGGTGCACTACCTTGGGCCTGGTTCAGAATGTGGGTTCCGGGCAGGCCTGTTGTTTGTGTTTTCGTGGTCCGTTAGCCGGTGGAGTCCGAGCTGTTGCGTCCTTCCCTCACGGGACCATCGTCGGTGCGTTCCCGTGTACGGTGCGTGTTCGCCTAGCTCCGGTGGGGTTCGTCCTAAAGGTGTTCCGTCTCGGGCCCCCCGGCTATTATGTAAGCCACTCCCAATGAGTTGGCTAGTGCTTGGATCTCCAGACTAGGTTCTAGGTTGCCTTTTGTTCCTAATGTGAAAATCGGGTGTATATCTTTCGTGTCGATCCTTTTTTTCGGCTGTCTGCCCATGCCCGCTTGGGCGGTTCTAGCCGAGTCCGTTGTGTTCGCATAGAGTAGAGCCTTACTTAGTGTTGTGTATCTGTCCAATGTTCTTATTAGCACCGATTCTTCCGAGAATTCGATACCATCGTAGTGTATTCTGTAGAAGTCTGTTATGATGTATCTCCATGCTAGAGTGTATAGTATAGTAAGTGATCTTGGTGATTCGCCCCTGGGGTGCATGAAAAGGTTATCGATGATGACCTCCTCTCTGCTTCTATCGTTCCTGGGTACAAATCGCGCGAGCTTGTCGAGCGTCTCCAGTATTTTCCTTAGAAGTTAAAATAGTGTTTGACCGCCCTAGAAACCTATTGCGACCATGTACCTGTTGTCCCATCCCCCCCCCCCCCTGCTCGCTCGCGCCTCCCCGCCCCCGCCCCGCCCCGCCCAAATACCAAATATGTAGGAGCCACCCGCCGCCCGCCCACCCAAATATGTATATGTTACCCCCCAGGAGCCAACGCCCCCCGATAGTCGGGGGCCCCCGAGATCTATCGGGGGGGGAATTTTTTCCCGATCGCCAACAGCCCCCCCGAGAGCTACCGGGGGACCGAGAAAATCCCCCGAGAGCTATCGGGGGATAGCTCTTGGGGGGTGCCGTAAGCGGACCCCCCGATAGCTATCGGGGGAAGAGGAGAAATCCCCCGATAGCAAACGGGGGGTTCCTCCTCTCTTTGGCTCGCTCTCCTTCTCTCTCTCTTCCCCCCTCCTATCCTCTGTTCTCCTTTCTCCTCTTTTCTCTGTTCTCTTTCTCCCCCGTAAAAATAGTTTTTAAAACTTAGAGTATCTAACAGCTAACAGTTTTAGAAATGACATAAGGTTACTAGGATGAATATTAAAATATAATATATAAGTACAATATGGTAATTAAATTAAAGATTATAAAAGACGTAATATAAAAAATAGTAAAATTAAAAAATCTAACCAAAAATTCAAGTTAAATTAAATATCGGTCATTTTGATTTTGATCTCGTCAAGTAAAATATTGACATTAAGAATATTTAAAATAAATAAAAACCACAAAAAACCAAATAAATTTTACTATTATGTGTTTATTCAAACGATGCTATGACTATAAGTCTTTTTACTAAGATAATTACTATCAAGTTATAATTTTTAATTCAACATTTTTAAGGATCAAATTTATTGTCACTGAATAATAATTTTATTACTAGTACTTCACTAAACTTTAATTTGAATAATTCATTGAAAAGTGTATTTTTCTAAAAAATGTTATAATAAATTATAATTAATTAATTAAAATTATCCATACGCTAATTCCGTTTTTGATTTTTATTCGAATAATTCATTGAAAAGTATATTTTCGTAAAAAATATTATAGTAGTAATAATTATATTTAATTAGCTCATTCCGTTTTTGATTTTTTATTATTTATTATCTGAATAATTAATTAAAAAGTATATTTTCATAAAAATATTATATTTATATTTAATTCATTAAAATCATTTCTACGATCATTCCTTTTTTATTTTAACAGCATAACCTCCCTCTCTTCTCTCTGCCCCCCCCCCCCCCTCTCTGCCTCTCTCTCTCTCTCTCTCTGCCTCTCTCTCTCTCTCTCTCTCTCTCTCTCTCTCTCTCTCTCTCTCTCTCTCTCTCTCTCTCTCTCTCTCTGCCTCTCTCTCTCTCTCTCTCTCTCTCTCTCTCTCTGATAGCTTGCGGGGGAGGATAGCGCCTGGGGGCTCGAGGACGGCCCCCCGATAGCTACTGGGGGCCGTCGTTTCCCCCCGATAGCAAACGGGGGCAGTCTTTCGCCCCCGATAGCAAACGGGGGCCCGCCTTAAAACGTGAAACGTGATAGCTCCCAGGGGCATAAAAAATCCCCCGATAGCTCTCGGGGGATTTTCTCGGTCCCCCGGTAGCTCTCGGGGGGGCTGTTGGCGATCGGGAAAAAATTCCCCCCCGATAGCTCTCGGGGGCCCCCGATAGCTATCGGTCGGGGGGCGTTGGCTCTTGGGGGGTAACATATATCATATATGTAGTAAATATGTCGACATATTTCATATTTATTTCGCGTGTTTTACTGTTACGATATGTTGATATTCCTGCCTACCCCTAGTAAGGGGGGGCCTGGGGAATCCTTGGGCACCCAGGAGGGGTGGAAAATAGTGGTTAGAGAGCGTGAGTGACCGGCCTAATATTGATATTAGTATTAGTATGGGAGCGGAGGTCGGAGGTCGGAGGTACGATGTTTTGTCCGCCGTGAGGCGCCCGCGTGTCGAATATCCTCCTCGTGGCGGGGCACATCGCTCTCGCTCTCGGTGAGGGTCTCTCACATCTTGCGCACACAGCGCACAGTGTGCGTCGATCGCCTCGCGGCCCCGGGGCCCGCCCGCCCGCCCACCCGCCGCCTGCCTCCCGCGCGCCGCGCCACCCCTTCCCCGGCGACTCCCCCTCCCCCCCCCCTTTCAACCCGAGGGAGCGGCGCGCGTCCTGCTGAGCGCGCCACTTTGATCGATCTTTTCGTAGTGGTCGCGGCGACCCGATGCCCCCACACCATCCATCATGATCTGCGAGGGGTCCAAGGTTGCCCCCCCGCCCCCCAAAAGGGGGAGGGGGGGGGGGCGAGATTGGCGGCCGAGGTCTCAGTCGGCGCGCCGACGGCGTCGCCCGCCGCTGCCTGTGGATTCCTTGGTGGGAGGAGAGAGAGAGGATGATGAGGGTCGGAGCGAGAGAGGGTCACAGCGCTGTGATTGTGAGCCTCGGCGTCTCCGTTGCAGCGGGAGATGATGGGAGGGGGGGCTCTCTCGCTCGGTCTGGGCGGCGCCTCCCGCCCCCTCTCCGTTCCGTCCGCGCGGCCGTAAAGGGGCCGCCGAATCCAGCGTGTCACACGAGGAGATCGCGCTCAGATCGTGATCCGGCGCGCGCAGGAGAATGGGCCCGGAGCCCCCCCCCCCCCTTTCTTCCTCCTCTCAGGAGAAGGACGGAGATCCCCTCTCGACTGCGGAGCTCCCCTCGGTGGAGATCCGTCAAGGTGAGGGGAGGAGAGGGGCTCGCGAATCTTCGAGGGTGCGCGCGTTGTGAGAGAGAGAGAGAGAGAGAGACGAGGAGAGCCCACTCTGCGGGCGTTGTGGCGCCCCCCCCCGCGCGCGGGGGGGGAGAGGCCACTCCCCGGCGGGAACGGCTGCCCCACTTCGACCATCGGGGGACGAGGCCGCCGCTCGGGAAGCTTGATGGAGCTTCTTCCCATGGGAGAGAGAGAGAGAGCTTGCCCCTTCGGCGGCTCGTGGACGGGCAAAGTGGCCCTCCCCCACTCCGTCGAAAGACGGTGAGAGAGAGAAGAGAGAGAGGGCGACCTCCGAAGGGGGGGGGACCCACCCACCCCGCGAGAGAGGCAGAGAGGAGAGAGGGAGAGAGAGAGAGCGGGGGGGGGAGAAGGCTGTCCCACCCAACGGAGACTGTGGAGAGCGGAGAGAGAGAGAGAGCCCCCCTTCCCCTTCCCCCCCCCCTTCCGTCTTTCTCTCGGGACGCGCGCGCCTTCCTCGTGAAAAAACAGCCCCCGCCCCTTCTCTCGCGCGGAGGGGGGGGAAGGAGGGCGGCTGCGACCGCCGGCGGAGAGACTTTGGCCCTCTCTCTCTCTCTCTCTCTCTCTCTCTCTCTCTCTCTCTCTCTCTCTCTCCCCTAAACCTCTCCTCCTCTCTCCTCCCTCGCTCAGCCTGCCCCTCCCCGGCGCTCCCGACTCACCCTCCACCGACCGCTCCCACCGCCGCTCCGATGGGCACGCAGCGCGACGGCTACGTCCTCTTCCGCGACGTCGTGCTCGGCTCGGGAAGCTTTGGCAAGGTCGTGACTGCCATTCACTCCAAGTCGGGCGAGGTCGTCGCTGCAAAGGTCATCGACATGAGAAAGATGCACCCCGCGCGCGTCGCCAACGAAATCGTGGTGATGAGCAGACTGAGGCACGAGAACGTCATCTCCCTGCTCGGCCATCAGGGCGTTGGCAATATCTGTATCCTCTTCCTCGAGCTCGCGAGCGCTGGCGACTTGTATGAGCTCGTCAGCAGCGCTGGCAGGCTGGAGGAAGTCACGGCAAGGAAGCACATGCGTGAGATCCTCTCTGGTGTCGAACACTTGCATGCCATGGGCGTTGTGCACCGCGACATCAAGCTCGAAAACATCCTCGTGGATCACAACGGCACCTGCAAGATAAGCGACTTTGGGCTGTCGTTCGTCTTCCCGCGGGATGAGAATGGCAAGGTGGTGCGGAGCTACCTCTCCGACAACCTCTGTGGTAGCCGCTCGTACATCGCCCCTGAGACCAGATGCGCCAGTATCGAGAGCCACGACGGCGAGGCAGCCGATGTGTGGAGCATCGGCGTCTGCCTCTTCAGCATGCTCACAGGCTTCTTCCCCATCGACACGGCCGAAAGCAGCGATTGGAAGTTTTGCTGCATCTGCGAGGCAGTGCTCAGCAAGGGCCAATCGCTCTCACGCACTGTGTTTGCGCTGCACAAGCTTCAGTGCCATCTCTCGGCGGCGGCCATCGATTTGCTGGACGGAATGATGTGCCTGAATCCGCTGCGCCGACTGACGGTCTCTGCGTGCTTGTTCCACCAGTGGGTGCTCGGTGGCGTACGGAGCGAACTCCTCCTTGAGCCTCAACGTAGCAAGAAGCGTGGGCGCGCCTGGTTTCACTCTGCAGGATTGGTGGACGGCGACAGCAATCTGGGCTCCATTGCGAAGAGATTTGGCGTCGTGGCAGCATCTGCGGTCGCCGCTTGAGTCATCTGTCGGACGACACGGGCTTTTTTCCTCGCTCGACTCATTCTGCTCGGTGTCCACTACATAGCCTACAACCCGTCTTTGATCCTACCGCGTTGAGTGGGTTGCAATGTCAATTGTTTGGCCTGGCCAACGATCATTAGACATGTTCACTGCGTGGTCGACTCCTTCTAGATCAATTTTCTTCTCATCAACGACGTGGCACGTCGTCGGCCACGTCTTATGACCTTCCATTTCGTACCCGACGCTCTGGAGCATGTTGTTCGCTGCATGCACGGCATCACGGTGAGCTGTTCTCTTGGCAACGTCCGTGGAACGGGAGGCTTTGCCACCATCTCAGCATCCAATCTGTAGAGAGACTTCGAGATATTTTTGGTTAGAAATGCAAAATGTGGCTTTCAAAGCGGCGCTAGCACCGCAAAAAAAACTGGAGATTCTGGGCTAAACACCTACTATTAGCCCGGTCACTCACTCATTTTAACCACCATTTCCCACCTCCCATTAGGGCGGTCAAACACGGCTTTTAAGTACTAATATGGGGGGGGGGTCGACATTTTTGACCGTGAGCGGAAAGCCCCGGCGAAAGCGCCTCGGAGGGTCTCCCCGCCTTTTCAGAATCCTCGTCCGAAAAGACGGTGCGAAGTCCCGTCGGACCCCCCCCCTTGCACACGCTCTGGCGGCTCACACGAGCCGAACTAGATGTCGCTCCCACTGAGAGATGTGTTTCTTTCACTTAAAAGGTGCCTAGACATATATTAAATTAGGGGTCCGACGCCCCATATTGCCTATAAAGCAAATTTCAAACCCTGGTGCCCCAGCGATGACGTCCGCGCATGCACATGCGCACCACTCACGGCTCGCACACGGGCGATTCGGCCGTCAAAGGATGCTCCTTGACGGTCCCGACCCTCGCCCCGCAGGATTCGCTCTGGCTCGCGACTGACGAGGAGCTGGAGCACCAGGACGCCATGGCGCTCGACGCTGCTCGCTGGTCGACAAAAGTTTGTTGGCCGCTGGCGGGACAGGTGCGCTGCCGATCGCGCCCGCTCTGGCGCAGGTCGACCGAGCCCGTACCTACAATGCCTTTGCCGCCCCAAACGGCAGGTTCCCGACTCGTCTTTCGACGCTTTGAGGCCGGGAGAACACCTGCCGCCAATGCTCAACCAGAGCATCGGCGGCAGGTGTTCTCTCTATGTTTTCGTCGGCTCCTCGGATTTTCACGTGCATCATAGGGCTGGTAGCAATCTAGAATATAATTTAAAGCTAGCCTGCAGCGTGCTCTGCGACGGCGCGACGCGCGCGGCCGATCAGTACTGTGGAATTGATAGCTTTTTGTTTGACGTCTAAAGTGAGAAGTTTTCTCCGCACGGAGGGCTCGAAAATTGGGCAGAAGGGCGAATTTCGAGCTCTAGACCGCCCGTTCTTTTGGCTACTAGTAGATTCAACATGTAATCTAGCCAAGCACCGGCCTGAAAGCTTCAGGCGTGATGGTTGCGATCGATTTCTGTGGGCAATCGTGTCGTGAATCACGATTGGACACCGGCTGCTTTGCGCTCATCTTGAGCCAACTTTTGGAATTTTTTGTACACACGGATGACCTCCAAGGCCATTCACGTTCGGAGACACACAAGTCGTGCCCGCCAAGCACGGGCCAGTCAATAGTTTGCCCGTTTTTATAGCACAACATCCCAACATGGAGCACAAAAAGCAGTTTTGTTTTCGCATTGACGTGCTGAATTGACGGACAGCCTCGTGTCTTCGAGCGTCTCACGTTCGATTTCGAGAGACAACCCCTCCTTTTCTTTCGATGATTCGACAGTCTCATATGGTAAGACTGGTTGGCTACCGAAACATTGTCATTTGGGCATGCTGATGGTCATGTATTGTGCTCATATGTGTGTTGGACTGGGTTACTACAGTTATAATTCGGCAAAACTATAATCAATTTGATCTTTTTCTCCTGCGGCGGCGCGCGATGGCGGCCGCAGCGATGGTCGCTGGCCTCGCCAGTGGCCTCGCACGCGGCCTGTGGCGGCTCTGGCGAGGGTCTGCGCGGCCAGGAGGCCAGCAGGCACCCCCTCCCACCATACTGAGGCGGTGCCGCGTGTGATGGGCCAGCCCATCATGCGCAGCACCGTCATTTTGACGGCTCGCGGCCAGCCGCGCACTGTACGCGCGCGAGAGGCTGGCAGCAGATGCCAGCAGGGGCGAGGTGGAGGGCGCAGGCGACGCCGTGCGATCGCGCAGGGCTCTGTACTGCCTGTCCGGGGGTAACCGTGCCCGGGGAACGCAGGCGCGCGTCGCACAGCGCGACCTGTGGTGCACTTTTGTGGTCGACGTCAATTTCGCACGAGCGCGACAACGTTTTTGGGTCTGTGTGTTGGATGGCGTCGAAAATGTGCATATTTCTTATGAGATTCTGCCTAATATACCCATTTCCAGGGTAATTCCCCAAAAATCGCGTGATAAAACCTCAATCTTGACTTGGTGAATTTTCACCCTTAGAAGTTAAAAGGCGTGTTTGACCGCCCTACTCCCATGGGTGTCCAAGGATTCCTTAGGGTCCCCCCTTACTTGCCCCGCCTCCCCCCTCCGACCGAACCCCCTCCCGCCTAGGCCTGAGCCAAAATATGTACTTATTTTTCTACATATTTGGGTGGGCTTTCGGCCTGTACATATTTTTACATATTTACTACATATTTGGGGGCGCGAGCCGCCGTGCGCCCCGTGCCAAGGGGAGGGGCAGCGAGGCAAGAGGCGGGGGAGAGGGGGGCCATGGCTCCATGTGAGCTGCTGGTGCGACACGCGCGGATGCATGGCCACTTTCACGAGGCTCCCATGCCCTCGCCACGCAGGTTCGCGCTTGCGGCACACAGCAGCGCGCGCAAGCAGAAGCAGGAACGACGAGGCCGTTGCCGCTGTGCGCGCTCGATGGGCGGAGGAGGCTGACACAGAGGACAGAGGGCGAGGACGCGAGGGCCGAGGACGACGAGCTCGACGAGGACGAGGACGACGAGAACCCGGGTGACATTATGTCCCGGGCCGACATCATCCTGAAGCAGGGCACGAGGGTAATCCACAACTCCCTAGGCATGGGCGTCGTGACGATGCTCGGCAAGGGCCCGCTGCATGGCCCGCACATGGTGAAGGTGCTCTTTGAGGTTGGGGATGGGGAGGGGACGAGCGCGACGAGGGCACCGGTGTGGCTTCGCATCTCCGATGTTATGATGCAGGTACGTTTGTGTGAGGGGGAGGGGGGTCGTGAGGGATTGATGAGCGTCTGCAATCGGCGTGAGCGCTGAGCCCTGAGCGGTCCTCCTCACCCTCTCACCCTTCCCCCATGCGCTGTCTCACTTAGGATGATGAAAGTAACAAAGAGAGCGACGTGTGTGAGGTCGACGCTGAAGTGGGGCTTACTTAACATCCCGATGCTCGCAGAGCATGAGCGGAACAAGAAGAGTAAGCACCTGCCCCCCATGGGTGTTCGTACAGCGAGACGAGGTGTGCGGAAGACATCTGTCTGAGCCAAAAAGGGTAACTGCGCTTGCCCGCGTGAACCAACACCCTGGCCATTGTCTTCAGGTGAAGCGCGGCGAAGTGTTTTGCAGAGCATGCTCCCACCATGTGTCTGCCTTGTGGACGAACTTCCAAACTCACATCCATTCCAACTTCCAACAAGCACAAGAGGAATGTCGCAGCGCATCAGGAACGCACTGAAAAAGACAAGGACCTCAAGACGCACATCGCTTCACCTTCTCTTTCTCTGCCTCCGCCTGAGCGGAGACATCGATCACTCTTTGCCGCTTGCGGATCTCTGCGAGCACAGCCACGTGCCTCTCCTGCCAAGCTGCGGTGCGGTCGGCCTGCAAGCACGTATCGTGCGGGGCATAACTGACGGCAGGGTCAATATGACACCTGATCTGGAACGGCCCGCCCGTGAAGTGGAAGCCGGGTGGTAGTTTTGGATTTCTCCGGTGTCTACTACATCGCCGGAGTCGGCGGCCTCTCCGAAGTAGTCGGTGTCGATGTGGAGCCATATGTTGTTGAGTTTTTTTATGTATTTATCGTCTTCTGAGACCTTTATCTCTTCGTTCTCCGTCCCTTCCGACTCATGGGGGGGGTCCTTGGTCGCCTGGCTGGTCTCTTTTCTGTTGTCGGGCGGTGGTCGTTCCGACGATTTTCCGATGGGGGGAGGGGAGTGCTATCGAGCGCGCATTGTCTTGTCATGGGATGCATCATTATACACAACCAAATGCTAGGCTTGCAGGCTTGGGGCCTCTGCACTGGCCCTTCTTGCTCGGAGGCAACCACAGGATGCAGGGACACGAACACGTATAATATGGAACAACTGAATATTGACTGGTGCCGCCATCGCCACTGGCCATGCACCAACACGTCAAGCCACGACACGACACATGACCGCGTTACAATCAAAGGCACACAAACCACAAACCTATGAACCTCATCCATCCTCATTATACCCCGCCCCTCGCAGGCCCCTGCCTCCCGTTAGAAATCCCAACAACAAGATTGCTGGGGTGGAAACCCAGTTGGTCGTTAGTCGTCAATGTCAATGTCCAATGCAGCTGTTGTAAGTACAGAGAGCGGGCCCCTAGGTACAGGGCGTATGGGTTCACGTTTACCCGGTGTTGACCCACTTTGCGTTAACACCTCCATTGGCTAGGTGTGGCACATGCGTTAACACCTCAATCTGCAAGTGTTGGTACCATCAGCGGGTTAACACCACACCGCCGGTACTGTGTACTGTGTAGCTACGGTGCACCCACGCACACACGCACCCACGCACACACTGACTCTTACGTGCCGCGCGTGCGCGCGCACGAGGAGCGAGGAGCTGCACGGCCAAGTGGGGAGTTGCTCTTCGGCGCGGGCGCCACGGTCGACTCGGAGCTTGCGCGGCTGCTGCACCTGCTGCTGCGCGCGCTGCGCTGCTGCCGCTACGCGGGCGGTGCGCCCGCGCACAATGGGACCGTGCTAGTCCCTGTGCACGTGGGCTGCCTGCTGCGTGGGGAGGCGGCCGCGGGCGCAGGTGCGCCGGCGGTGCCCGCCGCCGCCTTCGCGGCCGTGGACCGGCTGCTCGCCGCGCTCGCTGCTGTGCGCGAGCCCGGCCGACGCTCGCGTAGCGCACTGCACGTCGCCTGCGCGTTCCACCTGCGCGGCCCCGCGCTGAGCGACGAGGCGGCGCTCGCGCGCGCCCCGATGGGCATTTTGTCATTTGACCGCGCATTCCCTCGCGCGCGCTGCCGCGCTGCTCGCTAAAGCAAGCAGCAACTGCAGCACTAACAAGTGGAAGTGCGTCAACACTGTGTCAACACTTGTTGTGCCCTGCGTCAACACTTGGAAGAGGCCAGATGGGTTAACACCTTGCCCAAGCTACTGTAATGGGCCCTCGAGGGCGTGTCAACGTGAACCCATACGCCCTGCCTAGGTACCTAGAGAATTGTTTGGGGTTGCAGACGGTGCGAGCGAGCGCAACCAACAGACTATCAACGGCCGTGATTGAGGCATGCACCCATTTGCCACCCGTGCGTGCTCCTTCACGCCTGACGCGCTTTGCCCCTTACACCAGCAAGGTACACAAAGAGAATGGTGCTGTGGGTACGGAGAGCGGGCGTCT
This sequence comes from Isochrysis galbana, assembly GCA_018136815.1. NCBI lineage: Eukaryota > Haptophyta > Isochrysidales > Isochrysidaceae > Isochrysis > Isochrysis galbana. The sequence continues at coordinate 6,622,501 of CM030933.1, read as the reverse complement.
CGGTACCCACAGCACCATTTGCCGTCGCAGACGGTGCGGGCAAGCACCATCGCCCGCCTACCACTGGGCGTGGTTGAGGTGCATGACCCTTGAAGCCTGTCGCGCTTCGCCCGTCACACCTGCAACGCATACACAGAGAATGGTGCTGTGGGTACGGAGAGCGGGCGTCTCGGTACCCACAGCACCATTTGCCGTCGCAGACGGTGCGGGCGAGCACCATCGACCACCTACCGCCGGGCGTGGTTAAGGCGCGCGCCCGTTCGCCACCCGCGCTTTGCACGATAGCGCAGAGCGACATCCCTCGTGGAAGTCGACTTCAAACACTGCCAGGGCCCCTCTCGCGGCTGACATCGATCTACGCCGGGATACTTACTCCTCCGCCAGCTTGAATTGAAGAGCCCACAGGCGCGCAGGTGCCATGTGCGGCTTCACGGGCTGGGGCTGGACATATCTGAGGCCCCCAGCACCTCAAACCCGACGAGGCGATCGCTGGAATCCTAGACGGGGGGGGGGGGGGGGGCGGAGTGGCAGAGGGGACCGCCAGAGAGCCCTTCTAGGGCTCCGCCAGCGGCCAACGTGAAAATCAAACCGTGAATTGGAGCAAAGTACGATGAATTCGTGCTACTTTGCAAACTCCAATTTTTGAGGTGCCCCGCACCTCCCCCACCGTGAAAATCGGACCGTGAAACTCAGATTTTCGGACCCCAATTTTCTCTCGGGGTTCGTATGCGTAAGCCCTAAGGCTAAGGCTCACATTGAAATTGTAATCTTCCCAATAGAAATGTGGCCGTATTGGGAAGATCAAGCCTCTACTATTAATATTGACTCAGACCTTCGCTCCCTCCGCCACAGGTGGGGAGGGGTGGCGCTCGTGGCCGAGGGGAGGGGAAGGGGGGGAGGCGGAGGGGGAGGGGGGGAAGATTGGCGACGAAGAGCTTCATGCTCTGGTTGGCGCTTCTGCAGACCACCATGCTGCACCCACGTCTCCTCCCGCGAGCCTCCGCCCTCGCGCGAGCAGCTTCCTTCCGCTGGCCTCTTCTACCGCTCGACTGGCGCCTCGGCCGTACTGTGTGCACTGTGTGCTTAGTGCACACAGAGCCTCGGGGGCCGCCTGAGCCGACGCGCGACGAGATTCTTCACTCGCTCAGAGCGTGCAGCAAGCGCGGCCGCTGGCGCATCGCCCTCGACCTCATTGCCCAGCTCGAGAGCAGTGAGGTCACGCACAGCGGCCAACCCTTCCATGTGGTGCCAGTGAGTGCATGGCGAGATGCAATGACAGCCTGTCGTAAACAACGGAAGACGACTGAGATGCTGGACCTTGTGCTGAGGATGGGGCCCAGCGCGATCGACACCGCCATCATCAATGAGCTGCTGCATCTTGCGCGTGTTGAAGAGGACTACCAGCTCGCAGTCCCCTTTTGGCGAGCGATGCGTGGAGAGGCTTTCGATCTCGACAGGCCTTCCACGACAGACTGCGCTGATGTCCAGAATGTTGGCGACTTGCAGGTTGAAACTCAGGAGGGGATGTCGGCAGAGGCGGACTCGCCCACTTCGAGAGCGCAGGTTCTAAATTTGGTCACATCCGCTGCCAAGGTGGTGGCACAGGCCGCCTTGGACGATCCGAAGGCAGTGCGGCCAGACAGCCTCAGCTATCAGCACAAACTCACTACGTGCAGCCTTGTTGGTCGTTGGGCTGAAGCGCTTGCTATCATGAGCGAGATGCAGATTTCAGCAGCAGACCCTTCAGTCGATGACCTGCCTGAAGCCAGGGCCGCTCACTTCTTCGCTGCGATCCGTGCTTGCACGCGCGATCGCCGTTGGAAGGAGGCAGTAGAGCTTGGTAGCTCGGTGCCAGCATCGATGCTCGCCAGGGATAAGTACCTGACTCGGCTCGTGCTCGAGGCGGCAGCAGCAGCTCCAGATGTCACACTCGCCGCAACCCTAGTATCCGATCACTTGCGGGGCATCGCTACTCCAGAAGACTACGTCTCGTTGTTGCGTGCCGCTAGGGCGTGCAACGATGGTGCAGCAGCGCAGGAGGCGTGGGAATCCATGCATGCAGCCGGTTTGAAGCCAAACGAGCAATGCTACGCCCAGATGATTGGCGCGCAAATCGGTGCTCTCAAGGCAGTGCGGAATGCCACGGACTCGAGTGCAGATTGTGACATCGTGAAAGAGAGTAGAGCGCGAGGTGGGACACGTAGTCCGACAGATGCGATGACGTTGCTACATCAGGCGGCTTCTGCACTCGAGCCGCCGCTCGCTGGTGTCGTGGCGACGGCAGCGCTGGGATCGGCGATCAATGCGCAGCTGCTTGGGCTCGCCCGTGAGTCGCTCGTTCTTCTTCACAAACTTGGGCTGACGGCAGAATTCTCTGCGCAGGTACGTGTGCTTGAGCTCGGTGCAGAGATGGGGGAATGGGAAGCTCTGGCTGACGAGGTGCTGGCCGCAGCCGAGCGCCATGCTCAGGGCGTAGAAGACTACGATCGCCAAGCGCTAGCTTCCGTCGTTGAGGCGGCACGTGAGGCGGAGACCACAGGCAAATGTCGTGTTGGAGTCGTCAGAGCCTTGGAATCGCTCTCCCAAACGATCGAAAGCGCGACTGTTCGTGCTCAAGTAGGACGGGAGAAGCGGGACAGCTTGGATAGCGATGCCGAGGAGGAGCGCCGCCGCGCCTCTCGCCGTTACTCGAAGTCCATCGCCATCGCCGCCGATGCGACTCCCATCGATGTCCTCTTCGAGGACGAGAGCTTGCTCGCCGTGAGCAAGCCTGCAGGCACCTCGACGACTCCTAGACACCGATTCGAGGGAGAATCGATGGTCAACCGAGTGGTTCATTACCTCGGCGGCAGATCTCCGTATGTGGTGCATCGTCTGGACAACCCAACGTCTGGAGTCCTTCTGTTCGCAAAAAACCGCCCAAGCGCACGCTCTCTATCAAGGCAATTCGCCTCGCGTGAAGTGTCGAAGATTTATCTGGCCACTTTGTGCTGCGAAGATGGCTCGAGAGTCCCCGAACAGTCGTTCGATGTCGAGGCGCCTATAGCGCGGCACCCAACTAGCAGCCTGTTGTCGTTCATCCCGAGGAATGAGCACGAGTCCGTCGATTTGCGAGCTCAACACGCACTCACTCACTTCGTCACGATCAAGCGAGGAGCTCGGGCTGCCCTATGCGAAGCTCGACCGGTGACGGGCAGAATGCACCAAATTCGCATTCATGCGGAACACGCGGGCTGGCCCATCGCGGGTGACACACAATATGGAGCTCCCTTGCACCCCACTCTGCGCTGTGGGCGACTACTCCTACATGCCCATTATTTGGAAGTGGAGCATCCGGAATTGGGGACACCGATGCAATTCATTTCACCTCTACCCGAGGACTACCTAAAGGAGCTTGATCTTCTCGGGTTGAACCCAAACTCACCGGAACAGGAGTATGTGGGGCAGACATACAATGTTGTTGCCAACGGAAAGCGGCCCGAATACCATTAGAGAGCGGTTTTCGCGTTAGTCATCTTCGTCATTCACTGCGTGGCGCAAGGCTGAACCTTAACGCAATGTCAGTTGCTAGCGCGTGAGATGCCTGTTGTAGTGATCCCGCAACGTAATGTTCGACATGTGTTGCCAACCAATAGATAAATAGGCCCGAGGAGGACATGACAAGGAACGAATGAAGAATCTGCTTCTTTCAAAGGAGCGGAAGATGCAGACATTGGGGTACGCAAAATGTTACATGACTTTGACTTCACCCGTGTCATCTTCATGATTGAGACTTTAAATGAGGTCAGGAGATCCAAAGAACACAGATCCCGACGAACACTTTCTGTGAGTAGCTGTAGACCATTTTCTCAAACAAGACTACTCCCTTGCTTTTCACTTGGTGGTGCGGCGCGCGCGGATCGCGGATCCTCTCCGATCGGCGCCGCGCAAACGGCGCCGCGCGGAAGGAATCGCATCTTCACCTCGGGAAACGCCGACAGCATCTCCCCGCGCAAGCGGTGAAACTCGCTCGCCATCCCCAAGGGCGCCACACACACGGCTTCGTGCGCACGCTGTCGCCCAACAGGACTCCGGGGGGAGGGGGGGAGGTAAATTTGTTACTCCCTAGTTAGCATAAATAATATATTTACTACTAATAAATAAAATAATTAAAATTAAAATGTGAAATCCTAGCCAAACCCACTAGCTAATTGGACACAACGTTTCAGTCGGCGGGTCGGGATGGTCGGGGCGGGGTCTGTGGCAGCCAGGAGGTGCGCGCGCTGTGACGAGCTGGGTGGGCTGCGCGGGCAACGACGCCACGACGCCAGAGGCCAGAGGGTCAGGGGGTGGTCGGACTGTCGGCAGCCCGACACGGCGCTGCATCGGGCGGGAATCAAATGCCGAATGTAGCTTAGATGTAAAGGAACCGATCACCCCGCGGGCGCGATCGCAAATTCTTTACGGGTAGAGCGTGAGCGCGCGTGACGGAGGGGGGCAGAGGGGGGGCGAATCGCACTATTTCTTGGCGGCAAGATTTTCGTGGCGGCAGGCGGCAGGTGGCCGCCCCTGGAGGGTTTATTGGGCCTCGCGCCAAGGTCAAATTATGCAGCCCAGCCCTTACTAATAGTTAAAAAGCCCCTGTTTCACCGCCCTAGAAACTTACCGTTACGACGTTACGGTCAGGGCTGGCGAGAGGCAAGGAGCGAGGAGCGAGGAGGGGAAGGGGGCCAGCGAGGCATGCCCCGTACTTGCCCCCACCCTAGTTCAGCCAGCGCGCGTGGCGCGCGGCCCATCCCCAGCCAAGCGTTGCCAGCTATCGCGGTGCCCACGGCCCCCAGCCCCAATTGCCCCTCTACCCGTGCAATACTAATCGTATAAAGCACATCCTACATTGAAATTGAAATGCAAGCAGCTAGAAGGAGTGGAAGTGGTCTTGCGCCCCTTCGAGCCTCCATCTCAAGATTTTGACTTCGCGATACACGACATAGACCGCATTGCGAGGTCTCGATCGGGTGATTGCAACACTTGAAATTCGGGGCGAACACGGTTGGCCATCACTCATGCTAGCCGACGGCCTTCAAAATGGCTTGTGCATCGAAAGCAAAATCGAGAAATGGATGTCTCCGTCCAGCGTTGGCTCTACTGCCCTGCTGCTTCACACCACCACCTGATCCTCCCGGCACATGCGTATTAATCCGAGTGTCGTGTGACGATGTGGACTGTGCGGTTGTCTTTCTCGCCTTGGGAGCCTTGGCCTTTCCAGACGAGGAAGCGCTTTCACTAGAGACATTTTTACACGTTGCGCCAAGGATGGCCTCCCCAGCCGTCACACCAGAAAGCGCGGCTAGAAGAGCGGAGGTCGCGTCAACATCGGTAGAAGATTGTGCCGGCAGCATCTGGTTCGATGCGCCCGCACCGCTCCCCTGCCCCGCCGCATCTTTATCTGCCGACTTATCACTCTTGCCCTTATTGGATTTCTTCTTTTTCTTCTCTGCAGCCAGTTGCTGCTTCAACCACAAGATGTAGGGCGCGACCATCCAAAAGCTCTTCTTTTTCTCATCCCTGCACGCCGCCTCTTTGGACGTCGGCAGGTCGGCAATCTTATGCCACTTGATCTCGTCAATCTCCTTCTTGGTTCGAGTGATGAAGACTGTATCTTCTGGAACGTTACGTGCTATGTACAAGCGAGTCAAGGGAAGCCCCTTGTGCTGCTTCTCAATGAAGACGCTCTGGTCGATGTGGTTCGAGATGTCGTAGCCGACTTCTTCCAGTACTTCACGCATAGCGCATGCCGGGAACTCCTCGTCCCGATCAATCTTGCCTTTTGGAAACCCCCAGGACTTGGATTTGTGGCCCATCACCAACAAGACCTTAGTTGCACCAGGATTCAAGAGCATGGCACCACACGTGGGGATCTGGATTTTGTACTGCCGGAACTTCTCGTACAGCTCCTCGGTTCGGGGGGCAAATGGCTTGAGGAGGTCGCACATGGAGAAAAGCTTCTGCGCGAACTGAAGCAGGGTGAAGCACGGGAACGCGTGGGGCCAGATCTCGCGATACTCATCATCGTAGAACCAGAAAGCGGCCTCGACCTGAAAGAGTAGCCGCTCAAACGACTCCTGCAGCCGTGTCAAGATCGAGGGGACATCACGTGGCAGAGGGTAGGGAGTTCGGGTGGGAGAGGCACAGGACGCTGGCGAGCGTGCGGACGACGATGGAAGCATGGAAAGGCCAGAAACTGCAGCAGTTGAGGGCGAGCACATCGAGAGAGCAGCAGCAGGCAAGAGAGGAGGAGAGAGGGCGCGGTGGTTGGTGAAGCGCAAGGCTTGGAGATCAGCTGGGCGGCGTGCCTGCTCTTCCGCAGGGCAGTTCACAACGAACCGCATCGCGAGGTCATCCATCACCATCTGGAGCGTTGGCGGTTGCCCGTGCTCGTTCTCTTCCTCAATCGCCTCCGGCTCAACGTTCGCCATCGGTGTCGAGTTGGAAGGAGGAGTTGGGGAGGTAAGGATCGGGATGCGAGAGGAGGGCGGGGAGAGGGGAGAGGGGAGAAGGGAGAGGGGCTAGGGGAGAGGGGAGAGGGGGAAGGGGAGAGGGGGAGAGCAAAGGGACCGGCGCGAGCGCGAGAGACGGAGCGAGAGAGAGAGAGAGGAGAGTGAGCAAGCCGACAGGATTCCTCTTCTTCCATGCCTCTGAGGATGATAAAACAAAGAAAAGAGACGGAGAAACCACGTGAGTGAGCCGCACGCGGAGAGAGAGAAGTGAACGTGTGAAGAGAGAAAAGACTGCGGAGGGAGAAAGACCGTCATCACCGGCACAAGGGCCATTGTTCGGCTCCTCCTCCTAGAAGACTCTCTGCTCTCTAGAGTTTAGAAGAAAGAAGGAGAAGAGAAGTCCCAAAAGGGAGGAGAACCAGCAGAGTGATTTAATACCGGATGGGGGGGGATGTCGTCTCAGCGTTCGGGGGGATTGGGCGAATCGCAAATAGCAAATAGTGGTAGAAAATACCGTGGGGGGGGGGCTTGGTGCGCGAGTTGGGTCGTTCGCGCGCTGCCGCGAGTTGGACCCCTTCCCGCTCTCCCTCCCCTCTCCCTCCCCTCTCCCTCTCCCTCTCCCTCTCCCTCTCCCTCTCCCTCTCCCTCCCCTCTCCCTCTCCCTCTATTCCTCCCTCACAACCTCTCTCCTTCGCCGTCTCCGTTCCTGTCCCTTGCCTCGCGTCGTCACACTCTCTTCACACGAATGCGTGCCCACCCCTCTGCCTCCACTTGGCGCTCACCCTGAGGTGACAACAGTACGGTGCATGTCCAGCTGGGAGTCGGATTTCAGACGCCGCCTCGGTGACGAGGCTGCTCGCCATCTGGTGCACATCGTCCAACGTGAGCTTGGGAGGCCTGCATACGCTCTGCCTCAGCTTGAACTCGTCTCCCTTGAGGCACTTGACAATGGCATGAGCACCCGCGCCTGTAGCCTGCGCAAGCTACGCGATGCGCTTGGTACATCTAAAGGCTTAGAAGCAGCGCCCCCGAATGATCAGCCCCTCACTTTGCTGGTGGGCTGGCTGAGCTGTGTCGGCGATTGTTGTTCACTCCCAGTAACAATGGCATCGTTGAGAACGGAATCTACTGCCTGTCATGCTCCAGATGCTGGAACCCTGCTGCTCACTGACAGCGATGGCATCAGCCTACGTTGTAGTGCAATCGCTGACGCAAGGCCTTTGCCGGATTTGCACGGCGCTCTTGTTCTCGTCACCTCATGGCGCTTCATACCATCTTCACAACAAGTCGCCACTTCTTACCTCGAACTCGATGGTCCAGTGTTGGCTTGCTCTTCGTCTACACGTTCTCAGCCTCCTAGACGTTCCTTCGGTTTTGAAAGGGAAAGACCGCTTTCAGTGATCGCTGAAATCATAGATGGGCGGTGTGATCCCTCACGCCGCCCAGTGTGCAAAAAGCGAGCACGCCACGGGGGGGAACACGCACTGCCATTTTCCAGCAGAACGCAAGACGTTGGCCTGTTGCATATCACGGGCGAGGTGACAGCGATATCAGAATTGGCCCGCTTGGGCACATGGAAATATAATCCAAATGAGAGCTTCTCCGCAGCCAAGAGGGCTGAAGATGCAGGTATGGATGTGTGTGGTGACAACAACGCATTTGAGGGGCTGGCTGATGGCTGCATATCCTCGCGGGGTAGGGTCGACGACGGCATACCTGCGGCCTGTGGTGCGAACACCGAGTGCACACAAGTTCGAAATCTCAGTGTCGATGGGATCGGGGTAAGGGACTCGCCGGCGAATGAGGAAGTCTTCTTCCTTGTCGAGCTCTTTGCTGGAGAGAGTCCCGAGGCCGAGGAGGAACAGCTTCCAATCACGTTGGCCTCCACACACGACGGCACCCCACGCAGGGACGGGCCCAAAGTGTGGGTGATTTTCGGAGGTGGCCAGGCTCTTCGCTGGCGCGCCTTTTTGCGACTTGGGCGGCGCATCTTGATCTCTCACGTGCTGCCCTGCGTGCTACGCGAGCGGTGGCACGCGCTGCGCTCCACGAGATCTACAGTGGTATGGTCCCGCGATGGCTCGGCCGAAGCATCGGCCCACGGGTCGCAAGCTAGCTGTCGAAGGTGGGCAATGAACCGACAGGAGCTTATCTCCATGTCGCAGCACTGGGTCTTCCCATGTTCTCAAGCTTGCCCCATGGTACCATCGTCTTCTGAAGGGCAGCTTCAACTGTCCACATTGAGGTCCACGTCGCTTCTCTCGCCGGAAGCGTGCAGGGCGGCTGTGGGTGTTTTTACTGCGGTCAAGGATCCCTCGCTTCCCGCCTCTATGTCCACAACCTCAGGGAGTGCGGATATGCGCCGAGAAGTGCTCCCTGTGACCGGCTCCACTCTGATCACTTACGAGGGAACCGTTACGCGCCGTCTATCTGCAAGCACCTTCGAGATTGACGAGACTTGGCTGCTCTTGACTGCGCACGCGCCTTTGCAGCCCCACCTCGATTTGCGGTCTGGGGCCAAGCTCCGCCTAGTGGATGTGCACCCGCTTCATGCGCCAAGACTACCGGACATGGGCGGTGATGCAGCCTCCCGTGGGAGCGCAGGCGCCGCAAACAATTCAAGACTGTCGCCAGGGCTAGGGTACGGAGAGGAGGCCACCGCCAACAATGGTTGGGAATTACTCGGCTTTGGGTTGTGTGGTCGTGGGCATGTGGAGCTCATCGCTCACGCGGGACTACAAGCACACAGTTCGACGGGATGTGCAGATGGGAAATGCAAGAGGAGGGGCTGCGATGATCGGCGCCTGAGCCTCCGGCTCAATTTGGCGGAGCTCGCATCGTATCGGCGCAACTTGCAGCCCACATGGCGCAAGCGGTGGAGAGGTATCCTCAGGGCAACTGAACGTCGCGACGTACTCTACGCACTGCTTGATGCCTCCGGGCTTAAGCCGCTACAGTCGAGGGCGGCGAGAAGTAGCGATGCGCATAGATCTGATTCACAAGGGTGTACTGGTGGTCGCTTCTTCTCTCAATTTTGTGCGCACGCCTCAGGAGGTTGCCGCCTTGGCGAGCCCCGCGCCCCTATGCCTCTTGCACCTCCTCTTGGCTCCGTGCTAGGCTCACGGCCAGTCATGTCTCTCTTGGCTCGCAGCGATAGATTGGAGCGGCAACAATTGTTTCCCCAAGAGCGCGTCGCAGCCGCCTGGCAACCTCAGCTTGTTCTGTTGGGCGAGCTGGCGCTGGCAACACCGCCCTCGCCGCCCAACTTGGTACTGCGCGACGCCACCGGTGAGATTCCATTATTGCTCCCACCCGAAGAGATGGCGGCTGCGACTCTTCGACTTGGAAGCATCTATGCAATTACAGCTTTCGAGTTCCTCGCACGGCCGCAGCCGTCTCCGCCCCAAGACCCTGAGTCGCCTGCGACAGGTACGGATATACCGGTGCCTCGCGCGACGCTTTTTGTGCGTTGCCCTTCAGGCATCATGGGCAAATACTCTGCCACACAACAACTGTGTGATGTGGCGGCAATGCTCTTATTGCCTAATGCCAGCACTAGGGCGATTCCACCCGCCGCGGATGAGAGGTCGCTCAGGCCGCTGCAGTGGGGCGCACCCTCACTTCCGCCCGATGACCCACCCGTTCTCTTGCGCCCAACTTTGATTCCGTTGGGCTCCGCCTCTCTAGACGCTTCCTTCACCTTTCGTGCCCTCGTGTGTATGGTTCCTGAAAGAGTGGTGGATGGAAGTGGAGTGCCGCGGTGGCAGGGCAGATCCTTTGAGGAGATGGCTCTTGCCCTCCGCCCGCCACTGCAGGCATGGGCGCCTTTGCTACAGCTGGGGTGTGAGTACGCCATCCACGGGAGCTTACACCTAATACCCAGGGACGGTGGAAGTGCGCTCGAGCTCTCATCCCCAAGCGTTTACATAGAGTTGACAAGAAGGGTGGGAGGGTCCGATCACCTTGCGCGTGTACCTCGTGGATCAAGCTTGTTCGAGCTGTATACCCAGCTGCACATGTGTCACCGACGGGCGACGCGAAGGGTTGATGTGAGCTGCGTTCTGCGCGAGGCGCGATTCAGGGAGGGCGCCACTGTTGAGCTTGCCCTTACATCAGGCGACGCCTCGCAGCGTATTCAAGCGTTTGCCGACCCAGGACAAGTTCGCTTGCCTGCAGGCTTGCTTGCAGGTACCCACCTGCTCCTTCATAATGTTGAGGCCAAACATAGTCGTGGTGGTATGGGGAAACTCTACCTGAAGGTGGACGCAAGCTCTGGAATCGTGCTATGGCAGCTTCCCGGCAATAAGCAGCCACAGCCATACGCGGAACCTCAATGGGACGGTCGCCGTTGCGACACTCTTGAGCGGCTCTCTCTCCATCCCGTTGTTCGTCCAGCAGTACGGCTCCAAATAACGGTCATGAGATTGCGTGAACTCACTTTCAAGTGGCGCTGCCATGCCTGTGGACAAGACCGCGCAGGCACTTCATGTGATTGCACATCCTTAGACTCTGTGTTGCCCTCGGCTACTGGGGCCTCATTCGAGGAAGGGGCCCTAGCCGACGTGACCGATGGTTCTGGCAAGGCTATGCTCGAGGTGCCGGGCCGGTTAGTGTGGGCCCTTCTCCAAGCTAGTGATTGTATCGCCTCCAGGGTAGCCGCTATCGCACAGGAGGTCGGACCACTCACGCTGACACTTGACCGCCAAGCCAGCCATTGCCTGACGTTAGGTGGCGGAGTGTGGAAGTGCTCGCCACACCACACCATCGTATCCTCAGATAAGCGAGCTCTAGACGCCGCGATCCCCAGTGCGTTACATTGGCAGCGCGCCTTCGATGCCTTGTGCAAGCGAACGTCGCTCGTCAATAGCGACAAAGCCTTTCAACTCGAAACTCGCAGAGAGACTCGTGTCGGCGGGCAACCGTTTAACTTGCGTGTTGTGCACGGCTGCCCACGATTGCAAGCCCTACATCTACAGGTGCGCTCGACGCGCAACGAGCTTGAGCGGGCGTTTTCGGCTTGATGTACTTTAGAAGTGATTGTGCTTGCTCGCTCCGCCTTGATGTTTTTGTTGTGAGTTCATGCTATCAAATGTGTTACGTTGTGAATTAACTGTCTCCCTCATTGAGCTTTTGCGCTCCCCTATTTGGGGGTGGGGAGGGGAACAAAAAGAATACTCCCTCCATCCGTCCTGGCGGAAGCGAGTACTTCTTACGTGAAGGCGGGCGAAGAATGGCTCTGCCGCTGATCGTCCGCGGAGCGATGGCGTCCGCGTCGCTCGAGGTTGTCCATCTCCACCACGCTCCTGCGGGGGTGTGGTGGGGTGTTGAAGGCTCGCTCGCGACTAGCGCGGCCAGCTTGGCCCAGGAGATGCGCTCTACGGGTCGAACATCACGTTCGTCCTCCGACTGAGCCCAGTTCTTCGAGTTGGCGCGTGAGTGTTGTCGTTTGAACCCCTCGTGACCTCCCATGAGCTAGGTGGCCATGGCGGCAACTAACTTTATAGTAGTAGTTGGTTGCGATGGGGCGCGCCGACGCGACTCTCCTATCCCTATCCTCAGCCTCCCCAACTATCGTTATAAACGATAGGGTCATGGAGCGCGCCTCGCTCCCATCCCCGCTCGCCGCCCACCCCGCCGCGCCGACCGACCACATGACAGACGCTGCGCAACCACAGCGGCCTCCAGCCAGGGCCACGCCAGCCCAGGTGCCCGCGAGCCACGGCCTGAGCCATGCCCACAGTGCCATGCGGCGGCACTCACCTCAACACCACACAGCACACCAGCACAGCACAGCCGACACAGACAAGCACCAAGGAGAGCCGACGGGCCAACCCTGAATTTGCCCTACCACGCACCTCGGCGTTAACTCCTGCGCCCGCGTCCACGCCCTCCCCTCGCCGCACCAAGCACCCCCCCTCGCAGCTGACATCCCCGCCGAGCACCCCCCGTCCAGCACCCCCCCGCCTGACCCCGCGCCCGCACGGCACCCCCCACCCCGCCCCCTCGCCCGGCACCCCAGCCTCGCGCCCGCGGTCCGTCCCTAGTCCTAGCCCCCGTCTCCGTTTGCACCGTCGCCGCCGCGGTACTTCGCATAATGCAACGCCAACACCAACACCCAACACATCCAGTTGGTGGCCAAAATCAATACTATCAATGCGACTGCGCAACATGCTAGGATCAAATGAAACGAATGCACCAACACTTTGGCATCCATCACCACTCATTAGTCGGTATGGGATGACGTCGTGGACTCGGCAGAGCAACTTCGGAGTAGCTGAGCTACACCATCCTGGCCGAGCTTGACCGCGAGATCAAGCGCAGTGTGGCCGTATTCATCGCGTGCCTCGAGTGGCGCGCCATGCTCTACGAGCACTTTAACGGCCTCTGAATGCCCGCCTGCTGCCGCTAGATGAAGAGGTCTAAGCCCATCCTTGGCACGAGCGTGCACAGAGGCTCCACCAGCGAGGAGGGCCTTTGCGGCACTGGCATGCCCGAGTCCTGCTGCGTAATGCAGGGGGGTGCCACCATTGCTGGCCACAGCATCCACACTCGCGCCATTAAGCAGCAGAGCACGAATAGACCCGGCTGAATCCGCCTGTGCGGCCTCGTGCAGAGGCGTTATAGGAGCAAGTTCATCAACGACGAATGTGACGCCCCACGTTTCAGCACCATAGTTCAGCGTCGCGTGGTGTAGCTGGTCAGGCACATACAATAGCTCGCCTGGCGACTGCACGCATACCCACATGTGATCCTCCCACCCAGAAGCGAGCTGTTCAGCAGTACGAAGGTCGCTGCGCATGACCTCAAAAGTTTGCCACGAGAATGACGCGTTGGCCTTGCGGATATACCATTGCTTCAGACCAGATAAAAGAGCGAAGAGCGCCGGACCGTGGCCATGGAACGGACGGCCATTTCCCCAGCTGCCCGCACTTAGCAGAAGTCGGCCGCCAACGGCTGCGGGCATCGCGCGCACCAGAAGATCGCCGAGCTGAGGCATCGCCTGAGGTATCTGCGTCCCACCCAAATCGAAGAAGATGTACGAGGTTGAAGGTAGAGAGCCATTGAACATCGCTGATGAAAATTCGCTCAGATACAACTCAGATTGGCGCATTGTTTCTCCCCGACGAGTACCCCCTTCCAGCACAACCTTGACGCGAACGTCGCCGTAGTCATCCAGAAGGCTGAGATATGAGAATGTGGACCATTTGGAGGTGGCGCCCTGGATTATCAAGGGAGCATCAGCGCGTGAGAGCGCCTCGCCAAGCGCCTCAGGCGAGAGGAGAGTGGCGTCTAGGGACTCCATATTGCAGTGCGGCGGAGCAGCCACCGCACATCGTCCGCACGCTCGCGGACAGCGAGTGTGGACGAGTACTCTGCTCGTCCCTTTCGGTGGCGGTGACCACACTTCGTCAAAGGCACTGGAGCAGAAGCCGTACGAGGCGAGCTGCTCGCAGCCCATCTGCGGATGTGGGCACCCTTCAACTGAGCAGGTCCACGGTCCCTCGTCCGCACAGTCGACCAAGCTCGCGCGCACCAGCGGCAGCGCCATAAGTGGCAGCCACAGCGGGATGGCCATGGCCGTCGGGCCACTGCTGGTACTTAATTACTACTACCACCTATGATTATTTCAGGATATTGTCTGTGATTTATGTTAGAGTAAACGTACAGATAATAAAAGGATACATAGTAAAGAAGTACACACAAGTCAAGGATAATAAAAGACAATAAAGGATGAAGCTTAAAGGATAATAAAGGATCAAGGATAAAGCAAAGGATTGACTGGGCTGCAGATACGACTCAGACTGCTCATATACTCGTATTGTAGAGTAAGTAAGAGTAAAGTTAAACACTCGGGCTGCAGACGACGGAGGCCCACCCCCTCTCGCTTCCTCTTTACAATAAATTGCCACTTGTTTTACCATCAGCTTCTCACCCCCCCCGCCCCCCGTTATCCTCCCTCTCTCCCCCCCTCCCGCAAAGAAAGGGCCAAGGGCACACACGGCTCGGCGTGGGCGAGCGCCGCGCGCGGGGGACGACACCATGGTGTTCTCTGATTCGCACGAGGCTTGGCGGAAGCACCCGTAAGTCGCGGTCGCGCCCTCACGCGTTCTGCACGGCGGCGCGCATCACACCCCGCGGCCCAGCCTTCAGCCCGCTCGAGATTCCCTCCAGCCCCTCTCATTGCTTCTGTCCTCTTCGGATCTGCAGTCACTTCCAGCGGCCGTGGGCGCCTTTCTTCCCTCCGTTCCGCAACGCGGTGGTCATCTTCTCGACGTATCTTGCGCTAGAGTGGTTCTACAACAGCGTCTTCCCAGCCACACCAAAGTTGAAGGTGGATGCGGAGGTCGAGTTCCCGGCACGCGGTGGTATCTTCGCTCCCAAGCAAAAGCATTGAGTAGCTGGCAATGGAACTGGCGGCGTCACCCTGTGAGCTCACTTTGGAACCTAGCTCGGATATGAGCACCAATCGTTTCACGGGCACGCTATCATAAGGACTCTCGACAAGCAACGCAATCCAAGCGACTGGTGTTAGCCTTGTCAGCATGGGTTGCACGAGAGCCCTCCACCTTATGCTACTTTTAAGTAGAATGCTTCATTTGTCTGCTTACACTCGCGATTCAGCACGTTTACTCATGAGCCTCCATGTCACGTGCGTGCGCACGATGGTAGGATGTTGTGCGTATGCAAGCTCTACAGCCAATTCTTCTTCTGTGACGTTTGAAAGCAATGTTGTGTTGAAGTGACGTTCTGAACTCTCTGTTTGTGTGTGCGTTTGCGTGCGCGCGCGTGTTTGCGTGCGTGCGTGCGTTTGCTGCACTGCTATTCAATGTTCTGTTGCGTACGCTGCGTTTGCTAATATTTCCTTCATCTTTCTCGTCCAAGTGAATCTTGTGTGTTGTGTCTAAGACTGAGAAGGTGCAACTCGAATTCGAGGTTCCCGTTTTTTTTGTCACACCCCTCCCGTCTATTTAGGTATATGATTTTCATTGACCCCTAGCTTGGACACTATTCCCACGTACTCCCCTCCCTTCCATCTCTACCGAGTGCGATTTTCGAAGTCGAAGTAGACGGGCACGCACACCCAGTAATAAAATCTTTCTTAATGAGAATGAGTAAACAAAAACAAGCATGGCAATATACTGTATATTATATACTCGCTAGAAGGTGACAAGTGGGAGAGAACAAGCAACTTGACCATATTCCTCTTGGTCGCCGTGCCCATCATCGTAATCGCAGTGCTTGTGGTATTTGGCGTCGGTATCTTTGCCGTCTTTCCGGTTTCCGGTAACCTTTCTCTTAGTTTTAATTTTAATCCTTAATCGTCACGATAGCATACTAACTACTGGCAGTAGCTATTGGTCGAGGTCGAGAGGCATGATAAAGTTGCGCAAGCCTGCCGACGCCCTCTCAGAAGGCGGGAGCCGCGCCTGAGCTCCTCTCGAATCGACGATGAAGCACTCCTCCCGTCAATTTTTTGCGCCTCAACTTGGACGATCGACCGCTCGGGATGAAGAATGCAACCATGCCCGCTGCCCGAGTTGAAGAATGCAACCATGTGGACGTTAGACCGCCAACGTCCGCCCTTGCACGCCCATGGCAAGGACGCCGGGTGGATGGCGACGTCTTAAGAAGATTTCACGTAGTTTCAATGCCATTTGCTGCAAAGCAAAAGGCAAGCAGGCAAGCGATGCATCAGGAGTCTCCAGAATGCATTTCTTCCCAGTCACCGCCACTTCGCCTACAACCTTGTGAATGAGTTGAAGCATCGCCCGCCCGGTAGACGCTACGCTGAAAGAACCCCGCACGCGCCTTCCCACGTCCGAGGGAGGCGTGTGGATAACCACCAGTGGCTGCGCCTACTGCGCCTTCTCCGCCCTGCGATCCGCCGGACGCTGAGATTCTGCGACGGTGACTAGCCTACAAGTACAAGGAGGGGGCATAGAAACGCATACGACTTCTAAAACAAAAGGATCGATTGCGGGTGTGACACTCTCTCCATCACGGACACCCCCCGGCCCCCCGGGTGGGCCTGTACAATCAACGTGGTTGTGTGGATTGTGGGTAGACCATTGACCATGTGAGATGGCTGGTGAGAGCTGGGTGAGGCGGATGGGGCTGGAGGAGCGGCGGTGGTGGGGATGCGAGGAGTGAGGAGAGGATGGGAGGGTGAGGAAGGCACCCCTCCGCTACCATGTTGGGGATCATGTGGAGCTGTGGCTGTGGTACGACAGGGTGTGAGTGGAGGATGAGCTGTAACATGAAGTGTATGGCCCGATTGGAGCATGGAGGGGGGACAATGGGGAGTCGAGGAAGCGTGCGGGGACGGGGCCGAAGACATGGGCGCGCTCTCAGCCATCACGGGGCGCAGCAGCACGAGAACAGGGACGGAGGACGGGCGAGGGGGCACGGAGGGCGCTCGAGCGGTGGCGCAGAGCGTAGTCAAGACACAGAGGGAAAACGTCACGCGCGGGGGGGAGGGAATCGCGCGGGAAAGAACTAGACAAAAGGGGGCCGGAAACTCAAGGAAGCACTCGGGGAGAGACGGGAGGGGAGAGAAGGGGGAGGGCTTCCGCGGGGGAGCCGGGGAGAGGAGAGGAGAAGGGAGGGGGGGCGGACCGATACGGGACGATACGGGAAGAAGGGAGCTGGGGCGCGGCGACGGAGAGGGAGTCGCGCGGGAAGACCTAAAAATGGAACGTACGAGGGGGAAGTGTACAAGGCCCCCCCTTAACCCGCGACAGGTGCATAGGTGTATGTGTCTGTGGCATCAGCACGCGTCAAGGTGTACGGGCAGTTGCGCTGAGGGGTGTTGTGTTAGTACCGGGCTGCAGTGAGAGTAGTGGTACTAATGCTCAGTTATATTATTATTAAGATTTTTTTACACAACAGGAGAGAGGAGAGATGGGTACCACCCGCTTCAGATTCAGAGACAACTGCACCGCACACGGTCTATTCGTGAAGACAACAGGATGATGATTCAAGACAACAGGATGATGATTCTCGACGATCCATGATCAGAGATGCGTTGGGGAGACAATGATACAGGAGGGTGCAGAGCTCTGGCTGTCGACAAGGGATATCGGTCAAACATGTCCGGTAGCCTTCTCGTGGAAGCGAGCCCGTTTAGCCCTCAAAACGTGCTATCCTCGATATGAAGATCCTCCTCGCAGGGGAGATCTTCCGCAGTCCACCTGTCGAACATGGCGAGGGCGGGATGCTTGAGGCTCTGTAACGAATGTCGGAGGGCAATGTCAAGTGCACAAGAGGCTGGCGCACCTTGTGACTCCGCCCTCGAGGACAATGGTGTTTGCGTAGCCAGCGGCAAGTAGAGCTCGCGCCGCCTTTTGAGCAGCTCCATGGTTGAACTCATCCGAAATTACGAGACGCGCATCTGGATCAAGCTGAAGTTCATTCACGGCACGGGCGACAAAGCTGTCGATGGGCTCAAGCGGTACGTTGTGAGCGCCATGTGGCCGCACGCTATTGAAGTCTTCGGCCCGGCGCACATCAACCATTCGGTGACGTGATTGCCATCCCACCTCGTACATAAGCTCAGCCACAAGCGCTGGAGCCAGAGGTGTTGGCGCCTGCCCGTCGCCCGATAGCAGTCCCCGCGGCCAAGGTGTCCGTGCGCTGCCCTCGTCCGAATGAGCCGCGAGCTGCTCTGAGACGCGCAGCTGGACCATTTGCGACAGTCTCACATTCATGTTTCCTCCAGCTACGTTGGTAGTTGGCCCGCCTACTGCCGACGACGAATCGGACGAGCTGGCGCACGTGCGCCAGGGAGACCGTCCTGTCCCTCGTGCAGCCAGGAGCAGGCACGTGCCGCCCACTGGCGCAGTCACCCGGAGGCGCCGTGAGGTGGCATGGCGTGAGAGCAGCCGCATCAGAGAGGGGGGGGGGGGGGGGGGGGAGGGAGAGAGGGAGGGAGGGAGGGGGAGAGAGGGGGGAAGAGAGAGAGAGAGAGAGAGAGAGAGAGAGAGAGAGAGAGAGAGAGGGAGGGAGGGAGGGAGAGGGAGAACCCGACACGCCAGGGTAGAGGTGTGTGAGGGCGCGGATTTCTCGCGTACGAACGAGGCGATCGTAGGAGGCAACCGACGGAGAAGACTCTTGGGAAGGAAGAGAGGTAGTCTACTCCCTAGAGGCGTGAGCTTCGTAGAACGGCCCGCGCCTTGTGAAGCGGCCCGCGACCTTGTTCCCCATGGCTGCCTCCGCACGGCCGCAACAAGTGTGAACACGATACACACTAGATGGCGTACCTCGTATGAATGAGAAGTGATGCGCGGCGAGCTCGCGCTCGCTCTCGAAGGATCGTCGGCCTCCCTCGCCCCAAGAGATGCCCCCAAGGGCACTCCCTACGCTGTGCAGGCACCCAGGCGTGCCTCGAGTCGGACAAGAGGAAGATCCTCGATGTGGCCGAGTCGACGGTGGGTCTCAGCAAGCTTAACGACCAAGTGCTCCACTTGATGCGGGGCTGGCTCTGGCTCGCTGGCTCGTGAAAGCAGGAAAGAAGCGTGCGAGCAGCCGCATCAGAGCGGGGGGGGGGGGGGAGAGGGCAAATTTTGCACCGTGCAAATCACAATTGGAAGTTGGTTTTTTTCTCCCCCACCCCCTGCCCCTGCCCTCCACAGCTGGCGCTAGGCGCTAGCGCGCTAGCTGCTAGCTGCTAGTTGGCATAACTCTAGCTCTTCGCACCAAAGATTTGGCGCTGGCAGACCACCGATAGCTGGCGCCAGCTACTGCCGCCAGTGATAGCTCCAATATCGGTGCAAGCTGGTTCGCTGTTGCCCCAACACTGATACCGCTAGGGGCTATGGGGTCAGGGGCCGTGAAACGGACGCTTATGAGCTGTGAACCTCGCCGTGTTACAGTTAAAGCCCCTTAGAGAGGACGGGCGGATGGGGAGTGAGGGAGAGGAGCGGCACTGGGCGCGCGAGAGCGAGAGGACGGGCCGCAGGGGGCCGGGGTGGGGCGGGGCGGGAGAGAGAGGGAGAGAAGGGGGGAGGAGGAGGAGGGGGAGGCGAGCGAGCGAGCGAGCGAGAGACTGGGAGGGTGAGGGAGAAGGAGGCTTGTGCGGGCCCTGGGGGCGCGCGAGGGGGGGGGGGGGCGCAGGGGGAACAGCGCGTGGGATTGCCGCAAGGGCTGCTTCCTACAATCTCGGCAGACACGTCCAATGGCCCTTGGGCTCGAGAGAGTGGTCCGATGGCTGCTCAAAGGGTGGTTCGGGATGGAGAGACACAACGTGCGGCACGCCAACCCCGCACGCGCACACACGCGTCCCCTCCTCTCCCTCCCTGCCTCTCTGTGCGGAGCTATCCAGACAGGCCCCCCACACTTGCTAACGTGCAGAGCCGCATACCGCGCAGGTGCGCCTCTCTGCGACACGCCTAGAGCTGCGCGAGCTCGTACTGGTAACCGACACCTTCAATCGCCTTCTTGCCACCGCGGGGATACAGCTGGTACTCGGCTCTATATCTTGCGTGCTCGTCGCAATGCCGTGGGCGTCGCCGCTGCCAAGTGGCTCGCGCGTGGAGATTCATGGGCTCCGGTCGACACTGAGGTGGCGACGAGCAGTCTCCACCAGCTGCAGTGAGCCGATCGATGACGGCGTCCCTTCTGGGTTGGGCGGAGCTGATGTTGAGGAAAGCATCGCACCAAGGGCCTCTCGAGGTGGTAGGGGCAGCGGACAGCCCAGATCGGGAGGGCAGGACGCGTCAAGGACCGAAGTGGACACAGCTGACTCCCATTATCTTGGAGCCGACCATTCGAGCGACCCAGCAAATCTTGCCGTTGCTGCAGATGGTGAATTAGAGGTTCGAGAAATGGAGGCGTCGGGCTTGACAGCGCTTGCGTCTCTTACGTTCCGCTTGCTGCGCTCCGTTGAGGTCAGCCTCCACGATTCATGCATGGCAATGGAGTGCTCTTCAGATGGGAATGCTGAAGACGAGCCTCCAATGGCAGATGTGCGCGGTACAGAGGTAGGTGCGGACGTGCGCGTGAGCAGTCTGAGTGGAGCTGGTGACGGGCTTCGGCCAGGCAATGTATGGGAAGTTGACGGCGAGGGAAGCGGTGAAGGGTGCGAGGAGGACGAGGTGTACGACGATGTAAGGTTGGAAGACGAGGAGGACGAGGAATCGCCGGTGGACGACGGTGAGGAGGCGGGCGATGTGGATGATACACCCGCAGGTGTAGCCGGGGTATCTTTCAGCGGGCCTTCCGCCGCAAGTTGTGTGAACTATGCTTCTACGTCTGATCCGCGTCTCGAGCTCCATGTGAGCTGGCTCATGATGCGTGAGACGGGTCTAGCTCCGGCATCGGGCTTGGGATCCCCGACGGCTTCGTCGACGCATTCAATTCCTAGCCCAGAAGCGCGCGATGGACTCTCTCGCGTGGTACGTTTTCGTGGAGTGCGCCTTGTCTTGGCCGGCAGTGGCGACGAGGAGGGGTTCGAATACAGTGCTGGATGCAGCAAAGGTGCAGGTGAAAGTGTCTCGGGGATGAACCCCATCGAAATTGGTCAGATTGGCCACGACGATGAATCCGAGGATGGCTTCTTGGCTATGCATTTGGTCCGTGCAGGCATCATTGATGACAGGCCAAGCACCAATCTAGCGCGCTCGGGACCCTCGCATCATAGTGTGGGCGACGGCGACGAGGCCAGTTGCATCGGTCCATCTATCACTGCTGAGGCCTCCATACGCTCGCTACAGCTCCTCCTCTCTCCGTCACAACTGCGGGATGCACTCTTGGTCATCACTCCGCCCGCCTTGCACGAAACCACCACAGCAACGAGTAGCTCTCCAAGTAAGTCCTCATTCAATGGAGCCTCTCCTGTGATGCGCAACGTAAGGGCTACTCCGTCGGCCAGAGGAACAACCAATGGAGCATCGACAGGTGATAGAACCGTGAGAGGAAGCATGTATCGAATCGCATCGTTGATCAGCCGCATGCAAGCAGAAGCGGCCGCCGATGCATCAAGGAGCTACCAGAAGCCATCAGAAATCCCGCGTGGCCTGGGAGTGAATCAAACGCCACGCGTTAAGGCGGGAGTTCCAGTCCGTCAAAGCAGTGGCCCGTCCGTTCCGGTGAATGACACAGAGGGCCGCTTGGTGAGTCCTGTTGGCGGTGGCCTGACCTTGCAGTTGACTCTCCGCGTGCAGCACACGCAACTCGGCCTGCTCTTACGACCTAGCAGCACGCTAGCCAAGGATAGCGCAGGGCAGAGCTCGCCGGGCCAGGAGAGTGACCAGGGCCACGTTCTCGTGGTCGCAGCAGCGCGTTCTACGATCAATTGCTCGATGCGTCAAGCGGAGACCGTCATGGCGTGTTCGACCGAAGAGGATGTAATGAACTGGCAGGTGGATGTCGTACAAGACCACGCGTGGTTCGAGATCTCCGAGCACCTCCTCACACCTGCTTCCGTGCGCCGGCATAACGCAGCTACCAAAACAATGCAGATGCTTCCCCACCTCGAGTGCCGTCCAATCGATACTTTGGCAACCCCGGATGCTCAGTTCGCAAGCGGTGGATTCTGCTCTCGCCTGCAACAACGACTTGCCTCCTCTAGCGAGGAGGATACACCGCTCGTTTTACTTGGATTCGCCAGCGAAAATATCCCTGGCGGCGGTCTGCGTGGCTTGCGATGGCGAGATAAGATGAATCGGTGCGACGAGTGGAGTGTCGGCAAGCAAGGCACAGCGGGCGCACCAAAGTTGCATGTGCGCATCAGCACAAGGCCAGCTGACACGCGACAATCAAGCGATAGACCCGTGGGCGAGGACTCAATGAAGGCAGCTAGAGGAGCGCAAGAAGTCGAGCCGCTTCTTGGCGCACCCTCCTACGCGTCGGAGGAGAAATCTCCTCACAACACAGATGGTCGCCCCGCTGGACGTGATTGCACAATTCGAGTGGAGATGGCGCAACTTTGCATCCTTTTAGCGCCACCTTCGCTTGCTCGTACTACTCGTGTGTTGACTGCTATGGCCGAAGCCGCGGCTCCGCTCTCCACGGACCATCAGAGCGAGCTCACGGCTACAGAAAGCAAATCCGAGGCCAGTATCGAGGGCGCGAGGACGACGCTGCGGACGCAATTGGACGCTCATGCTTCTGCTGTGTGGCTATCATTCCCGCAGGGCGAGCAACATTCGTCGCACGCCATGGAGCAATGCAGCGGGCAAGACGGTGCGTCACCACCGCTGCTCCTGCGCGTGGCCATGCCACTTGTCCACTGGGCAGCGGACGGCAGCACTCTTTCTCTTGAATGCGGGAGTGCGGCTCTCTGGCGCTTGGGAGCCGATAACGAGGCGTTCGGAAATCATGAAATCTCACATGGCCAAGGGGATCAGAACGCACGTCAAGCAGAGTGTCAGCAAGTGGAAGCATGGTATCGACGCCTTGGCGCCACGACAGTACCGTTGGGCAGGCCTGTGAGCTCTGCGCCACCTTTTCCCATGGTCGCGCTCTGGTCAAATCGGAGCGAGACGAGTGCACGACAATGCCGGCTATCGCTCGATCTTGTGCATGTATGCAAAGCTGACGTGCCACAAGGAGACCGTCCGCTAGCAAGACCATGGCTCAGAGGTTCTGTTGCACATGGCGCAGTCTGCATAACACGCGCTGATTACGTGCAAATGGCATCTGGCCCCGCTCCCTCGAGCTCTGGGGCCGTTCCATCTGAGGCATGTCATGGAGATGCAGATACATCACATTTCCAACAGCAAACATCGTCGCCGATCGCTATCGCGAATGCACGTGCCACACCGGTATCAACGATGGAGCTCGACATCTCAGATGCCTCTATATTTGTTGTCATGCCTGCAACCCAGGACAAGGCGTCGATTTCCAGTGCTTCAGAATGCGGGTGGTGGTGGGAGGCAGCGCTTTCACAGGCCGCGCTTCGTGCAGTGAGCGGTAGCGAGCGCAGCTATACGCTTACAGCGCGCACCTGCTCTCTCGAGACGAGCGGCCCTAGAGATCCATCAACGAGCGGAGTGGAACCCACTTCTTCTTCGGCGACGATTGGCGGCGACAGCCCGCTACCGCTGCTCTCAACTGTGTGTGAGGCTGGAGGTCGACGGTCACATACGCTCGGAGACGACCAGGGACGGAACGCCCTCGAAGTTTGCGTCGTTACTCCTGTCCTCGATACTCCAAGTAGGGACGATAGCGAGGCGGAGCTCGGGGCGCCCATGGAGCGAACGAGCTGCGGTGGGGATTGCGGAGGCTATGCTATTGGACCTACAGTTTCTGTGATGCTCGAGGGCGTAATGTATGACAACCAGCTGCGTGGCGTCCCATTAGAAAGCGCCGTTGCTGAACTGATGGCATTCCTTGCTCCACCTACGGATGTGCCGTACCCATCTGAGGGCATGGCCGTCACTCAGGAAACGATTGGACTCGTCAAGCTGGACACGTCACCGGCACAATGGCGACTATACGTGCACGTCAGGGACTCGCTAATTCAGCACATTCCAACCGGGGGAAGCACATCGTTTGGCCTCCAGGCGTCTAATGACGAGGTGCCGCCGGAAGCAATAGTGCCATATGCTTGGTTGCTTTTAACGGGTTTGACTCTCGATGTTCGCTTTGGCCAGTCTCGTTCGGAGCCCGCATCTTCTGATGCTTCCGCTGCGGGAGCAACATCGGTAGAGTTGGTGATACACGCAGCAGAACTATTCCTCGGGCGTGAGGCCACCCTGCGACCGGCTTTGCCCGTCTCAGCCGGTCCAGGGGCCACGCCTTTGGTAGTGACCATCCCCGCGGCAGGCGTCGACGCTGGCATGCCTCTCAGCGGTCTCACTGGGGGACAGCTAGACAAAGCGCGCCGCTCATGCAAGTCCTTTGCCATTGATGGAGTCTCTCCCTTACTGCTCGCCCTTCGCGCTCAGCTACAACGGTCGGAAGCCGTGCGAGTAGCGTACGCGACGCGGCTGATGGTGTCCTGGCAGCTGTGCGGAGAATCTACCCAGTCGCAGATCACAGTCTCAAATGATGAGCTACACCTTGAGACGGCAACAGATACCACCGATGCGCTCCTGTGCCTTAGTTCAGACTTGGGATGGAGCCTTGGCACGCCGGCACCCAAGAGTTACGAGAGCGATGTTCAGGAAGTCATGACCGCTCCTTCCATGGTGGAGGTGGCGGAGCAGAGCGCCGCCTTCGGTAGGGCCAAGCGAGCGGTCGTCTCGCCGGCTGCGCCACTCCACGGAACGTCGCCAAACCGGTGCCCGTCAGATGTGGTGCTTTCTCGGTCGGGTTCGACACGGGTCTCCACACCTGCGCCGCTCGTCACGAGCATCGGCCACCATTCATTGATTAGTGGTGGTGTGGGGGCTGCCTGCCAACAAGCACCGTGGCTCGATTGTGGGGCACCTCAGCCGCCAATAACGCATTCTTCTACTACACCAGCTGACTCTAAGAGGCTGCAGGAGCGTAGTATCCCGCCTCCCGAGACGTCGAACTATTCCTCGTCCGCTCCTCGAGCGGCCTTCTTCGGTGGCAGACTGCAGATCATTGACGAATACTCGGGCGCCCCAGCGCACAACGCACGCTATGCTCCTTCTGCTGGGCCATCACGTGCAGCCGTGTCCAACGTCGATGGTGGCCCAGGGAGCACGGGAGCCGGCTGTGATGCCGCAGTTCGAAAAGTCCACGGCCCTTCCGCTGAGGTGGATGGTCGCGGGGATCTCGATGCCTTTGATATGTTGCCAGCTGGCGTGCTCGGATTTGAGACGCACCATTGTGGTGGCATCCTATCACTCGGCATGGACAAGGGCGGGCTCGGGCCGAGCCGACCTCCACTCGAGATCCTGACTGCGCCAACAAGCGCCACATGCGCAGCGTTGACAGCTACAACGGACTATGAGGAGGAGTTCGGCGCTCATCGCTATACTAGCGCAATGGCTTGTGGACCTGGTTTGACCTTGAGGGCACCCGTAGGTAGCACTTCCTCAAGCCTGACTGCAAGCGACACCTGTGCGTATGGCGAGAACACGCCTTGTTCTTCAGCTGCAATGGTGCGCTCCACGGGAATTCCACGCGCGTCGGCGACGGCAACCGCCGAGCCCACCCCTGTCGGTTTTGGACCTATTGCGCCAGCTCCGGGTAGTGCTCGCTGGCTTGGAGATGGCAAGCCGCCCGTGATCGATGAAGCGTACGTTCCGATGTATCTCCCAAAGACTTCGCCGCTAATGCAGCTCGAAGACAAGGGCTTGAGGCGTCGCTTGTCACAGCGCTTGACGCTCGACAATGTGAACCTTCGCTGGACAATGAGAGCCGGATCAGGTTGGGATGGCCATGTGGCAAGCATTACAAGAAGCGATCTCGGTGGGGCGGTTGCTCGCAGGCTCAGCAGCTCCATGCCACCATGCTTGGAGCTCGTTCTTCTAAAGTTCGCCTGCGAATACGACATCTTCGACTCCACGTCCGACCTCAGTGCTCCTAGCAGCTGTCGCACGGGTAAGGGAAATCGGTCGACGCAACGCAAGGCGGCTACTGAAGCGCTTGAGTGGCGCTTGCACGTCACCCTCGGTCGCCTCGAGTTGATCGACGCGCTCGATCCTCACAGCGTGCTGAATGGTGGCGTCCTACATCGATTCTTGTCCCCTGACGACGACTCTCCCCGTCCCAAGGAGCACACTGCATTCCTAGCGTTTGCTCTCTCGCAATGCGATGGCGAGATTCGCATCCGCGCTCGGGTACAGCCGATTAGACTGTGTGTCTCTCAAGCATCACTTGGATTCGCCATTGCCTTCGCTCAGGCTGCCGCAGAGTCGGCAGCGGCCGCAGAGTATCGAGCTACGGCAGCTGCCACTGCTGCGGGAAGGTTGCCCCCACCGGCAGAGCCGATGCAACTCATGATAGAGCTGTGTGACGTGCGTCCACTTTACATGCGCATCGACTTTTTGGTCACGTTTTCCAGCTTTGCCTCACTCTATCACACCATTGGCACTGGACACAGCCCCACTACAAAACAGCTCATCAACTTGATCCCAGTGTCGGACGTCTGCATCACTCTAGGTGCGCCTTTACGCTGGCCTGCCCCGTGCCGGCCGCACACGATTGGCCGAAATGCAGCTTTTCGCCTGCGCTTTCCTTTGAGACGCACACCTTCGTTGGTCGTCTCACTTTCTCTGCTCGCTTACATTCCACTTCCAACGTGGTCAGGGCGGCTGCGTCTTCGTGGTCTCACGTCCTGGGAAGCTCTTGAGGCGGCAGTGCTATCTGAATGGCAGCCTCAGCTCCTTGCCCAACTCCATCGATACGTTGCTGGTGTCACCCCCTTGCGGTCTATGGTGAACGTCGCGTCAGGCCTCCGCGAACTCCTCCTCGCTCCTCTCCGCCCGTCGCCACTGCGCGGCATCCGGTATGGTAGTGGTGCACTCGCCACGTCTTTGCTAGAGGAGTCGCTTGGCCTCACTGCTCGCGTGCTTTCCTTCACGCAGCTCATGCTCGAGCAACTCGATTCCGCACTTGGGGAGGCCTCCGTGGTCCACGCACCCCTCCGTCGAGCCATCGCACAAGCGAATGCCGTGGTCGCCGAGCCGAGAACCCATGCCTTGAAGGAGTACACCACGCACCTAGCTAGGCCAAGCGAACAATGCTGCTTGCAATAAGTCACATACGCCTCATTCCCGTCGATGGGAATCTCTGAGAAGTTGCGAGAAAGCCCTGAGAAGTCGCGACACTATGGCCTGACGAGAGACCGCTTCCGGGCCCGACGAACAATCATAGCTAGAGCAGCACGCCCGTCCAGGCTTTTGGAATTCCATCCCGCCCTCCCTCGTCCGGCTTCCCCGCCACGTCGGTTCTACGCCCTAGGAAAATACCCGGTGGTAGGTTGTTGCTTTCGTTTCCTTTGACTAGTGTTTGGTTCGCTTGCTCAGTCGCTTGCTCAAAGTCATTTATTCTCATCGCATTTCACCTTGGAAATTTTGGTGGCGTTGTTGGATGCGGCTTCTCTGGTTTTTGTTGTCGTGCATTTGCAATATCTCAAAGTCGAGACTCAAGAAAAAACATTTGAAGATTCTAGGCTACACCTACTACGGGACATGTTATCTGCTTGCTCAACTAAGTTTATGATTGGTTGACCCGTGGGGGGGCACAACCCCCCCTCTCTCCACTCCCCTATGCTGTGGGCTGGAGGGTGAGCGAGGAGGGAGGAGGGAGGGCAGGCAGGAGCCTTCTCTCTCTGGTAGGTCGGTGAGAGGGAGAGGGGGGAGGGGGGGGAGGAGGGGGGGGGGGGGGGAGAGACCAAAAGACCAGACCGGATGTTTACGTTAATGTTATCGTCGTATACTGTAATAATCCCACGGTCCCAAGGGGGTGCCGCCCCAGGGTTCCCGCCCGTCCTCCGCGCCCCGAGTTCCCCCGCGGAAAGAGTGAGCGCACGGCGTGCACCTTCATGGAAGTTGCTATGCGCACGCACGGTGCCCCCGCGGGGGTACCGATGCACATCGCGCCGTGCCCATGCACGGCGTGCACAGTGTGATTGCAAGTCATCACACGTACACGTGCTCCGTGAGAAATATCTCTTAAACTGCACGTTTACGTAGTTGTCGGCCTTAGACAACTAAGTTTATACTTAGACGCGATGGAGCGCGCCGCCGCGACTCCCCTCCCCTTCGGGCCCCCCGCCGAGGGCGCCCCCCCAGTGCCCATGGAGCAGCCGCTGTCGAAGCGGCCGCGTCCGCCCACCGAGGCCGAGCAGGTGCGTGCGACTCCGGTCGCGCCACACGGCCCGTGGCCCCGGCCACACTATCCATGGCAGCCATGCTGGCCTCCCCCATGGGGGGCAGCAGGCTGCTGGCAGTACCCCATCAATGCCAGGCTCAAACAGTCACCATTCCATTGGGCATGCCTTATGGCAGAGGCCCCTCTCGCCCTGGCAAGGGCCGCGCTGCTCCGGCAGCGCGGCCCACGGCCGGGTGGCCCTTATGGGCACAACAACACACACCCCATTGCTGCAAGCAACATACGCTTCAAAGGCACCTCCTCAGACACACTCCAGCACACGCACAAAACACACGCTCACGCCCCCCTTGGGGACAGCAACAACAACGCGCCCCCACCCTATGCCCCCACGCTCGCAACTCTGACTACTATCATCCCCGCCCACGCCTCACAGGACCAAGATTCAGACAATGAAAACGAAATCACAGACTCTGACGCCACTTTCGAACTCTCGTTCGATCAAACCGGAGACATCATCCTCCAGGACACGACGGCGTACGCCGCCATCGTCGAGCTACTCCTTGAACTCGAGGGCGTAGACCCCGAGCCAGACTTCTGGGCCCGCTCAGCGAGGGGCCCGTGGCACATAGCGGTCAACGAAGATTGCGCTCAACAATTCCAGGCCAAATACGGGGACCACACCACCATCCGCGTCCTAGCCCAAGATCTCCCCGTGCGCATCCGCATCGAATCCATCGACGAGAAGATCAACAAAAAGGGCACCTCCTCACGCAAGGCCCTCTACGAGGCGCTTCAAGATGTCGCAGCCCACATCGTAGTCGAGGCGGAAGGCCTCGCGCAAGCCTCGAAAATCACCTTGAGCGCGCTCGTCAAAGCGGTCGAGTCGCAAGGCCTCACCTTCCTGAAGGGAAACCGGGAGCGCATGAAACTTGAAGGTGAGTCGGGCACCTTTGTATCGAAAGTAGCCCACTCAACCCGCTGGCACCTATACGTCTCCGCGGCGCAAGGAACCTTCTTGTCGGGCAACTTTCCACGTAAAATCGTGCTCAACATAGACAACAAAACGGTGCCAGTTAATTACGCCGTCCGAGCATGCAAACCGATCGCCATGCCCCCGAACATCCAATCCCCCCACAAGCTCATGATCCACGGGAGCAGCAAAGGGTGCAAGGGCTGGCGCCCGGAGGTAGCCCTTGGCCTCTCGCCGATACACCGCATCTGCGAGTGCGACGCCGAAGCAGCTAAACGCAGGGAGCGCAACGAGTCGCGTAAGATTACTCCCCGCCCGAAGCGGCACACGAGGCACTTGGCAAAGCCCCTCCCAAACCGTGCGCCCGCTTTTCGCAAGGCCTTTGCCTGCGCAACAAGCGCGGGGTGCGCTGCAACCTTTCGCACGAAATTCCTGGCGCATGGATAAACAACAAGTGCACGATTCGCTGCCATCTCCACCCCCATAAGAAGATCGCGGGAGTCTGTCTGAACGGCCCGACATGCCTCTTCCTCCACCAAGAGTGCGCAGCGGCCCTACTTGCAAAGCTGATCGCGACGGACCGCGATGCGGCCCGCCCCCCTCACCATAAACTCACGTTCGACTCCACCCTCGGATACCCAGGTGAAGGGCCGGTCCGGGTCGCGACCTACAACATCAACGGCACCAAAGGCGGCAGATTAGCCGCGGTGCTGTCTCAAGCGCGTAAGGCGGGCGTGGACATACTCCTCCTTCAAGAGCTACACGCTTACGAAGACGGCTCGCATCCCCGTTCTCATAGAACGGCGAACCTCCTAGGCTGGCATTGGTTTGCCTCGCCGGGAGAGCTAGTGGACCCGGCAAGCGGAGTCGCGATTGCGATCCGCGACGCGTGCGCCAGGATAATCCCTAGAGTAGACTCAGTAGCTGAAATCATAAAAGGGAGATGCATAAAGTTAGACGTCGAGATAGACGAAAAACTATACCGGATCATCTCCGTGTACCTAAGCGCTAGCCCGGGGCCGCGAGGCACCCAGATAGAAAAACTGCGCCAAGACCCGCACGTAATGCAAAGTGTCACCACCCCAACCCTGATGGGGGGCGACTTCAACTGCGTAGAAAACGTAGAAGCCGACACGGCAGGCTCGGGGCCGACACCATACGCCAACGTACACGGCAATAAGTGGGGAAACATAATGAGAAACGCCGGGCTACAAGACACACATCGGACCATGAAACTAGGACCGAAAACGGGGTATACCCGCCTAGCACACACCATACACACGAGGATAGATCGGCTTTACCATAGCCGAGACACCGACAGATTCCAATGGCACAAAATGGGGCCTAGTCCGGACCTATTCACCGGGAAGGCGGCCTCCGATCACCTTCCGCTGCTAGCGGCATTCGAAACGCCGAGCTACAATCCAAACCGCAACTACGACCTACCTATAGACGCCGAGATCATCCGAGAAGAAAATACCATGAGAGTGGTCGAACTCCTCCTCCGCAGAGCGGAAACCAATGCGTCAAGAGGCGGCGACCTAGCCGAAGAGTGGGCCAGCGCAAAGGCGCTCGTCGCCACATTCCTGAGGGAGGAGACACGGGTCAGGAGAACGCCCACCATCCAGTCTACTCTGGAAAGATCAATTGTGACTCTCAACATAAAACTGATCAAAAAAGGCCCAGACGCGAACCTTACGCGGGAGATCGCGGAAGCCAACCGAAAACTAGCGGACGAGCGCGGAAGGACGCCCTTAAGGCACCTTCCCTTGTACGCCAAACTCCGCCAAGAAGACCTCCACTCTAAGGAATTCTTCCGAAAGCTCAAACAACAAAAATGGAACGGGAACATCAAAGAGATATACAAGACCAATGACTGGAACAACCCCATGCACGCCGACACGACACACTTAGATGAAACGCAGGGGAAATTGTTGGCATGCGCACGCACGGCGTCTCCGCGGGGGAACCGATGGTGCCCATGCACGGCGTGCACATTGGTGCAAGCGTGCAAGCAAGTCATCCCCGCGAGAAAAAAGTTGTTATGCCTACGCACGGCGCCCCCTAGTAGGCCCCTAGTCTTTCGTTTAATTTTAAATATTGTTGTATAACTGTAGACATTTGATCGCTCAATTCGACTGATGCCCCACAATTGACGGAACGACACCTGAGAGAAGAACGAGACCTGTGGGTCGGACGCTCTAGGCCTTCTTCTTCCCATCGCGCCAGTTGCGGAGGTCGATGAGCCAGTAGAGTCTATTGAGGAGGTCGAGACCGCCCACGCGCTCGCTCTTACCGAGGACAAGGAAGCGGAGGAGAACGACGAGAAGACGGTGAAGGAGGAGGGAGAGAAGACGGCTGCGTCCGACGCACCAGTCGGAGAAGTCTTCACTCCGTTGGAGGAGGCCGCGCAGCTGGAAGAGGCCGGTGCGCCTCGTCACCGTGCGCTTGCTGTGCGTCCTTGAAGCAGCCTTATGCGCGATGTGCGTCCTTGGGATTGGCGGCGCCCTGCGTCTGCTCGACGCGGCGCTCACGAGTCTGGAAGGGCTCCTTGGCGGACTGCGCCTTCGAGGACTTGCTGTGCGCTCGCTCGGATGCCTCGGGCTTGCAACTTTCGCTCCCGCGTGACCCAAATTTCGGTCAAAATTGTTATGTCGATGATGGACCCATATTTTATTTTAAAAACAATCTCGAAATTCTCGCCGGAGCCAAGGTGCATGCATGGCTCGTCCGGTGTCCGGTGTACTTTATGTGGCCAGGCAGGGATGCTAGCCAACAAGACCCTTCTACAAGACTACTCTACCATTTTACTACTAAACGGGTCTCAAGACTCGCTCGTCGCGATTGGCGGGAAATCAGTCATCTAGCCTTTTCTGTCTCATTCTTACATATTCAACGCCCCTGCTCCTCTCTCCTTCTCCTCTCCCCCTCTTGCACTCCTCCGCGCTCTCTCTACCGGGCATCCCCTCTCCGCTCGGCCCACCGCTCTCGCCCCCTCTCGCCCACTTCTATCCCTTGCTCCTTCCCGAATGGTGCAGCTCTCTCGGCCGTGGCCAGACAAAACGACACCGCGCTCTGTGGCGCCCGATCTCCCTGGGCAGGCCGCCGTCGGCTCGCTGCCCCTCGACAGCTGCCCTCAGAACATCCTCGACTCCGAGGTAAGAGAGAGGATGACATGACGGGTAGAGGGAGAGCGGCGAGCGGCAGAGGGGAGGGATGCCCGGGCCATCCGCCAGATTGTTAAATGGACCGAGGCCACCAGCGGCACAAGTGTCGGCCGGGGGGAGTGCAAGGCCTCAACACAACGGTGGCCTGAACACCACGCATCCTCTCCCGCTCCTGTCTGCCATTGCAGGAAGAGGTGATGATGGGGATTGATGAGGCGGGGCGTGGCCCGACACTTGGCCCGATGGTATACGGTTCTGCCTTCTGCCGCGTGAGCGACACGGCGAGGTTGAAGGGCATGGGCTTTGCGGACTCAAAGACGCTTACTGAGGCGAAACGTGAAAGTCTTTGGAGCGAGCTGCAGCAGGCAGGCTTTATTGGGTGGCGGATCCGTGTCCTCCACGCGCAAGAAATCTCTGCGGGGATGCTGCGGCGATTCAAACCATACAATCTCAACGCAATGTCACACGATGCGGCGATCGGACTCGTGCAGCAGGTGCTCGACTTGGGTGTCAATCTGCGGTACCTCTATGTTGACACCGTGGGCGATGCTGATGTGTATCGAATGAAGCTCGAGGCCATCTTCCCGAATTTGCAGATCACAGTCGCCAAAAAAGCCGACTCCCTTTTTCCCATTGTCTCGGTGAGGCGCTTCCCGATCACTGCCTGTGAACGTGCGCATTGGCATGGATTGACTATCTCCGTCTGCGACTGTTGCATGTTCTCAGGCTGCCTCCATCTGCGCCAAAGTGCCGCGAGATCGGATTCTGGCGTCATGGAAATTTGAGGATGAACGGGCGTGCAATGACTACTCGTGGGGTTGTGGTTACCCAGGTGAGCTTCCTTCGATAACGCGGAGGCTTCGCGCAGTCCGTTGTTTTCCCGTAACCTCATGTGTGCATCACCTGATGACGACCAGGTGACAAGGAAACAATTCGCTGGATGAAGGACAACCTTCACCCCCTCTTCGGTTGGCCGAATGTCTGCCGTTTCTCATGGGGCCCTGCGCTTGAAGTCCTTCAGAAGAATCCCAGGCAGCATGGCGCCATTGAGGTTCGTTGGCCCGATGATGAAGATGCCTCCAATTCGCAGCAGCGAAGCGCTATGGAGGCATTCCTTGGGAATCGTAAGCGGGTGCCCACACAAAAGCATCCTATCTTTACTGAAGCGAGTCTCCTCCCGGTTGATGCTTGGTGAGATGGTGAACGTTTTGCAGCCTTGGCGCTTCATTGCTATTGCCTCCTAGTGTGCATCAACGATTGTGCGACCTGTGCACGGCCTGTCTGTGGCGATCCAAGTAAGATCTCTTGTGGACTGCTGAAGGCACGGTGATGGCAGCCAAGTGCAGATGATGCGCATTTTTGCATCTTCTGCCCTTTGCATCTTCAAACACACGCGTATACACGTGTTTTTTTGGTGCTGATGCGCTATTTTGTGTCGGTATTGGTATCCCCTCTCCGCCTTTCGCCGCCCGCCGTCCCTCTCTTGTGCTAGCGCTCGTTCGCTCTCCCCCGTCTTCCTCCATTGCGCAACGCATCCCTCGCCTTAGTCACCAGGCTGCTGGTTTGCATGAGCGTGGGTGGCCCAAGTGCTCGTGGAGGTGGAGGGATCGCATCAAACGGAAGAAAATTCTATGCCTCGCACGTGGCCTTGCCTATGCCTAGCCCTAGCCTGGTTTAATTATAACGTATGTTGAAGCCACCCGCAACCTGCCTTGCGGCCACTCCCCTCGTGCGCTACTTAGGGGCTCGGGTCGTGGGGCCAGTGCAGGGGCGAGCGGCGTGCTCTAGCCCCAAGTGGTCTAGTTCTCATCTTCCCCCTGCGCCACTAAGAATTAAGAAGGAGCAACCTGAGTGAGGTCCAGAAATTTTTCACGCCCCCGTCCCCCGATTACGGTATGAGGTATGAAACTATACATAGTACAACGCATCCACAATTTGGAGGATCGACCGGCAACTCGCCGGCCCTCATTTCAGGGACTCCTCCCTTTGCGCACACGTCCGGGTGCAAATTAATAATATTAATAATAAATAATGTTATATCCTAGCCAACCCCACTAGCTAATTGGACACAACTTTTCAGCCCCGGACTCCCGCCATGCCTGACGAGCCAGGTGTCCGCGTGGTACCGGGGGGAGAGGGCATTGCCTCCCCCCTCGGTATTTGTCCTCCCCCCAGTGCATGCACCGGCCCTGCGCACCCCAGCGCGTCCTCTCCTCGAGGCCACGCTGGGGGAAACCCCTTTCGGGTAAAACAACGCAGGGGGGGGGGGGGCACTCGTGAGTTCAGGGGTCCAGAGCACTAATCTCCCTCGCCCGAGCGAGTGGCCGCGGCGAGCCGCGGCCCTTCCCTCCTGGCTCTGGCAGCCCCATTCTTCTTTTACCTAAACGAGGCAAGAAGATACGTTAGCACCGGAGGGGGGAGCTGCCGCTCCCCCCTCCCCTCTCTCTTCCCTCTTCCTCCTCTCTTCCCTGCGGCGGGGGCCCATGGCGCGCGCCTGCGGCCCCACTTCAGGTCCCCAGATGGCCAGCAGGGGCCTGGGAGCACAGCTCAGGGGGCAGGTGAGGCTGGGGCATGGCCCTGGCCCCTCCTGCCTCTCCCTCGCTGGCGCTCCGCGCCCCTGCAGGTCGACAGGAGCTGGCTGGGGGTTCCTGATCAGGGGGGGCCAGGGGGAGGAGGGGCTGGTCAGAGAGATGGGCAGGCCACGACGGGCCAGGGCGGGCGAGTCAGGCGGGCCTGTGGGGAGAGGAATGGGTCAGCAGAGCTGTGTGCTCCTGGCAAGCCATCAGGCGTGCCAGGAGAGTGAGTGGTTCCTCCCCCATGGCAGGGGAGGAGTGGAGAGAGAGGGGGGCTCGTGCCCCCCCATGGGCGAACTAAGTATAAACTTAGTTGCACACGTCCGGGTGCAAAACTTTTGCGTGAGGGTGCAACCTGAGGTCCAGTTTTCATTGTTCCACCCCATTTTAGTAGATTAAAAAAACCGACGCCCACACTCAGGAGGGTCGAACCGCAAGCAACCTTGGCCTCGCTCCGAGGCGGCGGCGGGTCGCCCGCCCCCGAAAGTCCTGGTCCTGGCACCTCCGTCAGCATGCGCGCCAAGAAGTCGTTGTGGCCCTTGATCGCCTCGAGCTCCGCCGCCATCGTCTCCGCCTCGGTCAACTCCGTGTTGGCGTCGCCCGTCGGGCTCTTCATCATCTTGGCCATCTTGCCCACGCACAGGAGCCAGACCAAGATTTCGATGAACACATGACAGACACTGACGCCAACTTTGACCTCTCCTTCCATCAAGACGGCGACTTCGTACTCCACGAAACGGCGGTCTACGCCGCCATAGTGGAGCTTCTCCTTGAGCTTGAGGGCGTCGACCCTGAGCCAGACTTTTGGGCGCGCTCAAACAGGGGCCCATGGCACATTGCGGTCAACGAGGATTGCTCGCAACAATTCCAAGCAAAGTACGGAGAGCGCACCAACATTCGCGTCCACGGCACGGACGTCGCCGTACGAATCAAGATCGAATCGATCGAGGGCAAGATCACCAACAAGGGCACCTCGACTCGCAAGGCACTCTACGACGCGCTCCAAGATGTAGCAGCCCACCTGGTCATCGAGGCGGAAGGCCTAGCGCAAGCGTCCCAAATCACCTTGAGCAGCATGGTAAAAGCAATCGAGAGCAACGGATTCACTTTCCTGAAGGGCAACCGCGAGCGCATGAAACTCGAGGGAGAATCAGGGACCTTTGTCTCCAAGGTGGCTCATACGGCCCGTTGGCACCTCTACATCTCAGCGACGCAAGGTAACCTCATGAACGGCAACTTCCCGCGCAAGCTGCTGCTCTCGATCGACGGAAAAACAATCCCCATCAACTACGCCATCCGAGCGTGCAAGACCCTTCAGATGCCCCCCGCCATGCAATCACCTCACAAGCTCATGGTGCACGGCTCCCTCAAGGGTTGCAAAGGATGGCGCCCAGAAATGGCCCGCGGGCTCACGCCAATGCACCGCCTTTGCGAGTGCGAGGCGGAGGCCGCCAAACGCAAGGAGCGCAACGACTCGTGGAAGACCACACCCCGTCCCAAATCCGCGCACGAGGCGCTAGGCAAAGCCCCTCCCAAGCAATGCGCCAGGTTCACCCAGGGCATCTGCCTCCGCAACAAGCGCGGGGTCCGCTGCAACCTCTCCCACGAGATCCCGGGCGCGTGGATCGACAATAAATGCACGATCCGCTGCCGCCTCCACCAGCACAAGAAGCTCGCAGGGGTCTGCCTGAACGGCCCGACGTGTCTCTTCCTCCACCCGGAGTACGCGCTAGCATTGACTGCGACGCTTGCCCTGACCACCCAAAGTGCGAACACCCCCCGCGGCCGAAACTCAAATTTGACTCCACCCTTGGATACCCAGGTGAAGGGCCCGTCCGCCTAGCGACATACAACATAAACGGAACTAAAGGCGGCAAGCTAGCCGCAGTTCTGTCTCAAGCGCGCAAGGCTGGTGTAGACATCCTTCTTCTTCAAGAACTCCACGCATATGAGGACGGCTCTCACCTCCGTCAACATAGAACAGCGTCCCTCCTCGGATGGCACTGGTTTGCTTCTCCGGGAGAGCTAGCGGACTCAGCGAGCGGAGTCGCGGTGGCGATCCGCGACTCATGCAGCAGAGTAACCCCTAGAGTAGACACGGTAAATATCATTCTAAAAGGGAGATGTATATCAATCGATGTAGACATAGACGGAAAACTTTATCGTATTATCTCAACATACTTAAGCGCTAACCCGGGCTCACGAGGAGCGCAGATTAAGAAACTAATACAAGAGCCTACATTGTCGCAAACCACCACCACACCAACGCTCATGGGGGGCGACTTCAACTGCGTGGAAAACGTCACGACAGACACGAAAGGACACGGACCGACGCCATACGCGAACACCCACGGAGACAAGTGGAATGCCCTCGTCAGAAAAGCCAAACTTAAAGACGTGCACCGAACGATGAAACTAGACCCACACACGGGATACACACGACTCTCACACACCATTCACACGAGGATAGACAGAATATACCACAGCACAGCGACGGACTCGTTCCAATGGCACAAGCTAGGACCTAGCCCAGACCTATTCTCGGGCAAAGCCGCCTCCGATCACCTACCACTCCTAGCCGCCTTCGAAACCCCACATTATGTCCGTAACCGGCATTACGACTTGCCCATAGACCCGAAGATAATAACGGAAGAGGGAGCCGTCAAGACAGTAGAACTATTGCTCAAGAGGGCGGACGCGAGAGCGAAAGCCAACGGAGACCTAGCCGGAGAGTGGACACAAGCGAAAGCACTCATAGCGGCTTTCTTAAGGGAAGCAACGGCCGCACGCAAGACACCCGCCATACACACCACGCTCGAAAGGAGAATTGCCGAACTCAATATCCACCTCATCAAGAAGGGCCCGGACCCTAACCTCACGGAGCGAATAGCGAAAGCAAACCGAGAGCTCGCGGAAGAGCGAAGACATTTCCCGATAAGACACCTCAAACTACACGAACAAATCCAACAAGAAGATCTCCACTCCAAAGAGTTCTTCAGAAAACTCAAACAAAAGAAATGGAAAGGAGCCATAAGCGAACTCTACAAGACGAAAGATTGGGAGAACCCACGGCACGACGAACGCGTGACGGTTACCTCGGACGCGGACATACGGAAAGAATTCAGGAAATACTATGTCTGGCTATACTCGCCGAAAGCCTCGCAGTGCACACCCGAACTCGAAACCACGCTTTCCGACCGCCCCCTACACGATCTAGATAGGCGCAAGTTAGAGGGTCGTGTCACGATCGACGAAACCACCCAGGCCATTAGGAGCGTAGGCCCCGGAAAAAGCGCGGGCCCGGACGGCATCCCGGCGGAAGTATATAAGGCACACGAGGGCATAGTGGCACCGATACTAACCGAACTCTACAATCAATCCCTAGACACGGGCCTCCTCCCATTCACCATGAGAGAGGGGGACATAATACTGCTATACAAAAAAGAGGACGCACGTGACCCAAGGAACTATAGACCCATAACACTATTACAAAGTGATTATAAGATTCTGGCGAAAATACTAACTACTAGACTTAGCAAAGTGATTGGAAACATAATATCAAGCAACCAACTAGGATTCGTGCCTAGGAGATTGATTAGCGAATCTACGCACCTACTCCAATTAACAAGGGCATACCTAGACGAAACAGGGGAGCCGGGCCTTCTCCTGGCACTAGACTGGGAGAAAGCATTCGACAGAGTCAGCTGGGAATTCTACCATCTCGCCCTACGCCTCTTAAACTTCGGCCCAGACTTCCAGCGATTGGCGAAAGCCCTCACCAGCGATGCAGCGAAACCCATTCGGACGATAAAGATCAACGGCGGCCGTAGCTACCCCTTCACGGTCGGTAGCGGGATGCCTCAAGGATGCCCCCTGTCGCCACTCACCTTTCTTCTAACCACCGAAGCGCTGACGCGAGCCATAAACGAGGACCCCGACATCGAAGGAGTAGATCTTAACGGATACAACCTCAAAATAAACCAATTCGCGGATGACACAGCCCTGATAACCAGGGACTACGCAAGCCTGAAAAAAGCGCTCCAATGGGTGAAAGCCCACGAGCAAGCGACGGGAGGCAAAACCAACGAGTCTAAATTCCAAGGCATTAGGATGGGTTCACAATTAAGGACCAAACCACCGTGGGATATGCGCAAATATAACTGGATCGAAAATGACCAATACCTCGTGATACTAGGCGTGCCACTAGGAGCCCCGGAGGCGCTTAAGCCCTTTTGGAAAAAGCTAGCGGACAAGGTAGACAATAAAGCAGCCCAATTAGCGCCGTTCACACGCCATATGTCGATCTTCGGCAGAACTAATATAGTGAACTTTATAATTTACGGCACGCCTAGGTACTGGATGCAAACCTTAGCACCTCCCAAATGGTTCAACGCAAGAATCCAAAAAGCGGCGGACAAGATTCTTTGGGAAAGCCCCTACACAGGGAGGAAATACCAGTGGGTGAAATACCCACACTACCCAATTAACAACACGCAAAACGCGACGCGCACGTTGGGAACAGGCCTACTAAACTGGACAAACCACGTAAAAGCTCTACAAGCTAAGTGGATACTAAACTACCTCAACGCAAGAAAAGCATCTTGGAAACACGCGCTCGACGCGTGGTTCTGCCGCTCTGGGCTGGGTCGTGGCGCGGTCTTCTCCACAATTCCCCCCGCCTCTCTTACGCGCAGCCTCAGAGGCAACCCGGCGCTTCCAATATTTTGGAAGGACGCGCTAAACACCTTTAGATCACTCGATATCCAACGCTCTCGCCTATCGATAGAGGGTGCGCTCTCGCAACCGATATGGTGCAACCCGCACGAACAACCGCCACGTATGCGCGCCGCTTGGGCAAGCCTATGGCAAACCCTCCACACACACGTCGTGCATAACGCGTTCAAAGATAACAACCTAGACACACCCTACACGAAAGAGGAATGCGCCCAATATCTAGAACACCTCCCGGAGATATTCGAACACGCGGGTAGCAAGATAAACAAGGAAAGCTTCTTAGACTCGTGGGCGTCGGTAGTACAACAAGCCTCGAGTCTCCTTGGAAAAGCGCAACTAGACCCCGCCCCCGGGTCTGACCCGGAGGGGACTAGCGAAAACGGAACACGCGACAATAAGGCGGGCATTGAGGCCCCGCCGGAAGTCAGAGTATCCGATAACGAAACATACATAACTAAGATGAACAACATATGGATTCACACCAGCACAAATTACCTCGGAGAGCCGGCCGACCGGACGGGGGTCGCGACCCCAGAAGAAGCCCGACTATACCACCCCCCCGCTAGATGGGAGGGTGGGTTGAAAGGCCCCAAATACGCGGAATACCCGCTAGCGGACGAGTATACAATAGACGGTAAAAAACACCTGGACCTCACCACGGTCTCGGACATAACACAGGTGCTAGAGAAAAACATACCAAACAAGCCCCAGCCGGCAAGCGAGGCATGGGCCCGAAGAATCAACCTAACCCACGAGGAGTGGAAGCACGTGGCCAGCTTATACACCCTACCCCTTCTAAAACACACGGACAAACACCCTCACTTCAAACACATCACCCACAGGAGGATATGTACGCGAAACCGCTACGCCATGGCGACCACGAATACCTGCAGACTATGCGGAAAATATCACGAGAGCTCGACCCACTTAGCTAGGTGCACAGCCACGAAGCCAATCTTCGAGACCATAGAAGCGGTAGCGGGTTTCACGCCGGAGCGCAAAAGGACAGCGACACAGAAGATAAAGGACAGACTCTTCGCATACCCGGGTACACCGACGCCAGATAGCCTCAAAACCCTATACATAGTAGCATGGAGATACATAATAAGCGACTTCTACAAAGTCGAATACGACAATCACCCCTTCCACTATATACCCGTCATCGAACGTACCTTGACCAGATTCACGATCCTCGTACGGGGCCTTGAAGCCTCTAACAAAACCTCGCCGGCACGTACGCACCAAGCCTCCAGAGGCAGAAAACCTAAGATTAAGGACGCAAGGGATCTTAGCGCCCCAATATTTAAGGTGAACGACAAAGGTGTCCTCGCGATGAGCGTGAATCTGTCCCTGGTGGCACACGCACTCGACATGGCGGGAAAGTTAGCCTGAAAACCTGACGAACACCACACCTCACACCCCCCTCCCCACAAAAAAAAAAAAGAAAACAACCCTAACAGCGTCGGCCCGGTACATACACAACCCCAAGTCCGACACTTAAGGTAACCCCAACCTTAAATACCCCAAGAGAAGCCGATCGCTCGATGGCGCGAGGGAAGGCCGAAGAGTCGACCGTCGGGGATCGGTGCACGCCGCCTGCCACTGGAAACCCCAAGTACTGGGCCCCTAAGTAGAGCACAAGGGGACGAGCCGCAAGGCGAGTGCGAGGGAGTGATAAGGGATGCGGGCGCGGCTGTCAGATGGAGGATGTCAGTGTCGCGCGCGCGGTGAGATCATTAAGAAGTTTTTTTTTTTTTTTTTTTTTTTTTTTTTTTTTTTTCATCTTGGCCATCTTGATCGCCCGCTGCACCCGACCTTCTTGTTCAGCTCGGCGAGCGCAGACGTCGTCCGAGACGACCTCCCACGGACAGAGTGTCCGCTTCACGCCTCCCTTGGTCACGTAGCCGCCACGCGCCTCCGACAGGTACTTGCGGAGCTCGGTGCGACGACGGTCGACCTCCTCCTCGGTCATCATGGATCCGTTCTTCGCTGCCATCGCTCGACGCTCAGTCCGCGGCCTTTCTCCCTCCCCCTCTGCGACTTCTCTCTTTGACTCCAATAATAGGGTCGTCGAAGATTGCACTTCACCGAATCTCGCGTGTCTTCGGAATCATTCCCCCCCTTTCTTTGTTGTTGCAGATTGTTCCTCTTTATTCGCTGTCGCCGTTGTTTGCAGGAGACGAGACGCGTGTCGCTTGCGGTTGCACCCACCGCAACACCCGAGCAAAACTCCTGTAAAAGGGAGAAATGGGTGGGACGATGCGTACAAATAGGTTGC
Organism: Isochrysis galbana; assembly: GCA_018136815.1. NCBI lineage: Eukaryota > Haptophyta > Isochrysidales > Isochrysidaceae > Isochrysis > Isochrysis galbana. The sequence continues at coordinate 6,580,610 of CM030933.1, read as the reverse complement.
CGCGTCAAGCTTCCGAATTTGTGCTCAAAGGGCCCGCGGGTGCTCTCGTCTTCTATTTCCAGCGTCACCTTCCATGTTTGGTTTCTCGGTTAACTGGGGTTCCTCTCGCCTCGTTGTTCTAATTCTGGGTTTCTTCTATTTCGGTTGATTTGTTCGCGGATTTCTCCTATTTCGGTTGCTTTGTTCTCCTTCCATGCCACTCGTCGAGACGACTCGAATTTAGTCGGGGAGTGTCGTATTCCATACGATGACAGACTTTACTTCTAACCGGTGGTTTATTTTAAGCCTCAAGGTCTCGTCGGCGACATTCTACCCCTTCTCTTACTTTCTTTCGATGTCATCAAACGTTCCACGACTGTCTCTCGTCTTCTCTTCGTGCATCGGTTGTAGTCTTCCGTCTTCTCTTCGTATATCGGCGGTAGCTCCACAGCGAGGTCTGCTCTCGTTGTTCCGACTTCTCTGTTTCGCATGTCTGTGCGCCGATGAGTTGCCTTGGTGCCGACGCTTGACAGTCCGCCCTGAGTGTGGTTAGTTTTCGCCCTGTTTGGATTAGTTCGTGTGTGTCTGCGTGACGAGGGACCTTTTTTGGGTCCCTGCGTTGTAGTCTCTCGTGTCTACCTTGGACCTAAGAAGCTCTCATTCTCCTTCTCTCTCTTCCTCTAGCTCGCTAGCTAGCCTCGGCCCTACCCTCCAACGCCGCGCGTTGTGAGCCTCCGAACCTCCGTCTCTCTTCTCGTCCCTCGCACTCGATGGTAGAAGCTGTCAGACCCGACTTCTACTATGACCTCTCAGACATATTCCCGCAAGCAACCACCTACGATTCCTTCACGGCCGCGTCAGCTGCCGGCTCGATCGAACGGCCCTCTGCCCACGAGTCAGTAGTCATCGCGTGTTCGACAGCGCAGCTCAGGGGGCAGGTGAGGCTGGGGCATGGCCCTGGCCCCTCTTGCCTCTCCCTCGCTGGCTCTCGAGCCACTGCCAGTCGACTGGAGCTGGCTGGGGGGTCCTGATCAGGGGGGCCCAGGGGGAGGAGGGGCTGGTCAGAGGGATGGGCAGGCCACGACGGGCCAGGGCGGGCGAGTCAGGCGAGCCTGTGGGGAGAAGAATGAGTCAGCAGGGCTGTGTGCTCCTGGCAAGCCATCAGGGGTGCCAGGAGAGTGAGTGGTTCCTCCCCCATGGCAGGGGAGGAGTGGAGAGAGAGGGGGGCTCGTGCCCCCCCATGGGCGAACCAAGTATAAACTTGGTTCGCGAGTTTTGGCCTAAGAGTATTGAGTATTGATCTTGGGCTATTGTCTGGCCCCTACTTATAAAAGTAGTTGATGTAGCACACGCACAACGAGCCCACACCAAGTACGACGCACCGGAGAGCAATGTGCCCCCCCCCCCCCCCCCAAGACCATCAACCATCATCAATGAGTATGATAAATTAATATGACTTCAAAACGATGGCGAAAACGCAATCCGACGCATGAACGAGTGAATGAGAATATGTTACGCAATGCTCAGAACTCACGGAGGAGTGCAGCTCAAAATGCAGCTGTTCTCGTGCGTGTTCGGTCCCACACATCAAGAGAATGGTGGGGTGATGACATCGACCACCTGGTCGGAATACAGAAGCCAAAGTCATTCAATTACTCACAATTCACACTGGATGAAATTGGCGGCCAAAGCAGTCGGCGGCGCCATACTGGACCTTGCGGTCATCATCGGCCACCTGGCTCATGCCAAAACTCGAATACTCACGCTGAATTGAGTCTCGAGAATTCCAGCCAGCTGCAAGGCCGTATAGGCACAAAACACGTTGGAGGCAATTTGGCATAGCCAATGGTGGTCCTGCTGTGCTTAGATGCCGATGTCAGACGCCAAGTGACACCAAGCCAGCCGGTGAATCTTGATGTAGGCGGTCATGACGACCGAAAGCTTCGTGAGGCGATGAAAGCGGCATGCCACACGCAAAGCCTAGCGGAGCATCCTGCAAGGTACACACACTCCAGCGAGCTTCCACACATTCGACGAACATGCACGGTACTGATCAGTTGTAAGAGCTCTTGCCCTCTCGAGCCGCCCGTCCCTTGGGTGCTGGCATTCCAGGAGTCGGACGCCCTATGAGGCACAGGTCAGATGATTCCGTGACCATTGAGTCTTGCACATGCGCGGGCTTGGGACCATGGGGAAGAACACCGGATCGACTTACCTGCTGCACGCTGCGTGGCAACCTGTTTGGCCTTTCCGGCCTTCGATGCTTTGTTGGCCTTGGTGTCGATCTTTTTGAAGAAAGGCGCATTTTTGAGGATGTCCGGTAACACCATGAAGCTCACATGTGAGCCGCGCAGGAACACGCTGCAGGCAGGATAGATGGTGCCGTGTTGGCTCTTGCAGATTGAGAATTTGACACATACGCAGCGGGCTCTTGCGAGTCAGCAAGCGAGCGCGAGGCAAGCGTAGGGTGAATGAAACTCACTTGGAGAGCATCTGTACCCGGCCGTCCTTCATTGTCTTGGTGCAATTGGACAAGTGGACGTTCATGTTGTCCTCCGCCTCGTCGAGCTTGCCTCTGTACACCTCTCCGTTCTTGAGCTCGACGGTGACGGTGTGGCCCTCGGCATCGTGAAGCACCTTGATCGGAATCCCGATCGTCCTCGACCCCATCGCTGGCTCCCGCGCCGTGCACGGCGGCTGGCTGGCTGGCTCTTCTTCTCTCTCCTCCTCTCCCCCCGCTTGCCGAGCCCTCGGGCGCGCGCGCGGTCTCTGCCCCCCGCTCCCGTCTCCTCTCTTCTCTCTCTCCCTCCCTCCCTCCCTCCCTCTCTCTCTCTCTCTCCCTCTCTCTCTCTCTCTCTCTCCCTCTCTCTCCCTCTCTCTCTCTCTCTCCCTCTCTCTCTCCCCTCTCTCTCTTCCCTCTCTCCCCCTCTCTCAAGACGGGGGAGAGAATGTGGGGAGGGGAGAGGGGGCGGGGGAGAGAGGGGGGGGGGGGCGGGGGGGGGGGGGGGGGGGGGCGGAGCCGTGGGGGAGGGGGGGCCTCTGCTGCCCCCGCCCCGCCCCGCCCCCCGCCGCCCCCACTAACTCGATGCTGAAACTACAAGAAAAGCACCTCCACAAGGAATCTGTCTGTCTGTACTTGTACTTACTCTAGAGAGACTCTAGAGCTACTCTACTGTACGAGTACTCTACACTCTACGAGTACTCCTAGAGCTCTACTGTACTCCTACTCCCACTATTTTATATTCATACACAATGTTATATCCTAGCCAACCCCACTAGCTAATTGGACACAACGTTTCAGTCCCGGAATCCCGCCATGCCTGACGAGCCAGGTGTCCGAGTGATACCGGGGGGCGGGGGCATTGCCCTCTCCCCTCTGCCCTCGATATTTTATCCCCCCTCCGGTGTACGCACCGCCGACCCTGCGCACCCCAGCGTCCAACGTGTCCTCTCCTCGAGTCCACGCTGGGAGGAATAATCCCCTCTCGGGTAAAAACAAAAACATCGCGGGGGGGGGGGGCACTCGTGAAATAGGATAAATAAACCTTTTAAAATAGTCTCACCGCACACGCGGCCGTGGACCCTTTACTTTCTACTCACGTAGGAAAACTTTCTACACCCCCACTCCCCCGGCCCTTTCCCCTCCGCCATCAGGCGACTCCCCCCGTGCACTACTAGTGGGATAGGGGTGAAGGGCTTAAAAAAAAACCTTTTAATATTCTCGCCACGCGCGCGGCTACGGGGTCGTCTATTGTAGCCACGCCCAGATCCCTTCCTCTCTCTCACTTCCCGCCTTGCGGCAACTCCCCTCGTGCTCTACTTAGGGGCCTAGGTTGTGGGGGGGGCTGGGTCGGGCGGGGTGCATCGGCCCTCAGTGGTCTGTTCCCTCCTTCCTCCTGTGCCTCTGGGTGGCCGGTTTCTTACTGTTGTGTAGTAGGTGTTGCGCCGTTGCTGGGGTACCTCATGCTCGTGGGTTGTTCTTCTCCGTGAGTGGTTTTCTCAAGGGGGGGGGGGGGATGTGCCTCGACCTCAGGCGAGCCTTTCGGCGAGGCCGATCGCTTCCGCCACTAGGCCGAGGTTGTCGCTCATTTTTAGCTTTCCCTTGTCGTCCTCTATGAACATGGGAGCGCTGAGCTCCGCTGGTCTTTTTATTTTAGGTTTTCTCCTCTGGGCCGCCGTGCGAGTGCGCATTGGGCGACAAGTTTTGCACGGGGTATGGCCCCTCACCAGGGTGGTGAAGCATATAAGCGTGGCTTCTAAGACCGGTATATAGATAGTGGTATTCGTATGATTCGAATTCTAATAAATAAACCTTTTAATAGTCTCACCGCACCCGCGGCCGTGGACCCTCTACTTTCTACTCACGTAGGAGAACTTTCTACACCCCCACTCCCCCGGCCCTTCTCCCCCCGCCATAAGGCGACTCCCCCCGTGCACTACTAGGGGGATAGGGGTGAAGGGCTTAGATATGGTCCGGTGGCCCGCGCCTCCCCCCGGTGATCATTCCCCCCCTTCCTCCTGTGTCTCCGAGTGGGCGGCGGCCTCAGCCCCGACTTATCCTGTAAACAGGTGCGGGACTTACCTATTTTCCGGTGAGCGGAGCTCTCGCTCCGCCCACCCCCTTCTCCGCGCGCTCTCTCCCCTCTCCTGCAGGCACGCGCGATGGCGCGCCTGCGGCAGGCCTCCAGCTGCCCTGTGGCGGCCCTTGGAGGCTCCTGGAGGCCAGCTCAGGGGGCAGAGGAGGCTGGGGCTGGGCCCTGGCCTCCCCTGCCTCTCCCTCGCTGGTGCTCCCGAGCCTCTGGGGCCCCCAATCTGCACCTGTCTGCCTGTCGACCAGGGGGGGAGGGGGGGTTGGAGCGATGGGCTGGTCACGAGGGGCCAGGATGGGCGAATGGGGCGAGCCTGTGGGGAAGGGAGTGGGTCAGTAGGGCAGTGGCCTCCTGGCAAGCCATCAGGTGTGCCAGGAGGATGGGTGGTTCCTCCCCCATGGCAGGGGAGGAGTGGAGAGAGGGGGGGGCTCGTGCCCCCCCATGGGTCAACCAAGTATAAACTTAGTTGTATGATTCGAATTCTATTCTGTAGAAGTCTCGTATTATGTATTTCCAGGCTATGATGTAGAGGGTTTTCAAGCTGTCAGGGGTGGTCTCGTCTGGATATGCGAATAGCCTGTCTTTTGTTTTCTGCCCGTGGGACCTATTCGGTCTCGGGGCGTAATTAGCGATCGCATCTATGGTGTCGAAGATTTTCCTTGTCGCGGGGCACCACGCTAGGTGGCATGAGTCCTCTTGATGTTGGTTGCACATCCTGCATTTGTTCGTTGTGCCTGTCGCGAATCTGTTTTTGGTACCTATCCTCCTGTGGGTGATGTGTTTGAAGTGTGGGTGTTTGTCCGTGTGTTTTAACAACGGCAGGGTGTATAACCTGGCTATGTGTTTCCAGTTATCTTTTGAGATGTCTAGGCGTTTTTCCCATGCTGTCCTGGCCGTTTGCGGGTTGTTGAGTCGTGTCGCCTTGAGCGCGGCTTTCGTGATGTCGGAAACCGTGATCGCGTCGAGTGCAATTCTTCCCTTTTGTATGGCGTACTCGTCGGCTAGCGGGTATTCCATGTACCTGGGCCCTTTGTATCCATTCTCCCATCGGGCCGGGGGGTGGTAGCGTTGTGTTTCTTCGGTGCTCGCTACGTCGCCGGTGTCGGAGATCTCTCCGAGATAGTCGGTGCCTGTGTGAATCCATATGTTGTTGAGTTTTTTGATGTATTTATCGTCTTCTGAGACCCTGATCTCTTTCCGTTTTGTTTCCCCCGACTCGTGCGGGGATTCTTTATCCTCCTGGCCGGTCCTCTCGCCGGGGTCGGGTAGTGGGCGCTCCGACGACTTGCTAGTATTTGCCGCGCGTGGTCAACCACGGCGTCCCATGAGTCTAGGAATTCCGTTTTACGGATCCCGCGGCCCTCGTCCGTGAAGATATTTCTCTTATACTGGACATTTGCGTAAGTGTAGGCGAACCGCAGAGAATCAAATTGGCATACGCACGCACGGCGTCTCCATGGGGGCGCGCTGGTTCGTCAGTCGTCAGGAAAAAGACACTGTGACAACTGCTGCCAAAAATAGACCAGTCCTTAAAAGCGCGCGCCGTAGATGTTAAACGCCGATACTAGGGCCACGTTTGAATATTGTTGTATAGATAACTATGGACATTTGATCGCTCAATTCGACTGATGCCCCACAATTGACGGAACGACACCTGAGGGCGGTACCGCGGCAGTGTAGGGGCCAGGCCCGGAGGCCTTCCCTATTGGAGTGTCCCGCTGGTGGAGTGTGGTGGATGTGGCTGTGAAAGGTGAGATGGGTGCTGTAGTCCAGCATGGTGGTCTCCATGGCAGGTCTGTGCGTGCGCTGTTCGCGGTGGTGCGGGGGTGTGGTGAGGTGGCTCCTGTGCCCACCTGGCTGGGCGTGTCGTCTGGGCGCGGTCGCTTCGGCGACAGCGGAGTGTCCATAAGCAGTTCGTCCATCTCAGCGAGGGCGGCGGCAGCGAGGGAGGGCGGCGGGCGGCCGCCCAATGACCCTATCGTTTAACGATAGTTGAGTTCATGAGTGTGTATGGGCGAATAAACCCATACATTAGGCTTCATCGATCGCTCGGCCACCTTTGTGAGAACCACGCACAAGCGCAAGGTGGGACACAAGGGGCCGCGGCAAAGCGCAAGGAGCTAGGCAGGTGAGAGAGACGGCACAAGATAGGCTAGCTAGCCGCAGAGGAGGTAAAGCAGGTTAAGGAGCAAAGCAGCTGGCACGAGCAGGTCCATGGGCTACAATATGTTATATGTTTAGACGATTAAAACAAGGTGCATTATCCCGGATGGGCCGTCAGGTCAAAGGCCGTCAGGTATCGGAGACCTTAGACTGATATCAGGACCTAACATCAGCCTAATATCAGGTAGGCACTAAGACTATAATGTGTTATACTAGATACTAGTAGTATAACACTACACCAGACACTAACGAAAACGTACAACACACCAGAAACCAGCTCGTCCTCAAGCAAGGCTCATCGACGACCATCTCCATCCAACTATCCCAAGCTGCAAGCTCGCCCATCAAGGCAACACGGTTATTTAGACTCAAACTCCCACGGTCTTGCAACCCGAGGTCTTCGAGCAACCCTCAACCTCTAAACCTAGTTACCTGTTACCTAGTTCAACCCATTTATTCCTACGTCGAATTTAAGTCAATTTTAATATTGGCGTTTATCCTTGTAATGCATAGTCACGTAGCCTGCGGCCCTTAGTATCAGGTATCAGGTCTAGAGGACCTAATATCATGATATCAGGACCTAATATAAGGCTAAGGCTGACGGCCCATCCGGGTGCATTATGAAGAGGTCATTAAAACAAAAAGGGTCAGTCGCGGATGCGACAGCTAGACATCGAGGATATTCAAACGATTCTAATATTCGGTGTTGAGAGCAATTGAAATTTTGTCTACAAGTGCTGTCACAGTAGTAATTTTACTACCTCCGTTCCATTACTCAGATGTCAAGGAGGCTTTATACAATAACTGTCAGCTAGACACTAATATTGGGGCCCCGCCAAAGATGTTAGAGGGGAGAGGGTACATTGGGGCTTAACATGAACATTTTGTTTCATCTCAATAGTGTGATTCGCACCTACGGACAAAGTCACAAAGAAAGGAATTCTAATCAGTGTCAGTGTCCTCGAGCACATCACAGATCACGGCGGTGCGGCAAATCATACTCATTCGATCCCTCCACCTCAACGATGCGCGCCAACACCAGGCTTTAGTTATTGAAGAGAGCACTAAATTCTTCAGGGGGTGTATTCATGCTGAATGCTTGCTCACAATCGCACAGTGGCAAGGCCACCAGCACCCTTGCGGCATGCCGGCAGACGTTCCGCCTCAGCCAGCCGCCAGCTGATGATGTTCGGCTGACCTCAGTCGGATAGCGCGGGCCAACATGATACTTCTCCCACAATGCCGCGTGCGCTCGCTGCCACTCCTTCCCATGCTTCGGCTCGGGCAGCCGCTCGCGCTCGTATGCTCGTATGCCACAGCAATTGCCGCCTGGCAGTTCGGCGTCAATGACCACTGCCACTTCTTGGACGGTGGGGCCGCATCCTCCTTGGGCGTGCTGGGCGGCTCAGGAGGCTGCTCGGGAGAAGCAGGACGGCAGCGCCTCACAAAGTCGCCACCGGTGCGCCTCCCATGCTGCTGGGGCTCGACCACCTTCAGGCGCGCCATGCGGCCCGGCTCTCGCGAGAGAGGCGGAGCGGCGAGAGCTTTCGTGGCAAGGCGATCGGCCGTGTAGCTAGGGGGCGCCAAAATCGTGTTTGATCAATACTGAAAATATAATATTCGGACGCCCTTGGTGGCTTTGGGTGCCAGATTTTTTGGTGGTCTTTCGCCCCAGTGTACCCGCTATTCCCCTCTCCACACGAATTTCTTTTATGTCAACTTTACTGTCCCTATTTTGGCGATGCGGTTCAGTAATGGAACGGAGGTAGTAAAAATATCCTCGGTACCCGGCACCGAATGAGAAGGCAGAGAGCCTAAAAACAAAAACTCACACTCTACGCACTGGACCTACAATAAAAGGGTGCTTGTCCCACTTTCGATGTCACATAGACTGTTGGCCTTTGGTCTCATGCACACGTCGGCTGGAGTGGGGCGCTTTGGGGGAAAGCTAGATACTCCGTCCAGGACGAGATAACAACAACCGCTATGCTCACGCCGATAGTTGCATCGTCTGGGCTCGCCAGTCGGCGACAAGGTCGGCTACGTCGAGAGCACTCTTTGTGATGAATGAGAAGTGGGTTCCGGCAAGCTCGTGCACAACTGACTGCGGCAGGAGCCTTGTCGCGACGGTGCGCACGCCCCGCTCACGGTAGGCAGCCGTATGAATGAGCAGTGTAGGGCACTGTGGAGGGCTTATCGGCATTACGGCCACGTCCGGCATCTCGAGCAGCCTTGCTGCAGCGGCGCACGCCTCCTTGCCCGCGCCCTCAAGCATCTCGAGCACAACCTCAAGCTGTGCGATGGCCATGGCCGCCGAGCCCTCCTCAGACAAGGTGTATGTGTTCGGCACGTCCGCACCCCCTGCTTCAGCATGGGTGATGCCCGCTTTGCGACGAAGGTGCAACGCGATCTGCTTAGCGTACCCGCCCATTCGAGGGGGCAGATTCTCTGTCAGGCCAACGGGGCCGTCGAGTAGCACAAGCTCCACGGTATAGCCGTCGGCTTCGAGCAGTGATGCCATCCAGAACGCGATGTGACAGCCCAAAGAGTATGCTACGATGCAGATAGGGCGCGACCTCCCCCATAGACTGAGCGGAGCGATTGTGATGTAGCGGGCCGCGAGCTCTTGCATGCACATGCACCCGTCAAGGAGCCGAGTCGAGCACCGGATTCCAAGGCAGCCGGAATCCGAGAGAAGTGGCCCAAGCTTCCGGAACGCCCAGAGCAGACCCGTAAAGTCGTGGATACAAAGCACCGGCGGCTGGTTGGCCTGCTCTCCAGGCTGGGTGATCCACTGCAGCTCAAAATCCATCTGAGGCGGCAGTTCATAGCCGTAGGCCATGGCAAGCTCGATCGTGGGGTTAAGCAACGGCTGTGGCGGCCGTATCTCGCGCCACTTATCCGCATGCGTCGCCTCGATCTTCTTACGCCATAGCAGCTTCGGATCGGCAGTCGCATGCTCGCCCAGGGTACCCCGGAAACTCTCGACAGCCCTAGTCGTGTATGGGTCGGCCATTCCAGCCACCCATCCGATGTCGAGTAAGTCCCGGCAAAGTGCTTGCGTCACGCCCTCCGGGTCGCGGAGTAAGTCCTCGTACCGCAGACGCATCGAAGGGACGGCGTGCCCGTGCTTACGCTCATCCTCGAGGAACCGCATAAAGGTATCGCACGCGCGGTTCGTCCCCACCCACGATTGCTCGACTGCGGTCCAGGTGGCATGCTCATAGTCCATGAAGCCGCGCACCAGCTCGAGCCCGGAGGAGACGCACGCATACGGATGGCGAATGAGGTGGATGTACCGCGCGCTGGAGAAGAGCTGGCGCGCACGGTGCATGACGTTGATGTGGTGCGCGTTGGGCGGCGACTTGTCTACGAGGATGCGGGAACCGGCTTGCAGCAGCAAAGATTGGTATACGCGCCATGTGGGGCAGTCGGCGCCGTATGCAGCCAGCCGTATGCGCGCAGCCGTGACAGTTTGACCGAGGAGCTCAGCGAAAGTCTGCACCAGGCCTAGCGTCAGCGTAGCCATGGTCAAATCCGCGGCGCGCTCTGCCATCGTGTCGAATGGCAACAAGTGAAGCTCCTGACCCGCATACAAGCTCGGATGAGCTTGCAAGCAGAGCTGGAGGAGCGACGACCCCGAGCGTGGGCTGCTCAACACGAAGACGATTGGCCTGTGAAGCTGACTAGGAATCGGCGAGGCTGTACCCTGCCACACGGAGGTAGGTAGCAATCGCTGCGCGGGAATATCGAGACTCGGTCTTGAGTCCTTCAACTTATCTAATACAAGCCGCGTGAGGGTGGCGATGCTAAGGCTGTCGGAAGCCAGGTCATCATTTCGTAGCCTGACGCCTAGGCGGTCCTCTATCTTGTTACGTAGCTCGAGGACGGCAATTGAATCGATGCCGACGGTCTCCAAGGGCGTGTCCAGGCCAATGTATCCACTCGGAACGACAGCGCGGATCTCCTCGACGATGCAGCTTTCGATATATTCTTTGCTCATGCCGACCAACTTCGATTGTCCGGAGCCGGTCTTGGGGGCGAAGCCCTTAGCGTTTACACGGTTGTCATCGGAGAGTAGGACTAAAGGAGAAGCTATGGGTCCCAAGAGGGCACCAGGGCCGTCCACTAGCATTATGATGGCCTGAACAGTTCTCGTCATGAGGACCTCTCGGAGCAGCTGCGCAAAATTGCGTGCCGGCACCGACATCTGTTGTCGCCTCGATGCGGCCATGTGTGTTGGGGAAGGGCTCGAACCAGTCTCCCCACACGCAAGGAGGGACAGCTGCAAGTTTGAGCCCATCAGCCCGACACCCTGTCGAAGGCTGGCAAGTGAGCCGAGATACGAGCTTGCAGCGGCATGGCAAGCCTGTCCGTCCTCAACAGCAATGGATGCAAGCGACGAGCAAGTGATGAATTGCACGAGGCGGGTTCTTGAGGATGCGCAATGAACGTGCGCCGCAACGTGTCCGCCGGCACGGAAGACGTTAGAGAGCCGGCAGTGCCCTAGCGGCAATCTAGGGGTATCGCCAAGAATGTCGGTTGCGTGGAGGTAGCTCACCGGGCTGGATCTGCTGGACATGCTGTGGGCGAGTCGGAGCAAGGCGTCACAAGCCTCGGAAGTGCTTGCGTCGCAAGCGCAAAAGCGTACACTAGCTGACGTCGCAACGAGTGCGCGGAGTCGTCGCTCAACTTGCAACCCTGCCATGGACATGTGCGCACCGCGAGAGGCCAAAACAACGCTGCCGCCGCATTGCCGCACAAGCTCCTCGGCCGCCACGAGGCCAACGCCTCCAAGACCGCCAGAAACCAAATGCACCGAACTCAGGTCTCGACTGTCTCCGGGCGAGATGAGAGCGGGGAGCCTCCGCTGAAGATGTGGACGATGCCACACGCCGCTCTTGCTCATGGCAGCCTCTCTATCGTTGTGGTCGCTTTGCGTAGAATGGCTGGCGAGCGCCAAGGCCACATCTTCGGCCGTCTGAGGACTTCTGATGTCCTTGGCATGCCAGGCGCCCTTCAGACCTTCGGCATTAAGGGAGCGTAAAAAGCCCCACACACTACTTGCAGAGGCAGAACTGACGCCCGCAGCAGGTTCCATCGTATTCACCACCTGTGCGCCACAAGTGACGCAGAGGAGATTGGGCAACAGTTCAGCTTGGGCCACCATCTTCACAAGGTTAAGCAGCAAGAGCAAGAATGGTATTGACGGAGCAGCGGCGCGCGGATGGCTCGGTGGATAGACAAGGGCGATGTTACACGGCAGCTCAGATGCCATTGACGTGACCAAGGCGCTTTGCGGGCCGAAAATAGTGACTAGCTCATCTCGGAACGGGCTTGTGTTGCAATTGGGCAAGCTGAAGAAATCCGATGTATCGCCGAAGCCCTTAGAAATCAGAAGCCATCGTGTCGATGCACCTCTTGACATTTGCACGGGTTTGGCCGCGGCCCAACACGTGACAAAGGTCCAGGGTGCATCTAACTTCAGCTTGGGCGTCGACATCGAGGCTCTAGCACGTGGAGTCGCGGTGCAGCACCACGGGAAGCTGCACCGAGTGAAGCGCGCTCGCGGAATTGGTAGGAGCGCGATCATTGATCCTGATGTTCTTGTGACGGCATGAACGAGCGTGCCGCTGTAGCCGAACGAGCTGACGCCCGATGCAACAAAAACATTGCTCGACTTGCGGCTAATGGATAGCGTGGAGATTTGAGCCGGTAGTGCGCACGGAACACCGCGCAATGCCTCGTCTACGTATGGATTGATGGCACGGAGCTGCGCATTCGGCGAAGCAATCAAAGAGCAGAGACCGGCGCACATCTTCAGAAGACCGCATATCCCTGCCGCGGGCTCAGAATGCCCGGCGTTTCCTTTCACACTCCCAAGTGCGGTGACTTGGTCCGAGCGGCAATCCCGGACAACGGCAGCTATGGTGCGCGCCTCGATGGGATCGCCGAGTGCCGTGCCTGTTCCGTGGGCCTCCACCATTGACAAAGCGTCCTTGTGAAGAGCAGCGTCGCTGAGGGCCGCCCATAATAAGGCTCGTTGCGCCTGACCATTTGGGGCCGTGAGGCTGACGCTCTTCCCGTCCTGACGCACGCAGCTCCCAGCTAGTTCTAGCCTCGATGCCTCCATTGCGCGAAAGTCGGCATAGAGAGTGAGGGCGCAGCACGCCTCGGCGCGAACGTACCCGTCGGCTCGCGAGTCAAACGTGTGGCAGCGACCCCTGGCAGAAAGCATGCTTGCATTCGCAAATGAGAATGTGACACCGGGCAAGAGCATCATGCTCACACCGGCTGATAGTGCAGTTCTGCACTCATCGCCTTGCACTGATCGCAACGCCGAGTGAGTCGCGGTCAGCGCTGCGGAGCACGCCGTGTCGACCGAGATGCAGGGCCCATTCATTCCCAGCACAAATGAAATCCGACCCGAGGCGATGGAGTGAGACGCCCCGGTGGATGAATAGACGTTTCGTGAAAGTTTCGGGTTTGAGCGAACCAACTCGGAGAAGTCGATTGCGGCAATTCCAACGAAGACGCCTGTGAGCGAGCCAACGAGCGAGCTCTTGCGATAGGAAGCGCCGTGCAATGACTCATAGCCGCACTCGAGGAGCAGCCGTTGCTGAGGATCCATCGCAATCGCTTCAATGGGCGAGATCCCGAAGAATGTGTTGGCGAATAGATCGGCGCCATCTAAGAAGGCGCCATAACGTGCACGGCGACTGATGTCGCCACTCGTAGCATTGATCACGTCGGCGGACCATCGATCCGACGGCACCTCTGATATGAGATCACCACAACAAAATGTCATGCGTCTCAGCGAAGAAAGAAGAGAAATACGATGAGGAAGGTATGCGCTCAAGCCGCGCAGACTCAATGAGTTCTTTTCTTGTTGTTTAATCTCTTGAGGTGAGATCGCTTCCTTACAATTCTCCATCATGGTAGAGCACGAGGTTGTCTCGAAATAGTCGGCGAGATGTCTTGCGGTTGGATGCTCGAAAATCAGCGTACTTGGTAGGGTCTGACCGGACGCCGCCTGCAATTGGTTGCCAAGCTCAACGACGCCTAGCGAGTCGAGACCCGCATCCAACAGTGGGGTGTCCGCATCGACAGCTGTGCCAACAGTCGATTCAAGCGTCGAAAGAATTGAGCTCAACGTCAGCACCCTGCGCTCGCTCGCACTTCCATCGCCAGTTTCCATCCTGTGCAAGTCATACGCCTCCAACAGCGCAGGCACTGCCGGCGACACACTCACAAGCGTGCGCCAAGAGACGATGACGAGGCTGACCACTGAGGGACAGCGCGCTAGCAACGATGCGCGGAACGCCGCCGCGCCGTGCGAGAGGTCGAGCAGCTCGATGCCGGCCGCCTGCATCCGCGAGTTGACCGAGCTGCTGGCTGCCATGCCCACGCCCGCCCACGGGCCCCACTGGACACTACACGATGCTCCGCCGCGCGCTCGCCGGCTCGTGCTCAGTGCGTCCAAGCAGCTGTTCGCCGCAGCGTAGTTGGACTGGCCGCCGCCGCCAAGTAGCGCGGCAATGGATGAGAAGAGCACAAACGCCCCCAGCGGTAGTGCACCGCACGAGGCGTGGACGTGCCGAGCTCCGTGAGCCTTGGGCGCGTACACGCGGCGGACGGTGCTCGCCGTCTGTGACAGCAGCAAGCCGTCCGCTAGTACACCCGCCGCGTGCCACATGCCACACAGCCGTGGGGCGTCACCAACTAGCATGCCGCAGGTCAGCCGGCGCACGTCGGCCGCGTCAGCGGCGTCACAACGCGCGAGGCGGATCGTGCACGGCTTGACCGACTTGAGCCGCGTCGTCTCTCTCGCGCCGATCGTGCCACTGCGCGACGCGAGCACGACGAGGAGAGCGCCGCTCTCGCCAAGCCATCGACCCGTCAGTAAGCCGAGCCCGCCCGTCCCGCCGGTCAGCAAGTGCGCCGAGTGAGCGCTCACGCTGACCGCCGGCGGGAGACGCACTACCACCTTGCCGATGTTGGCGCCGTTCTGCAAGCACCGGAAGGCACGCGTCAGGTCGTGCTCCATATCGAAGCACAGCCGCGGCAGCCCGTGCAGCACGTGAGCCGACACCCGAGCGCACAGCTGCCGCAGTGTGCCGCGCATCCAGTCGGCCGACTGCTCGATGGCGCTGTCAAGAGCGAGCACGACGTACCGCGACGCCGAGGCACACGCGTGGCGACCGCCGCTCCACACCGCTCGCTTGCCGATCTCCGTCAACCAGCCGTCATCGCGCAATAGAGCCATCGACGCGCTGATGAAGTCGAGCGAGAGGCTGTTGAGCACGAGCCCCAACCGCCACGAGCCAAGCAGCTCCGCGCAACCGAGCGCGAATGCACTAGCGTCGCGCGAGCTCAGCATCCCGCCACTCGCGCCCACGTGGTGCAAGAAGCGGTGCTTGTATGGCCGGCCGACTGTTGCGCTCGTGCGAGCGCCCAGCAAGTGCATGTATTCGAGCGCCGCTAGCCCGACTCCGCCCGCGCCCGCATGGATGAGCGAGCGCACGTAAGCGCCGCAACTTGTAGCAGCAAGCGACATGTGCACTGTCGACCATGCCGTCGGCAGAGTGCACGCCTCTTCGGCTGCCATCCACCCGTCGATCACGGCCACAAGCCGAGCGTCGGTGCGCGCGTGCGACGCCAGCGCAGCGAGCGCGTGGCCCACGACTGGGGCGCCCGCGCGCATGTCGGTGGTGCGTCTGCCACAGTGGGCTACTTCGGCTGCGCAATCGCTGCCCGGCATCCCAGGATCTCCCGGATATAGGCCGAGCACGTTGAGCACGTCGCGAAAGTTGAGCCCAACGGCACGCACGCGCAAGAGCACCGCGCCATCTACGGATGCAAATGCGTCTTCGTCCTGTGGCACAACGCTCAAGTTTGAGATGGCGCCCCGCGCGTCGAAATGCAGTTGCACCGGCCCGCAGAGTGATTTTGACGCCTCGAAGAGACGCGGCACGCGCACCAGCTCGCCATCAATAGCGACTTCGGGCTCCCGTCGATCTAAATACCGGCCACCTAGCAAAGTGATCGCTGTACACATAGCTTCATCGGGGGTTAGAGGCCGACGCATATCGAGCAGAGTCTCGAGGACGGTCGGTGTCTCCGATCGCGCCTGCCGACCGAGTCCGATCAGTCCCGCATGTGCCGTATCGCATGCGTCGGCCACATCAACACCGAGGATGCCACGTGTCAAAAAGCACACGGGTATTGCCGGCTTAGAGACATGTCGCTTCATCAAGTCGAACGCAGAATTGATTACCGTTAGGATGGCCAAGGCGTTCAACCCGCGTTGAAAGCCAACTGAGAGACATACGCTGCCGACTGAGGCTGATAAAGACTTCGGAGCGCTTGGCAGCGCCTTTTCTAACAATGCATCATGATCGCATCCGCTTGGTGCGAGCGACAAGACCGGCGCTGGCGAGGCGTTAGCGTCATGCTGGCTTGCCATGGAACTCTTGAGATGCCACTTGGTGACGTACAAGTTAGAATGCCGTTTGGTGATATGTCTTGGTGCGCCCACCTTGAGAGAGCGAACCTCGAAGCCGTCAAGACGTGCGCCTCCGTTGCTAACCTCATGTGAACACACGATTGCAACCCCGGTGGTACGCTCACCTTGCCGCAGTACCACTGACCACGCGCGACCGCACACACTGAACAATACGGCAGTGGCCACCGAGAAGGGCAGTTGAGTATCGTTTGGTGTGCTTGGCGAGAGCAATCCAGTGAGCTGTAGCCCGGCATCGAGATCCGCCGGGTGAACAATTGTGCCTTGCCGTCTTGATCGTCGGTAGAGGTGACCCAAACTGACACCATCAGTCCTCGAAATGTAAGCCTTTGCTAGGCGCCGAAACGCATCGCCATACTCCAGGCCGACAGAGCGAAAGACTTGATAAAGGAGCTGTGTATCTGCCACCGAAAAGCAATCTTTGGTCACTGCGGCCAAATCTAAACACCGAATGACCTGAGAAAAATGAAGATTGCCAGCGCAGTGTGTTAGTCTTGGGGTTCCTTCGCTAAGGCTGGCACTGCATATCTCGAACCGCTCGAAGCCGAAGAGGTCACAAGTAATGCGCGTCGATGCCAAGGCGATCTCCAAGATCAATGGCTGGATGAAGAAGACGCGACGCTGTGAACATGGCGCTTCACTTTGCGCAACAGACTTTGTTGCGGCACGCACCATTTCCAAATACGCCGCACCCGGGAACACGATGCGTCCTTGCACAAGGTGGTCCGCAATGACCTCAAGGAGCGCGCCTGCGACGGGCGTCGAGAACCTAGAAAACTCGTTAGCTTCCGCACCAAGCCGCTGCTGAATGAATGGGTGTGTAGCGTCTCGCCACCAAAACCATCGTTTACGGCAGAAAATAGAGCCTCCCAGCCGTGTGACCGGCTGTGGCAGGCGACTGAGGCTGCTTACTGCGTGCACGATCGTACCACTATATCCGAAAGAGCTCACGCCTCCAATCGCATTTGGACTGCCGGCCAGTCCATGTGAACGCCCGTACGAGAGCTGCGTAGGCAACACGCAACAAACTCCCCGCGTTGCTGTCTCGACATGTGGATTGATTCGACGGAGCTGCGCGTTCGGCGGCGGCATGGCGCGAGCTAGGCTCCTGCATAACCCCAACATTCCGGATGCGCCAGCTGCAGGCTCGGAGTGACCAATGCTCGATTTTAAACCCGCCACCGCAAGTGTCGATGAACAAGTTGGGATACCGGCAACCGAAGCTATTGTTCGCGCTTCGATCGGATCGCCTAGCGACGTGCCTGTGCCATGCGCTTCAATCAACTCCAGCATGCCTGGATCTACGCCAGAATCAAAAATCGCCCCTGATACCACAAGTTGTTGCGCGTTGCCATTCGGAGCCGTCAGACTGGCGCTCTTGCCGTCCTGACGAACACAGCTCCCCAAAATCCCCACACGATGAGGCGATCGCGCATCATGTACTCGCAAGATTGCAGCGCCGAGCGCTTCGCCACGCACGTACCCATTGGCTCGAAAATCAAAGGTGTGACATCGGCCAAGCGCAGAAAGCATGCCGGCGTTCGCAGCGACATGCGTGGCGTCGGGCAAGAGCATCACACTAACTCCTGCACATAGGGCGGTAGCACACTCGCAATGTTGTAGAGCACGAAGTGCGGAATGGCTCGCACAGAGAGCTGCAGAGCACGCCGTGTCGATCGACATGCATGGCCCATGGAGGCCAAAAACGAACGAAATGCGCCCACAGGCAACAGCAATGTTCGAGCCTGTAGCCGCGTAAACGCTGCGCACAAGCTCGGGGGTAGAGCGCACAATCGTGGCGTATTCTGCAGCCGTCATACCCACAAAGACTCCCATCAAAGAGCCAAGTAGGACATGTCTCTCGAGCATTGCCTCATGCAATGCCGAGTATCCGCATTCTAGCAACAAACGTTGCTGTGGATCCATTGCGCTTGCTTCAGACGGAGAGACTCCAAAAAAGGCGTTGTCGAAAAGATGTACATCGGAAAGGAACGCACCATGCCGAACCCTTTGGCCAAAGACGTCATCACGTACGTCGAGCGTATCCGTCGGCCAACGAGAGAGCGGAACCTCAGTCACGAGGTCGCATCCACATGCAGCAATGCTACTGAAATCTTCTGTGGATCCCACCCGCCCCGGAAGCAAGGCGCTCGAGCCAATGAGATGTGCGCTCGTACATGGTCCTGGAGTACAGAAGCTTCCAAGAGGCGAGCGAGATGTAGGTTCTGCAGCTGCTACGTCGCTAGGCGTCTCGGCCTCGAAAAAATGAGCAAGCTGCCTCGCCGTCGGGTGATCGAAGATCAGCGTAACGGGCAAGCTCGTGCCTGAGGCTTGCTCAAGCTTATTGCCCAAATCGACCACTCCAAGTGAATCGAGGCCAGCCTCCATCAAAGGCAAATCCGGGTCTACAACGCTTCCGGTAGCGGTTTGCAAAAGGCCAAGGATGTCTTCTAGAGACAATCGACACTTTGCCGCTATGCTGGCATGAGCTGGAACAACAGATCCACGAGGAGACAAGGCTTCGAGCAAAGGCGGTACTGCCCGATAATTTTGTAGAAGCCTTGCCCACGAAATGATGGCGAAGGCCGCCACAGCAGGGGCACAGGGCCTTGAGGCTGAATGAAGCGCTTCGAGGCCCATCTCAATCGTGAATACATCAACTCCAGCAGCTCTCATGCGCCTAACGCTGGCAGAGCTATTGCTGAGCATACCCACATTTGCCCACGGTCCCCATTGAATACTCGTCGATGCCATGCCGTGTGCATGCCGGCACCTACTGAGTGAGTCCAAGCAGCTATTGGCGGCGGCATAATTGGATTGCAATCCTCCCCCTATCAAGCTTGTGATAGACGAATATAGAACGCAGGTTTCCAACGCCGAAAGCGCGGAAGCCGATTGAAAATGCCACGCGCCTAAGGCCTTTGGGGCGTACACTCGACGGAAAGTGATCGCTGTTTGGCGCTGTATAGGACCGTCAGCCAATACACCGGCAACATGCCACAAACCGGTCAACCTGTCCTTGTCATTTGCGCCTAGTGAAGCGAGCATGCATTGCCAGTCTATCACTTCAGCCGTGTCGCAACGCACAACATGCAAAGCGCATCCTTTCGAGCTCATTAGAAGCCCAACTCTCTCGTGATCACGGAGATTAGCCGAACGTGAGGCCAGTGCCAGCCACGAAGCGCCGTTTTGCGCCAACCAACGGCCTGTTACAAGACCAAGCCCGCCCGTCCCACCTGTTAAAACGTGTGCCGCGCGGATGGGCGCGTGCGTAGCCGCTCCAGCCGAAGACAAAACCGCACCCTGCAAACGTGGAACATACAAAGCATCTCTGGATAATGACAGCTCTTGCTCCACACTGCAGTGGCAATCAAGCCCAACCACCCGCGCCACGGTTGAGACCCACTGAGGCGTCAACCCTTCAAATCGCGATTCCATGAGAGGAAGACAACATGCTGGGGATTCAACTCGAGCCTGCCGAGCGAGACCAATCAACCCAGCATGCATGTTGCCACACGCAGTCTCACGGAACCCGCCTCGCATCAACAACCACAAAGGGGTAAGGTGGCAAGTGTGCGTCCGCACTGCCTCTAGCGAAGCGGTAATTGCAACGAGAGGGTCTTGCTGGCCGGCCCCAAAGTGGCAACCGAGACCGACTCCAACGGACCTCAAATGCCCCACCACGGATTCATGAGGGCAACTCGATGCACTCGCGCAAGTGCTCACTGCATGCACGATGATCACACTGCTTTCTCGAATAAGAGATCCAACGCTTATTGGCTGCCAAAGCCGCCAGGAGATGACGTACATATGTCTTTCGATCATGGATGGAAAAGTGGCAATACGAGCGGGAACCGATCGCTCTCGGAAACCTGAGATGAAAGCACCTGATTGATCGGCAATATTACAACATCTCCTAGGATGACGCACAAGACGCACACTAACTCTGCTTTTATCTTCTCTCCACACGGTCGATTGCAGGCAACCAATAGTTGAATTTAGAATGGCTTGATCCAGTGCTAGCGCAAGCCCAATGTCCTTCGGGAGATCGGACAAGTACGAGCCCAACCGCCAAGCACCCTCAAGGTCAGCGGGATGCACGAAGAATCCCCCGCCTTGATGACGGCGACGCAAACGGCCAAAAACAACAGGCACAAGGCTTGATGTGTTGGTAGCCGAGATTCTGCGAAATGAGTAACCAAGCTCAATGCCAACGGAATTCAGATAAGAGTGCAGAGAAAATACATCCTCGGCTTCAGCACAAGAGCCTCGAAGAACTGCTACATTTGGCCCGTATTGACACGAAATCATTGTGCTCGGCGAATGCAGTCGTTTATTATCGAAATCGCCGTGCCCCGCCGCGGCGCTCTCGAGGGAGCCAGCGCAATGTGTCGTGCTCGTGCTCTCGCCTTGGCTCTCTGTGCGCACCTCGAATCGGTTGCCAGGCCCCAAGTCACACACTACCGTCGTGGACGCCGAGACGCCGTCGTCCAAGACCAGCGGTCGCAGGAAGAAGACACGCCGCTGCACGGCATTCGACGCGTCGCAGGCGGCGCGCACCATCTCCAAATAGCCAGCCGCCGGGAAGACGATGTGCCCTTGCACCACATGGTCGGCCACCTCATCGCGCAGGGCGCCCCTCGCCGGCGAGCGAAAGCACGGGGAAGCGCCCGCGCCGTCCAGCCGCTGCGCGAATGGATGAGCGCTCCTTTGCCACGAGAAGCGACGCCGGCGGTACGCCGTGCCACCAGAAGCCCCTCTGCGACGGGACGGCGGCGCGTGGCGCCGCAAGATGGCGTGCACGATTGTGCCGCTGTAACCGAACGAGCTCACGCCGCCATCGGCCGCTCCGAAAGCCGCGCCCACACACCGCGGCGCCGCCGACTGCTGTGTCGGCAAAGCGCACGCCACACCGCTCACCGCGCTTGCCACGTGTGCGTTGATCGATCGCAACTGTCCGTTTGGTGGGGCTCCGACACGGCGCAAGCTCGTGCACAGACTGACCAAGCCTGAGATGCCCGCATTCGGCTCCGCGTGACCCCCGTTTGCCTTCACACTGCACATGGACAAGGCCTCCGCGCCCGAGCGATCGACCAAAAGAGCGGCGACGGTGCGCGCCTCGATCGGGTCTCCCAGGGCCGTGCCGGTGCCGTGAGCCTCCAAGAGAGAAATCATTTCCGCTCGTGCTGACGCGTCTGCCAACGCGGCGGCGAGCAACGCCTGCTGCGCCTGCCCATTCGGAGCCGTGAGGCTGGCGCTCTTGCCGTCTTGCCGCACACAACTGCCCAGCAACTCGTGCTCGGTGTCCATCGTGTCCGGTCCACGTCCTCGTAGCGTCGCAGCACACAAGGCCTCGCCCCGCACATAGCCGTCGGCGCGCGCGTCGAAAGTGTGGCAATGGCCTCCGGCCGAGAGCATGCCCGCGATGGCGAAGGAGAAGGAGACGCCGGGCAACAGCATGATGCTCACGCCTGTCGAGAGCGCCGCCGTGCACTCGTGCAGCTGCATCGCGCGCATCGCGTAGTGGTTCGCAGCAAGGGCCGCCGAGCACGCTGTATCCACAGCGATGCACGGGCCTTGCATCCCGAGCACGAAGGACAAGCGGCCCGAGGCAACCGAGTGCGTCGCGCCCGTTGCGGAGTACACGTTGCGCGAGAGGGCCGCCTCCAATCGCACAAGTTCGGCGAAGTCGTTCGCCGCGATCCCCACGAACACACCGGCCTGTGAGTCGAGCAGCAAGCTGCGAGGCAGTCCCGCGCCATGCAACGACTGGTAGCCAAGCTCGAGGAGCAGCCGTTGCTGAGGATCCATCACGCTCGCTTCGCTCGGCGACACACCGAAACGCGAATTGTCGAAGAGCTCGGCGTCGCATAGGAAGGCGCCGTGCCGAGCGCGCCTAGCGATGATTCCATCGACATGCTCATACTCGGGTGCGCCGAGACTCCAGCGCTCGAGCGGCACCTCAGACACAAGGTCGCCGCCACAAGAAGCCATGCTAGCTTGCAAGAGGACCGTCGTGACGCGACCGGGCAGCAGTGCCTGCAAGCCGCAGAGAAGCGACCCTGGGGTTGGTTCGTCGAGTGGCGCGGGTGTCTGCTGGGTCGCTCTCGGACCGTGCACCCTGGCACCGGCCGATGGCATGTCTCCGAAGTACTGTGCGAGCCGCCGCGCGGTGGGGTATTCAAAGACGAGCGTGCTCGGCAGGATCTGCCCCGATGCCGCTTGCAGCTGGTTCCCCAGCTCAACGGCGCCAAGCGAGTCGAGACCGGCGTCCATCAGGGGAGCGTCGGCGTCCACCTCGGAGCCCATCGCAGACTCGAGTATCGACAGGATTGAGTCGAGCGTAAGCACCTTGCAATCAGCCGCACCGGCTTCCGTGCGCAAAGGCGTCGCGTCGCGCGTCCTCTGCCGAGCAATCGTCTCGAGCAGAGGAGGTACCGCCTTCAATACACCAAGGTACGTGCGCCAAGAGACGATGACGAGGCTGACCACCGAGGGACAGCGCGCTAGCAACGATGCGCGGAACGCCGCCGCGCCGTGCGAGAGGTCGTGCAGCTCGATGCCGGCCGCCTGCATCCGCGAGTTGACCGAGCTGCTGGCTGCCATGCCCACGCCCGCCCACGGGCCCCACTGGACACTACACGATGCTCCGCCGCGCGCTCGCCGGCTCGTGCTCAGTGCGTCCAAGCAGCTGTTCGCCGCAGCGTAGTTGGACTGGCCGCCGCCGCCAAGTAGCGCGGCAATGGATGAGAAGAGCACAAACGCCCCCAGCGGTAGTGCACCGCACGAGGCGTGGACGTGCCGAGCTCCGTGAGCCTTGGGCGCGTACACGCGGCGGACGGTGCTCGCCGTCTGTGACAGCAGCAAGCCGTCCGCCAGTACACCCGCCGCGTGCCACATGCCACACAGCCGTGGGGCGTCACCAACTAGCATGCCGCAGGTCAGCCGGCGCACGTCGGCCGCGTCAGCGGCGTCACAACGCGCGAGGCGGATCGTGCACGGCTTGACCGACTTGAGCCGCGTCGTCTCTCTCGCGCCGATCGTGCCACTGCGCGACGCGAGCACGACGAGGAGAGCGCCGCTCTCGCCAAGCCATCGACCCGTCAGTAAGCCGAGCCCGCCCGTCCCGCCGGTCAGCAAGTGCGCCGAGTGAGCGCTCACGCTGACCGCCGGCGGGAGACGCACTACCACCTTGCCGATGTTGGCGCCGTTCTGCAAGCACCGGAAGGCACGCGTCAGGTCGTGCTCCATATCGAAGCACAGCCGCGGCAGCCCGTGCAGCACGTGAGCCGACACCCGAGCGCACAGCTGCCGCAGTGTGCCGCGCATCCAGTCGGCCGACTGCTCGATGGCGCTGTCAAGAGCGAGCACGACGTACCGCGACGCCGAGGCACACGCGTGGCGACCGCCGCTCCACACCGCTCGCTTGCCGATCTCCGTCAACCAGCCGTCATCGCGCAATAGAGCCATCGACGCGCTGATGAAGTCGAGCGAGAGGCTGTTGAGCACGAGCCCCAACCGCCACGAGCCAAGCAGCTCCGCGCAACCGAGCGCGAATGCACTAGCGTCGCGCGAGCTCAGCATCCCGCCACTCGCGCCCACGTGGTGCAAGAAGCGGTGCTTGTATGGCCGGCCGACTGTTGCACTCGTGCGAGCGCCCAGCAAGTGCATGTATTCGAGCGCCGCTAGCCCGACTCCGCCCGCGCCCGCATGGATGAGCGAGCGCACGTAAGCGCCGCAACTTGCAGCAGCAAGCGACATGTGCACTGTCGACCATGCCGTCGGCAGAGTGCACGCCTCTTCGGCTGCCATCCACCCGTCGATCACGGCCACAAGCCGAGCGTCGGTGCGCGCGTGCGACGCCAGCGCAGCGAGCGCGTGGCCCACGACTGGGGCGCCCGCGCGCATGTCGGTGGTGCGTCTGCCACAGTGGGCTACTTCGGCTGCGCAATCGCTGCCCGGCATCCCAGGATCTCCCGGATATAGGCCGAGCACGTTGAGCACGTCGCGAAAGTTGAGCCCAACGGCACGCACGCGCAAGAGCACCGCGCCATCTACGGATGCAAATGCGTCTTCGTCCTGTGGTACAACGCACAAGTTTGAGATGGCGCCCCGCGCGTCGAAATGCAGTCGGACCGGCCTGCGGACTGACTGCGATGTCTGCAACAGACGCGGCACGCGCACCAGCTCGCCATCAATAGTGACTTCCGGCTCCGGCTGGCCGTCGTACTGGCCACCAAGCGACGTCACCGCCGAACACACGGCTGCATGAGTCGATGAGCGTCTAAGTACACCTAGGAAGGTCGCAAGCAGAGTTGGCGCCTCTGATCGCGCCTGCCGACCGAGTCCGAGCAGCCCCGCGTGCGCCGGATGATGATGTGTGTTGTCCACCTCAGCTCCAAGACTGGCACGCGTCATGTACCACACGGGCAAAGACGGCTTGGTACTATGGCTCTTTATCAAGTCGAACGCCGCCAAAATGACGCACAGGGCGGCCGAGGTGTACAGCCCGCCTCCAAGCCCAACCGCGAAAGGGGCACAACTGACGCAAGCCGCTGATCTCGCCGGCGCGCCGTTCATCGACGCTAGCTCAGTGGATGCTGCAGGCAATAACGCCAACGCCAACGCTGTTCCGTCGCGATGAGGACCGCCTGACCCGCCTATAAGCTGCCACGCCGTGAAGTACAGGTGGCATGGGTGCTCACGGCTAGGGTGTTGGGCGCCTGCTTGCAAACCGCGTGCCTCGAAGCCGTCGATGCGTGTGCCTCGGCTGCTTTGCCCGGATGAACACATTAGTGCAACACCAGTGGTGCCTACCGTTTGCTGGTGCACCACAGCCCACATGTGACCGCACGTACGTTGCAAGACGGCAGCCGACACCGAGAAAGGCAGCCGCATCTCTCTTGACGTGCCTCTCATCAGCAGCACGGTGAGCTGTAAGCCGGCGTCGAGATCCGCCGGGTGCACAACCAACTGCTGTCGAAGCAAGCGCCGGCGAACACGACCCACAGCCACACCAGTCAACCATGACATGCGAGCTTTCACAAGCCGTTGGAATCCGCCGCCATATCTTAGCCCCATGGCACGGAACGCTGAATAGAGTAGCGTCACATTCACCGCAAGGTCGCAACACGCACCCCACGCCGGCAGGAGCGCCTGCTGGAGATCGCCGTGCCCCGCCGCGGCGCTCTCGAGGGAGCCAGCGCAATGTGTCGTGCTCGTGCTCTCGCCTTGGCTCTCTGTGCGCACCTCGAATCGGTTGCCAGGCCCCAAGTCACACACTACCGTCGTGGACGCCGAGACGCCGTCGTCCAAGACCAGCGGTCGCAGGAAGAAGACACGCCGCTGCACGGCATTCGACGCGTCGCAGGCGGCGCGCACCATCTCCAAATAGCCAGCCGCCGGGAAGACGATGTGCCCTTGCACCACATGGTCGGCCACCTCATCGCGCAGGGCGCCCCTCGCCGGCGAGCGAAAGCACGGGGAAGCGCCCGCGCCGTCCAGCCGCTGCGCGAATGGATGAGCGCTCCTTTGCCACGAGAAGCGACGCCGGCGGTACGCCGTGCCACCAGAAGCCCCTCTGCGACGGGACGGCGGCGCGTGGCGCCGCAAGATGGCGTGCACGATTGTGCCGCTGTAACCGAACGAGCTCACGCCGCCATCGGCCGCTCCGAAAGCCGCGCCCACACACCGCGGCGCCGCCGACTGCTGTGTCGGCAAAGCGCACGCCACACCGCTCACCGCGCTTGCCACGTGTGCGTTGATCGATCGCAACTGTCCGTTTGGTGGGGCTCCGACACGGCGCAAGCTCGTGCACAGACTGACCAAGCCTGAGATGCCCGCATTCGGCTCCGCGTGACCCCCGTTTGCCTTCACACTGCACATGGACAAGGCCTCCGCGCCCGAGCGATCGACCAAAAGAGCGGCGACGGTGCGCGCCTCGATCGGGTCTCCCAGGGCCGTGCCGGTGCCGTGAGCCTCCAAGAGAGAAATCATTTCCGCTCGTGCTGACGCGTCTGCCAACGCGGCGGCGAGCAACGCCTGCTGCGCCTGCCCATTCGGAGCCGTGAGGCTGGCGCTCTTGCCGTCTTGCCGCACACAACTGCCCAGCAACTCGTGCTCGGTGTCCATCGTGTCCGGTCCACGTCCTCGTAGCGTCGCAGCACACAAGGCCTCGCCCCGCACATAGCCGTCGGCGCGCGCGTCGAAAGTGTGGCAATGGCCTCCGGCCGAGAGCATGCCCGCGATGGCGAAGGAGAAGGAGACGCCGGGCAACAGCATGATGCTCACGCCTGTCGAGAGCGCCGCCGTGCACTCGTGCAGCTGCATCGCGCGCATCGCGTAGTGGTTCGCAGCAAGGGCCGCCGAGCACGCTGTATCCACAGCGATGCACGGGCCTTGCATCCCGAGCACGAAGGACAAGCGGCCCGAGGCAACCGAGTGCGTCGCGCCCGTTGCGGAGTACACGTTGCGCGAGAGGGCCGCCTCCAATCGCACAAGTTCGGCGAAGTCGTTCGCCGCGATCCCCACGAACACACCGGCCTGTGAGTCGAGCAGCAAGCTGCGAGGCAGTCCCGCGCCATGCAACGACTGGTAGCCAAGCTCGAGGAGCAGCCGTTGCTGAGGGTCCATCACGCTCGCTTCGCTCGGCGACACACCGAAACGCGAGTTGTCGAAGAGCTCGGCGTCGCATAGGAAGGCGCCGTGCCGAGCGCGCCTAGCGATGATTCCATCGACATGCTCATACTCGGGTGCGCCGAGACTCCAGCGCTCGAGCGGCACCTCAGACACAAGGTCGCCGCCACAAGAAGCCATGCTAGCTTGCAAGAGGACCGTCGTGACGCGACCAGGCAGCAGTGCCTGCAAGCCGCAGAGAAGCGACCCTGGGGTTGGTTCGTCGAGTGGCGCGGGTGTCTGCTGGGTCGCTCTCGGACCGTGCACCCTGGCACCGGCCGATGGCATGTCTCCGAAGTACTGTGCGAGCCGCCGCGCGGTGGGGTATTCAAAGACGAGCGTGCTCGGCAGGATCTGCCCCGATGCCGCTTGCAGCTGGTTCCCCAGCTCAACGGCGCCAAGCGAGTCGAGACCGGCGTCCATCAGGGGAGCGTCGGCGTCCACCTCGGAGCCCATCGCAGACTCGAGTATCGACAGGATTGAGTCGAGCGTAAGCACCTTGCAATCAGCCGCACCGGCTTCCGTGCGCAAAGGCGTCGCGTCGCGCGTCCTCTGCCGAGCAATCGTCTCGAGCAGAGGAGGTACCGCCTTCAATACACCAAGGTACGTGCGCCAAGAGACGATGACGAGGCTGACCACCGAGGGACAGCGCGCTAGCAACGATGCGCGGAACGCCGCCGCGCCGTGCGAGAGGTCGAGCAGCTCGATGCCGGCCGCCTGCATCCGCGAGTTGACCGAGCTGCTGGCTGCCATGCCCACGCCCGCCCACGGGCCCCACTGGACACTACACGATGCTCCGCCGCGCGCTCGCCGGCTCGTGCTCAGTGCGTCCAAGCAGCTGTTCGCCGCAGCGTAGTTGGACTGGCCGCCGCCGCCAAGTAGCGCGGCAATGGATGAGAAGAGCACAAACGCCCCCAGCGGTAGTGCACCGCACGAGGCGTGGACGTGCCGAGCTCCGTGAGCCTTGGGCGCGTACACGCGGCGGACGGTGCTCGCCGTCTGTGACAGCAGCAAGCCGTCCGCCAGTACACCCGCCGCGTGCCACATGCCACACAGCCGTGGGGCGTCACCAACTAGCATGCCGCAGGTCAGCCGGCGCACGTCGGCCGCGTCAGCGGCGTCACAACGCGCGAGGCGGATCGTGCACGGCTTGACCGACTTGAGCCGCGTCGTCTCTCTCGCGCCGATCGTGCCACTGCGCGACGCGAGCACGACGAGGAGAGCGCCGCTCTCGCCAAGCCATCGACCCGTCAGTAAGCCGAGCCCGCCCGTCCCGCCGGTCAGCAAGTGCGCCGAGTGAGCGCTCACGCTGACCGCCGGCGGGAGACGCACTACCACCTTGCCGATGTTGGCGCCGTTCTGCAAGCACCGGAAGGCACGCGTCAGGTCGTGCTCCATATCGAAGCACAGCCGCGGCAGCCCGTGCAGCACGTGAGCCGACACCCGAGCGCACAGCTGCCGCAGTGTGCCGCGCATCCAGTCGGCCGACTGCTCGATGGCGCTGTCAAGAGCGAGCACGACGTACCGCGACGCCGAGGCACACGCGTGGCGACCGCCGCTCCACACCGCTCGCTTGCCGATCTCCGTCAACCAGCCGTCATCGCGCAATAGAGCCATCGACGCGCTGATGAAGTCGAGCGAGAGGCTGTTGAGCACGAGCCCCAACCGCCACGAGCCAAGCAGCTCCGCGCAACCGAGCGCGAATGCACTAGCGTCGCGCGAGCTCAGCATCCCGCCACTCGCGCCCACGTGGTGCAAGAAGCGGTGCTTGTATGGCCGGCCGACTGTTGCACTCGTGCGAGCGCCCAGCAAGTGCATGTATTCGAGCGCCGCTAGCCCGACTCCGCCCGCGCCCGCATGGATGAGCGAGCGCACGTAAGCGCCGCAACTTGCAGCAGCAAGCGACATGTGCACTGTCGACCATGCCGTCGGCAGAGTGCACGCCTCTTCGGCTGCCATCCACCCGTCGATCACGGCCACAAGCCGAGCGTCGGTGCGCGCGTGCGACGCCAGCGCAGCGAGCGCGTGGCCCACGACTGGGGCGCCCGCGCGCATGTCGGTGGTGCGTCTGCCACAGTGGGCTACTTCGGCTGCGCAATCGCTGCCCGGCATCCCAGGATCTCCCGGATATAGGCCGAGCACGTTGAGCACGTCGCGAAAGTTGAGCCCAACGGCACGCACGCGCAAGAGCACCGCGCCATCTACGGATGCAAATGCGTCTTCGTCCTGTGGTACAACGCACAAGTTTGAGATGGCGCCCCGCGCGTCGAAATGCAGTCGGACCGGCCTGCGGACTGACTGCGATGTCTGCAACAGACGCGGCACGCGCACCAGCTCGCCATCAATAGTGACTTCCGGCTCCGGCTGGCCGTCGTACTGGCCACCAAGCGACGTCACCGCCGAACACACGGCTGCATGAGTCGATGAGCGTCTAAGTACACCTAGGAAGGTCGCAAGCAGAGTTGGCGCCTCTGATCGCGCCTGCCGACCGAGTCCGAGCAGCCCCGCGTGCGCCGGATGATGATGTGTGTTGTCCACCTCAGCTCCAAGACTGGCACGCGTCATGTACCACACGGGCAAAGACGGCTTGGTACTATGGCTCTTTATCAAGTCGAACGCCGCCAAAATGACGCACAGGGCGGCCGAGGTGTACAGCCCGCCTCCAAGCCCAACCGCGAAAGGGGCACAACTGACGCAAGCCGCTGATCTCGCCGGCGCGCCGTTCATCGACGCTAGCTCAGTGGATGCTGCAGGCAATAACGCCAACGCCAACGCTGTTCCGTCGCGATGAGGACCGCCTGACCCGCCTATAAGCTGCCACGCCGTGAAGTACAGGTGGCATGGGTGCTCACGGCTAGGGTGTTGGGCGCCTGCTTGCAAACCGCGTGCCTCGAAGCCGTCGATGCGTGTGCCTCGGCTGCTTTGCCCGGATGAACACATTAGTGCAACACCAGTGGTGCCTACCGTTTGCTGGTGCACCACAGCCCACATGTGACCGCACGTACGTTGCAAGACGGCAGCCGACACCGAGAAAGGCAGCCGCATCTCTCTTGACGTGCCTCTCATCAGCAGCACGGTGAGCTGTAAGCCGGCGTCGAGATCCGCCGGGTGCACAACCAACTGCTGTCGAAGCAAGCGCCGGCGAACACGACCCACAGCCACACCAGTCAACCATGACATGCGAGCTTTCACAAGCCGTTGGAATCCGCCGCCATATCTTAGCCCCATGGCACGGAACGCTGAATAGAGTAGCGTCACATTCACCGCAAGGTCGCAACACGCACCCCACGCCGGCAGGAGCGCCTGCTGGAGATCGCCGTGCCCCGCCGCGGCGCTCTCGAGGGAGCCAGCGCAATGTGTCGTGCTCGTGCTCTCGCCTTGGCTCTCTGTGCGCACCTCGAATCGGTTGCCAGGCCCCAAGTCACACACTACCGTCGTGGACGCCGAGACGCCGTCGTCCAAGACCAGCGGTCGCAGGAAGAAGACACGCCGCTGCACGGCATTCGACGCGTCGCAGGCGGCGCGCACCATCTCCAAATAGCCAGCCGCCGGGAAGACGATGTGCCCTTGCACCACATGGTCGGCCACCTCATCGCGCAGGGCGCCCCTCGCCGGCGAGCGAAAGCACGGGGAAGCGCCCGCGCCGTCCAGCCGCTGCGCGAATGGATGAGCGCTCCTTTGCCACGAGAAGCGACGCCGGCGGTACGCCGTGCCACCAGAAGCCCCTCTGCGACGGGACGGCGGCGCGTGGCGCCGCAAGATGGCGTGCACGATTGTGCCGCTGTAACCGAACGAGCTCACGCCGCCATCGGCCGCTCCGAAAGCCGCGCCCACACACCGCGGCGCCGCCGACTGCTGTGTCGGCAAAGCGCACGCCACACCGCTCACCGCGCTTGCCACGTGTGCGTTGATCGATCGCAACTGTCCGTTTGGTGGGGCTCCGACACGGCGCAAGCTCGTGCACAGACTGACCAAGCCTGAGATGCCCGCATTCGGCTCCGCGTGACCCCCGTTTGCCTTCACACTGCACATGGACAAGGCCTCCGCGCCCGAGCGATCGACCAAAAGAGCGGCGACGGTGCGCGCCTCGATCGGGTCTCCCAGGGCCGTGCCGGTGCCGTGAGCCTCCAAGAGAGAAATCATTTCCGCTCGTGCTGACGCGTCTGCCAACGCGGCGGCGAGCAACGCCTGCTGCGCCTGCCCATTCGGAGCCGTGAGGCTGGCGCTCTTGCCGTCTTGCCGCACACAACTGCCCAGCAACTCGTGCTCGGTGTCCATCGTGTCCGGTCCACGTCCTCGTAGCGTCGCAGCACACAAGGCCTCGCCCCGCACATAGCCGTCGGCGCGCGCGTCGAAAGTGTGGCAATGGCCTCCGGCCGAGAGCATGCCCGCGATGGCGAAGGAGAAGGAGACGCCGGGCAACAGCATGATGCTCACGCCTGTCGAGAGCGCCGCCGTGCACTCGTGCAGCTGCATCGCGCGCATCGCGTAGTGGTTCGCAGCAAGGGCCGCCGAGCACGCTGTATCCACAGCGATGCACGGGCCTTGCATCCCGAGCACGAAGGACAAGCGGCCCGAGGCAACCGAGTGCGTCGCGCCCGTTGCGGAGTACACGTTGCGCGAGAGGGCCGCCTCCAATCGCACAAGTTCGGCGAAGTCGTTCGCCGCGATCCCCACGAACACACCGGCCTGTGAGTCGAGCAGCAAGCTGCGAGGCAGTCCCGCGCCATGCAACGACTGGTAGCCAAGCTCGAGGAGCAGCCGTTGCTGAGGGTCCATCACGCTCGCTTCGCTCGGCGACACACCGAAACGCGAGTTGTCGAAGAGCTCGGCGTCGCATAGGAAGGCGCCGTGCCGAGCGCGCCTAGCGATGATTCCATCGACATGCTCATACTCGGGTGCGCCGAGACTCCAGCGCTCGAGCGGCACCTCAGACACAAGGTCGCCGCCACAAGAAGCCATGCTAGCTTGCAAGAGGACCGTCGTGACGCGACCAGGCAGCAGTGCCTGCAAGCCGCAGAGAAGCGACCCTGGGGTTGGTTCGTCGAGTGGCGCGGGTGTCTGCTGGGTCGCTCTCGGACCGTGCACCCTGGCACCGGCCGATGGCATGTCTCCGAAGTACTGTGCGAGCCGCCGCGCGGTGGGGTATTCAAAGACGAGCGTGCTCGGCAGGATCTGCCCCGATGCCGCTTGCAGCTGGTTCCCCAGCTCAACGGCGCCAAGCGAGTCGAGACCGGCGTCCATCAGGGGAGCGTCGGCGTCCACCTCGGAGCCCATCGCAGACTCGAGTATCGACAGGATTGAGTCGAGCGTAAGCACCTTGCAATCAGCCGCACCGGCTTCCGTGCGCAAAGGCGTCGCGTCGCGCGTCCTCTGCCGAGCAATCGTCTCGAGCAGAGGAGGTACCGCCTTCAATACACCAAGGTACGTGCGCCAAGAGACGATGACGAGGCTGACCACCGAGGGACAGCGCGCTAGCAACGATGCGCGGAACGCCGCCGCGCCGTGCGAGAGGTCGAGCAGCTCGATGCCGGCCGCCTGCATCCGCGAGTTGACCGAGCTGCTGGCTGCCATGCCCACGCCCGCCCACGGGCCCCACTGGACACTACACGATGCTCCGCCGCGCGCTCGCCGGCTCGTGCTCAGTGCGTCCAAGCAGCTGTTCGCCGCAGCGTAGTTGGACTGGCCGCCGCCGCCAAGTAGCGCGGCAATGGATGAGAAGAGCACAAACGCCCCCAGCGGTAGTGCACCGCACGAGGCGTGGACGTGCCGAGCTCCGTGAGCCTTGGGCGCGTACACGCGGCGGACGGTGCTCGCCGTCTGTGACAGCAGCAAGCCGTCCGCCAGTACACCCGCCGCGTGCCACATGCCACACAGCCGTGGGGCGTCACCAACTAGCATGCCGCAGGTCAGCCGGCGCACGTCGGCCGCGTCAGCGGCGTCACAACGCGCGAGGCGGATCGTGCACGGCTTGACCGACTTGAGCCGCGTCGTCTCTCTCGCGCCGATCGTGCCACTGCGCGACGCGAGCACGACGAGGAGAGCGCCGCTCTCGCCAAGCCATCGACCCGTCAGTAAGCCGAGCCCGCCCGTCCCGCCGGTCAGCAAGTGCGCCGAGTGAGCGCTCACGCTGACCGCCGGCGGGAGACGCACTACCACCTTGCCGATGTTGGCGCCGTTCTGCAAGCACCGGAAGGCACGCGTCAGGTCGTGCTCCATATCGAAGCACAGCCGCGGCAGCCCGTGCAGCACGTGAGCCGACACCCGAGCGCACAGCTGCCGCAGTGTGCCGCGCATCCAGTCGGCCGACTGCTCGATGGCGCTGTCAAGAGCGAGCACGACGTACCGCGACGCCGAGGCACACGCGTGGCGACCGCCGCTCCACACCGCTCGCTTGCCGATCTCCGTCAACCAGCCGTCATCGCGCAATAGAGCCATCGACACGCTGATGAAGTCGAGCGAGAGGCTGTTGAGCACGAGCCCCAACCGCCACGAGCCAAGCAGCTCCGCGCAACCGAGCGCGAATGCACTAGCGTCGCGCGAGCTCAGCATCCCGCCACTCGCGCCCACGTGGTGCAAGAAGCGGTGCTTGTATGGCCGGCCGACTGTTGCACTCGTGCGAGCGCCCAGCAAGTGCATGTATTCGAGCGCCGCTAGCCCGACTCCGCCCGCGCCCGCATGGATGAGCGAGCGCACGTAAGCGCCGCAACTTGCAGCAGCAAGCGACATGTGCACTGTCGACCATGCCGTCGGCAGAGTGCACGCCTCTTCGGCTGCCATCCACCCGTCGATCACGGCCACAAGCCGAGCGTCGGTGCGCGCGTGCGACGCCAGCGCAGCGAGCGCGTGGCCCACGACTGGGGCGCCCGCGCGCATGTCGGTGGTGCGTCTGCCACAGTGGGCTACTTCGGCTGCGCAATCGCTGCCCGGCATCCCAGGATCTCCCGGATATAGGCCGAGCACGTTGAGCACGTCGCGAAAGTTGAGCCCAACGGCACGCACGCGCAAGAGCACCGCGCCATCTACGGATGCAAATGCGTCTTCGTCCTGTGGTACAACGCACAAGTTTGAGATGGCGCCCCGCGCGTCGAAATGCAGTCGGACCGGGAAGGCGAGTGATGGGACCGCATCCGATAGCCGCGGCACGCGTGCTGACTTGCCGTTGAAGGCCAGCTCCGGCTCTAATTTGCCGACAGCCTCGCAACGCAGGGGCGAGACCTCCATAGCCAGCGTGGCTGAGCTGTCCACTTGGGCATCGATGAGTGTGCCCTTGAACGTTGGCGCCTCTGAACGCACCTGCCTACTCAGTCCAACGATCCCTGCATGCAACGGGGCGTGCGCGCCAGCCGCATGCGTGCCGGCCAAGCCATGGGTTACAAGCCACAAACCTGATATCGGGTTCGACACTTGGCGTCTGACGACGTCGAACACTGCCGCAACAAGCGGTAGGGCTGCGCAGCCGCGCCCGCAAGGTGCGAGGCCCGCACCGAAGGAAACAGTGCCGACCACTTTCGGCGGCTCCGCGCTACTGCGCGTCCTATTGTGCCTTCTGTCGGAATACGCCCGAGCCAGTCTTAGTGACAGCAAGGGACCGCCAACGCACCCGCTTCGTAAGATGGGAACCTCACCAGGCTGCCAGAGGATAGTATAAATGTGGACCCGCCGCGCTACCTCCCGATGAGCGCTTACACTCTTTAGAGCGCGTACCTCAAACCCGTCGACACACACCCCTTGACCTCCCGATGAAGTTGTACACAAAAGCACAGCGCCAAAGCGGTCCGTGTCGTCTCGCCACACCACAGCGCACATCCGTCCGCAAGCCTCCCGCAAATGTGCATCCGTTACGGAGAATGGTAGGCGAGTCTGCCTCAAGTCGGGCCGGCTGGCAGCGAGCGGCGCAGTCAGCTGGAAAGCAGAGTCTAGGTCCGCCGGGTGCACGCATGTGCCCTCACGGCACATGCGCCGATGCAGCCGCCCCAAGGTCACATGAGGAGACTGCGGCATGTGCGCAGACGCCAAACGCTGGAAGCCAGTCCCATATTGCAGTCCAGCGACGCGGCAGGCCGAGTATAGCATCGAGATGTCCAAAGCCGTCTCACATCCCGCTCTCAGTGCTGCCGTGTGAGCCAATTCAAGGCAGTTGTTTGCCGCCGGCAAGCTCGCAAGTTTTCCGACGCAGTGTGTTATGGAGCCTCCCTGGTGTTTGTCCTCCTCTTCAAGCTCGGTGCGGATCTCGAACTGCCCTCCTTCCGTCAGCTCGCAGATGACCATGATTGCCATAATCACTGCCATATTAAGGACCAATGGATTCAGGAAAAAAACGTGGTGCTGCAGGACCGCCGACGCGCCACACGCCGCTCGAACCATCTCCAAGTAGCCGGCAGCCGGAAAGACCACGTTGCCGTGCACGATGTGGTCGGCGACAAGGTCTTGAAGCCGGCCAACCGCCGGAGAGGCGAAGGCGGATCGCGTTCTTGCACCCGTGTGATGGACGTGCTGGACGAGCGGATGTGTCGCGTCCCTCAAGTAGAAACGCCGGCGACGCAGGCGCACGTCCGTCGTAGCGACATCAGCACGGCGCACGTCTAGGGCTGCCCCTATGATTGCGTGCGCGATCGTGCCACTGTAGCCAAATGAGTCGACTCCATCGGCGCGCGCATAGACAGGTTGCCTCTTCACGGGAGCAATGGCTACGGGAAGAAGGCAGTGTATTCCATGAAGCGACGCAGCGACGTGTGAATTTACGGCACGCAGTTGGGCGTTGGGGCACGCACTGCCGTGCAGGGAGCTTGCCAATAGTCTGATCAGACCGGCGATTCCGGCAGCGGGCTCCGCGTGGCCAGCGCAAGCCTTTGCGCCGCTGAGCGCGAGCATCGCGTCGGGCGTATCCCTAGGAAGCACAGAAACGATAGATCTCACCTCAATTGGATCGCCGAGCGGGGTTCCGGTGCCGTGGGCCTCGATGCAGCAAAGCTCTTTCGAGATCAGGGCGCCATCGGTGAGCGCGGCTTGCAGAAGCGCCTGCTGTGCCTGACCGTTTGGTGCCGTCAAAGAGGCGCTCTTGCCGTCTTGCCGCACGCAGCTGCCAATCAAGCGCGCGCATCCCTCGACGCTAGGCGAGGTGGCGCACATGGCCACCGCGCAACATGCCTCGCCTCGCGCGTACCCGTTGGCGCGCCGGTCAAAGGTGTGACAACGCCCGCTTGCGGAGAGCATCCCCGCCATGGCAAACGCCAGGTGGCAGTCAGGCAGCAGCATCAGATTGATCCCGAGCACCAAGCCAAGTTGGCTCTCGCGCTGCCGTAGCGCGCGCACAGCACCGTGGTTGGCAACGAGCGCCGCAGAGCACGCCGTATCGTACGAGACGCACTGGCCTTGAAAACCGAGCACGTACGAAATGCGGCCCGATGCCACGGAGTGGCTGCTGCCGGTGGCAGAGTAGACGCCGCGCGATAGCAGCGGCCGGCGCGACACGGCGATCTGAAAGTCGCAGGCGGCAATGCCCAAGAAGACGCCGCAGTCCGAGCCCGCCAAGCTTGCCCTACTATGCCCGTCGGAATGGAGCGCCAAGTAGCCACGCTCCAACAACAGGCGCTGCTGTGGGTCCATATCGAGCGCTTCTACCGGAGAGATGCCGAAGAAGGCGTTGTCGAATAGGTCGGGGTCGGCGAGGAAGCCGCCATATCGCGCGCGCTGTCCGACCACACCATCGGGCAGGTCCCGCCCGGAGGCGCTCCAGCGCTTGAGCGGCACAGCCGAGACGACGTCGGCAGCCGTATTGACCATGCTCAGTAGCTGGGCCGTAATGGACACTCCGCCGGCGAGCGTGCTCACCGCCGGACCGCATCCTACCGCTGTGGCATCCACGACGCTCTTGAGCGCACTCGTGCCCAGGCCTGCGGAGACAGACGCGCTGCCGGTTACGGTCTGAGCAAAGTGCGTCGCCATCAGTCGGAGGGTTGGGAAGTCGAACATGAGTGTCTCGGGAAGTTCCATTATGCCGAGGCGGCTGGCCAGCTCGCCGTGCAGCTCGAGCGCCATGGCCGAGTCGAAGCCGGCCTCCATAAGTGGCGCATCGGGTGACACATCCGCCCCTAAGCACTCGACAGCCAGCTGGTGAAGGTCGGCCAGTGAGACTGGGCGAGGGTGAGCTGCGCCGATGTCGAAGGTATGGGGCACCTTCCCGCACACGCTATTCGTTACACTGGACGGCGGCGGCCAATGGTGCTTGGGAGTTCCCGATGCGACGGCCGGTGGAGGCGTATCGGCGGGCGCTGCTCGCCAGCTGTGATCCGGCGCCGGTGGAGGCGCATCGGCGGGCGCCGCTCGCCAGCTGTGTTTCGGCGCCACCCCACGGAGCGCCATCGCAGGGACATGGTGAAGGTCGAAGACGGCGGGGAAGGGTGTGCTGCCGCCCCAGAAGAGCAGCACGTCGTCCGGTGCGATCGGTAGCTTGCCAGTCCGCGGCAGCTCTCCCTCGGTCTCGCGCATGCGCACGAGCTCGAGGAATGCTGCGCGGCACCATCGCCGGCGCGCTTCGCCCGACGCCGTGCACAGGATCGTCCGAGGCTTGAGCAGCACGATGGAGTGCGCGCGAAGCTCCTCGCCGGCCATCCTCACCGCCTTCTCGATATCATGAGCAATGCGGAGCAGCCGCTCTTCGTCGCAAGGTGCCTCTCGCTGCACCTCCGCCATGACGAGTACGTCGCTGCCCTCCTCGGCCGGCTGCACCCAGAAGGCGGCCAAGCAGCCGGGCCGCAGGTGCGCCGAGCCGCTCTCAGCGCGGGCCTCGACATCATGCTCATGTGGAGCCCTTCCGGACATCGTCGGCACAGCTCTGATCCGGCCCACGACGAACAGGTGACGCCGCCAGATGAACCCCAGGTCGCCGCTGCGCACGTGCAGCTCGCCATCCGCATGTGGCGGCTCCCCTGCCCTCTCGGCGACCCGGCGCCCAAACGTGGCGGCGGAATGCTCGAGCAGCTGCCAGTAGCCGCGCGCGGTCGACCGGCCCGATACCCAGATCTCCCCAACCACACCGTCGGCCAGCTCGACCGTCGTTTGCGGGTCGACGATCCTGACGCCGATGTGTGTGTGCCACTGATCTAGGAGGACGCAGCCGGCGCGTGTGACGAGGCTCGCCTCGTCGACGTCCGCGGCTGGTGGCATGGCGACGTCACCAGCCCGCAGCTCGCAGGGCGTGGCCAGGGTGAGGGGCTGCTTCGCGGCGCCGCAAACGAAGAAGCAGTTCTCGGCGAGGCTGTACAAGCACATCCACGTGGATGGGCGGAAGCCGTACGGGCCGTAGCGCGCGGCGAATGCGTGAAGCGTCTCAACCTCGATTGGTTCGGCTCCGTGAAGTGCCGCACGCCAGTGCGAGAGGCGCACGCCATTAAGCTCGTGATCGGGGACGCACCGCACGCACAGGGCGTAGCCGAAGCTGGGCGAAGCAACCTCCACATGGTGCGTCGCGTGCAGCCGCGAGATGGCCTTCAGCCAAGTCGACGGGTGCTGCAAGAAGGCCGCGGGCGCGATGAGGTCCGCGCGGTAGCCAAGGATGGGCGCGAGGAGGTAGCCGGCCACGAGACCCATTCCGTGATACGGCGGCAGCCACGAGACCATGCACCTGCCCACGCACAGTTGTGTGCTGTGGCAGGTCTGCCCCATGGCAAGGATGCTGTTGACGAGGGCGCGCGTCGAGATCGCCACGCCCTTCGGATGACCGGTCGAGCCCGAAGTGTACTGGAGGAGGGCGACCTCGTGCGGATGGGAGAGCTGGCGGCGCGCACGCACCCAGTCTTCGAGCCATGCCGCCTCGGCAGCGGACACCCGCATGCCGACGTCGTCGGTCGAGCGCCACATCCACCCGGCAGGCCACGTGTACTCATTGCCAAGCAGCTTGCCCGCGAGCCACGAGAGGCGCAGGTACCTGCGTGCGCGGAGGAGGACCGCCGATAGCGACGCGAACTCCCCCCGGACCGCGGGAGGCCGCCTGGTGTGCGGTGCACGGGTGGGCGCACCTAGCGGTCGAGAGCACCAGCTCGGGGCGGCAGCTCTCGTGGACGCGCGCGACCTTGGCGAGGCCATTGAGCGCCATCCGCCGCGCCTCAACGCTCGGCAGCGGGCTGTGCGGGAAGAGGGGTGGGTAGTACGGCACGGCGACGAGAGCGGCGTACTGGCAGCCGAAGAAGGCGGCGACAAACTCGATGCCTGGCGGGTGGAGGAGCAGGATGCGCGCGCCACTGGAGGCGCCCCACCGCCTCCTCAGGCAGGCGCACAGCACGCGCGCGCGAGCCGCGAGCTGCGCGTAGCTCCACGCCTCGGCCTCGACGCATCCGGCGGAGGCGATCCACGTGTACAGCCGCGCGTGCGGCGTCCGCTGCGCATTCGTCTCGAAGTGGTCGATGAGGCTCCGCTCCACCTTGTTGGACGGCGTTCGTATGGGACGAGCCGCCGCCTGGGACGAGGAGTGTCGGCGGCGCCACTGGAGGGGACACCGCCCTCAATTCCGTCCTCGGCCATGGGCGGCGCGCGAGAGGGGGAGCGGAACGAGGGAGCGGGCGGTCGGAGGCGGGGGAGGAAGTGAGAAGCCAGATGCGAAGCCTGGAGAGGTGAAGGCAACGTTGGCCTGGCCAGGCGAGTGGCGACAGGCGGGGGGACAGCGGAGAGAAGAGAGAGAGGGAGCGCTCGTGTGGCACCAGAGAGTGCGCGAGAGGGGGAGGAGAAGCCTGTGTGGTGCTAGAGCTCCTCTGTCTACCTCTCTCTCTCCTTCCCTCCCCCTCTCCCGCACTCTCTCTCCCTCTTCCTCCCGCTGCGCGCAGCCGGGGGAGGAGAGGAGAGAGAGAGAGAGAAGAGGAGGCGCGAAATGGGGGACGAGAAGCCTCTCTCTCTCTTTCTCTCTCTCTGCTCTCTCTTTCTCCCCTTCTCTCCTCCGCTCTCTCTCGCTCTCCCTCTCTCTCTCGCTTCTCTCTCCCTCTCTCTCTCTCTCTCCCTTCTCTCTCCCCACTCTACTAGTACCGTAGTTAGCGCTAACTTCTACTCTACTCTAGAGGCTGCCGCTTCGTGGGCGTGCCCCTGTCCCCCCCCCCCCAGGCAATCACGGCCCCCAGGAAGCCCGCCAGCAAGCCCAAGCAAGCCGCCGGGGGGCCACTACACAGTCCATGCCCGCGATACGCGCGCAGAACAGCGGGCGCGCGTCGTCGAAGACGTGCGCAGAGCAGCCGCGCACTGCCGCTCGCACAGCGTTGGCGTCAAGGCCGCGCTTGCAACAGGGCATTTCCCGGAGGCAACGCGCGGCAAAGTGGCGTGGGAGCTGAAGAGGGGCACCTCTGATGATGACTCCCCACGGGATGCCAACCAACAGCTTCTCACAAACGCTGAGAGGCTCAAGTTGGCATCTTGGGTTCTGGCTCGCGCTGACGTTCACGACCCCCAAAACAGGCACCAGATTTCTGTAAAGGTACGCGCTGTGATCCTAGATGTGAAAGACAGAAACAGTGTTCGGAGGCCAAAAACACTTAGGCCGGGCGGGCCATAACTATTACAAGCGTTGCTTACGAGGGGCGACGGCCGCGCCGTCTGTGTGAGCGCCGCGCCGTCTGTGTGAGCCGCCGTCCCTCTCTCTCTCTGCCTCTCCCTCTCTCTCTCTCCCTCTCTCCCTCTCC
Source organism: Isochrysis galbana (assembly GCA_018136815.1). NCBI lineage: Eukaryota > Haptophyta > Isochrysidales > Isochrysidaceae > Isochrysis > Isochrysis galbana. Next base: position 6,540,018 of record CM030933.1, on the reverse strand, counting down.
CTCTCTCCCTCTATCTCCCTCTCTCCCTCTCTCTCTCTCCCTCCCTCTCTCTCTCTCCCTCTCTCTCCTCCTATCTCCTCTCTCTCTCCCTCCCCCTCTCTAGGAGGAGGGGACGGGGAGAGCGAGAGAGAGGGGGGGGGGGGCGATAGGGGGGGGTCCTTCTGCGCGCGGGGGGGGCGGACCCGGCAACCTTCCCCCGCGCCCTCCGGCGGCGGGGGGAGGGCGGCGCAGTTCCCGCCCGGATCCGCTCGGCTTCGCGGCCGTGTCTTGCGGCTCTCAGCGGCGGGCGCTCTCCCCTCATCTGCGCGGGGCGGAGGAATAGGGGGGGAAGAGTGGAAAGAGAGAGGGGGGACGGGGCGAGGGCTTGAACTAGGGAGAGAGAGAAGAAAGGCAGGGAGAAGAGAGGGGAAACGGGGGTGGGAGGGTGTGGCTCCCTCTCCTCTCTCTCTCCTCTCCTCGTGCATCAAGTTTCGGCGGGAAAGTCGAAACTCGGGAGTGCTTGCTCTTCTCTCTCTCTACGGATGAGAGAGAGGGGAGGAGTCGGCGGGGAACGATGAAATAGAGGGGAACTGGAGTCGGGGAGGGGTGGGGGAGAGAGAGGTGTGAGATGAGAGGGGGGGCCTCGGTATAAAAGAGAGAAGAGGGAGAGAGAGAGGGAAACGAAGGGAGGGGGACGGGGGAGAGGGTGCCGATATGGAAGAGAGAGAGAGAGAGAGAAGCCGCTGGTCATCAGCGGGAATGGCCCCGCGTGGGGGGGGGCGGGGACTGCTGGAAGAGAGAAGAAGAAGGGGAGGGACAAGGGAGACAAGAGAGGAGAGAAGAGAGGGGGAGGAAGCCAAGAGAGAAGAGAGCGCCCGCCTCCACTTCCCTCTCTCTCCTCTTCTTCCCTCTCTTCCCTTCTTCCTCGCCCCTCTCCTCTCTTTCCTCTCCTCTCCCTTTCCTCCCCCCCCCCCCCATGCGCCCCACTCCCCCCCCCGCCCCGCCCTCCTCCACCTCCTCCCGCTGGCCCTCCTCTGCACGCGGCCTGCCGCCGCCTCCAGCTGCGACGCCTTCCCCCCCGACGACCCCTACCCGTACGAAACGCTCGACTGGTACACGCGGCTCAAGGCGTCGCCCGCGCAGACCGTCTACCTCTCGCAGGCCGACTTCGCCGCCGGGACCTACCGCATCACGGCGCCGGGGCGGTACGTGCTCAGCGAGGACATCGCGTTCGAGCCCAACGCGGCCAACGACTACTGGCCCAACCAGAACGACCCGGCCTACCCGCAGGGCGCCTTCTTCCTCGGCTTCTGGGCGGCCATCACGATCGAGAGCGCCGATGTATGGCTCGACCTCGCCGGGCACATGCTGGCCATGTCGCAGAAGTTCTACCTGCGCCAACGCTTCTTCAACGTGATCGAGCTGGCCGATCGCGTCTTCGACTCGCACGAGGGCGTCTCCTCCCTTAACCTGCAGACCAACGACCGGCTGCAGTTTGGCGGCGACGCTCACGACTTCTCGAACAGCTCGCGCCGGCACGGCGAGCCGCGCTTCGCCGAGCGATGCATCGTCTCCAACGGCGTGCTCGGCCTCTCGTCGCACAATGGCATTCACACCAATTGGGGCCGGCACTTGGTCCTCGAGGACCTGCGCGTGCGCGACTTTGAGGTGGCGGGCATCCAGCTCAACGGCGTTGACAACCTGGCTTTACGCGGCGTGGACGTCGGCCCCAACCACCAGAGCATGCCAGCCTACGCGACGCTCTCCAACGCGCGCTTCCTCCAGCTCTACACCAAGCTCTTCATACCATCCGGTTTCGCACGGCTCGGCGCCGCCGCGCCGCGCCTGCTCCGGCTGCTCGACGAGCTGCAGCTTGGCTTCGCGCGCGCACCATTCCGTCGCCGCTCGGTGCGCCAGGTCTTCGAGCGGCTCGAGACGGCGCTCGAGCTCTGGTATGCGCGCGAGGACGGCGAGAGCGGCCGCCTGCCGGCCGGTGACGACGAGCGCGCGCTGCTCGACGAGGCGGAGGCCCTCTTCCGCAACCCGTCGGGCCTGCCCGACGGCTCCGCCGTGTACGGCATCCGCCTCCACCGGCGCGGCGCTAGCACGGGCGCCTTCAGCGCGCAGGATGAGGCGTACCGCGGGCCCGAGAACTTCAACGCCTCGCTCCGCGACTGCGCCGTACGCGACCTGCGCGTGAGGCCCGTCATGATCCCCGCGCTCGCGGCCGCCGACGGCGCCGTCGTGATGGGCCCCAATCGCGACCACCTCGACTTTGTGCGCGTCTCCGCAGCCTCGGCTGCCGGAACCACCGCGGGCCGATTGCGCACACTCAGCGAGGCGCGCTACGTCGGCGACTTCCTGACCGACACGTACGCCGCGCTCTGGTTGCTCAGCAACGCCTTCTACACGACTTACGTCGTGCACTCGGAGTGCGGCAACTTCGGCTCCAACCTGACCGCGCCGTACCGCCCGTGTGCCACCTCGCCCGTCACCACCACGCTCGTCGGCCGAGACGTCGCCATGCTGCAAAAGCGCTTCTTCGGCGGCCTCTCGTGGACGCAGGCCGTCTTCGACTGGATGACCGACCCACGGCTCACGCTCGAGGACGTGCTTGGCACCCGTGAGCAGCTTGACGACAAGAAGCAGCGCCGGCACGTGATGGTGTGCAACGGCGACGCGATGCACCACACGCTCAAGGGCGTCATCGGGCTGCAGGTCGACTTCATGGCCGACGTGATGCTGAGCAACGTCAACGTGACAGCCCTCCGCAACGAGGCGGACGACTCGCATGGCTTTGCGACGGCGGGGGCCGCGTGAAGCTTGTGCGCTCGGGCGAGGTGCTCGAGACGGTCGGCATCGGCGGCGGCCGCTCGCTCGGTGCGGACGTGCGCGGGCTCCGCGTCAGCCTGAGTGAACGCGTCGCGCTGAGCCGCGTCCTCATCGACGAGCTCGAATCGCTTGAGGGCTCCGTGTACGGCATCGACCTGGCCACCGACTCCAACGACCGGTCGGACTGGGCGCCCGATGGCGCCTCCCTCACTCTGCACGAGAGCGTCATCGGCGGCTCTCTGCGCGCCGGTTCGGGCACCCGCGCCATCCCGCTTCACACGGGCAGCTCCGCCTCGCTCCCCATGGGCGGGCTCACCGTCGCGCCCGCGCCGCCCGCTCATAACCAGTTCGACGCGCCGCGGGCCTCCATCCTCTACGGCCACTTCCACCCGCTCGGCAATCTAGACCACATCAGTACCGCGATGCCGCTGCGAATCGGCGTCCGGCGCGCCATGCTCGACGCCTTCGGCGGGCTGGCGCCGCTCCTCGTCTCGCGGCGCAAGGCGGTTGCCTTCTTCGAGCAGCACTACGGCCTGCAGCTAGCCGCGCCCTTGCTCGCGAGCCGTCGCCGCTGGCACCAGTGGGTCATGCTCCCCGACGGCTCCGTCTTCTCCCCCGTCTTCTACACCGACTACCGCACCCTTGCCACGTGCGAGCGCGCCAATTGCACGGCCAGCCTGGTGGAGGGCTCGTCTGTCATCGACCTGGTCTGGGCCTTCTTGCCCGCTCCAGGCACCGTCTTCCACGGGACGTTTGGTGGCGAGGAGGGGGTGGCCGCCAGCCCCGCCGAGTACCTGATGGCCGGCTCGTACCTCTTCGCCGGTAAGGGCGCTCCCTTCGTGCCCGAGGGCGCCGTCCACCAGATCGACTATTACGGCACCTGCCCCATCCCCACGACAACCACGCTTCCTAAGGCGCTCGCCGCCCTCATCCCTGACCGCTGGCCCTTTGCGCGAATCCTGCGCCTGGCGGCGCGTGCGGCACTCCCCTTCATGCGCCGACGCACCTACCTGCACGCTCTGCCAACACTCCCGTCGGCGCGGCCGAGCACAGCCAACGGCGACCTCTACGATGAGCTCATGATCAATTGCGACGTCGAGTCGGACGTGCTAGGCAAGGGCAAGGCGTTCGGCTCCTGGCAATTCTTCGTCGATCCGAAGACGGGCGACTCGCGAGGCGTGGGCGCCAGCCAGATGTACTTCGACGATGTCGTGCCGAGCCCCCGGCTGAGGACTGGCCCCACGCACGCCGTGGCGTCGCCGGCCGCCGGCGACATCGCGTCGCCCCTTCTCACCTACACCCTCGTCGCCGACGGCACACTCGGCGCGCCGCCTGCCACCATTGGCATGGCAGTCCATCCACTCTCCACCGGCCTCCACTTCCCAAATGAGGCGGGTGTCGGCTTTCTGCGGCACTACGCCAGGTTCAACGACACGCAGATTCGCAACTTCCGCGCCACCTTTCTCGCCTACCTGCGCGACGTAATTGGCGTCGGTGGCGTCCTCAACCGACCCCTCGCTCCGGAAGATTACGAGGACGAGCCACTCGACAACTCGCTCGACTTTGGCGGCGGTAACCTCGCGCTTCCATACACGCTCACGGAGCACGCCAACCTGCGTGTTGGCATGCGTGCCGCCTCACCCGCTGCCGCGCTCGGCCTCTCTACTCGCGGTTTCGGCGCCTCTCGCGCACGCGAGGGTGGCTTCAAGCTGCAGATTGGGCGCGCCGGCCTGCACACCAGCAGGGGTTATCTGCCATATGGCAGCATCGTCCGGTACGGCTTCTACTCGCTAGACGTGGAGGATGAGCCCACTCCGCGGCTAATCCGCTTCGAAGACGTGTTTGCCGAGCTTCCCGACACCGCCACGCACTTTGAGATGCTCCAGCGCGTCTTCGATGCTGACATGGGCGAGGGCGTCCTCTCTGGGCTCGCCTTCGTAGGCCCCTCGCCGTCGGGCCCTGGCACCAAGGTCGGCATCTACCTGACGATGGTGTGGCAGCCCTCCACCAGCTCACGCCGGCGCGCCATGCAGCCGGAAGCAACGCACGAGCCAGATCGGTCTGCGACGCTCGCGTCGCTCGGCAGCCTCAGCGAGCTGCTCCCGTCGCTAGGCGACCTCGGCGAACGGCTCCCCTCACTCGAAGACCTTGGCGAACTCTGGGAGGCTTTCATCGGGCTGCTTCACGCCCTGTGACGGCGCAGCGTACGGTGATGGCCGCGCTGCCGCCCCGAGGATGCTCCTCAATCTGTGCATGTGGTTTCCATGCCGACTTTCCTTCGATCCGCGGTGCCGCCCGCGGCATCGCCGCCCGTTATCCACGCAAGGTTGCGCGCGCCTCCGGAGGCTGCCGCACGGCCAAGTGGAATGACGACCTTCCCCCACCCATGTTGCCGCATGAGTACGTTGCGTGTGCGCTTGCCTATCCGGACGTGCTTTTACCTATACGCCCCTTCCCTCTCCCTCACTCGCGCCTCATCACTATGCATCTGTGTACTAGTACCATGCCTTTCACCTTCGCGCTTGTGCCCAGCCAGATCCAGATCATTCATCATGCCAATCAATGTGTGCGCATTTTCTCCTCGCAATCACGAAAGTTGTCGTTCCGAGCTAGCATGTTGCATATGTGTCGCTTCTTCCTCGCATCCCATCGTAGCCCATTCGAAGCTGTTTCATAATTGGTTCGCATTGGCTTCTTTTGTCTAATTTGCCATTCGTCTTGTTTTCACTCAACACACAACACACAAAAAAGACTTCTTAATGTTCTCGCCGCGCTCGCGACCCTGCAACCCACGCCCGCATTCCTTATCACCCGCTCCACTTGCCTTGCGGCGGCTCGTCCCCTCGTGCTCTACGCTCTACTTAGGGGCTAGGTGTATGGGGCTTCCAGTCGTCCCCTCGTGCTCTACTTAGCAGTGACTGTTAGCAGGCGGCGTGAACCGATCCCCGATGGTCTGGTCCTCGACTTCCTCCTGCGCCATCGGGCCATCAATAAAAAATAATTACAACTGGGAATATCGGCGGCTGCACTGAGCCGCTGGCCGATGCCGCACGCCGACGCAGGTGAAGACGCAGGTGAAGATGTCCCAGCAGGCCCTGCAGAGACCCCGGCAGAGCCCGGGGGCGGGCGGGCGGGTCATCTGAGCGCCCCGGCTTGCATTAATGGTCATGTCTCGGGCCTAGGCTCCTTCAGACGGCGAAGGGGTAGCGTTGCGCACTCCCGGGGTTGCTGGAGTGCTGCAGCGGCAAACTGCGAGGATGCTGCTGAGGCCGTAGAGGTCGCCAGTCGAGCGCCCGAAGTCAGTGGTGTCGCAGATTTGGCAACCAATGGTGAGTCAGGCGCTCTCCGGCTGGGCTCCTTCAGAAGGCGAAGGCTTAGCGTCACGCATTCCCAGTGTTGCGGGAGTGGTGCAGCTTGCGAGAGTGCTGCAGCGACGAACGGCCCGGATGCTGCCGGGGCAGCAGAGGTGGCCCTTTGCACGCCCGACTTCAGCAGTGGCGCAGAAACGCCGTCGATGAACGGGGAGGGCGGAATGCGCATAGCGGACGCCGATCGAGACGCCTGCACGAGCGGTGGCATGGATGCATGTGCTGCTGCAGGTGTGCCAACGCCTGCGTCGAGCTGCAGTGGCAGCGGGACGAGTGCACGTGCTCCGATAATCTCAAACCTTATGAGCAGCGAGCGTCATCGATGCGCTTCGCGGCCTCCTCCCAGATTTCGGAGGCCTTGTGCGTCGCCGCCTTGCCCAAGCCGTGCTTCTTGAGATTCTTGATCTTGTCCAAGAGGTACATCCTCAAGGCGTTTTGGTTCTTCCACCACTTGTCAGCATCGAAGGAACGTGCGGCGGAGGCCGCGCAGGGCACGGAGACAGCACGAGATCGGCGTGCGGCGGAGGTCGCGCGGGGCCCGCCCCCCCTGGTCGCCGTCTCTGCGCGTTTCTTCCCGAGAAGACGAACAGCACGAGGAAACGCAGCAGGGTGAAATAGCGGAGGGAGCATGTTCGAGCGACAGCGACAACAACGTGCCCAGCCTCTGAAAATGGGCCCCCCGCTGGCTTCATGTGTTCAGCGCGGGGCTGTTGTGTTGCTGCTGCACTTCCGCTGCTGCGCTTCCCATGTCCGCATAAGTGAATGAATCAGCTTGAGGATCTTGTATTGAATAGAACGGGTGTGTGCGCGCGGGATTTGATGTGCGCGCGCGGGCTCCGCAGCTGTATGTGGCGTCGATGCCGCAGTTGGAGTGAAGGAGTGTGCGTGCAGTGCAGGTGCCTGCTTATTTTTTCCGATAACATGGGTGGTGTGCCCCACCACTTGATCAATTTTGGCTCTCAACTTGCAATCCCACGCGAGCACGATCAACAGCCACCTTGGCGGGCTACTGGCCGCCCAGCGCGCCCCGTTCACCGTGTCTTCACCTGCACCTGCAGTTCCTGCACTCTCACCTTCACCTGCACCTTCACTGAAGAAAAAACTTCGGACCAGCACCTTCCCAGTTGGAAAAATTTTTATTCATCGCCATGTCGAGTCGAGCGTTACCGGAGGGCTCTGAGCCACTCCGTCGCGAGCGGCACCGGCGGTTAGCGCGGCGGTTTGGCCCTCCTCCCCGCCGGGAGTCGGGTGAATGAAATTCTGGCTCGACAATCTTCGAAGGCTTCAAGGACGGGAGTGAAGCCGTCAGGTACAGGCCAGTTGCTTTTTGATGGCCCGTGCCGTGCTGCCACACCGAACCCCGGAAACCAAAGAAAAAGGAATGAAGGGGGGCAGGGGAAGAGGTGGGGAAAGGGAACTTAAGGGCGGTGTTAGTAGAAGCGGGAGATCCCGTCAATAGTAGGTGTGTAGCCCAGAATCTTCAGATGTTTTCTTTTTTGAATAGTCAACTAAGTTTATACTTAGTTCGCCCATGGGGGGGCACGAGCCCCCCTCTCTCTCCACTCCTCCCCTGCCATGGGGGAGGAACCACCCACTCTCCTGGCACGCCTGATGGCTTGCCAGGAGCACACTGCCATGCTGACCCATTCCTCTCCCCACAGGCACGCCTGACTCGACCGCCCTGGCCTGTCGTGGCCAGCCCATCCCTCTGACCAGCCCCTCCTCCCCCTGGGCCCCCCTGTTCAGGACCCCCCAGCCAGCTCCAGTCGACCCGCAGGGGCTCGGAGCGCCAGCGAGGGAGAGGCAGGAGGGGCCAGGGCCATGCCCCAGCCTCACCTGCCCCCTGAGCTGCGCTCCCAGGCCCCTGCTGGCCACCTGGGGACCTGAAGAGGGGCCGCAGGCGCGCGCCATGGGCCCCCGCCGCAGGGAAGAGAGGAGGAAAAGGGAAGAGGGAGGGGAGGGGGGAGCGGCAGCTCCCCCCTCCGGCAGAAACGTGTCTTCTCGCCCCGTTTGGGTAAGAGAAGACGGGGGCGCCAGAGCCAGGAGGGAAGGGCCGCGGCTCGCCGCGGCCACTCGCTCTAGCGAGGGAGATTAGCGCTTCTGGGCTCCTATCTCACGAGTGCCCCCCCCCCCCCCGCGTTGCTTTTACCCGAAAGGGGTTTTCCCCCAGCGTGGACTCGAGGAGAGGACGCGCTGGGGTGCGCGGGGCCGGTGCATGCACTGGGGGGAGGACAAATATCGAGGGGAGGGGGCAGTGCCCCCACCCCCCGGTATCACTCGGACACCTGGCCCGTCAGGCATGGCGGGATTCCGGGACTGAGACGTTATGTCCAATTAGCTAGTGGGGTTGGCTAGGATATAACATTGATTATTATTTCTTTTTTGAATAGTCGCTTGTTGCGGCGAGACCGGAGTCTGATTTGCGCCTGAGTGGGGTTTCCTTGCGCGCCATTCGCAGCCCAAACATCGCCTCCAAGATCGGTTCCACGGCGGGTTTGGTGTTTGGTCGAGGTCATTGTCGTCGTTGTCGGCTTGGATGCTTGGATGGCGGCCAAAGCGACACCAATTTCGCGCTCCAAGCGTTCGAAGCTTTGACCGCGTTGCCCGTCAAAAGGGCGACACAAGGGGTATTTCTTCCGATCCCAGTCGCGATCAGAAACGTTGAGCATGAAGGCGTCATAGATTGTATGATGAGGCTTCTGAGGGTTCTCCCGATGATCGACGGATGACGTTAAAGTGGAAGTGGTGGTGAAGATAGCGCGAGGTGCGAATATCCCTGTCGCCTGCGGCGCTTGGATTGATTGATGTTGCGCCAGATTGATTCGGTCATCAAGACGTTCGCGCCGGCGGTCTCCCCGCGCCGGGGGGGAATTGCGGCTTCCTGACGGTGCCCCGCGGCGTTTTCCCCGCGCGGGGGACGATCTGCGATTCCTGGAAATCGCCCGCGGCGTGGGACAGAGAAGCCAGGCAGGCAGTTTTCTGCCACGATACAAGCGGGGAAGACGGGCAGTTATGCGAGGGGGAGATCGTATCTTGAACCGTAGAGATCGAATCTTCCTCATAGCAATGGCAGTCTTCCTGCTCGTGTTGAGCGAGTTGTGGAGACCATGCCGGCCCGGGATGACCTTTCCACGTGATGGCGTCCGGGGGGATTCGACGAGGATTGTCCTGCCCGGCGCCGTGGTGCAGAGAGGACGGCCGTTGCTTTCGTCGCACGACCCCCACAGCCGTAGAAGTAAGAGCCGAGGGGTGCTTGGAGTGATTCGATGATTCGATGTGGTAAAGTGTCCTTCCCACCCTTGAACTGGTGAATGCTTGCGGATCTGGCATCGGCCACCACTGAAGAATTTGTGTAGACTGACCATATTGTCCAGGTCCCACCAGTTGTGGGAACGTGTGGCCCGCTCGGCAGCCACAAATTCGATGGAAAGATTTTCATCGAATTCGTCGAGTCCATTCGATGATGTGTTGCACCCTTGAGCGTCGACGCGCGCGCTGGTGTCATGGAGATTGCGGTGACCTCTCGGCGGGGGTACCACGTTAGAACTTACAGCGTCGTATGACATCTTGTTAGCTAGCATTCCTAGCCACATACACCGGACGAGCCATGCGCCAACCGCGCACACCCCCATCGCGGGGTACTAGTAAGTAGTAGGGGCTCCGTTGCCGTCGAAGAGCTACGGTCCCGCAGCACTACGGTTCTACTAACCCAACAATAAAACTCTGACGGGAAGGACCCCCCCCCCCCCCCTCCTCCTCCTCGCATGCCTGATGGCTTGCTTGCCAGGAGGCCCACTTCCCTGCAGACCCAGCAGGGGCCGTCTCATCCACTCGACGGAATTTCTCTCATCCGTTCTGCCGTCCGTCGTCACGTCGCTCTCTCGTCTCTCGTCTCTCGTCTCTCGTCTCTCGTCTCTCATCTCTCGTTCCCCGTTCTCTCGTTCCCCACTCCATCCGCATCCCGTACCAATCCCTCGCCACTCGCCCGCAGCCATGCCACGAAGCGAGGAAGAAAAGGGTGACGGGAGGGAGGGAGAGAGAGGGGGAGAGAGAGCGGACACAGAGAAAGAGAGAAGAGAGGAGGAAGAGAGAAGAGGGGCGCGCGGCGCCTCTCTCTCTCTCTCTCTCGTCAAGCCCGTCCTTCTCCGCCACTCTCTCTCTCCCTCTCTCCTATTCTCTCTGCCCTCCTCCATCTAGCTCCTCTCTGTCTCCCTCTCCCCCCTCCCTCTCCCTCTACCCCCCCCCCTCTCCTTCCTTCCTCTCTACTCTCTCTCTGTATGAGAACAAGGGAAATGAGTGGCCCTCCCCTCCTTTTCTTTCGGACGCTCTCTCCTCCCTCTCTCTCTCTCCTTTTCTGATGTTCTCAATCTCCGCCATCATCATCTCTCTCTCTCTTCTCGATCCAGAGATCCGTTTGAGAGGGGCAGAAACATCTCCCCACTCTCGCCCTTCCCTCCCCTCCACCCCCACCCCTCTCTTCTCTCTTCCTCCTTCTTTCTTCTGTCTTTCTCTCTGTCCGCTCTCTCTCTCCCTCTCTCTCTCTCACTCTCTCAACCCTTTTCTTCCTCGCTTCCTTTTTAGTTCTGTCTCTGTTCCAGATCCGGTCCCCCCCCCTCTCTCTCAGGCAGGTCCAAAGATAAGGAGAGAACAGCGGAGAGATTAGAGGGAGAAACGGATTGACGGAGAGAGAGAGAGAAAGAGAGAGAAAGAGAGAGAGGGGGGGGGGAGAGAGAGAGGGAGGGAGAGTGATGGCTCTGGTGGGCAAAAGATAAGGCCTATTTCCGCAGAGTCTCCTCGCTTCTCCTCCTCCTCCTCTTCTCCTTCTCTTCATTCTTCTCCTGTTCTCCTCTTCTTCTCCGTCTCTTCTCTTCTTCTCCTCCTCTCCGTCGGATATGAATGCTGCGAGAGTCGGCCCTCTCCAGAGAGTGCAGAGAGAGGGGGAGAGATCGTTGTGGGGAAGGGAAGAGAGAGAGAGAGAAGAGAGGAGAGGAAAGAGAGAGGTGAGAAGAGAAGACAGAGAGGAGAGGAGAAATTGCGAGAGCCGAGAAGGAAGGGGAGTGAGAAGGGGTTGGGGGAGGGAGAGTGAGAGAGAGAGAGGGCGGGCGGAGCCCCCCCTCCCCCCCGTCCCCTCCCGCCGATTCTCCCCCATCCCCCTGAGCCCCATTGTTGCCAATGGCTCCAATCTCCTCCATCCCTTCCTGCGCCGTATCCGCCTTCCGCTCCTACCTCTTCCTCTACCCCCTTCTCTTCTCCGCCGACGTCCGGCGCTCGGCGCTCACCGATGGCCGAAGGCTCAATGCTTCTCTCACGCTGCCATCGCTCGTCAACCGGTGGGTGCACGGCTCGCTGCCTCCTCTGGACTACGACGGCGCCCTCTTCCCCAACATGAACGCCCTCTATTCCAACGTACACCTCGAGCTGGACGAGGAGCCGATGGTGCTGCGGCTGCCGCCGAAGGATGTGCCGCAGAGGCACGGCCTCGCGCAGCTCGTCGACTTCTGGCACAACACGGTGGGCTCAGAGCGTATGAGAGATGGGGAGGCCAATGAGTTCTGCGTGTACTGGCAATCCCCCGCCGCGAACACCAGCGCGAGGCCTAATGTCAGCATCCCATGCCATGCCTCGGCCACCTCGCGTCTCTTCGTGATCATGCGCATCGTGCTGGTCGACCGCGACACGACGACGGTCGGACACCTTCAGGCGGCGCTTGGCGTGCGCTCGCTCGCCGAGTATGAGGCGAGTGCGCCCAGCCGGCAGCCTGTCATCCCGCCAGGTAGCGGCGCCTACCGGCTCGAGACGGGTGAGGCAGTCGAGGCTCTGAGCGCGGTCGCCTTCTTCCGACAGGCGGGACTCCACCTTGCAAGCTGCTGCCCACTCACGCCTTCCGACGAGGAGGCGGGCGTTGCCGACGCTCTCTATGACATCGGATTGGGTGAGGATGGTACAGGTGAGGTGTCCAACCGGCTTTGTCTGGAGATGGGCGTATGGGCTGCACGCTCTGCGCTTGTCATCGCGCGCTACTCTGCAGTTCGGCTAGTCAACGGCTGGATCGCATCCAACATACCGCTTGGTGAATACGGCGAAGACTATTTTGGGCGCGCGCTCTCGGCGCGCTGGGTCTACGGTATCAATCAGCCGGAGGAGGCGGTGTACTACGTGAGACTTGGCGTGGATCCAGCTGGCACCTATGTGATTGTCTTTGACGAGCCGCCACCCGTCGGCGCCTACTGGTCCATCACACCCTACGACGCCGACTCTCACGTCCTGCCCGATCCGCGCAATCCGGGCGAGGCCTCTACCCTCTGTAGCCTCGACTCGTCGGTGCACACCACACCGGGTGGGAAAATTATCATAATTCTACGCGCCGAGAAACCAATGCTGCCCTATGCCAATTGGGTGCCCATCCCATACAACGGAACCCGCCGGCTTAATATTCTCCCGCGCTTCTATGACCCTTGGCCCGCGCTATGGCCCAACGAGACGTGGAAAATCCCACGCATGTGGAGAGTGCCCGACGGCTCGCTGCTTGCCTGGCTGCGATTGCAAAGGTTACTCAGCTGAGCGGCTCTTGAGCGGTCGCCCGACACCCCTAGAAAACCGAGTGCGCGGTGGTGGGGCGCGGTCGAAATCTGACATTCCGCGTGAGGGGAGGGGGGGAAGCTAACTACTTTCTTGGGAATGCCGCACGCTCGTGCAGCCCCCCAGCCCAAGTGGTGCAGCGTCCCCAGAAAGTCGTTTGTTCCCCCCCCCTGCCCCCGCACGCGGAAGGTTGTCAGATTTGCCCTAGCAAACCGAGCTCATCAGGGGTGCCCTTATCTGACAACTCTCCGCGTGCGGGGGGGGGGGGGGGGGGCTGCATGCCGAATGAGAGAAACTGTTTTGATCCTCATTGAACGACTGAAAAAACATCTGAAGATTCCGGGCTACACACTTACTGTTCTAAGGTGAACTAAGTTTATACTTGGTCGGGATGGAGCGCGCCGGCGCGACTCCCCTCTCCTCCGGGCCCCTGTTGTATTCCTGCCCATCTGCCATCTGAAGGCTTTATTAGGCATGAATATTCGTGTAAGGTATGCACTCACAATTACAATTGAACAGTTCCCCGTGTTGCCACTGACGCACAAGACACACAGATTCGGATTCCCCATGGTCTCAAGTCCAGGTTTGCAGATTTTGGTCTGTTTCTGCTCTTTCCCGGCAGGACCCCACCGGAGACCTCTCTCCCAAGGGCCATAGCCGGAGCCGCTCTGCGGACGAATCGTCGTTGTCTACCGTAGGTTCTCGTGCTGTTGAGGCGGAGACTAGTGTCTCCTCTTCACCTCTCTCCCCGGTTCGTTATATTTCTCCGTCGTCGTGTTCATTCTCTCGTCTCGAAGTTGCACCCGTTCTCGTTTCTGATCTGGTTCCCGACCCGGAAGGGTCGGCTTCCGGAGTCAATGAAGATGAAGGTTCCAAGGGAGCTGCGGCTTTCCGCGCTCACGCCGTGGCCACCCCAGACTCGGGAGACGCAGGGGCCGTCGATTACGATCTCTCGTCGCGCCCCACACGGACGCCGGCGTCTCCTCTTTCTCTCGGCTCTCCGGAGGATCCCCGTTCCAGGGATCGCCCGCCGGAGCCAACCCCCTTCATGTCTAGCCGGTCAAGGTTTTGGCGAGCGAGTCGGTTGCTCTAGCCGCTCGAGATTTGAGGTTTAATTTGCCATCTCCCCTTGGAGATCAGTGTAGGTTCGCTTCTTAGGTGAGGGAATCTTTCCCCTTGATGCAAGCTACATGCAAGCCCTTGGCCCCTTTGGTGTTTCTTCCCCTTAGTTGCTATTCAGGGTCGTTCGTTAGAAGCGTCTAGAAGGTTCATGCTCAACGGCAAGATTTCTTCTGTCGTGAAGACATCTCGTTGCGATCTGTATCCAAAGTGATCGCCGTGGTCGCGCGACATGACGCTCCCCTTCGGACTCTCCGCTACGTGGGAAGTTACAACGGAGACACGCTCCGGCCGTCGCTGCGGAGTCTCTCTCTCTCTCGCTCTCTCTCTCCGTCTCTCGCGACGTGTTTGAGTTATCGGTGATTTGGGGTCGCGGTTGCTTGATAATTTGCTTGGTTTGGGTTTGGGTGAATGATTCCGGTGTGTTCGTGAGTCGGTGTATCCTGTTGTTCTCGGCTCCGTTGTCCGTCGTTGTTCGCTGCGTCGCTGCACTCTAGCAGCCTAGGCTCCCTCCCTGAGGGAAGAGTTCTTTGTAGGTCTAACAATCTCTTGAAACCCAACACTCTAGGGCCACTAGGAGCGCCTCGCCGCCCCACCGCCCTTCGTTCGCCGTTCGTCCCCCGTCCAGACACCCAAATGGGGTTGCCCGACCCAGTCCAGAATTTCATTCACCCGACTCCCGGTGGGGAGGAGGGCCAAAGCGCCGCGCTAGCCGCCGGTGCTGCTCGCGACGGAGTGGCTCAGAGCCCTCCGGCTCCGCTCGACTCGACAGAGCCCGCCTTCCCCCGAAAGCCCTGGGTGGGCTGCGCGGGCAACAACGCAACAACGCCCCTAGCTGTGAAAGACAGAAACAGTGTTTTTTTTGGAGGCCAAAAACAGTGTTTTTCACTGTTTTTCAAACGCCCTCCATTTATGCCACTGTTTTTTCAGAGTGGGGCTGGGGCTGGGGGCCGCCCGTGCGCGGCGCGCGCGAGCGCAGCGTGCGCGCGTGCGCGCAGGACCAGGCGCGCTCGAGCGCGGCGTGCGCGCGGGACAGCGGCCACCACCACCACACCACCACGCGCGCGGATCGCGACGCGTGCGTGGGCTTGGGGTTGTGAACACCGATAGCGGCTCGCCATCGGCCGAGGGGAGGAGAGGGGGCAGCGGCGGCGGCGGCCTACGTATGCGTAGGACGCAGGACGCGGTGGAGCGAGGAGCGGAGGCGGAGGCGTTCCGCTCGGGGGGGAAAGGCCCCCTTGCGGTATATGTGGCCCCACTGTTTTCCGCACTGTTTTTTACTGTTTTTTTTCGATTCCCAAAAACAGCTGTTTTTAATGTTTTTCTAGCCCTCACCCGCTGTTTTTCACAGCTAGGACAACACCAGAGGGTCAGGGGGCAGTCGGACTGTCGGCAGCCCGACGCGGCACTGCATCGGGCGGGAATCAAATGCCAAATGTAGCTTAGATCATAAGGAACCGATCCCCCCGCGGGCGCGACCGCAAATTCAAATTCTTTACGGGTAGAGCGGGAGCGCCCGTTACGGAGGGGGGGAGAGGGGGGGAGAATCGCACCATTTGCATTTCTTGCGAAGATTTTCGTAGTGGCAGGTGGCCCCCCTGGAGTTTTTATTGGGCATCGCGCCACGGTCAAAAATTAGCCCAACCCTTACTGGTAGTTAAAAAGCCCCTGTTTGACCGCCCTAGATAGAGAATGAAAAATCCAAAAATCCGATCCTCCGGACAGCATCCCAATAGTTCGTTTATTTATATAGGATAGTGTACTCGTACTTGGAGAGTGGCAGCTGGCCCGAGGGGCGAGGGGGTGGGGGCAGCGGGGCGGGGAGGGAGAGGAGGGCGGGCGGAAGGGTAGCGCGCGCTCGGGCTGGGTGTGGGTGAAAGGAGGGAGGGAGGGCAGAGACCGGCGGAGAGCGGGAGGGCTGGCGGAGGAGGAGAGGCCAGGCGAGAGGAGAAGGAGCAGAGGAAGGATTGCCGGGGATAGAGAGCTGCCTACAGCGAGGCTACACGTCTTCCAACGGCTGGCCAAGAGGGACGGATGCGTGAGCCATGTGTGCGCCGTGCGAGCGGCACTTCTTCCAAGCTAGCCCTGCTGCTGATGTTGGGCTGGTCGTTGCAGCTCGAGGGGCTTACCATCTCCGTCCCGCCGCAGAAGCCGTCCAAGCATGCTGAAAGGCTGCGCAACATGCTCGACGCAGTTTGCGTGAGCGACGGCGCTCTCGCCCTTGTGGAAGACCCCACGGAGCGGACTCTGCTGCGTGGTGTGCGTGCCGCTGCTGTGGAGCCGGATGTTGTCGAAGCCTTCACCATTCTCTACGAAGACATTGCACCCATTCGGGTCGCAGGAGATTTGATATTTAGGCCGCTGCAGAGACGTGTGAGCGAGGCCAACGCGTGCGAGGCGCAGCTCGCTGCGGAGGTTGAGTATTCACCCAAGGAGCTCGCGGCGGCTCGGAGACTCTTCGACCTTGTTGATGCTGATGGTTCGGGCACCATTGATCGCGATGAGCTCCTGGCATCGGGGCTGCTGGGCCCTGCCTGTAGCACGGAGGAGCAGGTGGACGAGTTGCTAGCTGAGATAGACACTGATGGTGATCATCAGATCAGCTTCGTGGAATTCATCCTAGCAGCCACGCGGCTCCTCTACATCGATAACAGTGACGGGGGATGTGGCATTGCTGTCAAGCTAGCTCAGGCAGAGGAGTCTGTGATGGAGGCGGTGGACCGCCGCGCGAGAGGCTCAAATTGTAACCATAGCATCGGAGATGCCCTCAACACAGAAGTGAAGAAAAAGGCGAGGACGCGTGCGACGCCTGATGAAAAGTTTGACCACATGCTGGTGTCCGTGCGGGAATGGGCCCATGCACTTGAGGCTGCTCGTGATGCACCGGACGACATTAGGGAGGCTGGTCGCATTGAGCGGGTACTGTATGGCAGTATTGTAGGAAGTCGGAATGAGTATGTCGTCGAGGCGTTGAGGTTGTGCTACACTCGGTATAAGCCTCTTCGACTGATGGGCGATCTCATCTTCTCTCTCATGGGCAGAGTGATGAAAAACAAGTCGTGACTTGGTTGAATCCAGACGCATGGTAGGCTCTCTGTAGCTCTCTCGAGGCCGCTCTTCTCACCGGTCGTCGTACATCGAAAGGAACGACACATCATCCTTCTCGGTGTGGGCGAGGAAGGCTCTGGTAGGACAAGGTGTATACACGGGCATTTCTTCATCTTGACGCCGCCGCAGTGGCGTACATTCGATGAGGTCCTCTTTGGCTTTGTCCAGGCTTAAGCTAGCTACCTCAAAAACCCATGTCCTCGTGCCGGAGAATCCAATTAAGGAACGCGCCGCATCGAGAGGTTAGGCCTTAGACTATATACCCCGCCTACAACTTAAATGTTCATTAATCCGCCTTCTCGTGCTAACTACTTCTAGCCCCCCCCCCCCGTATCCCCTAGTTCCTCCCTCCCCCCATCGGT
Source organism: Isochrysis galbana (assembly GCA_018136815.1). Classification (NCBI taxonomy): domain Eukaryota; phylum Haptophyta; order Isochrysidales; family Isochrysidaceae; genus Isochrysis; species Isochrysis galbana. Next base: position 6,522,671 of record CM030933.1, on the reverse strand, counting down.
GCCGGATGAGAGGGAGAGGCGTCATCGTCATCGTGCTTTCTTCCTGCGGTTAGTGGCGAGGGAGGGGTGCTCTACGCCAATGTTAGCTCAGCGTGCCTCTCGATGGGAAGCCTATGGATAGCGAGCGATGAAAAAAACCGCCATGAGATTCTGGCTACTGCTGCTAGCTTCGGGGTACGAGGTACGGTGCCTCCGGCCAAATACATTGCAAATACATCCGAGGCCTGCAACCCAGGACGCGCTTCAAATACAGCCAAATACATATGAATTTGGCCTCTGGCCAAATACGGAAAATACGTATTTCCCATCTAGGATCTAGGACAGACATCCATCGAACCCCTCAAAAATCCCTGAATATTGTACTAGTAAGAGCAGCTTTTTTTTTTGCCTCTCTCCCTCTCCCCTCGTGGGGCCTCAATGCTGCTCCCGCTCGCGCTGCTGCTCTCGGCAGGCGTCGGCGCGGCGTGGCGCGTGCCGCTGGCGCACGCGCGTGCGGCGGGGCGACACGCCGAGCTGCGTGCGACCGCGAGCACCGTCGTGCCATCCTCCGCCGACCATCTCCGCCGAGTCTACCGGGAGATCTTTGACAGCTTTGCCTCGTCCCGAGAGTTTGCGGAACAGCAGTGGGCACGCCAGCCAGTGCTCTGCCGTGGCGTGGCCAACGTTGCTGGCTCGTTTACGCTGGACGACGTGCGTGATGCCGTCGATTCCGACTTTCTCGAGGCGGGGCTCGGGATCAGCGACGCTGGAAGTGGGTGGAAGATGGCCGCTGTCTCAGAGCCGCGAGGCACGTCGTACGAAGATGCAAAACTGCGGTACATTGATGTAGCCGATGGGATGCAGCGGGGCACTGTCGTCTTCAACTCGGCCGGTGCCCACATCCCAAAGCTGGCGGCCGTGTGCCTCGCCGCCCTCGAGGCATTTGGCCTGCCAAACTGCCTCAACCTCTACCTGAGTGGCCGTGGGCTCAAGACGTCAGCACCCCCTCACACGGACAAGCAGGACGTCTTTGTCCTGCAGACGGCCGGCTCGAAGCACTGGCGTGTCTTTGCCCCGCCCGACCCGTCCCTCCGGCCAAAGGCCGACCCACTCGCGCGCGGCAAGGGGAACGACGTGCTCTCCTTGGAAGAGATGGGCGAGCCCCTGCTTGAGACTCGGCTCGACCCTGGCGACGTCCTCTACGTGCCTGCCGGATACCCCCACACGACCCACACAGAGCCGTTGCCTGGCGACGAGGATAGCCCGGCCACTGCCGACTCGGTCCACATGACGCTCGGAGTAGATACCCACATTTGGGGCCTCTCCATCCTCGGCGCTCTGCAAGGCGCGCTCAAGCGTGCAAAGCTCGATGCCATGCCTGCTCCCACGACGTTGCCAGCCGAGACGTACTGGGAGCTGATGCGCATTCCGACGAGCATGGGGTTCTTGGCTCAGCATGCGGCCGACGAGGTCGGCCCCGCGCTCACAGGTCGCGAGCTGGCCCGCGCGAGCGTGATGGCGGAACCGCAGCGCTGGGGTGGCGCGAGCGAGGCCGACGTTGTGGCGCAGTTGGGCGCGGATTGGGTGCATGCCCATCTCGAGCAGCACCGCGAGAAGCTGGTCCGCATTCAGACCGAGCTCTACGAGGAAGCTGTGGCCGATGATGGCTCTGCTATTGTGCCTGGTATGCCGAGGGTCACCCTGCTTCGCGTCAAGCCTCACATGGACAAGATTGAGGAGACAATGGAGGAACACGTCCAATGGTACGCGGGAAGTGCACCAAAGATCACGCGGGCTGGTGCAGCCGCCTCGACGTCCGGCTTCGGCGGGACTTCTAAGAGCGCGGTGAGTCGTAAGGGTAAGGCCAAAAGCGGGACAAAGCGCAAGAAGAGATGAATGTTTCCCGCGGGGCCTCCGCCTGCAGGACTATCCAGGGCTTAGTTTTCTAGCTGGCGCATCCCACCATAGTAGGCACCTATGCTCCATGTGCATATCCCCATAGCCACCCATCACGTTATGTCCCATAGATCAACAACTGAGCTGTGGGCAGTGCGGTGCGATGGCTGCTGCATGCGTGTTATGGGTCCTTTAAGGCGCTCAAGCTCCACACACATCAACCCGCACAAAAATTCATGCGCAGCTGTACTCGGCAGCTCTCTTTCCCCACGTCCACGTCTCTTGACTCCTCCGCGAGTCGGCTGGTAGGGGATTCCCAGTTGGGAGAAGGTGGGTACTGATATAAAACAACTGAGCGTTAGTACCACTACTCCCACTAGCCCGGTACCAACACGACAGCCCTCAGCGCACCTGCCCGTACACCTTGGCGCGTGCTGTTGACAATGATACATACTCCTATGCACCCCTCCAAATCTCCCCCCTCGCATGCCCCCGGCTCCCATTCTAACTCCCCACAAGTTAAAATGAGGGGAAACCCATTGAGGCGGACCGGTCGACGCCGGCCGACTCTCCGGGAAAAAGCACCGGGAGGGGGGGGAGGAACCTCTCGTCGTGAAGAAGAACGGCCCTTACAGCTCTCGCCGCGAGCTGTCCTCGAGAAATAAAAGAGCCTGCGCCTCGAGATACCTGCCACCTTGGTTCCCGTAGGCGTCTTGAGTCTCCCCCTTCTCATCTTCCTCCTGTCGCCAGCCGCCCCTCTCCGCCCGTTTGCTAACGCAAACGGGTCTCGTTTCTCACCACACTCCATCGGGGTGTCGAGTCGAGCGCTACCGGAGGGCTCTGAGCCACTCCGTCGCGAGCAGCACCGGCGGCTAGCGCGGCGCTTTGGCCCTCCTCCCCACCGGGAGTCGGGTGAATGAAATTCTGGACTGGGTCGGGCAACCCCATTTGGGTGTCTGGACGGGGGACGAACGGCGAACGAAGGGCGGTGGGGCGGCGAGGCACTCCTAGCGGCCCTAGTGTGTTGGGTTTTAAGAGATTGTTAGACCTACAAAGAACTCTTCCCTCAGGGAGGGCCCAAAAACCAGAGGCTAAATCGAGAGTACATAAAAAGAGAGAACTGAGCGGCCCTTTGCCGGACGCTAGCCTATCGATAGCCTCCACAATGAGGGGTAGAGGGCTATCCTCGACGCGTAGCTTGGCGTTAGTGTCGCGGTAGTCCACGCAGAATCGAACGGAGCCATCTTTCTTGCTGACCGGGACTACTCGGGAAGCCCAAGCCGAATTTGACTTGCGAATAATGCCGGCGGCTTCCATCTTGGCTACCTCCTCTTCTATGATGAGCTCGCCTGCGCGGCCCACTCTAGACGGAGCATGCCGGTGGGGAACAGCGCCGGGGTTGAGTGGCAACTCCACCTCGAGAACGTGCGTATGGTTTGGAGCCCCCGGGTGCAACGCGAAAGCTTTGATGCGCCGGGCCAAGAGTTGGCGTACTTTTTCTCGTTGTTCGTCGGAAAGAAGCCGGTCCGGATCGATGGTGGCTGAGTCGAGTAGAGCTCGTTGCTCCTCGCTCAGCGCGGTGACAGGGTCACCATCCCCCTCGCTTCCAGTCGGAGTCCAGCCCCGGTGCAACTTGAAACGCACCTGGCCCAAGCGTTTGTACTAGGGCCAGCCGTGTAATAGTTGGGCGTCCGCCACACCGCCTAAACCTTCAGGTAAATTTCTCGTAAAAGAGAGAAGAGAGGGACTATTATACTGAATCCTGCGGTCTTGCGGACTGCCGTGCCGACCGCCGATTCTTCACCTAACCGTCCGGACGGGTGTGGCTGCCCTTTCGTTTAGCTGTTTCGTCTTTGCTCCTCCCTTGCGTGGTTTTGTTTCGCTCATTGCTCTCTCGCATGGAAGCTCGATTCTAGCAAGGGGGTGTCGCATTCGCGATCGACCTCGTCCGCGGCCTTTGACTTTACTCGATAGTCGTTCTTTACTCGATAGGCGTTATACGCGCCGCTCGTCACTCGTAAGTCATCACTCGCTCCTTGGCTGTTTGCGCCTCCTTGTGGCCCGTGCGTCCTGATTCCCAGACCTGGTCCTTCTGCTTTGCGATCCAAGGGTCCCTCCTTGCCGCGGTTTTCCCCCGCGCTCGTCCTCGCAGGTGTTCCTCGTCGTGGGTTTTTCCCCATCGGTTAGCCTACCCCCGCGCCCTTCTTATCATCAGTACATGAAGTCTTGTAGATTCCCTCCTTACTTCTACCAATTCTCCCCCCGTAACTGTCGATCGCATCGGCCTTTCCGTCATACAGTCGCTCTCCTGTCGGCTTCTCTTCCTTGTTTTTTCATTCCCCGCGTTTCCCCGTTTGAGTGGGGAAGGATACGTGAATGTGAGGGGAAGTGGGGTTAGGGTTGAGTGAGCGTGACAGCTTGTCATTGGTAGTCGGTCTTTTGTCGTATCGTTCGTTCTCGTTCGTCCGTTCTCGCTTTCGTCCCGTTCTCGCCTTCACTACTCGTCAACAACACTCACTCTACAACACATCCCTCGAAAACCGTCGTCCGCACTCTCACTCGCCCCGCTCTCGCCCTCGTTATGTCTGCTTCGTCGCCTCGCTCTGCCTCTCCCAAGCCCGCCTCCCTGCCACTCTTGGAGGCGGGTGAGCCCGTCATGAGCCTGTCCCTTACCTCCGCCGCGCCTCTCGCCGCTTCCCTTCCGTCCCTTCTGCTCCCATCTGAGGTAGTGTGTCGTATTCTATACGATGACAGACTTTTACTTCTAACCTGTGGGTTATTTTAAGCCTCAAGGTCTCGTCGGCGATATTCCACCCCTTCTCTTACTTCTTTCGATGTCATCAAACGTTCCATGACTGTCTTCTGTCTTCTCTTCGTGCATCGGTTGTAGTCTTCTGTCTTCTCTCCGTGTATCGGTTGTAGCTCCCCAGCGAGGTCTGCTCTCGTTGTTTCGACTTCTCTGTCGCATGTCTGTGCGCCGATAAGTTGCCTTGGTACCGACGCTTGGCAGTCCGTCCTGGGTGTGGTTAGTTTTCGCCCTGTTTGGGTTAGTTCGTGGGTGTCCGCGTGTCGGCAACTTTTTGGAGTCCCTGCGTTGTAGTCCCTCGTGTCTACCTTGGATCTAAGAAGCTCTCGTTCTCATTCTCTCTCTTCCTCTAGCTCGCTAGCTAGCCTCGTCCCCATCCTCCAACGCCGCGCGTTGCGAGCCTCCGAACCTCCGTCTCCCTCTTCGTCCCTAGCATTCGATGGCAGACACTGTTAGACCCGACTCCTACTATGACCTTTCAGACATATTCCCGCAAGCAACAACCAACGACTCTTTCACGGCCGCGTCAGCTGCCGGCTCGATCGAACGGCCCTCTGCCTACGAGCCAGTAGTCATCGCATGTTCGACATAGTGGTAACCTCGGATCCGTCACAGTCCCGCCCGACTTCTCCTGTAAGCAAGTGCGGGACTTACATATTTTCCGGTGAGCGGAGCCCTCGCTCCGCCCACCCCCTTCTCCGCGCTCTCTCTCCCCTCTCTTGCGGCACGCGCGATGGCGCGCCTGCGGCAGGCCTGCAGCTGCCCCTGGCGACCCCTGGAGGCTCCTGGAGGCCAGCTCTGGGGGCAGTGGAGGCTGGGGCTGGGCCCTGGCCTCCCCGGCCTCTCCCTCGCTGGCGCTCCTGAGCCTCTGGGGCGAGTCCAAGTGAGGAGCAGTTGCGCATGCTCCTTATCTGAGAATCTAGAATCTAGAAAGAGTACCCACCATCTCTATTGGTATTTGTATTTGCTGTGTCTATATCTACATCTAGTATCTATGCCCTATCCCTATCTCCTATCTCTCGTGTGCCGCGCGCCCGCGCCGCCCGCGCGGGCGCTGCGCTGGCTGCTGGCGAGAGCTGCTGCAAACTGCAAACACGGCGGCCAAACTGGAGGGGGTTTGAAACACGGCAAAACACGGCTGTGTTTGGGTTTTTTAGAAACACGGCAAACACGTGTTTCCCAGCTAGGGAGTGGAGAGAGGGGGGGGGCTCGTGCCCCCCCATGGGTCAACCAAGTATAAACTTAGTTGCACACCCCGATGCAATCCCTCTATCAGAAGAGGGTGTGGTGCAGGCTGTCCCCGAGCGAGGTGACGCCTCCTCCGACAGAAGAGGGTGTCATGCAGTCGACCCACCCCGAAGTTGCCGTAGTGGGTTGAACGTACAACGACAACCGTCCCGCCCCGAGGTGGCTGGGTGGGTTGAGCGAGCAAGGCGGATCGACACATCGACACCGCACACCGCTCGGCCCGGCGCTCCAGCGCTGGCGCTGCTGTTCAGGCCGGCGTGGCTGTAGACTTACTGTTGTGCCGGGCGAGCTTCTTCTCGTCGTTCTTCTCCGCGGAAAGGTATCTCGGCGGTGGTCTCACGCAGATCTCAAGTCGACCTACGATGTAAGATGTAAGATGGTGGTGGCGGCGAGGGAGTCGGGGGCTGTTGTTTAAATATAAAAACAACGGCCCCCGCTCCTCGCTCTTCATTAATTAACGAACGCGCACTCGCCCCCCTCGCGCGAGGGGAGGGGGGGGCACAGAGAACCGCGGGGCGGGAAGCGAGGCCGAGGATCACCCGAAAATTGGTGATAAAATCGTTGGATATATTATATTGGCGGGGGAGGGCATGGCGGGATCGATCGGTCGATCTTCATGAGAATATGTGAAAGTATCCTGGAAAAACATGAAAACATTCAGTTCTCATCTTTCTCTTGTCTGGCGCGCGCGCGCTCTCTCTCTCCTCTCTTGTTGAGAAAGAAGCCGCGGCGAGGAGAGGATGCGAAAGCAGAAGAGGTCGTCAGAAATTTGGGGAAGAAGCTCGAGGAGACCGAGAGACGATGGACAAGAAGAGAGAGGAGAAGAGAGGAGAAGAGACGCGAGCTCTCTGCGAGAGAGCGGTTGGGGGGGAGGGGGGAAGCGGGAGAGGACCGGAACCTACTATGAAGAAGAGAAGGGAAGGAGAGAAGAGTGGGAGGGGCGAACGGTACGATGAGCGGGCCTCTGTGCACAGAGAGAGAGAGAGGGAGTAGAGAGAAAGGGAAGGGAGGGAGGGGGAGGGAGAGGGAGAGAGGGGGGGGGGGAGAGGGAGAAGGGGAGAGAGGGGGAGAGAGGGAAAGGGAGAGAGGGAGAAGGGGAGAGAGGGAGAGGGGGGAGAGGGAGAGGGGGGAGAGGGAGAGGGGGGGAGAGGGAGAGGGGGGAGAGGGAGAGGGGGGAGAGGGGGAGGGGGGAGAGAGAGTGGGGAGAGGGAGAGAGGGAGAGAGTGGGGGGGGGAGACTCTCTCACCTCCGCCGACGAGGAGGCCCAGCCCCCCCCCCTCGCCCCCTCCCCCCCCTCTTCCCTCCCCCCTTTCTCTTTTCCCTGTTACTCCACCCCCCTCCCCCTCTTCATTATCAAGTGACGACCCCCCCCCCCCCCTTTTCTTCCCCCCCCCTCTCTCCCCTCTCCCCGCGCGACCCTTTCCCCCTCCCGCCTTCCTCCCCCATGCTCCTCTTCACCACCGCGGCGCTCGCGCTCTCCGCAGGGCGCGAGCGGGGCCACCCAACGGCGCTCGGACGGAGCCGAGTGCTCGATCAGCTCCAACCGCTCCAGCTCAACGCGCGCCCCTCGCCCACGCCGCTCGGCTGCCTGCGTGGAGGCGCGTCTGCCGCCGCGAAGCAGTGTGATGTCATCCTCATCGGCTGTGGAGTGCCCAAGCGGGGGATGGGCTGGTACCACGCGAAGCAGATGCTGGACGGAGATGTGCCCAGCGCGCAGCTCACCACCATCGTCGAGCCTTGGTTCCTTGGACAGGGCGCAGACTCGCCGCCGGGCAAGGTGGGCCAGCCCCCAATGCAGGCAGCACTTCCTCTGCGACTCCTTCTCATCCTTGTGGACAGACAGACAGCGAGCGAGTCCAGTGCCGAGCTCCGAGTCCAATGCCGAGCTCAGGCTGACGCTCGGTTCAGCCAAGACTTGTCTGCTGACCCATAGCATGCGCCCGTGCAGGTGTTTGCCGAGTGGGCCGCTGAGATGGAGGCCAAGCACGGCACCAAGTTCACCAACTCGCTCAAGGATGTCGAGATCTCGGTGAGCCAGCGGCCCTCGGACCGCCCCCGGCTCGTCTTCTCGTCGCCTAATGCCCTTCTGTCCCGTGGACGTCGACCATTGCGCGCGACGGCCACTTCTCACACGCCACACTGACCTTCAGGGTGTGGCACCCGTTTTGACACAGGGACCTACGATGGCACTCATCTCCGGGCGCACCGCCGACAACCCCCGGCTCCTCAAGGAGGTGCGCTGCGCTACGCCTCGGGCGTCTGCCCCCTGATTCCGAGGTTGCCACACATTTGCCTCCGTGGTTGCCGCACCTTTGCAACCGCCAAGATTGCCATGAAACTCACTCGCAGGTGATCGACATGGGCTGCAAAGCTGTCTACCTCGAGAAGCCTGGCGCGCCAACCGTTGCAGAGCTTGAGGAGATGCGTGCCTACGCAAAGGAGAAGGGAGTGTCTGTCTTCATGGGCTACAACAAGAACGTCACGCCCTACGTGCGCAAGGCGCTCGAGGCTGCCAAGGCCAACCCCGGCTCGGTCACCACGTATGTGCATAACAACGCCTACAAGGAGTCGGAGCTCCCCGAGTGCTTCGAACGCAACGCTGAGGGTGGGTAGCCTGCTTCTTTGCATGCCAATCGTCAGACGTTGCCAGCGCGTGGTGCCGGCTCCAGAGGGGTGCACCCCGCCCCGCCCTCAACTAACGACCTATATGTCTCGGTAATCGTTCCCCACATCTAATGGGCACACGCAGGTATGCTCAAGAACATGGCGATTCATGAGCTCGCCCTGCTCGCTACCTACTGGGGTGTCACTGTGGACAACATCAAGAGCGTCACTCCAGACACCGAATTCTCCTCCTGCCAGACGCTCACCGGCCCTTCGGGCAAGGAGTTCACCGACTTCTCGCGCGTCGGCTTCACTATCGAGACCAAGGATGGCAACACTATTTGCCTGAAGATCGACCGGTGCGGCTCCGACTCTGGCGGCAACTCGGTTGCCATTGTGTCCAAGGATGGTAAGGAGATCTTCCGCGCCGAGACGCCCGACGAGGAGCTCCAGCAGGTGGTGAGCGCACAGTCCAAGGCTGATCCGGAGATGATGCCATACTTTTTCTTGCAGCACGACGACTACATCACCCTCAAGCAGCTCTCGAGCCAGCACGTCATTGAGGGCCGCGAGGGTGCGCCAGAGGGCATGGCCACCATTGACATTGCCGTCGACGCTCTTAAGGTCGCTGAGTACCTCACGCCCCTCCTGCAGAAGGCGCTTCTCAAGTAAATTAAACGTGTCGCTCATTGAGTGAGCGCGGCGCGGCGCACGTCGAGCGCGCCCGGGCACCTGCCCAGTGTTGAGCGGAGGTCGCACTTTGAGTTGTAAAAGTTGGGCTACTCCAGCCGACAAAGCACATACGTGCGGTGCGGCGTGCGGCATCAATGCCTTTCTTGTTTCTCCATTTCTTGCTTGCCCGAGAGAAGAGTGATACGAGAGTTGTGTTCCCGAAGGTCACGCTATTCTTGAGTGCGTTTGGGGGCGTTGTCTATCGTCCGTTCCCATAGCGCCGTGACGTTGCTTTGTTGGAATGCACGGGAAGTCCCTCCAGCCTCCTCTTACTTAGCTACTTGCCACTGGATACATCAAGGCCCTCTCGACAAAAAAAAACCTTGTAATAGTCTCGCCTCACGTGTGGCACTGAATCACGCTCACGAAGCCACGCCCATTCTCCTTCTTCTCCCTCACTCCCCGCCTTGCGGCAGCTCCCCTCGTGCTCTACTTAGGGGCTCAGGTCGTGTGGGGGGTCTGAGCTGAGCGGGGTGCACCTGTCCCCATCGGTATGTTCTCGCCTTTCTCCTATAATTGAGTGACCTGCTTATCTTGAATGTGAATGTGTTCCAGGAGGCGGCTTGCCTTCATTTGGTCTCCTTTCCCTCAGGGTTTCTTCCCCTCCCGTGGGGACTCTGGCCGAGCAACATCAAATACAAAAAAGCTCGGTCCTAGGACACCGGGCCTAGCTCACCATGAGGGCGCTCCTGTGAGCAAGGGGATGCATGGTTACTAGTGCGTGCCCCCCCTCGATGAAAATTCCAGCGGCCTCCTCGTCACGCATGACGTGGACCTCTCCTCACACTTGTCTTGAAAGGATCGTCTTCAATGAGTACATCGGATGTATACCGCACTCCTCGTGTGTCAGCTTGAACTTCTTTTCGATGTCGTAAAAGCTGTGGTACGGGTCAATGTACCCCTGCTTCTTTTCGAGCATGAGGTAATGCCTACCGGTCTTATCAATGGCGTAGGGATACGGAAAGTCGTTCGCTCCTACAGGCGATACGAATGCGACGATCTCGTCGACGGCCTCAAATTCGAACACTTCGATGCCCACGAAGACGTATTTGAGGTCGCCGATGTAGAAGAGCAAAGAGTTCCCTGCTTCATTGAGCTTGTTCACTTTGTCGTACCCTCCTGACAATACAGTCAACTAAGTTTATACTTAGCTCGCCCATGGGGGGGCACGAGCCCCCCCCTCTCTCCACTCCTCCCCTGCCATGGGGGAGGAACCACCCATCCTCCTGGCACGCCTGATGGCTTGCCAGGAGGCCACTGCCCTGCTGACCCTCTCTCCCACTGACAGGCTCGCCTGATTCGCCCATCCTGGCCCGGCGTGGCCAGCCCATTGCTCCAACCCCTCCTCCCCCCCTGTTCGACAGGCAGACAGGTGCAGCGTGGGGGCCCCTGAGGCTCAGGAGCGCCAGCGAGGGAGAGGCAGGGGAGGCCAGGGCCCAGCCCCAGCCTCCTCTGCCCCCAGAGCTGGCCTCCATGAGCCTCCAGGGTCGCCAATGGGCAGCTGCAGGCCTGCCGCAGGCGCGCTATCGCGCGTGCCGCAGGAGAGGGGAGAGAGAGCGCGGAGAAGGGAGTGGGCGGAGCGGAGCTCCGCCCACCGAAAAGTAGGTAAGTCCCGCACCTGTTTACAGGATAAGTCGGGACTAAGGTCGCCGCCCACTCGGAGACACAGGAGGAAGAGAGGGAACAGATCACCGGGGGGAGGCGCGGGCCACCGGACCATATCTAAGCCTTTCACCCCAATCCCCCTAGTAGTGCACGGGGGGAGCCGCCTGATGGCGGGGGGAGAAGGGCTGGGAGCGTGGGGGTGTAGAAAGTTTTCCTACGTGAGTAGAAAGTAGAGGGTCCACGGCTGCGTGCGCGGTGAGACTATTAAAAGGTTTATTTATTATCCTGACAATACAGTCAATGGGCAGAGGCGGCTGATGCCAACAAACACGTCCTCGCACACGAACGCGTGATGCGAGGCTTCGCCGTGTACATCGACCAAGTGCCTACCGTCATCGCGCTGTGCAACGGACGCGACAAAGCCCACGCCGCCATTGTCACGGGTCGCGTACTTTTGGACACCGGGTTCAGGGGCGAGAATCCTTCGCCAGTGCTCTTCGAACTCGTGTATACCTGGGTCTCCCGTCTCAGGTGTGGGAGAGCCATGGTAAAGGAGCGACAAGGCAAGGTCTCTATGTGTCATTATGAGCACGAAACGAAAAAAGCTTCCGTGAGCGCCTTTCACTTTGTTCCGTGCTCGCCAATCAGTCATCAGATCTGCAGGTACCACTACGACACGTGTATTCACCACAGCACTCCGAGTTACTTTGGCACACCGACCCTGGCTCGCGGCATGGCGTCTCACACACTCCCTCGTCATTGCACTCAAGTCCTTCACAGCACTCGTCGCCATAACTGCACCCCCCCCTTTTCTCGACACACGGTGTGACGGTACGGCACTTTTGGTCGGAACACACGAGATCGTGACAACAGTCTCCATCGTTTGCACACTCTCCATCCACATCCTTGCATCTGTCTGGCTGCTTCTTCGTGAGTACCAACGCCACGACGGTGGCGGCGACCACGGTGGCGACGACCACCGCGAGGGCAATCAAAAGTCGTTTCGACGGCATATTTACCCATATGTCCATTTTTTTTTAGTCCAACGTTCGGTTCGAAACAAACGCGATGCGCTTGCCTCATGGGGGGGAGGGGGAGTCTCCTGAGTTTGCATTCGCTGTGGATAATCGCTTGGTCACGGTCCTGATGACAAAGACGACCACCGCCACGAGCGCGGCGACGACCCCAAGCGTGACCAACAAGGCGATCAGCATTACTTTGCCGAAGATGAAGCGGAGGGCCAGCTGTGTTGGTGTTTCCACGGAGTCCGCACTGCACTCGACGTCGAGCGAGCGCACCGGGTTCGTCCACCCGATCGCCTTCAGGTCGACGTCTTCACGGCGCTTGTCTTGTGCTTGCGGGTCGTCTACCGACGGGCCGTGTATGGTCGAGCTCACGCCTTTGGAGTGGGGCTCGGAAAAGATAGTCATTTTGCACCCCATCCTCACAGATGCCTGCTTGGGGTCCTGGAGGTTCACCTCGTACTTTCCCGTTCCAAAGCCGGCGACTGGGGTACGACCGAGGCGATCGGCATGTAGCCGGCGCGCTCAGTATAGGGCTCGTATCCACCCTCTGAGTCGGAGGGTGGGGGTGGGGCACCGCCCTCGTCTTCAGGCGGGGGCGGGTAGTGCGGGAAAGCCAAAGCGGGCAAGGTGCAAGGTTTCAGTGGGAGCGGGCATTGGCCCGCTCCTCACTGCACCGGAGGGCGACGGGGGCGAGGATGGAGGCGCGGCGCCGAGCTCGGAAGGGTCCGGGGGAGCGGTGGCTGCGGCCTCGGCGTGCGAGTGGACGAGGGGTTCGGCATCGGTGGGAAGCAGAGCGGGTAGCGGGCCCGACTCTGTGGATTTGGGGCTCTGGAGCTCCTGTGGCGGGTCCGGCGCGGGACGCGACGACTCGGATTCTTCACCTGACGGACTGGAGGTTATGGATGGGACAGAAGGAACCGGATGGGACGGAAGGTAGGCGGCGGAAGGCACGGCCTTTTGGGCCTTGGCGGGTTGAACGGGCTGACCATCTTCCATGGTTGGAAGATGGATGGCGGGCAGCAGTGGCGAGGGCGAGCGCGAGGACGGAGCGGACATGGCGGACAGCGGGTGTGGGTGGGTGCGTGAGTGGATTGGATTGGTGTTGTAAGATTGCTTGTTACGACGGAGCGAGAGTGAGAGCGAGAACGAGGGAGCGAGGAGCGACTGGGGCGAGGGACGAGGGCGACAGAGGCCGACAGGGTACCAATCCGACTAGTCCGACAACAATCCGAGACACGCACACTCGACTCTCACCCAACATTCCTCCACACTAACGTATCTTTCCCCAATTGGGCGGGGAAGACACAGAAGGAAGGAAACAAGGAAGAGAAAGCCGACAAGAGAGCGACGATGCGACGGAGGAGCCGACGGCGAACGGCGGTTACCGCGAACGAGTAGGTAGAAAGTAAGGAGGGAATCTACGTGCGTAAACCGAAAGGGGCGAGAGGGTAGGCTTCGCGCGGGGGGAAAAGTCCGCAGCGACGAACACCTACGACGAGAGCGAGAGCGAGCGCGGGGGAACGACAGCAAGGAGGGACCAAAGGCAGAGCAAGGCCCAAGGAGCGAAGGAGCGAAACAAGAGCGAGACAGGCCACAAAGGGCGCGACGGCAAGGAGCGAGGGGCGAGTTACGGGTGAAGAGTTCTACAAGTTACCAGTAAAACTCCGCGGCAAACAAGATCGATTAAGCACAAAGACGCAAGGACAGAAGTTGATCGCGGATGCGACAACCACCCCACATCACTCACTCACCAACAAGAAAACTTCGTTCGAAAACTAACGCAACATCGCACCAACAAACCAATGAAACAAATAAGGACAAACGAACAAATTCGGCGTGCAATGCGGCGAGGCTTCGAGACAACTCATTGGCGAAAACAAAACTCACTCAATTTTTTCACACACTACACATTGATAGAAGCACCGCATCCGCCTAGAGTATATAAAATACTCTGGATGCGACACCCTTATTAAATAAATAACTTATAACTTATTAGGCCTGGCCCGACCGACGTAGTGCACGCGGGCCCACCCCCCGACACCGAAGAAAATGGAATGAAGGGGGTAGCGTAAAGGGAGTGAGAGTTTGGGTTTGGGGTATAGGCGATGAGGCGAGTCAGCACCGTGAGTGCGATGGGCCCCCCCGAGCTAGCAGTAGGCTGGTAGTGGCCAGAATCTTCAGCAGATTTCCCCCCCTCCGGCCCCCGGTATGTGTTCCCCCTCCGGCCTCCCGTATATATTCCCCCTCCGGCCTCGGGTATTCTCCCTCTGTCTATTCTCCCTTACTGTGGCCCAAATTTCGCGAAATTGCGAACGAAATACACGCTCGGAAAATGAGCCCAAATTTCGAAAAAAGATCCAAAATCCTACTCTGTCCCTACCCGTCGATCACACATGTTGGTGCCCATGCGGGCGAGCCAAAAAGACGTGCACCTCCCTTCAAGAAACAAAAGCCTGTCTCCTTTTTCTGAGAATTCCTGGATTGGTAGGGGAAGGAGCATCCGCACCATCTAGAAGATCTAGAATCTCGCAAATGGATGCAGTGGCCTTCATGGCACATGGGTAGAGCATTGTGCTCAATTGTCACGAGAGATGAGCGAGCTCCCCCTCCTATCACCAGCACTAAATATCTTGCTGCTGTATACCCGATGATGTGCGCGTCACGAACGTGGAAGGGGAGACGCTGGGAAGCATCAATCGGCAGCAAGCTCCGCTAATACCAACGTCTCACCGTCGTGCATCCGTAGAGTCTGATGGAGGAAGAGTCGCCAGATCATCCACGCGCATGCAAACGGTGAGCCTAGCAAAAGAATGGCGACAATCCACGCGCCAGCGACAATTCTGCTGTTTTCGGAGGCAAGCACGATCGCACAAAGCGGAACAGCGGCCCCGTAGTAGTCAACGACCGTCATGATAAGCCATGCCTTGGCCCATTTGAGGTTGTCCATCTGGAACGGGAAGAGCGGCTGGTGCATGAGCGTGAGCGAGAGGAACAGGAAGCAGCCAATGCCGAGGGTACCGAAGAAGAGAATGGTGGCGAGCAGGCCAACAGGTGTCATCTGCTGCGGGATCTTTCGCATCTGCGCCGGCTCGCCGAGGAGGCGATCTGCAGAGTTCAGGGTGCTGGGCGTCTTTTAGCCGTTCGCCGTTGGCGCCGCAGGCAAGAGCTCGCGAGCGGTGCGAACGCTCGAGCTAGACGACAGCAGCTCTCTCTCCTCCCCCTCACGGAAAAGGCAGGAGGCTTGCGTGAGTCTCCGGCGTCTCGAGCGGCCCTGCCGCGGCGCCGGGCGCTCGCTCGGCTCCTCGCCCGGCTCGCCTGGTAGAAAGGTTAAAGAGCCCCCCCCCCCTCCCCCCCCCCCCCTCGCCCCCGTCCGCGTCGACGGGGACTCTCGCCGCCCTCGCTCCCCCGCGCGAGCGTCCCGCGCCCTCCCTCCCTCCCTCTTGTCTCCCATCTTCCCCCCCTTCGCTCCCTCTGCGGTCTGAGTTCGTCTCGGCCGATGCCCGTGACAACCAGGCGCGGCACCACGGTCGAGCCGCCCGAGCGCCGCGCAGCACGACAGGAGGAGGCCGAGGAGGAGCGCAAGCAAGAGGAGGCGGAGGCAGACGAGGAGGCATACGAGCAGAGCGAGGAGGGCAAGGAGGGGGAGGAGGGTGAGGAGGAGGAGGAGGGTGAGGAGGAGGAGGAGGGTGAGGAGGAGGAGGAGGGCGAGGAGGAAGAAGGCGAGGAGGCTGCCGAGGAGGAGGAGGGTGAGGAGGAGGAAGGCGAGGAAGAGGAGGAGGAAGCCGAGGAGGAGCTGGAGGGAGAAGAGCTGGAGGATGAGGAGGACCAGGTCGACAGCAGTGACGATGCCGACGTCGAGAGCGATGACGACGACCAGCTTGAAGTGGCTGAGGAAGACGAGGTTGCGGAAGTTGGTGACGAGGACGATGATGAAGAGGTACGGGCGAGCGCGACAGCGTTGTCGGGGATTGACGCGAGCACCAATGGTGAGTCACACGAGCCGGAGTCCGACTCAGAGGATGAGATGCCCATCAACACGATTGGCAACGTGCCGCTCGAATGGTATGACGAGTTTGATCACGTTGGCTACGATCTCGAGGGCAAGAAGATAATGCGCTCTGCGCGACAGGATGAGCTCGATGCGCTCATCAAACGCTTCGACGACCCCAATGCATCGCGGACAATTCACGACGCTCTGCATGGCGTAGACGTAGTGCTTTCAAAGGAGGATGTCGCGCTTATCAAGCGGCTCCAAAGAAGAAAGTACCCGGGCGCCAACTTCGACCCGTATCCGGAGACGGTGCCCTTCGACTTCCCGGATGGCAAGATCCACCCCCTTTCGAATGCCCCGCCACGGAAGGCTCCCTTTCTACCTTCTAAGGATGAGGCAAAGAAGGTGATGCGCCTCGTGATGGCCATGCGCTCCGAGCAGTACCAGAAATCTGTGGCGAATCGCCGCCTCCAGGACGCGAAAGAGCGCCCAGACTACCAGTACTTGATCTGGGATGAACCGTCGGACGAGGTCAAGCACCATAAACGGCTTCCTGCCCCCAAGATGGCTCTTCCTGGCAACGCCGAGTCATACAATCCACCCAAGGAGTACCTTTTCACTCCGGAAGAACGCGAGGCTTGGGAGAAGATGGACCCATCGGACCGACCGATAAACTTCATCCCAAAGGCGTACACGTCTCTGCGCAAGGTCCCGCAGTACCAGCCGCTGATCAGAGAGCGATTCGAACGATGTTTGGATCTCTACCTCTGCCCACGCGAGGCCAAGACAAAGCTCGACATCGACCCGGATTCCCTGATCCCCAAGTTGCCCTCACCCGCGGAGCTGCGACCATTCCCTGAGCGGCTCTCGGCCCGATTCATTGGACACAGCGGTCGTGTGTATTCCGTCTCGGTTTCACCATCTGGGGAGTGGCTCCTTAGTGCTTCTGGCGACGGTAAGCCACACGTCATCCTACCCGCCCTGCATTCACCCAACGCTAGCACGAAACGAGAAGATGACGAGTCATGATCGTTGCGTTCTATTTGAGCCCCCGTGGCACTGAAACCAAACATCATCCTGAATTCTGCAATTCTGATTCTCAACGGCTGTCCAGCGCATTCATGCCGGACCTCCCCGCACCCCCATCCATTCATATGCAACGTACCTTGGCTTGTTGCACGTCTCAGGTACCATGAAACTGTGGGAAGTCTCTTCTGGCCGCTGCGAGCGCACCATAAAGCTTGGCGGGGACGTTCGGAGCGTCCGATGGTGCCCCAGCAGCGACGTCGCCATGGCCGCTGCAATTGTGGGCGCCAAGATGGTCTTGTTGTGTCCGCTGCGCTTGCCCCTGCCCGCTGTCCAACGGGCCACTGAGCTGCTTGACAACGCAAGACAAGCCAATGGCGAGGATTCAGACGCATCGGAGAGCGGCATCCCGTGGGCCCGACCTGATGGTGCATTGCGAGAGGCTGGAGTATATTGGGAAGTGACTCACGTTAAGTCTGCATCATCCGTCTGTTGGCATCACAAGGGCGACTACCTCGCGTCCGTGGCACCCGAGGGAGCGTCGCGCGCTGTGCTACTTCATCAAATCTCCAAGCACAAGTCTGGATCACCATTCTCCAAGTCCACGGGACGCGTTGAGGCGGTAGCCTTCCATCCGAAGAAGCCATGGCTCGTGGTGGCTACGCAAAGACACGTGCGCATTTACGACCTTGCGTCGCAGGTGACGATGCCTCCCGATGGCGACGTCTCCGAAATCAATATGCCTGCGTCCCTGCGATGTTCCAGCTCCCATGGCTATGCCATGAGCCACACACGTCTCGATGATGAATCAAAACTTTATTTCACCTCTCTCAGCCGAAGCGTTCGTCCCGTAAGGGGCGGCGCAAAAGTGTGGACCATCCTTTTGACTTGGGAGAGACAAATACTACATCACTTGCTTGCACAGCTCTTAGATGCCTTGTCCTTCATGCGCTATAAGACCTCCTCTTGATTGCTCGGCGACTCTGACCATTTCGTCCTCCCTTCTCGCATACGCAGGAACTCCACAAGAAGCTCAACCCGTCCATGAAGTGGATTTCGTCCATGCACGTGCACCCGGGGGGTGATAACCTTATATTGGGTTCATATGATAAGAAGCTTTCCTGGTTTGACTTGGACCTGTCAGCCTCGCCCTACAAGACTCTGCACTCTCATTCTCTCGCAATTCGCGCTGTTTGCTTCCACCCGTGCCTGCCTTTGTTCGCCTCGAGCTCTGATGATGCAACCATCCATATCTATCATGGACGGGTTTATTCCGATCTCCTGACCAACGCACTCATTGTGCCGCTCAAAATCCTGAAGGGGCACACGATCTCATCTCACCTCGGCGTGATGGACGTCGCGTGGCATCCCACACAGCCTTGGCTTTTCTCTGCAGGAGCAGACGGTACCGTGCTACTGTTCACGGGATAAGCGACAAGATATACCTCTCCATCGACCACGGCGCAAAGGTTAGATTGCGTGACATCTACCACAGCTATACTTTTTTTCTGCGAGAGCAGACCACACAATGTTGCATTTCATTTATATACAGGTTGAGGTAACAAAAATCGTTGTCGAGTTCGAATTAGCATGTGCTAGAATACATTAGAGCAACTTTGTTGTAGCATCCTCAACCCATTTTTATGCAATAGGGGTGAATGGAGAGGTGCCGTCGTTCCCTGCCTCCCCCTCCCCACCGGGCGCAGGTCGCGATCCGTCGAATATGGGACGGAATGAAGCTGAGCCATCAAATGTCCAAATGCCCGTTTACAATAATCAATAACATAATAATAATTCTTAATAGTCTCACCGCACACGCGGCCGTGGCCCCTCTGCTTTCTACACACGCAGCAAAACTTTCTACACCCCCACTCCCCCGGCCCCCGGCCCTTTCCCCCCCCCGCCATCAGGCGACTCCCCCTGTGCACTACTAGGGGGATAGGGGTGAATGAAGGGCTTAGATATGGTCCGGTGGTCCGCCCCCCCCCCCCCACGGTGATCCGTTCTCCACGGGATCGCCGACAGATCGCCTTCTGATCGTCGTCCGTCGTCGTTTGGCCGGAGTGTTTGGGTTTGATTTCAGTCGAGTTATGTGAGAAAGTCGTGGGGCGAGAAGGTCGTTTGCCTTCATTTGGTACCCCTCGTTTCCAAATACGCGATGCGTCGGTATAAAAGAAATCCCCTCCCGTGGGGACTCTCACCCTACCATGAGCCCCCCCGCGAGCACCCCCAAGGAGAGGCCCAGGAGCACCCCGTACGCGACGAGAACGGCGTCGCCTTGGCTCGGCATGAGGGCGCGCCCCGAGAGGGCCTGGTAGACGCCCACGCCGAGCACGGCGTAGCCCGTCCCCTTGTGCGTGACCCGCCACACGGCGCGGCGTGCGGTGCGGGCGCCGGGCGTGCCGCGCACGAGCGCGTTGAGCGGCTGCAGCAGGGCGAGGGCGAAGGCGACGATCCCGAGCGTGTGATGGGGGTGCGAGAAGTGGCGCCCTCGGGGCACCGACGCGACGGCGAGCGCGACGCCGGCGGCGGCCACCGCAAGGCCGCTTCCCTGCGAGAGCGGGGGGGGGGGGTGCCTTGTTTCGTGGGAGGGAGGGCCGATGGGGGGGGGGGGCGAGGAGGGAGAAACACACCTGCACCACGCGATGCACACGGAGCCAGCGGCCGCCGGTGAGCCGGGAGCGCCAAGCGAGCGAGAAAAAGGCGCCCGAGGGGAGGAGCACGCCCCACGCGACGGACATGAGCACACCGTGGGCGAGCAGCGGCAGGGGGGGCGGGGACGCGGAGGAAGGGGGCGAGGACGCGGGGGAGGAAGGGGGCGAGGGCGCGGAGATAGGGGGCGAGGACACGGGGGAGGAAGGGGGCGAGGGAGGGGTCGTACCCACCGCGAGCGGCGGCGGCGCGCAGACAGGCATGCTCCTCGAGGTCCTCGACGACTCGTCCCCCGCGAGCGAGATGTCGTCGGTAGAGAAGTCGAGCAGCTCGCCCTCGTCCACACCGACGCTCCACACGCAGCAGGGGTCCCCCAGCTCCATCCCGTTGCTCTGCCCGTCGCTGTCCGTGTCCGCGAGGCAGAGAGAGGTGGTCCACGCCCTGCCTTCGTCGCGGAAGGCGAATCGGAAGGCGGCGTGCGTCGGGTTGTTGACCTTGTGCCCCGTGTCCTTGCCGTTGACGCGACCGTTGGGCACGAGCCGCTCGTAGCTCTCATAGCCGACCCATGGGACGACGGTCACCAGTGGGAGCGGCATGCCTCTCTCTCTCTTCGCACGCCCGGCCCAAAAAATATCTGACGAGCGAGGGGGGTTTGTGATGGGAGATGCGCGGTTTGCAAGGGCCAAATCTGACAACTTTCCGCGTGAGGGGGGAGGGGGGGAAACAAACAACTTTCTGGGGAATGCCGCCCGCTCGTGCAGCCCTCCTCCCCAACTCGTGCAGCGCTCCCAGGAAGTTGTTGATTTCCCCCCCTACCCCCCGCACGCGGAAGGTTGTCAGATTAGTGCGCGGTTTGCGATGGGAGATGCGCGGTTTGCAAGGGCCAAATCTGACAACTTTCCGCGTGAGGGGGGAGGGGGGGAAACAAACAACTTTCTGGGGAATGCCGCCCGCTCGTGCAGCCCTCCTCCCCAACTCGTGCAGCGCTCCCAGGAAGTTGTTGATTTCCCCCCCTACCCCCGCACGCGGAAGGTTGTCAGATTAGTGCGCGGTTTGTGATGGGAGATGCGCGGTTTGCGAGGGGGCCAAATCTGACAACTTTCCGCGTGAGGGGGTAGGGGGGGAACAAACAACTTTCTGGGGAATGCCGCCCGCTCGTGCAGCCCTCCTCCCCAACTCGTGCAGCGCTCCCAGGAAGTTGTTGATTTCCCCCCCTACCCCTGCACGCGGAAGGTTGTCAGATTAGTGCGCGGTTTGTGATGGGGGCGAGAAGTTGGTGCGGACGGTGGGGGGTGGGTTGGGTGGGGCATGGGGGACGGGAGATCCTGAGGGGGGAGGGGGGAGAACAAACTACTTTCTGGGGAACGCCGCCCGCTCGTGCAGCCCTCCTCCCCAACTCGTGCAACGCTCCCAGGAAGTTGTTGATGCCCCCCCCCCCCCCTACCCCTGTACGCGGAAGGTTGTCAGATTAGTGCGCGGTTTGTGATGGGAGATGCGCGGTTTGCAAGGGCCAAATCTGACAACTTTCCGCGTGAGGGGGGAGGGGGGGAAACAAACAACTTTCTGGGGAATGCCGCCCGCTCGTGCAGCCCTCCTCCCCAACTCGTGCAGCGCTCCCAGGAAGTTGTTGATTTCCCCCCCTACCCCCCGCACGCGGAAGGTTGTCAGATTAGTGCGCGGTTTGCGATCCTGAGGGAAAGGAGACCAAATGAAGGCAAGCCGCCTAAGTCGGGGTGTTTTCCTGGGTGTCTTTGTCTGTCGTCCTGTCGTCAGTCGTCATCCGTCGTCGCTCTCGCTCTCGTCGCTCTCGCTCTCGTAACACTCATACCCTACAACCTCGCCTCGCCTCGCCAGCCCCTGCCATCACAGCCCTCCTCTCACTCACCCTCGCCTCTCGCCACTCGCTCGATGTCGTTCTCGCCGCCGTCCTCGCCCTCGCTCAAGCCCGCCTGCCCGCCTTCCTCTGCTGACGGGCCTCAGCCCGTCAGCACCTCTGAAGTCGTCTCCTCCGCCGCGCCTGCCGCCGGCATGCCTCCCTCCTCATTGCCCTCAAGCCCTATCTATGGGCCAGCCCAATTTGTCAGTAACGAGTAAAACCGGAACGCAACCGAGCGCGAAAAGGCACAAGGTGAGAGAGTCGATCGCGAATGCGACAGACTCTCCCCGTGCACTACTAGGGGGGTAGGGGTGAAGGGCTTAGATATGGTCCGGTGGCCTGCCCCACCCACCCCCCCGGCGGGCGGTGATCATTCCCCTTCGTGCCCTCCTGCGTCTACCGGGTAGGCGGCGGCCTCGGTTCCGACTTAGCTCCTGTAAACAGTAAACAAGCGCGGGACTTGCCTATTTTTCGATGGGCGGAGCTCTCGAGCTCTCGCTCACGCCCACCCCCATCTCCGCGCGCTCTCTCCCCTCTACTGCGGCACGCGCGATGGCGCGCCTGCAACAAGGCCTCCCAGCTGCCCACTGGCGATCCCTTGAGGCTCCTGGAGGAGCAGCTCATAGCTCATTAGGGGGCACAGAGGAGGCTAGAGTGAGCTTTCCAAGGAGAAGTCCCTCAAATGAGGGGCGGCGAGTCGCCGGTCTACTCTCCAAAATGTGGATGCTTCTACAATTTTATGCCAAAGCGGGGAGGGGGGCCGAGGGTGAAAAAAAACTGGAACTCAGGTTGCACCTTCTCATTTGCTGCCGGCAGCTTTGCTGGCGGACGCGTTCGCTTCGACTGCTCCAGGTGAGCTGGGGAGCTTCTCTCGGCGGGGGGTCCTGAGGAGGGAAGAGACGGGTCGGCGCGCTCCATCGCCACCAAGTATAAAAATGGTTCGCAACATTGCGGCGAAGCCCTGTGCCACTAGCCACTAGCTAACCCAGATGTAATGCATGCACTGCTCTCAGCCAAAGCTAGATTCAAGATGCAACGCACATGGTAGGGAGAAGGAGAGCAACACCGGCAGCACAGGAGGAGCTCGGATTGCATCACCCAGCCACTCTAATGTTCAGAATCAGCTGCGACTTCTATTGCAGGACAATGCGAGATTCGAGATGAAACACATACTGTAGGGAGGAGGAGAGCAACAACTGCAGCACAGGAAGAGCTTGGATTGCTTCGCCCAGCCACTCAATGCAGCGTCAGCAGCGAGTTCCATTAAGGCACAATACGACTGCCTTCCCAAGCCGACGCGATCACTACTCAATCTCCTCTACCTCGACCTCCTCCTCCGCTTCCATCCCAGAATCATCCTCGTCATCTTCCAGAAGCTCTTCAACAATGTTGCCGGCGGCAGCTTCCTCCGCCTCCATCTGCGCGCGACGCTGCTCGAGCCTTTCTTCCTCTAAGCGAGCGCGTTCGGCACGGAGTGTCTTCAACTCCTCGTCAGTGAGTGTCCTCGTGCCACTTTCCGTGTTCTCAGCCTCCGCTCGGGGAGAGGGTTGCGGGATGCTCTTCATTTCCACGGCTGGCTTGGCCTCAAGCATTTGGAAACCAGAGGGCAACTGCCCCCCTTCCAGAGCAGAAGTGAGCGCATTAGAAGCACCTGCAACACCCTCTTCGATGAATTTGGCTGCAAAGCGCTTTTCCCCCGTCTGCCCCCCACCACCTTCTGTCGCATCAACTTGCTTGACCAAGACGAACGTTGACTGCACTACTGATGGCTCAGGCAAGCCGCCAGCCAGCCCTAGGATCTCCTCTGAAACGGTCATCTTAGAAGTGTCGAGGACGACGATGCGCACCGCGCGATGCGCCTTGGCGAGGGTAGTAATGGCCGTCGACTCGCTGGACGGGGTCCGCGCGCCTGCAGACAGCACCAGCGCGCACCACTTGCGGCGGGTGCAGTGCTGCTCAAACTCAGATGGGCTTGAGATCGTGACGGTGCGCGACTTTGACAGGCGGGTTGCCCATTTGGCGAGGTCTGAGCCGCTGCGCACGGCGACAGTGGGCGCGACCACAGGTCGATCCGCATTCGCGAACATTAGGATGGTCGGCCCACGCTTGTTGGGCGAGATCTTGAAGCGCTCGAGCGTTGTCTTGCCCGAGGGCAACGTTGCGTCACAATCGAGTATGGCAGCGCGAGTGCCCTTGGGGAGCGAGGACTCAGCCTGATAGAGCACGGGCGATCCCGAACGCCCGCACTCGACCAGCCACGGCTCGCCCGAGAAGAAGACTGCCTTGAGGACCTCCGCGTTGTCAGCATGCAGTGTACCAATCTTGCTCGAGAAGAAGACAAAGTAGACGAGGGCGGCAGAGGCGGCGACTGCTGCGGCGGCGGCATAGATGATGGGCGAGGCGGAAACGCCACCCTTGCCCCGCGCCACGCCCGGCGGCTTCACGGCGCCCGGCCTCGGCTTGGCGCCCATCTTCCCTCTCCCTACCCCACCCCCTCTTCTCCTCCCTCTCTCTCGCCGTGCGACTTCGGAGACGCTGCGCTGGGCTCCCTTTCGTTCTCCTCCTCTCTCCGCCACGAGGAGAGAAGAGAGCTAGAGTATCTCTATCTCTAGAGCTACTGAGTATAAAAATGTAGAGATCATGCGATCTTTTCATCTTCTCTTCCATCACAAAAATGGTTCCTCTATTCTCTGTTCTCTTCTTCTCCTCCTTTTCCATCTATTTTTTCCTTTTCTCTTCTTATTCTCCCCCTGGTACTGCCCCTACTGTGTTTATCTCTCTCTTGCTCTACTGTACTAGAGTATGCCTCATGAGGGCGTCGTGGCACACACTACTTCTACTACTCTACTCTACCAACGTGTAGATCGAAGCCAGCTGTAGGCCTCATTAGCCCGGTGTGCGGGCCAGCCAAAGCACCAAATGCCGAAGTCTTGGCGTATGGGTTCACGTTGACACGCCCTCGAGGGCCCATTATACAGTATACAGTAGCTTGGGCAAGGTGTTAACCGTTAACCCATCTAGCCTCTTACAAGTGTTGACGCAGGGCACAACAAGTGTTGACACAGCAGCAGTGTTGACGCACTTCTACTTGTCAGCTTGCAGCTTGTCAGCGTTGCGGTTGCTGCTTGCTTTAGCGGGCACAAAGCACTCAACTGTCGCAATCGGCACCTTCAAACTTCAAAGGTGCTCTCAAGCCGCCGGGGCTGCTAAGAACGCTAAGAGATAGCAGGGCCTTGCTCCCAACGGCGTGTCGCTCAGAGCAGCAAGTCGCAAGTTGTAGCGGCTATCCTCCGATAGACTATGCTGTGTAGCCCCGATTCTTGAACAAGCAACAAGTTTTTTTCATGTCTCGTTGTAGTGATCTTTAAAGGGGGAAAGACCGGCGCTCCCTCGGGCGATAGCCTAGCCACTGGTGTCCCACGCGTGTATAGCCAACTATTCAGCATGAACGGGTGCACACAATCAACTTGGATTGGAAGGGCTTGAGGAAACGTCGCCACCCACAGTGCCGTCACCATAATCGCCTCTGCGTCCACGTCCTTTCATACCGCGACTGGCGCCATAGCCCTTCCCACTGCCGCCGTATCCTCTAGCCCCCAAAGCGTCAGTAGAACTGGTTTGGTAAGCGCTAGGGTTGCTCCATGAGCTGCCAGCCCCCCTATCCCCGGTCTCTTCAGACTCTTCGTCATCCCGCTCGCGCTTGCGAGGCTCCCCGGGTCTTGCACGGCACCAAAACTTCGTGTACATGTCCTGCGAGAAGCTCGCGAGGAGGTGTCCAAGCGGGTGCCACTCGACTCCCCAAACGGCTGAGTCGTGTGCGGTATTGCCACGGCCGAAGCACGAGCCAATCGGCTGGTCAGTGTGCGTCGTGGACCAGAAGTGCACCTCACCGGCGTGGCATCCTGAGACGAAGAGCTCGGGGTGGACTGGATGCCAGGAGATGCACGAGATCTCTCGGCGGTGACCTTTGAATGCAGCAACCTCCTTCATGGCTTGTATGTCAAAAAGCTTGATCAGCTGATCCTTGGATGCAGATAGAAAGTGTCGCCCGCCCGGATGCCACCGGACGTGATTGACGGGACCCTTGTGCTGGTGCAGAGTCGCCGCCTCCCTGGGAGCGCGAGGGTCCCACAGCTTGGTCGATCCATCCTTGGACGCGGAAGCAAGGATCGCCTTGGTTGGGTGCCATTCGCAATGCTTGACATCCCAACGATGTGATTTGCCAACCTCGAGTCCGGCTCCCGGCATCACTCGTACCAGGGCCCCACGCTCAAAGTCCCACACCTTGACCGCCCCATCGTCCGAACCGGTGCAGAAGAAGGTGTCGGTTGGGCAGAAGGAGATGGCCCTTATGGCTCCGGAGTGCGCCCGAACTTCCTTGACATTGTTTAACGTCACCTGCCAATACTTAAGCAGCCCCGACCCATCGCCCGAGAGCAGCCACTCGCCGCCGCGCGACCAGCATAGGGCGTGTAGAGGATCCTCGTGGGCCTGCTGTGTCGCCTCGAAATTGAAAGAGAAGCCAGACCAGACTGTAAACATGCCGTTGAAGCTGGCGGTGATCAGCCTCCTTCCATCAGGGAACCAGACGCCGGCGTTGACGGAAGAACGGTCCTTGTTGAGGGCGGAGTGGACAAAACGCGTGCACGCCGACGCGGCCGGGTTGGAGCGCGTCGCGCACGGCGGAAGCATCTCCACGACCGCGTCGGGAGAGGCGTCAAGTGTGAACGGAGCGTCGGCCGCCTCAGGGCAGAGGCTACGCTGCTTGAGCAGCCGGACTGCGCAGGCAGAGAAGTCGACGGTCTTGCGGCAAAAGTGCTTAGGGTAGACGGGCTTCCCGCCCGGACCCGTCAGGGGGGCGCCTAGCCCGCCCAGCCCGCCCAGCCCACCCAGCCCGCCGCCAAGGCCAGCAGAGCCGCCAAACTGGCTCGCGCCGGCCATCGCTCGCCCGTCGCTATTTTGGGAGTCGACACCCCCTTCCCCCCCTCCCTCATTCATGGGGCGCTGCTTCTACAAAAGTATTACGCCATCACGTTCTTGCCGAGGCCTTGCGTTTTCTTATTCGACGGGGCGAGCCGATTTTTGACCGGTGGTGCCCCGCGCAAAGGCGGCTTTTCTTCTCTTCCGCGTGGCCCCGTGCCGTGGCCCGGCCCACCCACACTCCCCCCTGCCCCCCCTCGACGAGGGCTCCCCCCTCCCCCTCGCTCCGCAGCCATGGTGGGTGCCACGCCCCTCCCCCTCTCGACGAGACTGCCCCATGGTCACTGTGGCGCACGGAGAGAGCGGCCGCGAGACAGGCCAGCGAAGTTACTCGTGGCGGCACACGGCGGCACGCTCGGCACGCGCGCACGCTGCACAAACGTCGCGCCTGTGCAGGAGGAGGTGTTTGGAAGAGCGCACGGCGCGTTGGAGAGCCTCACGCGTTGCCACCTGTTCATCTCCGCCCCTCCTCGTTGCCACTGCAGGCGGTCGGCAAGAACAAGCGCCTGTCCAAGGGGAAGAAGGGTAAGGGGAAGAAGATCGTCGATCCCTTCTCCAAGAAGGAGTGGTATGACATCAAGGCGCCGGGCAACTTTTCCGTGCGCAACTGCGGGAAGACGCCTGTCACCCGCACGACTGGCACGAAGATTGCCTCGGAGATGCTGAAGGGGCGCGTGTTTGAGGTGTGCCTTGCCGATCTGAACAAGGATGAGGACCAGCATTACCGGAAAATCAAGCTGCAGTGCGAGGAGGTTCAGGGGCACTCATGTCTGACTCAGTTCTATGGGATGTCCTTCACCACGGACAAGCTGCGATCCATGGTGAAGAAGTGGCAGTCGCTGATTGAGGCGCACGTGGATGTGAAGACGCAGGACGGGTACGTCATGCGCCTTTTCTGCATTGGCTTCACGAAGAAGCGCATGAACCAGCTGAAGAAGACGTGCTATGCCAATGCTGCTCAGCAAAAGCAGATCCGCAAGAAGATGCGGGACATCATGACGCGTGAGGCCACTTCCTGCGAGCTCAAAGAGCTTGTGAACAAGTTTATCCCCGAGGTCATTGGCAAGGAAATTGAGAAGGCCTGCCAGAGCGTCTACCCCATGCAAAACGTCTACATCCGGAAGGTGAAGATGCTGAAGAAGCCCAAATTCGACATCACAAAGCTCCTTGAGGCACATGGTGACTCTGGCCCCGCTGCTGTTGCCGCCGACGCCGGCACAAAGGTCGAGACCCCCGTGGACCCGGCCGCTCGCCCCGACCGCGGTGCTGTTCTCTAAATTATCCTCTCTATCGTGTAAGCTTCGGTCTTGCGGTCGCGTTGACATCAGTGGCGCAGGTGCCATAGGCCATTAGCACCGAGCCGCACCCATTGTGGTGCGCGTGCTGTGGAGGGGGGGGGGATGTTGCATGCTGACGTGAGCAAGAAGAGCCGATGCGCACGGAGGCGCTACGTGTGTGATGTGGTTGCACTGATACGAGCAATGAAGGCTGGCGCACTTTCATGGCTTCCCTGCCAATGCCTATGAGGCAATGGAATCGGTGTTGTCGGCAGCGAGAGTCATGCCTCGTATGTTATTGTGCAATGCATCATCATGATTGCCCTCTGGGTTCTGAGAGGGCATCTCTTCTTTCTGAAAGAATATCTTGAAGATTCATGCTAGTGGCCATCGGGGTCCTATCACTCCTCGATGCCACGTCGCGAGTACTGCGGCCGTTCACTCACGCTTTTTAACCACTATTTTCCACCCCTCCTGGCAGGAGCTCCTGGGTATCCAAGGATTCCCCAGGGAATCCCCTTACCTATCAAAGGCCGGAGCACAATCCAGTGACAGCGACAAAAACTCTCCTTCACCCTAAAAACAGGCCTCCCGCAGGCGTGCGCGTTCAGCGTTGGCTGCGGGGCGGGTGTTGCGCTCTTACCACTTACCACGTCTGCGTGAGTGATGAGTGAGACGACTTAGCACTTAGCACTTAGCGGGTGAATGTGTGGTGTGAGCGTGCTTTGCAGCTGTATGCGTACTCCGATGCCATGGTTGGATTGAATGTGCATGTGTGCACGGCTGCAATAAGCTGCAGACGCAGCTCGCTTACGGCTAAAAAGTTCCGTCCTACATTATAGGACCGCGTCCTACGATTTCGGTGTATTTGTAGGACCCTGAGCTTGAAAGCCACACAACTTTCGAGAGTGAAGGATTGGGACTTCCCACCAACTGAAGGATAGTCCCAACTCAGTCTTGAGATCCTTAGCTCCCACTATGGCCAAGGCTGTAGACTTCGTCTTGACCGAGCTTTCTGCTCCAGCGTGAACTGAGTACTTCGGCCATCGGAGGCCACCGGGTGCGTCGAGAGTTTTGTTTTTGCCCCGCAAGAGGCAAAAGCAGCCAAAACTCTCATCGGGCTTCAAAACCAAGCTTGGTCTCCACTGAAGGTCGAAAAGAACCCATGCCAAAGAGCATTTCATCTCGTGGGAGCAAGTTCTAGGGAGCTCATCATGAGCCTCAAATCGTGTCCTTAGGTGTTTGCGGCAATTCGTAGGACAACGCCTTTTTTTGCCGGGAAGGCTTCCGCGAGTGGCAAATAACTCATTATGCTTTGAGAATGGTGTCTTGAGCCTCTAGGAGGACTCAATGAGGGCAATGAGATGAACACAGAAACCAAATCCTAGCTCCCCATTCCTAGATTGAACCGTGTCTTCATAGTTCACAACGTCGTCCTACATTGTAGGACTCGTCCTATAAAGCTGGGTACCTTTATCCGCTTAGCTGTGAGCTGTGCGTACCGGCGATAACGTGGGTTGTTGACGAATTGGGGCATGGCCCATAGGGCCTGAGGGCAATGAGGAAGGGGCGAAGCCGGCGGCAGGCGCGGCGAGGGAGACCACTTCGGAGGTGCTGACGGGCTGAAGCCCGTCAGCAGAGGAAGGCGGGCAGGCGGGCTTGAGCGAGGGCGAAGACGGCGGCGAGAGCGACATCGAGCGAGTAGCGAGAGGCGAGGGTGAGTGTTAGGAGGGCTGTGATGGCAGGGGCTGGCGAGGCGAGGCGAGATTGTAGGGTATGAGTGTTACGAGAGCGAGAGCGACGAGAGCGAGAGCGACGACGGATGACGACTGACGACGGGACGACGGACAGAGACACCCAGGAAAACACCCCGACTCTCGCCCCACGACTTTCTCACATAACTCGACTGAAATCAAACCCAAACACTCCGATCAGACAACGACGGACGACGACCAAAGGGCGATCTGTCGGCGATCTTGTCTGGAACGGGAATCGCACCATAACGGAAACGAGAGGCAATCTTGCTACGCAGGATTCCAAGAGACCTACCGAATAAGACGAGAGAAGTGCGATGTGCCTGAGGGGGAGATGCGATGAGATTGCAAATTAAACCTGATTGCCACCAGAAGCAGATAAAGAAGCGCAGGGAAGATAGCAAAT
Organism: Isochrysis galbana; assembly: GCA_018136815.1. Classification (NCBI taxonomy): domain Eukaryota; phylum Haptophyta; order Isochrysidales; family Isochrysidaceae; genus Isochrysis; species Isochrysis galbana. The sequence continues at coordinate 6,492,814 of CM030933.1, read as the reverse complement.
TAAACCTATTTGCGAGGCGCCTGGGAGGAAGAAAGGTGGGGAAACTTCCCTTCTCTTTCGAGAGAAAGAGAGAGGGCGCTCCACAACCCACGATCCCATGCATCCAAGCGAAGCTTTTGACCGAGAACGAGAGAAAGCAGAGAATTATAACGATAAATACCGAATGACGAAGAGAAAGAAGCCTAACGAGCGTCGATTCGCGAATGCGACATTTGTGTGCGACAGCACACGTTGACAACACTCTATCCATACTACATACTATCCATCTTTGGCCTTAAATCGAATTCACACTCCGAACCAACCAACCAGCGCTTCCTAGGTGCGCCCTGTGGCCGCCTTCAGCACCATCTTCACCGTTTCCTCCACATGAAGCTGCGCATGCATGCAGCAGCGCCGCACCGAAGCGCTGAAGCTGCACCGAAGCTTCGCCGTCTGACCACCATATTCCCAGGTGGATTTTTTATTGCGCGTCTGGAAACTTTCTAATAATGTGCACGCCGTGCGCATGTCGAAATGATTGCAACTCATCACATCGGTCCCATGTCAGTTGATAGAGCAAACGGTGGGAGCATATTTCACTTAACCCGCCGAGCGTAATGATGAACCCATTATACAAAGGCGAGTTTTCGGCCTAAGCCCACTGTAAACTCGTATTTCATACTTAAACCCGCCGTATTTTACAAATTAATCTGAATAAAAATAAAACTTTCACATGGTCCTCTTTACGTCGACGGAACGCTACCTAAGGTAGAAATCTAACACAACAAACTAGGGCGAACATCTAACACACGCACACAACGTCAACAAGCCGCCCATCCCAATCATGAAACCGAGTAATATAGAGTAGGCGGACACCCCAGTGTGCACGAAAAAATAATCAGACCAAAAGGCCTGCCCGAAATCCACGCTCCGAACCAGGCCCAAGGTAGTGCACCTGGGCCGGACCCCTGAAACCGAAGTAAAAGGAATGAAGGGGGGAAGGTGAAGAGAGGGAGAGAAGGGAAACAAGGGCGGTGTCGGTGGAGAGGTATTGGGTGCCTAGTCGGTAGTAGGCGGGGCGGTGTCGGTGGAGAGGTATTGGGTGCCTAGTCGGTATTAGGCGTTGGCCCAGAATCTTCCGATTTTTTCTCCGATCCCTCCTTGGTCTCCGGTTGTTCGGCCGGTGGTTTTCTACAATCAGCAAGGATATAATTAGTAGAAAAGCTGCTTGTCTGCCTTATCGTGTCGTTTCATTAAAGGCAACATCGACCATGCCGTTCTTGCTAGACTGCAACTCTATGCCTTTTACATCTTGGCGCACTTGGACGGCACGCATTAGCGCCGACCTCTTCCATGAACCCCAGCTGCCCACTCGAGCGGCGAGGTGAAGGCTGACGGTCAGCCGAGGCCTAAGAGGCCGACGGTCGGCTGAGGCCTACAATGGGCCTACATTGTCATCCAAAAGCTAAGCGCGTGCTGGGGCTGTGTCGCTTTCTCCTCTCTCCTCAACGTCGACACCCAGCTTGGATAATATCAAGTCGCGCAACGGCAGGTATGTTCCGTCTGGATCGTCGTCAAATGTGGAACCGAGAGCTGAAATCTCGCCAAGGAGCCGAGAGTTCGAAGCGGACGATTCCAGCAATGTTACAACATACACAGCATCGCGCACTGTCACCTCGGACTGGAACATCAGGCGCGCATGCGCCTGAGCTAGTCGTACCGTCGATTCTAGTAATCGGATCGTTGTACGGCCCTCAGAACGACAATCGGCCTGTCTTTGGGCTGAATAGTAGGCCACAAGTACGGCTTGTGCGGCAGGGGAAACTGAAGGCTTGAAGGCGCCTTTCACATATTCGAGATACGTCCGCAACTTTTCGGCAGGCCTGCGGCACAAGCAAGTGTTTCTGAGGTGAGTCCACGCAAGCAACATGTGATGCTCAAACGGTTGAAACATAGGTCGGGCGACGGAAATAGCTAATCTTACCAAAGCTTCGCATCTGTGGTGGCCATGGGGTCTGCAATAGCTTCTTGTATGATATGCTCGGCTACTTGCCGGTCTCGCGTCTCGTCATATGCGCCCCTGTTTACATGACTCGACACTTCATCGGAAAGGAGAAGGACTACATCAAATCGTGAGAGTAGTGGCGAGGGTAACCCAGTATTGACCTGCATCCCGTATTCCCGATCATATCGCGGCCCTTTTGGATTACACGCGGCCAACACGGAGCATTTGGTGCGTAGTTTGCATACCAGTCCCGCTTTGGCGACAGACAGTGTCTGTTGCTCCATAGCCTCGTGAATGGCGCCACGGTCATGTTCACGGATCGAATCGAACTCGTCAATCGCACAAATGCCACCATCCGCTAACACTAGTGCTCCAGCCTCCAGCATCCACTCACCGCCAGGATCTCGGACGGCAGTCGATGTAAGGCCAGCAGCTGTCGCACCAATGCCCGTTGTGAGGACTGATCTCGGAGAGAGTTGCGCAGCGTGGCGCAATACCTGGGACTTCCCAGTGCCAGCATCCCCGACGAGCAGCATATGAGACTCGCCGCGCAACTTCATGCCGGTCCCATCGATGTGGGACACGCCCCCGATCAGGGTCAGGAGCACAGCCAACTTGACCAGGTACATCCCAGCGAGTGATGGACAGGCCATGGCAACGATTGTGTCGCGGCCTTTGAGCGGATTCACAGCGAATTCACGCCAGAATTCCTCAAACTCGAGCACTGCCTCCCTCGAGACACGTCCGGCGCCACGCTCTTCGTTGTTGACGCGCACGTGCAGCGCCTCGATAGCCATCTCGGCATCGGGGCGCATCCCACGTTGCAATGGGCGCCAGCGCTGGCGCAACATCCCGACAACTGTGATGTCATCACCTGCTTTGCACGAGTCGATGAGGTCGTCTTGCAACAAGACGGTGATGGAGCGCGGAATAGACCCCACCATGAGACGGTGCACTTGCTCTTGAATCTTGATTTCTTGATAGTCGTGGCAGCGTTCCGAGCCTTCCACGAGCTCGAACTTGTTGCCCCCACAGATCTTCAACCCGACTGTGTTCGTGCATTCGGAAGGGAGAGTCATCTGGTGGCGCTGCTCGAGCTCTGCAATGCATATGAAGCGATGCTTGCATTTGATACACTCATACTCGCGCTCGAGCTGAAGCATCTTGAGCTGACCGGTGCGAATCACAGTACCAGGAACCTGATGGAACAGGACGATGAGCTGCTGTCAGATAGCTTAGCGATATCGAGATGCTCATGATGAGACTCCCGTATAACAGGGAGCCACTGTACCTGGATCAAGCGGTTGACGTCGGTAGCGCGGAGGGAAGACACGGTCTGCTTGCGCAGCTCAGGGCAGTAAGGGAGACGGCAAAGGCGTGCGTGGACAGATGCTTTGTACGCCATGAAATTGCGTTCCTCGTGAGTCGCCAACAGTGATCGCTGAACTTCCCGTATGGCATCATCAAAATAATGCAGGAAGAGCATTGGTCTATGGATGAGCATCGTGCCAAGCCACGCCCCCTTTGAGCCATTCCAGGCGATGACCTTTGAGACACTGATGGATGGGCACAGCACGAGGCCAACGTTGAGAAGTGACGTTCATCACGCTCAAGTATACGGCGAGGCCAGAGCGCGCTATAGGCGATCTGCTGCACACTATTGGGCTCAACGAGTGGGAGGGCGAGAGTACGAGGGTGAGAGTGGGCGGATGAGGGCATCCCGCTCATGAGGGCACGGGGATCCGTCCCTACTGCGCTTCTCTACCTGATAGCGAGGCCGTAGTGTTTGGAGGTGGCGTTGTCAAGCTCCATCAAGATCTCCACAATCTCTTCCAGGTGGTTCTGCTCGAGGTACGCCTTCATCATCTCAAGATATGCCTCAGGCAGGATCTCCTCTGGAGCAAAGATGCACTGCATGCTGCACGGATGAGAGAGAGTGTGTGTGAGGCCTCCAAACGATTTGCGAGGGTGAGAGAGAGGCAGAGAGGGGCGCTGAGAGGCAGCGGTGCGAGAGGGCTCGGGCGGACCCTCTCGCTCGCCGGCTGCTCTGCTCTGCTCTCTCCCCCTGCCCTTCCCCCGTCTTCTTCCCCTTCTCCCCCTCCCGCCCCCTCTGTTGTCGTCCTTTCTTTCGTCTCGTCGCTCTCTCTGTCCTCTCGTTCTTGCTCTCGAGACAGCAAGTGCGTGAGAGAGATTGAGAAGAGAGAGGAAGGGAGAAAGGGTAAAGGAACGCAGCAACCAAACACTGGAAGAGAGAGAACCAACCAACGTATTGAGCAAACCAGCACGCGCGGAGCACAATCCACACGCACGCTCGACGGATTTGGCGCCAAACTGGCACACACAGAGAGACTCACAGACTCACAGTGAAGACTGCTTTGTACTTTGTGCTGGTAGTATTTACTACATATCTGTTCAGGCCGGTCAACGACAGCGGGCTTTCGTACTCGCGGGTGAACGGCAACGAAGCAGCGAGAGGGCGGAGAGTACCGGTGAACAGAATGGGGGAAGCAAAGGGGTGGGAAGACTTCACATGTGAAACACGGTGACAGTAGGACCCGATTCTGCTTCCAAGCACCAAGCACACAGCACACAGCACACTTGCCAAAAAAAAACAGCCTGTGCCTGTTCTTGGAAGAAACACTGTGATGTGCAGGATAAATGTCTCTCCTCGTGACCCTTCAGAACATACCGGCCACCTAGCGGCACAGGAGGGGAGAGAGGACCCGGGCACTAGGGACCGGAACACCCCGTCGAATCCCGCCACCCCCACAACCCAAATCCCTAAGCTTGAGCTTAAGCTGCGCACGAGGGGAGAGGGGAGAGGGGAGACGCCGCAAGACTGAAGGCTGGTTGGGAGGGGAGAGAAGCAAGAATAAGAATAAGGCTGTGGCTGCTAGTTAGAGGTCCAAGGCCACGCGCTAGCCGAGACTTTTAAAATGCTTTTTAAATGTCTCTCCTCGCCCCATAGCAAATAGCAAGGATGCCATTGATATTTGCTAAGACATTTTAAATTGCTCTTTTTACAAGTACCAACAACAGCAGTAAGTATTCCTCTCTAGGCCATACAAGATCAAATCATATGTGTGGCCCTCGACGTGCTGTCTGTCTTGATGCGAGGAGAGGCATTCATGATACCTGTACATAGCTTAACTCAAGTGAGGGCGGCATGAGATCGAATCGTACATGCAAGCCATCACATTGACGATCAGCAGATTGGCGGGGTGGCAGCAGACAGGTCTTGCTGCGGACAAACATGGCAATCCATCTCTCACAGATCGATTAGGTAACGCAAGATCGAATCATATGCATGACCTTCGATGTATGGATCTCACTGACTGAAGAGGTACTTCTTCGAGTGACTCGGAACAGCTCGCGCCGAGCAGAACAGACTGCATGAGATCGAATCGTACATGCAAACCGTCACTCAGAATGGCGTGGCCCGCAATCTCGGACAGAAACAAATACTCAAGCCTCCTACATGGATGATGTCGAGAAATATGGAGGTGGCGTACGGGTTCACCACATTCTCGTCCACCATGCATTCGACCATGTTCTGTCGCATCTTTGATTGAGACATGCTCCACTTGATCTGAATCGTATGTGCAAACCGTCACTCAGAATGGCGCGATCCGCGATTACGAACAGAAACAGATTGATACCCACGCATTATACGTGGATGATATCGAGAAAGATGGAAGTGGCGTACGGGTCCACCACCTTCTCATCCACCTTGCATTCAACCATATTCTGGCGCATCTTTGACTGCGACATGCTCCGCTTGATCTGCGCCTCATAGTAGTGGAAGAGGGGATCGTCCAATGCTGCACGACTCCTCGCAGACGTCGGGTGGGAGAGGTACGACTCGTTGATGCGGACGAGAGGCCGTGGGCATGCCAGCTCCTGGTCATCAGCGGCAGCTTGCATGGCATACCACTCAGAGAGCGTGTTCATCACCCTTTCACTGGAGTCCAGCTGATGGGAGAAGACCTCACGCGGCGAGACCTCCTCGGGCTGTGACGGAGCGAGGCCAAGATCGACCTGCATCATGTGCAGCTTGTCCGCGCCGTCCTGCTTGAGGTGAAAGTTGGCGTACATCACGAGGAAGAGGAGGTGAGGATGCGAGGATAGGAGTGCTCACTCAGGGTACAAGCCGAGTCCGGGGGGGGGGGGGGCGGGGGGGGGGTAGAGTAGAGGGATGGGGGGGGGGGGGGGGGGGGGCGGGGGGCGGGGGGGTCCCATAGCAGCAGCAGCAGCACGCCGAGCGCTACTCCTATCTTCTCCGCACCTCCCATGATCTCCCCTCCCCCCCCAGGCGGCCCCCGCACGCTGTCCCCCTCACCCCTCATCAGATCTGGGGCGGATCTCCAAGGAGAACCTTCCACCCCCTCCTCCTGCCCTCCTGCTCGCCCCCCCCCCCACCGCCCTAGTTCATATCTCCCGCCCCACCTCGCAGCTGCTGTACCCCCTTGTCCCCCCGCTACGTCGCCGCCGCGGCTGCCTGAGTGGGTTTCGAAGTAAAATATCATCCATAGTATAGTACAAGTCCGGGATATAAATAATACGCGGGGTGCGTTGGAGCGCATGGTGAGGTACTCCTGCCAAAAGTTTGACGTTCTATTTTTGGAAAGTGTCGGCAGGACTCCCGCTTTCATCGGGCTGATCCGACACATCTGGCCTAGCCACTATGCGGGCTGCCACAGGGCTCCCACAGGTGAGACAGAACCGCAGGCACACTGCACACTGCCCTGCCAGCGTTGCTCCGTCGCGCACGCGTCGTTCTCACACGACCGTCGCAGCAGGTGGAGCGGGCCCAAAACGGTTGTATGTACAAAAGTCTGACAATAGCGCGAGGCGAGAGGAGTAGGGGCTCTGGTGGACCGGGAGAGAGAGGGAGTCGCGAGGCCATGGTGGCACATTATCTTGGACCACTGCCGGATTGGCTTTGACGTAAGTTTTGTTTTGTAAGGGCCCAAATTTTGTTGTCAAAATTTGAGGGTTGGGCACCTAAATTTTGATCAAAATTTTGACGCTTTCAAATATTTTGTCCGATTATAACCCTATAACACTCTCCCTCGCACCTTCGACGTTGACTGCGTCGTGGACCACGTCGTGCCTGTCGAACACGCGATGACTACAGGCTCATAGGCTGAGGGCCGTTCGATTGAGCCGGCAGCTGACGCGGTCGTAGAAGGTTCGTTGATTGTTGCTGGCGGGAAAATGTCTGATAGATCATAGTAAGAGTCGGGTCTGAGAGTGTCTGCCATCGAGCGCTACGAGCGATGAGGTAGACTGCAGGTCGGAGGATTGCGACGGGTGGCGTCGGAGAGTAGAGACGAGGCTAGCTAGCGAGCTAGTGGAAGAGAGAGAATGAGAATGAGAGCTTCTTAGGTCCGAGGTAGGCACGGGAGACTACAACACAAGGACTCAAAAAGTCTCTGGGCACAGAACCACACAAACTAAACCAAACAGGGCGAAAACTAACCACACCTGGACGGACGGCCAGGCGTCGGCACCAGGGCAATTCGGCAACGCGCAGACATGCGACAGAGGGGTCAGCACAACGAGGGCAGACCTCGCTGGGGGAGCTACAATCGATGGACGAGAGAAGACGAAAGACGGTCATGGAACATTTGATGACATCGAGAGAAAGTAAGAGAAGAGGCGGTATATACCAATCGACGAGACCTTGAGGCTTAAAAATAACCCACAGGTTATAAGTAAAAGTCTGTCATCGTATGGAATACGACACTCCCCGACTAAATTCGAGTCGTCCCGACGAGCGGCATGGAAAGAGAACAAAGCAACCGAAAATAGAAGAAATCCAGAATTAGAGCGACGAGACGAGAGAAACCAAAGATAACCGAGAAACCAAACGTTGAAAGCGACGCTTACAATAGAAGATGAGAGCACCCGTGGGCCCTTTGAGCACAAATTCGGAAGCTTGACGCGGCAACCTATTTGTACGCATCGTCCCACCCATTTCTCCCTTTTACAGGATAAACTCCCGCCCCAGCTATCCAGCCCTTCCTTCCGGCAAGCTGACATGCCGAATGCGCGCACCCCCACTCAGATAGCCCGGTCACTCACTATGGGGGTGCGGATGGCACCAGCTACAATGGGAGATTGAAGGGCTAAACAAGCTCCCTAAGGGTTCCGGTGAGATGGATCAGCGAAAAAAATTGGGGGTTATCCAGCGAAAATTTCGAAAATTACCGAATTTCGGGCCTTCGAAGGCGGAGCGCGAAATACAGTCGGGCCCCCCTCCCGGTATATTTTTAGTGAGGCCCTTCATGCGAGGCATAAACATCAAATGACACAGCCCGCGAGGGCGCGAGGAGGGACACAACAGCATGAGTCCAGCAACACTACACACGTGCCGCCGGCTGCACATCGCACTCACACGTGTAGGGCTGCACTTTTAGCTGCATTGCCGCCCACCACGAGCCCGCCGCTACGTGCACTTACTTGCCTCACGTCACGCCTTCACTCTCACTCTCGCACCACGCAGTACGCACTGTAGATGACTCATCGCTCACACCGCCGTCCCACACCACCTCGATCGGTCAGGCAGCTGGAGCCTCGGCAGGGGGGGAGGGGCTGAGAGTGCCGGAGGGGCGGGGAAAAGAGCGAAACCCCAGACTTTATCAATGTCATATTTTTGGCAACGAGGGGTATTCTGCTACGACAACAACCTACTTTTATAAGTAGGGGTCAATGGGGGCCTCGCGCCCCCCCCTCTCCATCGCGGACACCCCCAGGGGTGGGCCCGTACAATCAACCACAGCCCCTGCCCTTTGGCAGGGGCTGGGCAATCATCACACTGGCCCAGACCCCTAGTGGCTAGTGGGCGCGGGCCGTGATTCGCACTCCCACGCCCTGCGTGGGCCTGCCCTCGAGCTGACCCCCCCCCTTCCCTGGTCGCCAGGCAGACAGATGCCTCTGGGCGGCTCCCATGGCCAGCGAGGCAAGCGTGGGAGAGGCAGGGGGGGGCAGGGGCTGAGCCCCAGCCTCCACTGCCCCCTGAGCTGCCCTGGCTGGCCCTCTGGGAGCTCCCAAAGGCCCTCTGAGAGCAGGCCGTGGCGCGCCGCATGGCGACGCGCCGCAGGGAGAGGGGTGGAGGAGAATGGAGAGAGGGAGAGGGGGGGATTTGCACCCCCCCCGATGGAGTGCGGTAAGAAACGGGCCCCGTTTGCGTTAGCAAACGGGCGAAGGGGGGCGGCTGGCGACAGGAGGGGGAGAAGAAGGGAGTGGCTCAAGACGTCCCTGTGGCAGGTATCGGGGGGCGCAATCATTTATTTCTTCGAGGATTGCTCGCGGCGCGAGCTGTAAGGGCCGTTCTGCTTCTCGACGAGAGGTCCCTCCCCCCCCCCCGGTGTTTTTCCCCGGTGGGTCGCCCGACGTAGGTCGGTCCGCCCCACTGGGTTTTCCCCCATTGTAACTTGCGGGGAGTTATAATGGGAGCCGGGGGTTTGCGAGGGGGGAGATTTGTAGGGATGCATATGTGTATGTGTCTGTATCATCACTCCAAGGCATGCGGGCAAGTGCGCTGAGGGGTGTCGTGATAGTACCGGGCTAGTGGGAGTAGTGGTACTAACGCTCAGTTGTTTTATTATTATTATTCTGCTACGACAAGAAAATCCAGCCCTATTTTTTTTGTACCTCTACGATCTGTGCTCCCTGCCTCTCTCCCTTCCCCGCCCTCCACCCCAGCTTTCCCCGTCGCGCGCGTCGTGGCGGGCGATGGGGCGTCGCCCTCGTCCGCCGGCCATCGTCCCGCCGCCCCCGGCTGTGAAGAGCCGCAAGCACGCACGCCGGTTGACAAGTGAGTACCACCGAATCACTGAGCGCCTCCACCGCGCCGTCTCGCCCGAAGAACGCGAGCAGTGCACTGCAGAGCTTGATGCGATGGGAGGCGTCGATGCATACCAGCGCGCGTCCGTCTTCAACACGGCGCTCCACTCGACGAGCCGGTGGGCGGCGAGGCGGCTGCGCGCACGGGGGATTGCAGGGATAGGAGAAGAAGAACCCCGTGTTCTCGAGATCGGCGCCATCAACACCCAGCTGCTCCGCACGCCAGGCCTGCGTGTACGAGCGATCGACCTCAACTCGCAGGACCCAATGATCGAAGAACAAGACTTCCTGAAGCTGCCGCACGGAGGCGAGATCGACGTGACGACAGGCCTCTCGCGGCCCTACGATGCACTCGTCTGCTCCATGGTCCTCAACTGCGTGCCAGATGCCAGGATGCGTTTCGACTTCCTCATCAGCATGCGGTCACAGCTGCGGGAGGGCGGAGTGGCGTTCGTCGTCCTTCCACGCTCCTGCCTTGCGCATTCTCGCACGTTGACGCACGACTCGTTCCTCGACTGTCTGCGTGCCGTCGGCTTACTTCCTGACATGACACAAAAGGCCCCCGAGTCCAACAAGCTTGTGTACTTTGAGTGCATCGCCGGACTTCCTGACGAGAAAGCGGCTCTGCGATTTCAAAAAACAAGGCATGACATGCGTTCCACACATGTAACGCGTCGCAAGTCGCGTGGTGCAGAATTTGACGTCGATGTGGGCGGTCACCTCGGCTTTGGCGTGCGGATCGCCCGCTCTTATATTCCAGAGGTCCTCAGCCGCGGCAAGCGCGAGCAACAGATGGCTCGCGAGGAGTTTCTGTTGCAACAAGGAGAGGGCCATATCGCTGATGCCCCCTCTGACAATGAGGCGTCAAGAAGCCGAGATGGCTCTCCCAGGACTGCTCAAAGGGACGCGGAAATGCCATCGCATGCAGCTATTGAGACATCAGAAGACCTGCTTGTAGATTACGTGGCCAAGAAGTTCAAGGGACGGCTGGACTATGCCAAATGGCAATGGAATTTCGCAGCACTTCCGCAGGAGCCTAGTGTGGGTGTACCAGTCGGCGGCGGCTGGAGCTTTGCCCCGCAACGATCATCGGCCACGACCCAGCCTTCCCTGCAGGCAGCGTCCGGATGGCAGTGGACGGGGGATGGATGGAGGCACACCATCTTTAGGACTACAGAAGAGAGGATCGAGGCAAACGAGACAAAAGAGCATGAACATGCACGGGCTCTAAATGGCAAGGTGATCTCGCGGTCATCGAACTCTGTTCGGCCAATAGCTCGCGGGCGCCTTCAACTGGCGAGAACAAGACGCGCCACAATTGGATCTTCATGGAGACACAAGTATTTGCCAAAGAATCTTGGTGTGGCATGTTGGTGGTATTGGGCATGAAATAGTAGCTCTGAACGGACTTTCATCGATTTGTCCTGTCGGGCAAGGGTCTCAGGTCCTGAGCTTCACCCTCCACGCCGTCACTGCCTTAAAAACCGCAACCACCACTGACGAGGCTGCTGGCGACAGAGGGGGTCCCTAAATCTGCCCCTCCCCCCCCCCCCCTCTCCACCCAACTCTTCCCTCTCTCGCACCACACCCTCTCTCTCTTTCTTCTCTCTCTCCACCCAACTCTTCCCTCTCTCGCACCACACCCTCTCTCTCTTTTCTCTCTCTCTCTACCCAACTCTTCCCTCTCTCGCACCACACCCTCTCTCTCTTTCTTCTCTCTCTCGACCCAACTCTTCCCTCTCTCGCACCACACCCTCTCTCTCTTTCTTCTCTCTCTCCACCCAACTCTTCCCTCTCTCATACCCCCTCTCTCTCTTTCCCCCCCTTGCCTGAAAGGAGTGGCAATGGAATGGATTGGGAAAGAGCTGCGGGAAGGGGGAGATGGGCCACGGAGAAGGCAAGATCTCATAGCGACCGTGGTGCTTTTGACGCCGGTGGCGTTCTTACACACTCATACGAATGAAGTATCGTCTGACTCAAACATCCGCCGACTGCAGCTCTGCATGTTCACATTGCATTTTGCTTACCACCACTCGTGGCGACTACGATGAAGAGGTTGGTACCCTAGGTTCCTTGTGCTTTTTTCACTTGATACCCCTTCAAAGTGGGGTTTGCTACTTTCTACGTTACGGCTGCCCCCGCTCCCTTTGCCCCCCGCCCCGCCACACTGCCCCCCCCCCCCCTCTCACCTTCTCCTCTTTTGTGTTTCTATCTTATGTTGGTACGCTTCTAAGCCCCGCCGCCGCCACCCCTCATCCCCCAATCTGTAGGCTGTAGGGGTGGAGGAGGGTCCCATTTTGTCACCGCGGCCTCCGATATTTGTTCCAAACCCCTCCTACATTCGGGAGGGACAGCCATATTAAAAAAACCTTCTAATATTCTTACCGCACTCGCGGCGAATGGAACCACTACCTACTACATGTAGCACGTAGCATACTTTCTACACCCCCACTCCCCCGGCCCTTCTCCCCCCGCCATAAGGCGACTCCCCCCGTGCACTACTAGGGGGATAGGGGTGAAGGGCTTAGATATGGTCCGGTGGCCCGCGCCCCCCCCCGGTGATCATTCCCCCCCTTCCTCCTGTGTCTCCGAGTGGGCGGCCTACTCTGTCCCGACTTATCCTGTAAACAGGTGCGGGACTTACCAATTTTTCGGTGAGCGGAGCTCTCGCTCCGCCCACCCCCTTCTCCGCGCTCTCTCTCCCCTCTCCTGCGGCACGCGCGATGGCGCGCCTGCGGATTGACTGCGAGGGCGGTGTCCTCTATGATCTCGTCGAGAAGGGCGGAGAACCTTGCATTGCCCGTGTCAGGCCCGGAGGCGGCGGCCAGGAGGTTGGCGAAAATGCCCCGGGTGTCGCAGCCGACAGAGAGCGCCCTCTCGAGGTTCATGGAGAACTTGAGGCGGTAGCTACCCCAGGCTGCGGCCGCGGTCTCCGTCGAGTCGGATTTGAGGTCCTTGGGGAACTTGAGGCCACACAGCTGCTCGGTAATGCGGGCCTGGTAGTTAGGGTTGTACTTGGACTTGGACCGGGATTCGAGCCACCTAGGGATATAAGTGGCGGTGAAGAAGACGCGACAGTGCCACTCTTGGCCGGACCGAGAGACCGGACTTTGGAGAACTTGGTGGATATGCTCGAAGTGCGGCGAGTCTCGGTAGAGCGAGGCGACTTGGAAGGCCTCATAGCCCAAGAGGTTCATCCACTCGGCGTTGATGATGTCACGCTCGCCGTCCGGGGCGTATCCTGGGTCGGGTGGATGCTCGAGCTTTGGCGCCGACGTCAGCGGCACGGCGCGGAGGCCCATGGTCGACAGCGGCGGAGCGCTCGTGTCCTCGCGGCGAGGCGTGAAGTGGGGCCTTGGCGTGAAAGGCACCGGCGGAGTGTGGGGGTCCTCCGAGTATCCGTAGCCAGGAGCGGGAGTGAAGTCAGCCCGCGAAGAGGAGCGAGGCGGGTGGTACCCCCGGCCACCCACGCTGTTCAATATGCTGCAATGTGCATCGTTGGCGCGAGCGCTTCCTCCCTGCATTGCCAGAGCGAAGTGACGCGATACTTCAACAAGCTCCGCGATATGCTTGTGGTCGAAGAGCCAGAGCTCGGCAGGGCTAAAGCCGAATACCTTGTTGCACAAGCCAAAATGGCGCACTTGGTGGTGCCCCCGTGCGCAAGCAAACATCAAGGCAGTGTACCCCTTGGCGCTGCTCGCGTCCACCGCGGCTTTGGCCCGGAGCAGGGCCTGTGTGCACTCGTGGCTGCCCACTAGGCATGCCACCAAGAGGGCCGTCTTCCCGCTTGGTGGGCTCAGCTCGAGCGCGGCCTTGGCACGAAGCAGCACCTCCACACACGGCGCATGTCGGTATCTGCAGGCCCATAGAAGGGGGGTGAACCCCTTGTCGTCCACCGCGTCGGCGTGGGCACCCGCGTGCAGGAGGCGCTCAACGCACGAGAAGTTGCCTTGCTTGCACGCGGCCATGAGGGCTGTCAACCCTCCGCCTGCCGCGCTCTCCTCGAGGCGTCCCGCGTGACCCTGTCCGAGCAGGAGCTCGATGGCTCGCACATCGTCGCCCTCTCGTGCGCATGCGCGCACGAGGGGTGGTGTCATGTCAGGGAGAACGAGGCGAAGGAGGGGGCTGGGGCGCTGGGCGTGTAGAGGGGCCGGGGCGCTGGGCGGATGGGGGACGGCTCGGCGGCTGGGGAGGAAGGGGGAGGCGAGGGGTTGGGGGAGCTCGGCGGGGAGGGGAGGGGGACTCGGCGGCGGGGGGAAGGGGGGGGGGGACTCAGTGGCGGGGGGAAGGGGGTCGAGAATAATCATACCGTCAGGGGGCCCAATCTTTTCACAAGCAGTGTGACCTTTTCACAGGAGGCGTCTTGTGAAAAGCCCAGTGAAGTGTGGGGGGGGGGGGAGTCACAATGGGGACGGTCGAAGTCCCGCGCCTTTTGGCGCGGAGGAGGGGGGGGGTATTGGAAGTCACAAGTGTCAGAGCGGGGACGGTAGAAGTCCCGCACCTTTGACGGATGACGGACGCGCGGTCGATGAAGAGGGCGGTTTCGGCGCAGAAGGGTGTGCCGTCTCTGCCGAAGACGTCGGAGTGGTAGAAGCCCGCAAGGCCTTGACGTGGGTGTTGAGGCCCGCTATCATCTCGAGGAGGGCGGTGTGCTCTCGGTCGCGCTTCTCGTCGCGAAGTAGTTGAGCGTCGATCGCGGACTGCATGTGGGCGAGGCGGTCGGCTAAAAGGTCGGCGGCCGAGGGAGACTCGCTTACGTGTTCCCACGCGCAGTCTTCAAACGGGTGGTCATGGGGGTCGGGCCTCGGGCAACCCGAGGTCCCAAGGGAGGTGAGCTCAGCTCGCTCGCGGAGTGGGTCCGCGAGCATCAGCTCGTCTGACGGAGCGGCGGATGGCGTCGCTGTGTTAGAAGGACCTTGCGGAGGCTCGGAGCCGCCGATTCCGACGAAGTGGACCCCTTGTGGCCCGAAAGAAGTTCCCGCTGTTTCCATAGGCAGAAATGGAGCGGGATTATGGAACAGCGCGGTCGTAGGCGCCAAGACAGAATTTGTGCTTGTCGAACATGCGATGACCACTGGCTCGTAGGCAGAGGGCCGTTCGATCGAGCCGGCAGCTGACGCGGCCGTGAAAGAGTTGTTGGTTGTTGCTTGCGGGAATATGTCTGAGAGGTCATAGTAGAAGTCGGGTCTGACTGTGTCTACCATCGAGTGCTAGGGACGAAGAGAGAGACGGAGGGTCGGAGGTCGGAGGCTCGCAACGCGCGGCGTTGGAGGGTAGGGCCGAGGCTAGCTAGCGAGCTAGAGGAAGAGAGAGAATGAGAATGAGAGCTTCTTAGGTCCAAGGTAGACACGAGAGACTACAACACAGGGACTCCAAAAAGGTTCACGTCACGCAGTCACACACGAACTAACCCAAACAGGGCGAAAACTAACCACACCCAAGACGGACTGTCAAGCGTCGGCACCAAGGCGGCTCATCGGCGCACAGACGTGCGACAGAGAAGTCGGAACAACGAGGGCAGACCTCGCTGGGGAACTACCACCGATACACGAAGAGAAGACGGAAGACTACAACCGATGCATGAGGAGAAGACAGAAGACAGTCACCGATGCATGAGGAGAAGACAGGAGACTGTCACCGATGCATGAGGAGAAGACAGAAGACTGTCACCGAACGTTTGATGACATCGAAAGAAAGTAAGAGAAGGGGTAGAATGTCGCCGACGAGACCTCGAGGCTTAAAATAACCCACCGGTTAGAAGTAAAAGTCTGTCATCGTATGGAATACGACAATAACGTACCCGGATACCCGGATAGAGAGTAGAGGGGAGCCCTAGCAGATGCAGATGCGAATCCCCCTGAAGAAAAAAAAACCAAAAACCAAAAAACCTCCCACGCCGCGCGAGGAGGAGCGGTTTCGCTCTCAGATCAACGCCTCCGCTCGCCCCGCGAGAGGGCAAGCTATCTGACGCCGCCGACGCGCCTGCCGGCCCTACTGCTGTCCCTGCTGCTGGCCCACCGGCTGGCTCGCCGGCATGCTCGTTAGGATAAGAGTATGGAGCGTGCTCTCACCGCTCGCTAAGGTGGGCATCATCATCCTCTACCTCGCTGTCGGCATCCTTTTCTACCACGTTGGCGACGTGATCCATAAGGGCTGCACCGAATCAACCCTGCTCACACGGTGTGGTGACGGCAGCCTCGCGCTCCTCGCAGACAACTCCACATACGCTGAGTGCGTCCTCTCTTGCACTGAATCTTGGAGCATCATCGATGCACTCTACTTCTCGATGGTTACAATGTCAACTGTGGGCTACGGTGACTTGACCCCTGGGGACAGCTGGGAGGCTCGGCTCTTCACGTGCTTTTTCATTATCGTTGGCATCGCAGGGCCATTCTTGATCATTTCCATCGAGCTTGGCGGACTGCTCAATCGACTGGAAGCAAAGTTCCGATCGATCGTGCTGCGTGGGGACTCCACGGTTGCGGTGGATCTTGACGGCGATGGTGACATTGATTTTGAGGAGCCTCCTAATGTGGTCCGGTATTACGCAGGAGGTTTCTCGTTCTGGATCTTCATCATCATGTCGATCAATTTGGTTTCCGCGGCGATCTACGTTGCTATCGACTCCGAACTCGACTATGGCACGGCCTTGTATCATTGCTGGGTCACGGCAACCACCGTAGGTTATGGTGATGTCTCAATGCGCACCCAAGGCGCCCGAGCTTGGTCCTGCATACATATCGCGGTGGCCGTTGGCACTCTTGGCGCCTTCATTGGCAAGGCCCAGGAACTTCGAGATGAGCGCAAGAAGCAGGTTCAGCGTGTTGAGTTGCTCAAGAAGAAGCTAGACAAGGACTTGATCTGCTCACTAGACCAAGAGGGCAATGGCGTTGACAAGACGGAATTCGTGGTCGGGATGCTTGTCAAGCTCGAGATGGTGAAGTGGGCCGATGTCGAGCCCTTCATAGCGCAGTTCGAAATGCTCGACGTGGACGGTTCTGGTCGCCTTACTGAGCATGATCTTGCTGCGATGGTCGACAAGCTGGCGACAAAGGTGAACGTGAAACCTCCCTCCAAAGCAAGTTTCTCATCGACGGGGTTGGGCCGAATGACCACCACCATGGTGTCCACGAGAGGGTCAAAAACCCCTCAACCGACGCCTCAGCCGACGCCTCAGCGTACACCTCAGCGTACGCCTCAGCGTACGCCTCAACCGACACCTCAGAAGCGCTGGGGACCAATGTCCGGAGGCAGCGTTCCTGGCTCCGACCAGCGCCCTATGCCGAGGGTATGTGGACCACGCGACAGCCCCGCGATCACGCCCAACGGTACCAAGGAGCGGGTCAGACTTGTTGCTGGCTCAGCTTGTAGTGCTAGTGCCTCTCGGGCCTCACCTCACATTTCTGCCCAGAGCAATGGTCATGTGGATTTGTCTTCAACGAATCGGTCTCAAATACCCTCTGTGCTTTCGCCCGAGGCTCGACATTCTCAAGGGAAGGGAGCACAGCTTGCGCCTCGATTGCCTCCCATCCATGCAGCAGGAGCTTCTAGGCCAGGGGCACCTTCTCCCGTGCCAACGTTTTCTTTTCAGCCTCAACTGAGTGCTACAGCTGGCGGTCGTCAGGCGCAGTCTCCCTATCTCTATCGAGCCCGTCCAACCTCCTGACAGTGAAGGATAGACCAAATGGCTGCTTCGTTTTGTACTTTTTCGTGGAGAGCGCCTTCTTAACGATGCCCTCTCTAAAGGGACGCTGTGCGAAACCATGAGTGAATGCGATATGATACTCCTATTCAAAAATGGAGACGTGCGAGCACCAGCCCCGCAACTACGGACCGCCAGCTCAGAAGGTGCAACCTGAGGTCCATTTTTTTACCCCCACACTGGCCCATTTTATAATAACAAATTACAATGGGTGAAAACCCAGTGAGGCGAACCGACCTACGTCTGGCGACTCACCAGGAAAAGGCACCGGGGGGGGGGGGCTCTCCTCTCCTCTCCCCGGCTCCCCCGCGGAAGCCCTCTTCCCCCTCTCCCCTCCCGTCTCTCCCCGAGTGCTTCCTTGAGTTTCCGGCCCCCTTTCGTCTATTTCTTTCCCGCGCGATTCCCCTTCCCCCCCGCGCGTGGCGTTTTCCCTCGGTGTCCTGACTACGCTCCGCGCTATCGCTCGAGCGCCCTCTGTGCCCCCTCGTCTATTCTTCGTTCTCGTTCTCGTGCTGCAGTGCCCCGTGATGGCTGAGAGCGCGCCCATGTCATCGGCCCCGTCCCCGCACGCTTCCCCAGCTCCCCATTGTTCACAATCCATGCTCCAAATGGGCCATACATCTCATGTTACAACTCATCCTCCACTCACACAACCAAACGTTCGAAACGGGCCTCATCCCGTACACCATGAGAGAGGGAGACATAATACTCCTATACAAAAAGGGCGATGCGCGCGACCCCAGAAACTATAGGCCTATAACACTATTGCAAAGTGACTATAAAATCCTGGCGAAAATACTAACGAACAGACTTAGCAAAGTAATAGGTAACATTATCTCAGAAAACCAGCTAGGATTCGTGCCTAGGAGACTAATAAGCGAAGCCACCCACCTCTTGCAATTAACGAGGGCGTACCTTGATGAAACGGGGGAGCCGGGTCTCCTCCTAGCACTCGACTGGGAAAAGGCATTCGATAGAGTCAGCTGGGAATTCTACCACTTGGCGCTCCGCCTGCTCAACTTTGGGCCGAACTTCCGACATCTAGCTGAGGCGCTCACGAGCGAAAGAGCAAGACCGATCCGCACGATCAAAATCAACGGCGGCCGGAGCTACCCCTTCACGATAGGAAGCGGGATGCCCCAGGGGTGTCCACTTTCGCCGCTCACATTCCTCCTCACCATAGAGGCGCTCACCCGAGCAATAAACGGGGACCCCGACATGCAGGGAGTAGACCGCAACGGATACAACCTGAAGATAAGCCAATTCGCAGATGACACGGCACTCATCGCGAGAGACTACACGAGCCTAAAACGAGCACTAGAGTGGGTAAGAGCACATGAAAGAGCCACGGGGGGCAAAACAAACGAGGCTAAATTCCAAGGCATACGGATGGGCTCACAAATGTGCCAAAAGCCGCCATGGGATATGCGCAAATACAACTGGATAGCAAACGATCAATACTTAACAATACTAGGCGTCCCCTTAGGAGCCCCTGAGGCCCTAAAGCCCTTTTGGAAAAAAACTCGCGGACAGAGTGGACGCCAAGGTGGCACGACTGTCACCAGTAGCGCGCCATATGTCCATCTTCGGCAGAACTAACATAGCCAACTTCATAGTCTACGGCACGCCGCGGTACTGGGTACAAACCTTGGCGGCTCCCAAATGGTTCCACAACAGAGTCCAGAGAGCAGCGGACAAAATCCTATGGGAAAGCCCCTACACCGGCAGAATAAACAAATGGGTAAAATACCCGCAATACCCCATACACGAAGCGGGCAACGCGACACGCACGATGGGGACCGGCCTCCTCCATTGGACGGCGCACGTGAAAGCTCTCCAAGCGAAATGGATACTGAACTATCTCAACGCGAGGAGGGCCGTATGGAAACACGCGCTAGACGCGTGGTTCTGCCGTACAGGACTAGGCCGAGGGGCTGTCCTCTCTACGATCCCCCCAAAGACGCTCACGCGGAGCATCAGAGGTAACCCGGCGCTGCCGGCATTCTGGAAAGACGCCCTAACACACTTCAGAGCCCTAAGGATAAACCGCTCGCTTCTCTCCAGAGAAGGAGCGCTTTCGCAGCCACTGTGGCGCAACAGACACGAACCCCCGCCGATCACCCGCGCCGCGTGGATCAGCCTGTGGGAATCCCTAAACACGCACGTCGCGCACAACGTATACAAGGACGACAAATTCACAGTGCCTTACACTCAAGAAGATTGCGCACAATACGTGGAACACCTCCCCGAGACCTTCTTCCACGAAGGATCCAAAATAAACAAAAAGGAATTCTTAAACTCGTGGGAGTGCGTGGTAAGTCACGCCTCGAGACTCCTAGAAACGGCGCAAGCAGCCCCGCCTCCGGCCTCAGCCGCCTCCAATTCGCGACAGAGACGTTCAGACGACGCAACCCCGCCGGAAGAAGAAGCGAGGGAGATCAAGGTGTCCGAAGACGACACATACATCACTAAAATGAATAATATATGGATATTCACGGACACTAACTATCTGGGAGAAGCCACAAACACCACCGAGGTGGCAAAACCGGGGGAAGAGACGCTATACCACACGCCTGCCAGATGGGAAGGCGGGCTAAAGGGCCCGAGGCACTTAGAATTCCCGCTAGCGGATGAATATACACTCAACGACAAAATACAACTGGACCAAATCACCGTGTCTGACATAACGCGAGAACACCACAACAGCGACCCCAACGCCAAGCCTCAGCCGGCCCGCGAGACGTGGGCTCGTAAACTCGGGATGACCCGAGGCGAATGGACACACGTGGCAAAACTCTACACTCACCCGATGCTCAAACACACGGACAGACATCCTCACTTTAAACACATCACCCACAGGAGGTTAGGCACGCGTAACCGGTTCGACACGGCGACCACCACGAGATGCAGACTGTGCAGGAAACACCGCGAAAACTCGACCCACCTCGCCAGATGCCCATCCACGCAGCAAATCTTCCAAACCATCGAAGCCGTGACGGGCTACACGCCCGAGAAAAAAAGATCAACAGTCCAGAAAATCAAAGACAGGCTATTCGCATACCCGAACACAACGACGCCCGATAGCCTCAAAGCTCTTTACCTCATAGCATGGAGGTACATAATAGGCGACTTCTACAGAGTGGAATTTGACAACTACACCTTTCACCAAGTACCGGTAATCGAAAAGACTCTCAGCAGATTCACGATCCTCGCCAGAGGCCTCGTGCCCCCAGACAGGCCCTCGACCGCACGCACAAACAAGGCCTCCCAAGGGAGGAAACCTAAACTCAAGTCCCCGCGTGAACTATGCGCCCCCGTTTTCACAATCAACGACAAAGACACACTATCGCTGGGCACAAACCTATCCGCGGTAGCGCAAGCGCTCCGCATAGCGGAGAGACTCGCATAACGGCGCACAAACCCAACCCGCGGCCCTCCTGCCTACCAGACCCTCGTCCTCGGCCACACCGTAAACCAACCGTCTACCCCACTGACACACGATACAATATAATAATAACCGATAGCCCGATGGCGCAGGAGGAAGAGGAGGACAACCTATCGGGGATCGGAACACGCCGTCTGCTGCAGGAAACCCCACACACCCAGCCCCTAGGTAGCGCACGAGGGACGGGCCGCAAGGCAGGTGGAGGGGGGGGAGAGGAGCGGACGTGGCTGCACAGTAAGGGTGCGAGGTCGCGCGCGCGGCGAGAATATTAAGAAGTTTTTTTTTTCATCCTCCACTCACACCCAGCCGCACCACAGCCACAGCTCCACTCGACCCCTCACAGGTAGAGGTAGGGAGGGTCGCACATCTCTCTTCGCACTGTTTCCTGTTTCCCGCCTTTCGGCTTTAGGTGCCCCCCCGCGCGACTCCCCCTCCGTCGTCACGCCCCGGTCTTCCCCCCCCCCCCTTTCCTTGTATCAGCGCCCGCATTCTGCCCGCTCCCGATAGGATCGCCCCCTCCCCTATCCCTTTCTGTTTTGTCTGAGTCGCCGGCCCCGTTTCCGTTTCATCCCTTGCTTTTCCCGCGTGTCCCCCCCCCCCCGCGTGTCATCTCTCTCACGGTGTCTTTCGTACGCTCTGCGCCACCGCACGAGCACGAGCGCCCCTGTGTCCTTCCTCGTGTGCCTCCTGTTCCCGTCCTCGTCTCGCGCGACCGCATGTCGGCTGAGGCTGCTCGCTCGTCCTCAGCTCCCTCGTCGCGCGTGCCTCTTTCGCTTCTGGCAGCCCGCGCCCCATGCTCCCCAGGAATTGTATCTCACATGTTACAGACACCAATCCCACTGCCTTCACATGCAACACAGCCACACCTCCACACCCTCCTCCACAGAAGGTGAGCGGCGCGCGCTCCATGACCCTATCGCTTTAACGATTGTTGGGGGGGGCGGGGGTGAAAAAACAGTTGGCACCTGCACCTTCTCAGTGCCCATCCATCGTGTCTCGCTCTCCGTACGCTGTACGCTTCGGTGCAACCCATGGCCCCTGCATCTCCCTTCAGGTCTCAAAATCATTCACTATCACAAGCCACAGCCACCGCCACTCCACTGCCCCACCCTCACCCTATCATCTGCCGCTACAACTTTGGCAAACTACTCGACGTAGAAAAAGATGTCCGTCGCGTAGGGAGGGGCTTCCCTTGCCTCCCGTCGGCTACCTTGCCTGGCGCCCTGCGCCCTGCGCCCGCTGCCTTCCCTGGGGCCCTGCGCCCTGCTCCCTCACTGTCAATCGGAGGTAGAATGCCAGACACCTGCTGGGCCAAATCGCGTGCCGCTTTCGCTGCTTCCATAAATTGCTCCGACATACCATTCCAGTAATGGTAGGTCTGCGAGTACATCATATTGAGCACACGACGTTGCTCAGCATCCTTCCATTGCTGCAAGGCAAGATACTGCTCTTGTGCTACTTGCTGCTCCTGTGCGACTTGCTGTTGCAGCGCATACCAATACTGAGTCAACCACTGCATGTGCTCCGCCGTCATCGGCTCGCCGGGCTGGGGCTCGTCCTGACCGAGCAACGCTCCTTCCCCACCATCTAGAACGTCCCCATGAAATGTATACGAGGAGTGCGTTGTCCCTGCGCTGCTCGTGGCAAGCTCCGGCTCATCCATGCGAGCCCTCGCACCAGCTGGCGTTCTGCGCGGTCTCGTCACACTCAGTCGAGATGAAGTCAGGGAGCCGCCATCCCTTCTATTTCCCGGAGTCGGGATTGAAGCGAGCCTTTGCTTGATCGTCTCTGCTCGCTCCGGAAGTACACGTGCAAAATCCGCCAACAGCTGGCGAGCAATTGCTCGAACCTCAGCTGCCGAGTCCCAGGAGGCCGGAATGAGTACAGCCTCTAGCCGTTTCGCTTCAGGCGCAATCAACTCAGTGGGCCATTGCACGAGTGCAATCTGCAACCCCTCACAAATGGATTGCTTCACGCGAACCACAGTTGCTACTCTCAGAGCATCGCATAATGATTTCAAAAGGCCTCGAAATCGACACGAGGCAACAATCTGTGGAATACAATCGCAGACGACCTGACTGTTTGCTGGGGTAGAGCTACCTGCCACTTCGAGCAGGTTTGGGAGCACCTTGACCTGGATCATGCGCCCCAGAGCCTTGTGGTCGTCCTGTCCACCCACCTCCAAGACGGACTCACAGAGAGCCAGCAGTGCGCCGCAAGCTGAACGGACCACACCCGTGCGTTCATCTGCAGTGATCTGAGCGCCGATCCCGTCCATCAGCTTGCGAGCTGTCATTGCGCTGCCAAGATTCTCATGGCTCTCGTCGTAGTGTGCCGAAATGCGCTGCAGAGCCTCTTCGCGGTCATGCCAGTCGGCGGAGCGGTCCTTGAGAATGAAGAGTAGGGCCTGCAGCCCGTCCGACAGCTGGACGCCCATGTGTTCGCCAACCCTCCCTCGCGGGCCGCGCGCACGGCCACCGAGAGCCCAACCAACTCTTCGGCAGCCCGCCGCTCGCGAGTGCCTGCGCCTTGCGGCGGAGCCACACATACGTATCCGTAACGAACGAAAGGCCTCTACAGGTAGTAGAGAAATATAAGAGGCGTTGTATCCGGTTTTGTTGCGTAGAGAAGGTTACGTTCCGTCGAATATGGAATATATGGGACAGACTCAAGTTGAGCCATCAAATGTCCATAGTACATCTACAATAATAATCGAAGAATTGTAAACTTACCACTTACTCCCGTCTTTTGGCTTCATTGTTCTACGTAAACTCGCCACCTTGCATCTCTTCTCTCTTCTATGTACGGCGTCTTAGAAGTAGAAGTAGAAGATAGGGCGGTCAAAGAGCAAAGAGTGGCTTTTCAACTATTAGTAAGGGTTGGGCTGCATTTTTGACCGTGGTGCGATGCCCAATAAAAACTCGGGGGGGGCACCTGCCGCCACGAAAATCGTCGCCAAGAAATGGTGCGATTCGCCCCCCCTCTCTCCTCTGCTTGCTCCCCCTCCGTCACGCGTCAGCACGCGCGCTCACGCTCTACCCGCTACCCGTAAAGAATTTGCGGTCGCGCCCGCGGGGGGTATCGGTTCCTTCATATCTAAGCTCTAAGCTGCATTTGGCATTTTACATTTGATTCCCGCCCGATGCAGCGCCGTGTCGGGCTGCCGACAGTCCGACCACCCCCCTGACCCTCTGCCTGGCGTCGTTGCCCGCGCAGCCCACCCAGCTCCAGCTCCTCAGCACAGCGCGCGCACCTGTCTAAAAAATTCTTGAAGGTGCCCGCTATGCTGCTACTGACTCATTCCCCTCCGGTATCTCACTCGCCATCGCCTATACCCCACACTCTCACCCCCGCTCCCGCTACCCCCCTACGGGGGGTGGGTCCGCGTGCACTATGACGGGCCAGGCGGGTGGGGGGCGGGCTGGGGCAGGCCTGTCAGTTCTATCTCTGCGGACAAACGTAAACGTAAACGCGCGCGTCGCTTAACTTATTTTGTCTTTTCGTTTTGTGGACCCCGCCTCTTGCTTGAGTCGTTTTTGGCCGTCTGGCGCCGCGCTTTCGCGGTGCCCGCCTGTCGCATCGGTTGTAGGGCCTGGTAAGAGTTTCGCGCCGGACCCCCCCAAGTTTCGCGCAAAAGTTTTGCAAAATTTCGCACCAATCCACCCAAGTTTCGCAATAAGTTTCGCAAGTTTCGCGTCTTTTTCGAGGAGTTGTATGTACGTGCATGCAATTCAATGTACTTGGTTGCCGCGGCGCCATGATGCCCCGTACGCCCGCCCCCGGGCGAGCTACTCTGCCAGGGTGCCAGGGTGCCAGGGTCTTTCGTCTTTCTTTGCAAGGCCTGCGGGGACATCTTCACCCGCGCCTTCACCTGCGTCTGCGGAACTAAGTTTATACTTAGTTCGCCCATGGGGGGGCACGAGCCCCCCTCTCTCTCCACTCCTCCCCTGCCATGGGGGAGGAACCACCCACTCTCCTGGCACGCCTGATGGCTTGCCAGGAGCACACAGCCCTGCTGACCCATTCCTCTCCCCACAGGCCCGCCTGACTCGCCCGCCCTGGCCCGTCGTGGCCTGCCCATCCCTCTGACCAGCCCCTCCTCCCCCTGGGCCCCCCTGATCAGGACCCCCCAGCCAGCTCCAGTCGACTGGCAGGGGCTCGAGAGCCAGCGAGGGAGAGGCAGGAGGGGCCAGGGCCATGCCCCAGCCTCACCTGCCCCTTGAGCTGCGCTCCCAGGCCCCTGCCGGCCTCCTGGGGACCTGAAGAGGGGCCGCAGGCGCGCGCCATGGGCCCCCGCCGCAGGGAAGAGAGGAGGAGAAGGGAAGAGGGAGGGGAGGGGGGAGCGGCAGCTCTCCCCTCCGGCAGAAACGTGTCTTCTCGCCCCGTTTGGGTAAGAGAAGACGGGGGCGCCAGAGCCAGGAGGGAAGGGCCGCGGCTCGCCGCGGCCACTCGCTTCGGCGAGGAGAGATTAGCGCTCCTGGGCCCCTATTCACGAGTGCCCCCCCCCCCCCCCCCGCGTTGCTTTTACCCGAAAGGGGTTTTCCCCCAGCGTGGACTCGAGGAGAGGACGTGCTGGGGTGCGCGGGGTCGGTGCGTGCACTGGGAGGAGGACAAATATCGAGGGGAGGGGGCAAAGCCCCCTCCCCCCGGTAGCACTCGGACACCTGGCTCGTCAGGCATGGCGGGATTCCGGGACGGAAAAGTTGTGTCCAATTAGCTAGTGGGGTTGGCTAGGATATAACATTAATTATTTTATTTATTCACCTGCGTCTGCGAGTGACACACTTGGTTGTAGCCACCCCGGAAAGCAGCCGGAAGACGAGACGATAGGCACCAGGCACAACTAGGCTCAGGCCAAAATATCCCGTTTTTTTACCCCCGTATATCCCGGGCACATATCCTTTTTATATCCCGCGCGACCCCCCAAATATCTTCGAAATATCCCGTTCTAATACGACATATCTCGTTTATATCCCGTGCGGCCCCCCAAATATCTTCGAAATATCAAATATCCGGTTCAAAAATACACCTTTTTTTTTCGTATTACGTATTATAATTATAAGCCGAGTACCCTAGCTTTAAGACATATATCTTTCTACAAAGCAATAGTGCTTACAATAAAGTACATAGTACTATGACACACATTCATATTCACATTCATTGCTCATTGCCATTGCCATTAGATTTCGCCAACCGCCAACCGCATTACAGTAATAGTAGGTCCGGCTAGTAGCTAGTAGCTAGTATGACTTCTATCTTCTACCGTTCCCCGTTGCGCGCTACCAAGCGTGCACGCGTGCACTGTGCATTGTGAGTTATGAGCTGGGTACTGGGTCACAATAGTTCAATCATTGTTGTTATTACATTGTCAACTCCTCTCCGCGGGCTTGGCGGCTTTGGCGCTACTGTACCTCGTACTCGTACACCAGGTCCTTGCAGGCGACAGAGTCTCTACAGAGTGCTCTGTTAGACCACAGTTATACTGTTAGCCCACTTGGGCTAACACCTAGCTCACAAGTGTTGTTAGCCCTTGTCTAACACCAGCCGAAAACGCTGTTAGCCAAGCCTGGGCAATCACCCTGCTGCACTATTAGACCACAGCCCCTGCCGCTTCGCCAGCGGCTGCTCCGGGGGGACTGGGGCGTCTCCCTCGGCAAAGGGCCCTGGGGAGAGAAGAGCCGCATCGGTGCGCTCCATCGCAACCAACTATAGACTTAGTTGATGGGCATGGGCAAGCATGCGCAGGAGGGATGATGGATGCTAGCAGCAAGCTCACTCCCACCACCAAATTAGTGCCAAAGTTCCTACCACTCAATATTAAATAGCAGCTTTACAGACAACGAAGTTCTTTCACAAAATTTCGAGGACGGACTAGAAGTCGAAGTCGGCACATTCAATGCACGGTTTTTGGCGCGCTGCGCCGATTGCGAGGTGTGGGAAGGGAAGAGCGAGGAGCGTGATCATGCGGGCACAAAAATGAATCCGAGTCCGGCTTTGGGTTCACATCATTCGGCTGTCATCGGGGTGGGCCGCGCCGAGGCTGACCAACCCCGCAATGAGGCGCACCATACTGCCTCGATGTTGAGTTACTGCGGGCCCCACGACGGTCGCGTTAGGTCGCAAATGGAGTAACGAAGCATCTCTGCTTCCATAGCCTCAAACGTCACAAGGAGGTGGGAACTCCACCAGCCACGAGCAGCGGACTCTCGGCTCAGTCCTGCGAGAGTGTCCTGAACTCTCCCCGACTCCAATGGCAGGTGAGCACTGCTTTGAAAACGGCCATTTTTTTGTCGAGTAGCTGCAGGATCTTCGCCTGGTCAGAATTGATCACGTCGCCAGCCTGGCATACCGGATAGTCGCATAGCAAAACAATCACACCGGACTGGAGCTTCGTGGGCATGCCAAGCTTCCGAAGATACGGCTCCATAGAGTGTGAGAACCCCGCTAGGTCGCCCGCGGGCAGGGTGACATCTTCCGTCGCCTCGAACCCGGCGCGAGCATATTCCGGAACCTCAGAATCCTTCAGTATCTGCTGGACTGCCTCAAGCGGTTCGTCCGAGAAGATGATTCCTGCCTCGCCGCCGAGGAGCGCATCGGCGACGTGGTCAAGGCCATCACGATAGGCATCGGACGCCGTCCTACCGAGCGCCGCCGCGATCAGCTTATTGCGCCCGAAGAAGATACGCGAGGTGCGCAGGCGGGCGCGCACGTCCTTGAGCGCTGTATTGCGCATATTACTCGTCTCAAAGACGTAGAGGTTGACATAGCGGTCGACACAGCCTCGCACCTCCTCCACGATTGCCTCCTTCCGCTCGCGCCCCTTCCGCACAGTCTTTGCCAGCGTGATCTTCTGCGCACGCTTCGACTTGGGCATGGCCGGCTGGCTGGCAGGCTGCGCTGGCTGCGTGCCCTTGCTGCTCTGCGGGCCACGTTCGTAGATCGTGTGAAAGAGAGAGAAACTAAGAAACCACGATCATGGACCAAAGTATCACGACGACGATGGGTAGCCTTCGAAAAGAAGGGAGAGGCGAAATACTCAAGATCTACGGCTTCCCTTCTTTCCCTCTAAAGATGCAATACTCTAGTAGAGTAGTAGTCTCAAGTACTCTTTCTGGAGCACGGACGTAGAGTAGAGTTTAGAGTACAGAGTAGTATGTACTACCGTATTACCTCATTGCCTCCTAGCTCCTACCTTAACCGTAAAGGTTAGGGCGGTCAAACAGGGGCTTTTTAACTATTAGTAAGGGTTGGGCTGCATTTTTTGACCGTGGCGCGATGCTGTACAACAAAACTCCGGGGGGGGGGGCTACTTGACGCTACACGCTACGAAAATCTTCGCCAAGAAATGGTGCGATTCTCCCCCCTCTCCCCCCCTCCGTCACGCGCGCTCACACTCTACCGGTAAAGAATTTGCGGTCGTGCCCGCGGGGGGATCGGTTGTCGGTTCCTTTTCCTTTATATCTGTATTTGTTACCCCCCAGGAGCCAACGCCCCCCGATAGCTATCGGGGGCCCCCGATAGCTATCGGGGGGAATTTTTTTCCCGATCGCCAACAGCCCCCCCCGAGAGCTATATCGGGGGACCGAGAAAATCCCCCGAGAGCTATCGGGGGATAGCTCCTGGGGGGTGCCGTAAGCGGACCCCCCGATAGCTATCGGGGGAAGAGGAAATCCCCCGATAGCAAACGGGGGGTTCCTCCTCTCTTTGGCTCGCTCTCCTTCTCTCTCTCTTCCCCCCTCCTATCCTCTGTTCTCCTTTCTCTTTCTCCTCTTTTCTCTGTTCTCTTTCTCCCCCGTAACAACCTACTTTTATAAGTGGGGGTCAATGGGGGCCTCGCGCCCCCCTCTCTCCATCGCGGACACCCCCCGGGGTGGGCCCGTACATTCAACCCCAGCCCCTGCCCTCTGGCAGGGGCAGGGCACTCATCAATTCAGCCTAGACCCCTAGTGGGCGCGGGTCGCGAGCCGCACTCCCAGGCCCGCATGGGCCAGCTCTCGTACTGACTCCCCCCCCCATCCCTGGTCGCCAGGCAGACAGGGGCCTCAGGGCGGCACCCAAGGCCAGCGAGGCGAGCGAGGGAGAGGCAGGGGGGGCCAGGGGCTGAGCCCCAGCCTCCACTGCCCCCTGAGCTGCCCCTGCTGGCTGCTGGCCCTCTGGGCGCCCCTGAAGGACCTCTGAGAGCAGGCCATGGCGCGCCGCATGGCGACGCGCCGCAGGGACCGGGGCGGAAGAGAATGGAACGAGGGAGAGGGGAGAGGGGGGGATTTGCACCCCCCCCACGATGGAGTGTGGTGAGAAACGAGCCCCGTTTGCGTTAGCAAACGGGCGAAGGGGGGCGACTGGCGATAGGAGGGAGATGGGAAGGGAGCGGCTCAAGACGTCTCGGATACCCTTGTGGTAGGTATACTCGAGGCGCAGTTGCTTATTTCTCGAGAACTGCTCGCGGCGTGAGCTGGTAAGGGCCGTTCTCCTTTTTTGACGAGAGGTTCCTCCCCCCCCCCCCGGTGCTTTTTCCTGGAGAGTCGGCCGGCGTCGTTCGGTCCGCCTCAATGGGTTTTCCCTCATTTTAACTTGTGGGGAGTTAGAATGGGAGCAGGCGGCTTGCCTTCATTTGGTCTCCTTTCCCTCAGGGTTTCTTCCCCTCCCGTGGGGACTCTCACCCTACCATGAGCCCCCCCGCGAGCACCCCGAAGGAGAGGCCCAGGAGCACCACGTACGCGACGAGAACGGCGTCGCCTCGGCTCGGCATGAGCATGAGGGCGCGCCCCGAGAGGGCCTGGTAGACGCCCACGCCGAGCACGGCGTAGCCCGTCCCCTTGTGCGCGACCCGCCACACGGCGCGGCGTGCGGTGCGGGCGGCGGGCGTGCCGCGCACGAGCGCGTTGAGCGGCTGCAGCAGGGCGAGGGCGAAGGCGACGATCCCGAGCGTGTGATGGGGGTGCGAGAAGTGGCGCCCTCGGCCGTGACAATGGCGGCGTGGGCTTTGTCGCGTCCGTTGCACAGCGCGATGACGGTAGGCACTTGGTCGATGTACACGGCGAAGCCTCGCATCACGCGTTCGTGTGCGAGGATGTGTTTGTTGGCATCAGCCACCTCTGCCCATTGACACCCCTATGGGGGAGTCGCCTTATGGCGGGGGGAGAAGGGCCGGGGAAGTGGGGGTGTAGAAAGTTTCCTACGTGAGTAGAAAGTAGAGGGTCCACGGCCGCGTGTGCGGTGAGACTATTAAAAGGTTTATTTATCTCTCTCTCTCTCTCTGCCTCTCTCTCCCTCTCTCTCTCTCCCTCTCCCTCTCCCTCTCTCTCTCTCTCTCTCTCTCTCTCTCTCTCTCTCTCTCTCTCTCTCTCTCTGAGAATGCGATCAATCACTATAGGTCATCTAATGTGAACACCGAAGCACACGGAAACAACGGGACCCTGGAACAATTCTAAAATAAACAGGCCACCCAGTGGCACAGGAGGGAGCGGAGAACACGCCGCTGAGGACAGGTGCACACCGCTCCGCTCGGACCCCCCACATGTCCCGAGCCCCTAAGTAGAGCACGAGGGGAGTTGCCGCAAGGCGGGGATTGAGGGTGAGGAAGGGAAGGGGGCGTGGCTACGAGTATGCGATTCAGTGCCACGGGTGAGGCGAGAATATTAAAAGGTTTTTTTTTCCTGGGGGGTAACATATCTACAATAATAATAATAAATAAATAAATTATTTAATAAACATATTCTTGAAGAAGACTACTACGTTGCTACTCGTTACCCCTTTCGCTGGGGTCTACACTTGACATCGCCTTCACCCTACCCTCTCTCCCCTTCCCGCTCCCTCCCTCGTTCCTTTTTGTTTGGTTTCGGGGGGTCGGTCCATGTACACTACTTTGGGCCTAGCGTTTGTCGGAGCGAAGCTCGTTTCCTCTTTGGGAACGAGCCGCGAAGGCGCACCGGCGGCTAGCGCGGCGCGCGGTTCATCCGGGGAGCCCGGAACGGGCTCATCAGGAGAACGGGGAAGGCCAATGACGGGCATGTGAAATGGACGGGAAAGTGGCTCGGAACGCGAATCGGAGGGACGGAGAGCGTAGGAAAGGGCGCGGCGAGCAGATACCGCTTATTTATGACTCGTATACTCGAAAGGTGCAATATTTTCTTCGAGAAACCAAGTCGCAGCTTAGCAAGAGCTTGGGGGGGAAAGAAAGGAGTTGAAGAGAGTAGCGAGGGCGTATGGAAAGTCGAAAGGGCCTCATCACGCTTTACGACGTCATCGTCATTGGTGCCACACACCACGCACTCAAATCCAAGCACAGCACAAGACAAGCGACAAGCGCCCAAAGACCCACGGATCAACGCTCTACTATCAAAAAGGACGGGAGGCGCACGTTGTGGGCGCCCCCCCCCCCCCCCCTCCCCCCCAACGGAACCGCTCGTCGAGGAGTCGGAAGCGTATTTGCCGCCCCGCGACACCATTGTACTTGGTTGACCTCCTCTTCGTTTCCCTCGTTGGCAGGGATGCGCGACATCCAGGTCCCAAGAGGTGGGACATGTTCGAGCAATCAACGTACCTGGCGCCCAGCACAATGTGTCTCGACCTCGATCAAGTCGAGCATGCCGTGTGCTGCTCCGGTCAGGCTAGCCGTGCGAATGCTTCAACAGCGGCGTGTGATGTGTGGACCTAGATAGCGCCGAAGCGCACAATCGACCCAAGAAGTTGGACGATCGTGTTGACGAGGTCGGTGTGCTGTGAGGCCTTAGATAACGTTGGTTTTGGGACGCACACCGATCCGAGAGAACGGCAACCCCTCACTCTGTTCGAGCAGATGGCGCCGTCTACGCCACTGTTGTCTAACGTGAAAGCACTGCCACCGAACGTCATTCTATCGCTGACTAAGCATTTCTCTAATTACTGCCCATGTTCGACCACAACCCCAGTGGACGGCAAACATGACAAGGGGACCTGCTTCGCCATCAATCACCGTCCGCAGTGTAGGCGTATGATGCTTTGTTATGCATGATGAGTGTGTCTCCCACAAAGTAAAAGCTGTCTGACTTGGTCTCATATGGGTTGTCGATCATCTGCTGAATCAGATCGTCGTCAAGCGCCGGTACCTCGTAAATGGCCTCCCAGCTATTCGTGGAATTGGGGATGCAAAAGCCGAACAAGAAATCAAAGCTCTTGATCAACCGGTTCTTGAAATAGTGGCGCTCAATCATCCGGAAGCTCTCCACCGGCTGCGGACCCACAGTGAAGTCGAGCCTGCACAACACCAAGGGAGTGCGTGAAGGGGGGGGGGGCGGGGTAAATGTGGAGACTGTCTAACTTTGAGTACGAGGGCATCATACGTACTTGGTGCCAATCTGCTTCATACGAAGGAAGTTCTTGCCAAAATCGTATCTGATGGATCTGACCTGTGAGCCACAAGTCCAAAGAGAAGAAACGGTGAGTCCAAAGTCCATGTGCAACTGCCACTTCTCGATGCCGCTCGAACGCCGGCGTCGATTTCACAGGCCAGCCCACCTGATCCTCCATCTCTGATGTCAATGTTGTAATATCGATGGGCGGCTCGTCCGGGTCCTGCAACGAGCAGTCAGTGTCAGCCTATACCATCCTCGCACACTCGCGGCATCGTGGTGGGAGCATGAATCACCAGATGGATCGCACTGACATCCCCACGCAGCGCTCACCCGCGAGATGCAGAAGAGCTCCTTATTGGTCTCGACGTCCCTCACAGTAAAGGAGAGGAAGTCGATGCCGTAGATGTTGGCGGCGAGCGGGCAGAGGTAGCCTGCATGTGAGCAATGGCCCGGGCGCTAAGCAGGCTGCATGGTGGGAGTGAGGCTGAGCGAGCGAGAGGATGTAAGGGATGGGGGGGGGGCGCAGAGCGGACAAGCCGTGCTGCCGAGTTCGTGCAGTCACAAGTCAGTGAGCAAGAGAAGAAGAGGGAGAGGGAAGAAAGGGGGGGGGGGGAGAGAGTGAAGATGTGTACAGAGCCACGGCTGAGCAGAGCAGTGAGGGCTGGGTCTATCTCACCCTTGGAGGGCGCGTTGTAGGAGAGAACCGTGTCCGGCGTGATCCTCTCCGCCTCGTCCTCCAGCTCCAGCTCGAACTCCACCGGAGGATCGTCGACCACCACCATCGGCGCTGCTGCCCCCCACCCCCCCCGCCTGCTTCCCCCTCTGCGCTCTCCCTCCCCCTCTCCTCTCTCTCTCTCTCTCTCTCTCTCGTTCGCTCGCTTCTCCCTGAACACCCCCACTCTCTTGGTTTGTTTTGTATTTCCCACCTCTCAAGCCCTGTCTCTCCTCGGTCGCGACTATTTCAGGTGTGTACAAATCTCCCGAAGGATGGATATTCTCTCTCTCTGCCGATATGTAGGAGCCAACGCTAGCTATTCGGGGGGCGTTGGCTCCTGGGGGGTAACATATATGTATTCTCTCCCTTTCTCTCTCTCCCCTCTCCCCTCCTTCCTCGCCCCTCCCACTTCGCTCGGCTGCTCCCTCGTGCTATGTATCTTCTCTCTCCTCTGGCTCGTTAATTAAGAGAAAAGATCTCTCACCCAATCGCCGTCGTCCTTTTCTGTTCCTCCCGTCCTTTCTGGACCTCCTCCTCTGTTTCATTTTGGGAACACCGCCATTTCTCCTCATGAGAGGATACCGCCATAATATCTCCTCACGGCTCTCGCTGCCTTTCGCCCGCAGTCTCTCAAGGCTCCGTTCTACTTTCTACAATACGGAATCCCTTGCTCTCAACTTCGATCTCCGCGCCACCCAACTCGCGCTTTTGAGAACGAGAAGTTTCTGTGGTTCATCCTTTATTTAATGTGGGGAGGAGAGGTGGAGCTGGGGGGGGGGGGGGGGGGGGGGGGAGGAGGAGGAGAGAGAGAGAGAGAGAGAGAGAGAGAGTAGGGGGTGTTGCGAGAGGGGCTTGGGGGGGGAGAGAAAGGGGGGGGGAGATAGGAAAAGAAACAGACCGAGAGAGAGGCCGAGAGGGAGAGGGAGGAGCGCAAGAGGTGCGCCTGAAGCAGGAAGAGGGGAGGGGTAAAGGTGAGAGTTAGGGGGAGAGGGTCCCCCCCCCGCTTGCCAACAGCTACAAGTTCGACGAGCATGTGTTCGATGTCGTTCTCTTCGGTAGTTCGTAGTTCGTAGTTCTATGAATACCACCTTCCAACTCCGTGGAGCCCTTTCTATCATCAGTAGTCTTCCCTCCTCCCTGATTGCATTAAAATTCCTTCAATGCAACCAGCTGTACGTCCATTTATGGCGTGAAGTGGCATCCTCTTCCACCAATCCCTCTCCTCCTTTACCTTTACCTAAGCCTCCCAAGTTGA
Source organism: Isochrysis galbana (assembly GCA_018136815.1). Lineage (NCBI taxonomy): Eukaryota > Haptophyta > Isochrysidales > Isochrysidaceae > Isochrysis > Isochrysis galbana. The sequence continues at coordinate 6,458,529 of CM030933.1, read as the reverse complement.
ATCGATTTGTCCTCGATGGTGTCAGAGTAGAGAGTAGAGGATGAGGAATGAGGAACTTGAACCTGAATGTCTCTTACCATCCCTCGAATATCTTGAAGTCACACGTGCACATCTCACGCGATGGCATTGGATGAGGACTCTGAATCCACACCTAGTAATATTGGATACGGATACTGGAATCTGCTTGTTCAACTTGTTCGGTGGGAAGTGGAAAGGAGGTCTTGCTGCGGTCGGGGGGAGAGCCGCCCTTAGTTAGGTTTCTCCCAAGGGAGCCTCTCTCCTTCTCTCCTTTGCTAGGCCGGTCACTCACGCTTTTTAACCACTATTTCCCACCCCTCCTGGGTGCCCAAGGACCAAGGATTCCCCAAGGACAAGGACCCCCCTTACCTGCCCCCCCCCCCCCCCCTCCCCCGCGAACCCCCTCTACCTCTACCCCACGAACCCACGAAAATCCATGGCGTCGGTGAGTGACTCCCCCGCCTCGTCCGGCTCATGGAAGTCTATTTTGGGAGAATGGAAGGATCGCGCGCGTGAGAGAATCAAACAAAGCAGTGAATGTCGGGCGAATCCCCATAACCATAACAAACGCGGAGGTTCCGCGTCGGCCGATCGCCGGTTGTCGGCCTCGCAATGGCTGCCAGCTAGCGAGGAGCCCAACCAAGCTCAAGCGCCTCGCGAGGGATGTGGGAGGTCCCTGGTGGGTCGCACGCTCGATCTCGAGGGTCGCACAGTCCGCGGTAGTGACATATCCCCGCCCGTCGCGCCGCAGGCATACGATAATTCGACACGGCCCGACCTCCATGAGGCAGTGGCGGTGATCACGCTGGTGCCGAGCGAGTCGTGCACGACTCGCATGCCGGCAACCAGCGTGCCGCGCACGCCGGCCGCGACTGCAGGTTCGTGGCGGTGCTCGCGCTCGTCGCCGCCGTCCTCCTCCTCGTCGTCCGTGCTGCCCTCATCCGTGCTGTCCTTGTCGTCCTCGAGCTCGTCGCAGTCCGTGAAGACCTCCTCAACCTCCAACCGCAGGCGTCTACCGCTGCTGCTGCTGCGCGCAAAGCGGCGGCGTTTGCCTACAGACGCAAGGCGAGCGAGGGTTGAATGCGCGAGGCAGGCTACATGCGCGTGAGGGCAAGGACAGCCGGCTGCAAGCCTCACCACCCATCGGAGTGCTCCGCCGCGCCTCACGCCAAGCGCTGCGGCTGCAAGCAAAGCATGAGGGTGTCGAGTCGAGCGGAGCCGGAGGGCTCTGAGCCACTCCGTCGCGAGCAGCACCGGCGGCTAGCGCGGCGCTTTGGCCCTCCTCCCCACCGGGAGTCGGGTGAATGAAATTCTGGACTGGGTCGGGCAACCCCATTTGGGTGTCTGGACGGGGAACGAACGGCGAACGAAGGGCTGTGGGGCGGCGAGGCGCTCCTAGCGGCCCTAGTGTGTTGGGTTTTAAGAGATTGTTAGACCTACAAAGAACTCTTCCCTCAGGGAGGGAGCCTAGGCTGCTAGAGTGCAGCGACGCAGCGAACAACGACGGACAACGGAGCTGAGAACAACAGGATACACCGACTCACGAACACACCGGAATCATTCACCCAAACCAAGCAAATCATCAAGCAACCGCGACCCCAAATCACCGATAACTCAAACACGTCGCGAGAGACGGAGAGAGAGAGCGAGAGCGAGAGAGAGACTCCACAGCGACGGCCGGAGCGTGTCTCCGTTGTAACTTCCCACGTAGCGGAGAGTCCGAAGGGGAGCGTCATGTCGCACGACCACGGCGATCACTTTGGATACAGATCGCAACGAGATATCTTCACGACAGAGGAAATCTTGCCGTTGAGCGTGAACCTTCTAGACGCTTCTAACGAACAACCCTGAGTAGCAACCAAGGGGAAGAAACACCAAAGGGGCCAAGGCTTGCATGTAACTTGCATCAAGGGGAAAGATTCCCTCACCTAGGAAGCGAACCTACACCGGTCTCCAAGGGGAGATGGCAAATTAAACCTCAAATCTCGAGCGGCTAGAGCAACCGACTCGCTCGCCAAAACCTTGACCGAGAAGAAAGAAGCAAGGACCTACAAGCCAAGGGTAGCGGACCTAGGGAATATGAGAGGAAGTTTCCGAACGCCAACGCCAAACGCCGGACGCGGGAAGGCAACGAAAGCCTAACCAGGCCAAGCAGAACCTACGAAGAACAGGCCTGGACAACAACGAAAGTCAGCAGGTCCCAAGAAAGAACCGGAACTCAACAAGAAACGACAAGCCTTGTAAGAAGCTAAACAAGCCTTCACAAGGTAACTCGAGAGCCTGAGACAAGCGCGCAGCGAGTGACAGGCGACCTGGCTCCTTTGGGTCAAGATTACCCGAAAGGAGGAAACCTGGAATCTAGACCTGACAAACAGGCTAGAAGCTAGAAGGAACGAAACGAGAACTCGAATTCTAGGTCGCTAGGGACGAACCCTACCAACCTAGATGTACCTGAGCTTCACCGTGTGGCCGCACGGCGAAGGACCTGGAAACAAGAGCCTGGAAATCGCATCATTTAAGATGAATGCGACAGAGGGATATATTCACTGAAAAGCTCATTTAAGGTATGATATCGCGGGTGCTCTCTCTCTCCTTCGGCGCTCCCCCCCCCTCCCCTGACCCCTGACCTCGTCCCCCCCCTCCCCCCTCGCCCCCCCCCCCCCCCCCCCGCGCCAACTCGCTTGGCGCCAAGGCCATTGGTTTCGCGCCAAGCGGCACAGCGCTCATTGCCGCCCAAATATGCATAAAATATGTATCGATAGCTATGTCTGAAAATCATGCCCAAATATGTGATTGAAATTTGTACATATATCCGCCTACCCCAATTCCCTCGCCATTCCTTCGCCGCTCGCCTCACCTGCGCCTTGCCAAGCCTCCGCCTCCCACTGCCCCCCTTGCTTTTCCCCATTGCCTTGCATATGCCCGCTGTTTGTTCTCTCTCCTTCTCTCCACCGCGTCCTCCTACCCTTGAGGACTGAGCCCCCCTCAGCCTCAAGCACTCAGGTCTCCTCCTCTTCCTCCTCGTCGTCGTGCGCGGCTCGCCGCGGCCACTCGCTTCGGCGAGGAGTGATTAGCGCTTATGGGCTCCCTTTCACGAGTGCCCCCCGCCCTGCGTTGTTTTTACCCGAAAGGGGTTTTCCCCCAGCGTGGACTCGAGGAGAGGACGTGTTGGGGTGCGCGGGGTCGGTGCGTGCACTGGGAGGAAGACAAATATCGAGGGGAGGGGGCAGTGCCCCCTCCCCCCGGTAGCACTCGGACACCTGGCTCGTCAGGCATGGCGAGATTCCGGGACGGAAAAGTTGTGTCCGATTAGCTAGTGGGGTTGGCTAGGATATAACATTAATTATTTTACTTATTTGGATTCTAGTGCGGTCATGTGCAACGTGGCCTGACGTCTTCGTGCAAGGCTAGTGGGAAGCAGCACTCATGCCTATTGTTATTATTATTCGCACCACAATCGTATCACTTTCCCTCCGACACCAAACGAAAAAAGGAAAAAAGGATTCTGCCCACGTAGTGCATGCCGCTAATTAAAATGTCTAAGCCGAGAAGTATCATGCGTGCAGCGTGCGTCCCAGCGACCCATGAATCTAGGGCTTATTTCTGGAAGTGCACCCATGGAGCATCTAATCTGCTCTACGTCTAGTGCACGTTTTGGGGGTTTCTCGAGCCTCATTCGCATTCAAGACCTAACCAAGTGCACGCACTCTTCTTCCTCTCTCAAAAGACCTCCATTGAATGGAAGAGGCATGCTATGGCTATGGTAGTCTTGCGGCGAGCAGGTGTCGATCCTCCTTTGCGCGAGGCCATTCATGCCAAGCCTAAGCCCAATGAAGCACTAGTAGTTCAGCGCGCAAAACAACGCAACGGCACGCTTGATCCAAAGCGGGCTGAATGTCTCGCAGAATTGAGTAAAGGTGCCCTCGCAAGGTTGATCGGATGGAAGCTCAACCGTGAGCACAAAGTTCGTGGAATGACCCGTCGTGGAGAGGGTGCCTGCCCTACTGAGCGTCTTATATACTGGACACGCGTAGACGCCTTCGCTTGGTGGCTGACGGTTGACCATCGGTTTGAGCCAGATGGGAGGGAACGTGAGAAAGAGCTCCTTTGGCCTAGATTCGACGAGGACCCGCCGGTCGCCATCCCAACCGGCGCCCTCAAGGAAGAGGCCACTGATGCGACATCCCGTTTCCGGCGTATTCGCCGAAGATTCGGCATCCGGATCTTGTACCGCGTACGAGAATGACACGGTGTCGATGGCCACAGCTTGCCGTCGCGCATAGTTTTGCAAAGTTCCAGTGAGGAAGGCCTGCGGAAAAAAAAAGCCGGAAATCCAAAACGTCGGAGGTGGGCCACAGTCGATCCACTGGCTGATGAATGCGAGCCGTTTGGCGAAGTCGTCCACCCATGTAGCAAGCGGCTTGAGTGACGGATAAGCAACGGCCGCCCAAATGCCAGGCACTTGATTCGAGTACAATGCGTGCGCCATGGCCTCGAGCTCGGAGCTCATGACCACGAGGCCCTTCAGGGCTTTCAATAGGTCAGTTAGGGACTGAGTGAAACTGGCTACAAGCTTGTTGTATCGCATGCACTCCTGCGTGAGCACTGTATTCATCGACTCGTCGTAACGGAGGGGATACCGCTCCGAAACATCGTCGAGCGGGAAGCAGTTCAAGTTACGATTTAAGAGAGCGATCGTAAGCTCCGCGATCACCTCGTCACGGTTCTTGCCGCTGCCTTGGGAGACTGTGGGCTGCAGCGAAAGGAGAATGTCGCACAAGGTGCTCGTCTCCGCTTGCGCACATGAGATGTCCGCATTCTCATGCAGGCCGAAGACATTCGGGTGAGGGCTCAAGGGCAAGGTATTGATGGCGGAGCGGTAGTCTGCCACTTGCCCAGGCGGAGGGGCACGGTAATGTTTTCCAGGAGCAAGCTGAAAGCCGTCTTGGAGCAGCCCCTCGTTTATCACGGATTTGAGGATCGTCATTACCATCCGCCGGTCCCAGTCATCGGTGATCCGGCCGCCGTAGTTGATGTGGCCAAACAAGTTGACTAGTACCGCGAAGGGCACCTCGTCGTATCGAGCAAGAAAGGTGTCCAGTTGGAGCATGCAGCACTTTAGATCACCAGAGGTAAACTCGTACCGAATGTTGAAGCCAAGGGGCCCAAACTTGCGACGGTCTTGTAACAGGGCGTGGAAGAAGCAGAGCCCATAAAGCAGCCGTTTGTAAGCGTCATACTTGGGGTGTGCGTTCACATCTTTGTCGGTCAGCCCTGCGTAGGAACCAAGCATGTTCATTTTGATCCCCCGAGGCGGCTCAATTGTGATCTTGACCGAATTCTGAAGGATCGACACGGGAAAATGGTCGGAGGGCATCGAGGTTAGCCATAGCCGATAATCCTTGTGGATGTCGTCAGCCACGCACTGCTCGACGATGGCCTCCAGTCTAGGCATCCATGATGCGGCGAGATGGCAATTCTGCAAGAGCACCCACAGACCAGACAACATCGCGTTGGTCATGTGGTACTCCGCGATTGGGCCCTGGCCTTGCCCAAGAGAGATGGAATTGAGCTTCTTCGACATCTTAACCTCGACGGCGAACTTGTGGAGCGATTCCGCAGGGTCGGCGCCCGGAGATAACACAAAGACAATCGGCATCAGGCTAGATGAGTCCTGAAAAGACGTAGTGAGATCAAATGCCGGCGGCTCGACGAAGCGCCCCCCGAGCTGATGGATCACGAATTGTTGCATTCCAGGAACAAGTTTATCAGGGCGCACGCAGCGCAGCACGCAGAGCTTCTGCAACTCGCTCAGTCTATGATCCCACTCACCGGGTAGTGGTTCAAGATGCGTCTCACTGGAATCAAAGTATGACCGCCATTCGGCCAATGCGCCACGCACGCTTTCGTGAATGCCGTAGAAGGCGGGGAGTGCTGCGAGGGACGACAAGGCGTCCCATACTGCGGCAGTTAGCCACGCAGGGTCTGGATTGGGCTCGTCAACACGTTCTCCCAAGGACCCGGAGATGAGGAATCGCCATTCATCCTCGTCGACTTGGCCAGCCCCGCGACGGATGGCCACCGTGACGCAAAACGAGAACAGCAACTTATGAGCCTCGAAGAGCGAACGGCAGATGTTGTCGTACAGTGCATACGTGAAATGGTCCGAAAGCATTGTGAGCCGCTCCTCAACGACTGAGCTCTTGTTCGACTTCTCGATCGAACGGACAAAGAGCATCGTGAACCATGGCATAGAATATTGATACATTGGATCGACCTTGGCCATGTCTGCAACGCAGAAGAATAGGAGGGCTGCACGGATCGCCACCGGCCGATACTTCTCCCTTGTTCGATCGATCTCTACCTCTGTGGCTGCAGCCTCCGCAGCCTTCGTGGTGATGTCGTTCGAAGTAATCTTCGCTTTAGACAGGGTGCTAATGAGGTCCTCGTCATCGAGAATGTTGCCGCTCGATTCCGATAGAAGCCGCAAGATGGTCGACTCAATATCCTTGAGCTGCGCCGCCATATTGGCACTAGAGATGACCAGATCATTCTTGCTCTCCTCGAGATCCGGTCGCTCTTTGGCCACGGTCAGCCCCAACAGCTGGTCCTCGAGCCCTTCAAAGGTGACCGTGAAGTTAAGTAGAGCCACCTTCACTGAAGCTTCTGGGGCATAGTGCGGGTTGGGTAGCTTCGTCGTCATGTAAAACTTAAAATCGTGGTGATAAGGTATGACGGAATCCCCGATCTTGATCACAATTGAGCCAGATTGTTTGTACGTCTGCTTCAACAAGATGGGTTCAAGCGCTGGGTCGAGGGTCGCCGGCATATTCTCCATGACGACAGGCTTGCCAAATCGGATGGCGTTCTCTAAGGTTCGCACAAATTCCTTGTCTGAGGGCTTGCACACCGACACCTGCTGTTCAGCCTCCATCGACCGGATCCACTTGTTTGCTTGGCCCTGTGGGTCTATGCACAACGGCCAACGGCGCGCATTTGCGAGGATGATGCCATTCTCAGTGGAGACGGTGTCGGCCGGTAAGCCATGCACCTGCCAGCTGCGTACACGAACGGGATCTGCCATCACCCGGCTGACCGACGCACCTTCGGAATGCCGCAGGCCTAAATCTAGCAAGCACTCGCGCCAGGAAGCCGCGAGAGTGAGCCGATACTCAGATGTGAATGGTCCGGTGTAGGCAACTGCGCTCGCCGCCACGCACACGTCGCCAATCAGGTTGGCCTCCGCCTGTTGAAGCGAGGTCACCGTCTCTCTCCAGCGTACCTTCTCTCCACCGAGGCCGCCAAGTAGGCGCGCGGCGCGATCTTGCTTCAATGTGGCATCATCGACCTTGGCTGCTAGTTCATTCTTTTGTGCAAGCGACGCCTCGTACTTGGCTTCTAACTCGGCGATTTTCATCTCGACATCGTGTAGCTTCTCGCGCAGCTTGTTGAGCGACTGTGTGAGCAAGTCTAATTCCTCCTGCGCACTCTTGAGGGCCTTCCGCTTGGGTTCGACTTCTAGCGCGACGAAGTGGTACTTGTACATAGCCAACACCCACTGGCACATGGCGGTGCACGCTTTGGACACGGATTCAATCTTCTCCGGCACGAAGTCCGGGTTTTCGATATACGGCTGGATTTTTGTGATGATCTTTGTCGGGATATTATCCTTATCGAAGTTGAACATCGAGTCGAGCAGCCCTTTCGCGTCCGAGAGCATCTTCTTACCCGGTTCCCAATAATCCGGCGTCTTTTGCCCAACTGGTCCGACCATCTTCGGCGGGATGGCCTTCAGAACACACATGGCCTCTGTCACGAGCTTCACCCCTGCTGGTGGATTCGCATACTTTGCCACTTCGGAGAGGTCGGACAGCTTGAGATTCCTAAGCACGGAAACCGCCGCATCAAGCGCGGGGAGCGCCTCAGCCAGATCCTTCTCTGCGGAATCCTTGATCTGTTGGCACTCGTCGGCCTTTTTAGAGGCGATTTCCTCTTCCTGAACTACAGTCGCGCGGGTGGCATCCGCCTCAGCCGTGTCCACCCTTATTTCTTCCATCATCGCCTCCACCTCCTTGGAGGTGCGAAGAAGAATTGGTTGCATTTCCTCGATCTGCTTCTTTAGCGCTTCAACTTCAGTTTCGGTACTCTCGAGCTTCTCCAATCCAATTTCCAAGCGACGCCTAGCCAGCGACACCTCCTCACGCTTGAGAGCTAGCAAGCTCTTGAAGGTTGCTAGCAACTCGAGATACGACGTCGGCGTGACGTAATTATATCGGCGCTGTTCTATCAAATAACGTGCACTCGCATCCTCAACAAGTTGGTGTACCCTGCCGCACATCGAGACCACGGCGTCGCGCTCCTCGCCGAGCTCCGTAGATTCCAAGGCAGAGAAGGCCACCGACTCAAGCGCTTCCTCTGGCCACTCTGAGAAATAGTCGATGGTGCAGTTGTTGATGAGACAAGGGAAGTTCCGCAATCGCCCTGCAAATGCCGCGCTAGCGGGGGACATGCAGATGACGAGGTGGAGATTGGCACGGACTCGTTTGACAAAGAAATTGTGTAGAGCCATTTTGGTCAATGGTTGCCCTGCTGCCTGTGCAAGAGGGCGCATAGAAGTGATGATGTTGCTGAGGTCATTCTCGTCGAAAAGATTTGGAACTTCTCCGGCGTTGAGAAGATTGTTTATGTCCTCCATGAAGGACTCGCGCAGGATTTGCGTGTCCGTGAACAGGAAGACCACATGCTTGCCCTCGTCACCCGCTACGTAAAGGGTCTGTTTAAGATCCTCCCTCCAATCCGCTACGCCGTAAGACTTGGATATCTCGATCTGCAAAACGTCGTAGTCTGCCATCGCGGCAGCCAAGCGGGTCAGCGACTGCCGGCCCGAGCCCCCCACACCAAGAAGCAATGCATTGCCCAATGGCTGTCGCAATACTCTGGAGATGCGCGCCACGTGTGCCACTGCATCGATGAACATCACAAGAGGCATTTTCTTGTTGTTCACTGCGTTATAGTCTTCAAGACATTCCTCCACCACACGCACCATTTTTCCCGCGTCTGTAATTTCTGCGTAGACCTTCGGCTCAACGCCTGGTGACATGAAGTTGCCGTAGAAGACTTTCTCGGGCTCGACCGCGACTGCATCCTCCCAGGCCATGCTTAGATGCTTTGGCACCAAACCTCGCAGTGTGTCGTCAAACCATCTTCTGTCTTCCACCGTAATCAGGCGGTCTCGGAATACTCGCATCGACTCATGGGCCCAGAGCCGTGTCAATTCAGCCGAGCTAGTGGTCGCCTTTGGGTCGGCAGACAGGAGCCCCTGCACAACGGAGGCCAGATCACGCACATTGAACGTGTAATGCGGTTTGGTAGGCGTCGGAAGCAAATCACGACGCAGGGTGTTGTAAAGGTCAATCAGCGCATCGATGAGTGGCGTGCAGCAAGCGTGCGCCGATTCCGGAAGAAATGTTGTGGCAAAGCTGGACAAAATTGTCCCAAAAATCTGTCGCATGGATGAATCATCCAAATCAGGGAAGGCAATGAAGTGGAAATGACGGAGGAATCGGTTCGTCACTATCTGCCGTCCCCCGCCTGGCGGGCCCATAGCGGCAACGCACGTGACATCCACAATTTTGTGGAACTCATGAGTTTTGCGGTCATACCACCCTCCTTGACCCAAGAATTGGCGCAAGACCTCAATCGGCGGTTGTGCGCCGTATGCTTCGCGTTTGGGCATATTGGCGTCATCCACAAAGACAACATATCGTTTACCGACCGGAGGGCCAAAAACTCCTTTCCGCCGTTTGTCTAGCTTCGCGTCAATCTGATCTTGTATTGAGTTGGCTGAGGTTTGCGCCGAAAAGCGAACGAGGAGGGGGAGATATGCCGATGGCATTCCAGTCATGAGCTTACTGGCTACGTTCAGCGTCTTCCCCGTGCCTGTCGGTCCAATAGCGAGCACGTGCCTTTCGTGCTTCAACAAAGTCTCCACCAGCCACATGTAGCGCACCGAGTCGATAGTTGGTATGATGATATCCTGGAAGGCAAGCTTTGGCGACAGCTGCACTTCGGGTACAGTCATCATCCAACCGACGAATCCACCGAGCACGTGGTTTTCTGGCGGTGTAGACTCATAGCTGGGAGAGAGATCGATGGCGAAGTCGTATGCCGTACCTGTCTCCGGTAAGGCCACCGTGCTCTCTAAGCCCAGTTCTCGAATTCGCGCCCGAAGGGCAACGTCGAAGCCCCGACGGCTCGCAGCATCCGAGGAAGCACCAATTCCCCAGACCACTGAGAAAACAACAGCACGCTCAATGATCTTTGGAAGTACTGCCACCAGCTCCTCGAACGGTGTGTAGATACCTTCGATGGAGATGAAGGGAGTCCAAAATGTGGTGAGCAGGTTGAGGGTTGAGGCAACCAAATTGCCGTCTCCTGTGGAGACGTATTCAACAGAGGTCTTCCGGACTGTTGTGATGAGGGGAGGGATGAAAGCACGGAGAAGCTCGTCAAGTCGCTCACGGTGTGATAGGAGAGCTGTAGGCAGCGCCATCAGCCAAGCGTCGATTTGTGCATTGATCCCGACGACGCGTGCTGGTTCCATGTAGATGGTCCCAACCCGAGAAACGGTGGCGGGAGAAGCGACAGCGAGATCTTCCACTTCGAATACCTGAGAGAGGGCGGCAGACATAAAGGAACTTAGCAATGAAGATTCAGGAGAATGAGGCGAAAGAGTGTGTAGTGGAATGGGACTATACCACCTTTCACAGACGGGGTTGGGCGCTGAGATTCACGTCCCCGCGGCTACTCACCATGGTCATGTACGGCGTCATGGTGATGATCTCGCCCGATACAAGGCATAGCTTGCGGTTGTCATCTAGAACAGTATTCATGCTCTCGATCCAAAGCGCATCGACAGGCCCGTCGAAGACGAGCCATTGCTTGTCTATGCGCTCGAACTCCGCGAACTCTTTGACCGCCGCGCGATACAGAATGCAAAGGATACCATCCGTCCACTCGTGGGTATTACCATCGAACTCGCCATACAGCTGACCCATGGTGACCGCCTTGGGATTCAACGACCATTGCCGATGCCTGCGATATCTGGAATTGGGCCCTACATCTAATTCGGCCTGGGCGCCTAGTAGCATTTCCTTGGCGGCAGACTTGCCACCGCCCGCCGGGCCGACAGTCATGAAGCCGTGACGCAACACGGATACCTCGTAAATTTGCACACACTTGGCTAGGAATGACTCTGTTGGGACGAGCGTGGCTGCCATGCATTGCCTGCGAATGGCGTCGAGCAAATCGCTGTAGTCGGGCGTGGGCACCGCGACGCCGGGGAACAAGTCTGAAAGGATGGAATCGAAAAGCTTCATGTCCTCGGCGAGGAACTTTGGTCTATTCGAATCGGCGAGCGCCGACAACACCAGCAGGTCCTCGACGCCAAATGGATCAGCCGCGCGATTATTGCCGGCGGCCTGTATCACCGTGTTCACTGCTCGCATCCCAAAGTCGTAGTGGTCTTGCGAGGACACTTGTTCTGACGCCAATTGGAAGGTTTTGACCATTTTCTGGGCAAGACGCCTGGCGTCCGTGTACCCAAACGAGTAAAGCCGGATCTCGGCGATCATGGCATAATCAGGTACCATACAGGATACCGGTCGGAAGAGCGCCTTCAGGTTGTCAGGTAGCTCCGAGCGCCCCGCATAGCCTGGATTCATAGTGATGAAAATCGCGCAGGTGGAATCTAGCGAGATGTCGTTGCCTTCAAACTCGAAATGACGGACGCCTGCGGCCATCGCTTGCTGTATGGAAGAGACTTGCTGCGCCACCACCGAGAGTACTTCGAGATCGATTCGGTTGAACTCATCGAAGCATGCCCATGCCCCTGACATCGCGAGTCCTTTGAAAAATTTGCCCATAGCCAAAAAGTCAAGTCCCTCCTGGCAATTGAAGACGACACACTGTTTGGCCAGTGCCTTAGCCAAGTCCTTGGTGGTCTCTGTCTTCCCCGTTCCCGCGGGTCCGGCAGGGGCGCCACCCAAAAAGAGCTGGAGTGCACCCGTCAAGGTTAAGTAGATCCTGTCAGTGAGTGGGGTGATGACGAGCCTCATGCTATTGCCAAGGTACTCATTGCCGTACTTGAAGCAACCATCCAACTGCTTCACAAGGCAGTCACCGGGCATGATGGCTGACTTGCTTGGGCTGAAGGGGTCTTTCTTGCCCGCTTTTTCCATCGCGAGCTCGTATCGAAGCTGAGAGATCCACTCGAACGCTGTGTTCGAGTTCACCTTAGCGTCGGCCATCGACCCGACCACATCTCGCTGGTGGACCTCGATGGTGATGAGTGCGCCGAGCGACTTGCGCTGCAGCTTTGTGACCTCTCCGGACACAATCCGCGTCAGCTGGAGAAGCTGGCTATGTACAAGCTCAAAGCGCTCGCGGAGGCCGGCGTTACCCTTCTCGGCTAGCGCGCTTTCCGTCTCCAGCGTCCAAGAGATGGACGACACTGCGATGAGTGTGGCCCCAGGCCAGCGGAGCACCCATTGCCCGCGGGGCACCTTGCAGTAGTCGTCCCATGCGTCCAAGACGGATTGTCGGACGGTGACTTTCATCTCCTCGAGGACGCTGCACATCCAGTTCTCCACACCCCCTGTAGGGTACAGCCCTTTCGTGAAGGGCACCACCTCTCCCTCGCCCGAAATCATCTCCGTCATTTTCAAGTCAGTCTCGAATGTAAGCTTGTCAATGTTCTCAAAACACTTCTTTAGGTGTGGCTGGACGCGCTTGGGATCTCGGGTTTCCGAAAGGATTTCGAGCAGCTCGTCATTGGAGAGGAAGTAAAAGCGTGAAAAGGCGACTCGCTTCGTCTCCAGGTATTCCGAGAGACCCTTCTGCACGATCTCCAGCGCGGCATTGGTGTCGCGCAGTATCTGCAGGAGCCGCGGAGTAATTTGGCAGAACTCGATCACGGGATTCTGCTGTGAGGCTGAATTCATCAGCCGCCTCCAGGCGCGGTCCACGGAGACGAAGCGCTTGCCTTCAGCCGGCAGCTGGCGCATGATGTCGTCCGACGCGAAGATGGGCTCGAGATACATCCAAGAACGTTGTGCGACGAGCCACTCCTCGAAGATGTCGGAGACGTTCTTCAATGTCTTTTCCCACGTGTCAATACGGTCCGCGAAGGGCCCCTTGTAAGGTGAAAAGGCCATCGACTGCGTCATCACGATATGGTCGTCGAGCTGCTGCTGTACCGCGTCAATACCACTCAGCACGTAGGTGCCTGACTCACGGTACTCGACTGTCTCGACGAGAACCACCTTCCACTCCTCCTCCATCTTGTCGAGGGCCTGCTCGATGGCATATTCCTTGCCCGCATTGTCTGCCACTTTGGTCACGTCCTGAAGATGCGCTTCCAGGTTGAGTTCTAGCAACATCTCGAGCGTAAAGCTGTCCTTGAGGACCTCGCTCAAGTCGATACCAGTCAAAGAGGATACCTGCTGCCAGTGGCGCTCGCGCATGCCCGGATTGCGCAGCGCGCTGACCAACGGCATGTGGGGCACAAAGGCGTCCATCTCCACTGAAATCTGGCGCACGATTTCGGCGAGGCCGGCGACAGCGTCAAACGTCTTGCATAGTTTGGTCATGGTCCGCGCGGCATTCGAGAGCTGAGATTCCATTTCCTCCGCATTGATCAAGTGAAATGAGCCCGTTCTCCACTCGTGCTGCCACTGCCCCCACATTTGCGCGGTGGACCACAATGCAGCGTATGGCTCGAAGTCCTTTGTCGCCTGCGTTAATATCGAGTAGTCGGTGAGCTCGGACCCGAGGATGGCCTCGCGTCGGTTGAAGAGTGCCCGCTTCTCTTCGGCCTCGCGCAACTCCTCGCTAAGCTTCTGTGCCTCAGCGGCGATATCCTCTACCTTGGTGAGATCGGTGTGCCTGCTATAACTCGCCACAACGCGCTGAAGACGTTGAAGAGACCTCGCGAACGCCTCCTGTTCGGTGGACATGGCCACTGCAAACTCGTGGCGCATCTTTCGGCACATGAGACGGGCGTCCTCAATACGACCGGTGATGCGCTTTGGCCACGAAAGCGTCTTCCAAAAGGCAGCATGCTCCGGGTCGGAAAGGTTCGACCAGAACTCGTCCAGCACGGACTGCTCACGAGCCATCGACCGCAGGCACTCTTGCAGGCTGATGAGCTCGGACGGCAACGTGGTTATGTAGTCCTCCAGATCGGCGACTGCCTCGATGTCGGGTAGCCTGCGACGAAGGGAATTCTCGATGGCCACGAATGCCGAGTGGGCAGCAGCCCCAGCGGTGGCAATGCGCGTTTTGATGTTGCCCAGTAGGCGCTTGGCGATCTCATGGTGCCGTTGTGTGACAAAGTCACGCACGGGTGATGTGTTGACCAAGAAAAGCCCCAGATTGACTGTCTGCGGAAGCTCCGCCTCAGCGGCTGCGGCCATGCGCAATTGGTCGCGCACATCGGAGGCGATCTCACTAACCGATCGCGAGACTGCGCCAAGACTGGCCACGTGGGCAGACAGGTCTAGTTGGACCACTGGGATATATGGTGCTAGTAGGGCGATGTATGCCTCAGCATGCGGCAGTGCTCTCTGCAGTGTAGCGCGGACCTTCTCGAGGTGAAGAGGCACCGCGCCCTGCGAGGGGTCGAGCGTGGTCATTGGCGCCGTCCCCGTAAGGATAGAGGAAGGCATCACCAAACGCTCGAGCTGCGGCAGGCCCTGCACAGCGTCAACAGCGCGCGAGTAGGCGCCGACGGCCTCTTCGACAAACTCCTCTGGCGAGTGGACATACTCGAACCCGACGCCATCGATAACTCTCACGTCGAGGTGGAAGAGAGGCGCGGGAGGGGCGGCATTGACGGCGGCAGCCCTCACCGCCGCCGCCTCTGCCTCAGGTAGCCGCAACAGCCGCACATCAGAGGGTGAGACCGGCGTCACAACAAACGCGGAGCGCTCGATGATCAAGTCGGCGTACGCTTGGAGGTTGGCATCGCCCATCACGACTATTGAGTCCTGCATCATCATATTGAGCATCGCGAGGAGCCGCTTGAGCTTGGACACGTTGTAAACCTCAATGTCGCGCTCTCCGAGATTGTACCACCCCTTGCCAACGTCACGCAGGCTGTGCTTGATCGCATTGCGAATCGTGTTGGCCCACTTGTCGCGAAGGTACTCCGCCGCGCTATCGATGGTCCGGGTCTGTGCCTCGATAAACTCGTCAATTGTGGCGGGCTTCGAGAAGTGCGTGTGCAGCAAATTGAGGTTGAGAAGCTCTACACACTCGGCTCGTACCCGCTGGGACGCCAGGAGGGCCCCGGGCGTCGTCAGAAAGGTTGAGAGGTGGAAGCCGCTACGTTCCAAGCAGCGGTGCGGTGGCACATCTGACGCTAGCCCATAATCAGGTGCTCCGGTTCGCGGCCCGCTCGTAGGCAACGCCACATTGTCAAAGATGGAGACAATGTTTGCGCCCGTCGCCTCGGCTGTCTGGGCGGCCTCCATCATGGCAAGGACTTGTGCCTTCGCCAGCGCACGATCAGACTCCATGGCAACTTCCTGCAGCATGGCGTCCACCTCACTCCGGCGAGCGAGCAACCTGTCCGAGTTGAGCACGCGGGCGAGGAGTCGCGCCTTTCCTTCCGTGTCGAAACGGTGTGCCTCTTCTTGCGCAGGCATGCAATCGATGGACAGTTCGAAGCGCATCGTGTCCAAAGCCGCCTGCCGTTCAGAGTGCGCAGCGGCTACGCGCGCTGCAAACACGAATGGGTCCTCAGCGCGAAAGAGCAAGTTGATGCGGTGAACGCTGTAGGGTAGTACGTCGGTGGATGGTGCATCCTCGTGGGCATCGACCCATGCCTGTGGCTTCTCACCCGCCACGGCGCCATCCCCTTCATCAATGACCTGCCACGTCCGGTCCGCGCCGTTGTGTCCAACGACACGGCAGCTACGCCACTCCCCAACACCATCGCTCCTGCGGCGGGACAGGTAGCGTGCTGGAAGCCACATAGTTGCGCCAGTCACCTCATCAACGGCGAGAGACATCCATTCCTCGGGCGTGCGAGGATCATACTCAGTGTTGTCGAAGAGGTGCAGCGGCGGGATCCCTGACCATGGGAGGCAGTGGCGGCTCGAATGCTGAGTCTAACGCGGTGCAGTGCGCTCGGGGGCGACGCTGTGGGGGACGCACACAAAAAGGGTGGCCATCCGTCATCCAACGTGCCCGGTTGCGCTGCTCGCACCCTGAGTCTCCGGGAGGCGCGAGTCGATGCCGTGGTCGCTCATGAGTAGCGTCTCAATATCTTGAAGCGCAAACAGACGCTTCTGACGTTCGATTAGGATGGGACGGGGCGGCATGCCTGGCATGGCCTTACGCGGTGCGTGCACTTTGGGCTCCAAGGCTCTCGTCGGCGGCTTGTTGAGCGCGCAGTCGGTGCCTGAGTTGGCCGGGTCACCAAATGCATTCGTGATCAGCCTCTCCTCCGCCAATTTTGAGTCGAAAAGTCTGGCGGCTGTGAGTTTCTGCCGCGCGACTCCGAGTCTCGCCTTCGAGAGGCTGCCCACAAGCGGCGGCGAGGCGGAGCGCTCCGGTGGGAGTGGCTCAGAATAGAAGCCGCGCTGCCTCGCGAGCGCTGCCGAGAGCGGGCGCACACGCGTGCCGCTCTTGGGGCGGAGAGGTGCATGCCTCTCTCCTTGAGTGGGCGCGGCTGAGTGCGGCCGCCCTATGCCTGAGCTCATCCCTCGCAGAGAGAGAGAGAGAGAGAGAGAGAGAGAGAGAGAGAGAGAGAGAGAGAGAGAGAGAGAGAGAGAGAGAGAGAGAGAGAGAGAGAGAGAGGGAGAGAGAGGGGGTGATGGAAGGAAGGAGGGAGGAAGGGAGGGAGAGAGGGAAGGACGGAGAGAGAGAGAGCGCGCGCGGGGGAGGTGCTGCGGGTAGCGGAGGAGCTTCAGGGGGCTGCGAGCGGTCTCCCTCTCGTCCGCGGGTGGGGTGGGTGGGGTGGGGTGGGGAGGGGGGAAGGCGGGAGGGAGCGGCGCGGAAGGGGGCGAAGAGAGAGAGACGGAAGACGGAGAGGGAGGCAGAGAATAGAGAGTGGGTACAGCTAGAGTAACAGGTGCTCGTAGGAGAGATACATGAGAGAAGAGGGGAAGAACTCTGGCGTGAGAGTGGCCTCGCCAATCTGGATGGGAAGGAGAGAGGAGAGAGCGAGAGAGAAAAGAAGGAGAGAAAGACGAGGAGAGAGCGGGGGTGGGGGGGGGACGGGGTAAAATACGTGGTTCTTCATTTGTCTCCCATAAGAAGTGTCCCTCTCCTGAGTGCGAGTCGGCCACCCTGAGAGCCTGAGAGGGAGAGAGAAGCTGAGAAGGAGGGTGTGTATGTGTGTGTGGGCCGAGAGTGAAGACGAGAGGAGGGAGAGAGTGGGTTGGTTGTCGCTGTATGTAAAGTATGTGTGTGTGTATGTGGGTTACTCCACCCGCATTTAGTACTCCATACTCTTGCTGGGTGATCCATCTCTGTACATCTCTTTACTTTTACCCTCTTCCCTCTGACTTGCTTCCCCCCCCCCTCCCCCCTCCCCCCCCCCTCCTCTCGCCCCCCAACGTTCGTCATCACCGCCGCCGCCGCCGCCGCCCTCTTCTAACCCCACGAGGACATACACTTCCTCCGGTGATCTAGCCATAAAGGACTGGATACCCTCTTTCTGCTCTTCACTCCTCGCGAGAAGCAACGAGGAGAGAGAGAGGACCTAGGAGGAGAAAGACGAGGGAAAAGATGGAGGAGAGAAAAGTGGTTCAAAGGCGATGCCCGCGGCGGGCGCCGTGCTTCTCTCTTCTCTCCCCAGCTTGTCTACTTTCTACCGCTCGCCTTCCCGTCGGAGCTCTCGTCGCGGGCCGGGCGGCGATGGCCGCTGCGTGGCCGACGGCGCTGCTGCTCTGCCTCGCGAGGCTGCCAGCGCGGCCGGTGTGCTCGGCCAAGGGGTTCGGTACGCGGACAATCGGCGTCGACTTCGGCCTGCGTCGCACTGGCCTCGCCGTCTCCGCCGGCATCGCTCCACTACCACTTGGGATCATCGCCGAGGAGAACATGACGCTCGTCGCCAGGCAGGTCGCGCAAGCTGCACGCGCGGAGGGAGCGAGTCAGTTCGTGCTGGGAATGCCGTACAACTCGAGTGGTGGCGAGGGAGACCAGGCCCAAGTCACTCGAGCTTTCGGACAGCTCCTCGCACACGAGGCCGCGCCGCTCCCGGTGTACGTGTGGGACGAGCGTTTTTCGTCTGCCGAGGCGTCCATACGCATGCACCAAGGAGGGGGAGCTGTCACGGGGGAGTTTGTTGACGCGGTCGCCGCTGCGATTATACTTGAAGAGTTTTTCGACGGCGACCACGCCTCGGCGGAGCGAATCATGCCTCCACCAGAGCTCAAGCAGGAGGCTTCTCAGCGCCCTGTGGTGCCGTTGGGGCCGCCTCCTTCCTACCTGGAGGTCCGGCGCAAGATGATGGAGCGTGCCGCTGAGCAGCAGGCCAATCTAGCCGCGGACCCCTCGTCGCAATCGAAGAAGAAGAGAAAGAAGAAGAGGTGATGATGAGGGGCGAACTCTGGCGTGGTCATCTTGTTGATGCATTTGCGGTCTCAACTATCCCCAATCCCTCCTAGAACCTGAGCCTTCAACATTTTGCTCCTTCCCTCCATTTGCACGCACGGTCGCGTCTCTCTCTGCCCTTCCTCCCTCACCCCGCACGTCCGGCAAGCACTGGACATACTATTGTTAGGTCGGCAGAGCGAGTGTCGTTTGGCTGCGTGAGCGACCAATATCCAATATGATGGTGACCGGCTGCTTGCCATTGCGTAGTGTGCAAGCCTTTGCGCGACGCCTTTGCTGCTCCCCCTTCCGCTATCTTGCGCTTCATCTGGATGCCGTAACATCTTGCCAATTATTTTTTCGAAAATTGGCATCATCACCGCCCGGGAGCGAAGAGGAAGAGAAAATCAAAAGCAAACATGAACATGGAACACGCAGCAACACTGCACGTGAACTACACGCATCACGCCCGCATGAACGAGAACCGGAGGGCAATACATGAATATGAATAGTGTCCGGGGCACGAGGAGATGTGTGCTCACCATGTTGCATGGCCAATACCCCACTACTCACAACACTTTCACATGACTGTCACAAAGCCTCGTCTGCTTGGATTGTGTTATGACGACTGCAGCGTCAGCTCATCGTTGGCCCATGCGATACGCTGAAGCTTTCTTCCTAGTATCACTTCCCGTCACGTTCCAGGCCAAAAGGCGCGCCACGTGAACCCTCATGCGTGGATATCCTACCCACGGGGGCGCGTATGGGGTTTCTTTGCACGACCCGCGCTGTGATCTGAGTGCCAGCTCATTGCATCACACATGGTGGATGAAATCACGCCCCATCGATTGTCGTTATGGGTACAGTCGCTGGAGAGGCGGGCAGTTTACTCTCATGCTGGTTGGTTCACCCACGCATCAAGGCCTTTGCTGAGATGGAGCAGCAGCCGCCGCTGCAAAAGCGTTCAATAGCGCAGTCTGATGCGAACCCGAACTACGTCGTAACCTAGGGTGCTTGTAGCGCGCAAGCAGTCCAAAGCAAAAGGCAATCAGGCTAATGAACTTCAAGGGATGCTCGCGTGCATGTAGCTTGAATCGGCGAACGACGGAATATGAACTCTCCCCAAACTCGAGGCTTTGACGATGGATCACAGATGTTGCACGCTGTGCGTTGTGGTACATCTGAGACAAGCGCTCAAATAGCGCAGCAGCAGATCCAAGAAAATGCTGTAGGACCTCGAAATTCATCTCCAGCACTTGCGTGATGCGCCCGATGGAAACCTGTAACAGATGTCGAGCGAAATCAACAGACTTGGCTACGTGATCTGCGGGCAGTCGGTCGAGTGCAGTGGCAATCAGGTGCGCCTCACCAAAAAGTCCTCGAGATGTCGCAAGCCAGGGGGCATCGGATCCTTGTCCGGGTCCACGCCTCGACCAAATGCACCAAAGGGCCCGGTGCCGTAGAACCCGCCTCCAAAGGCACTGCCGCCATATGCACCAGCGCCATAATTTCCACCACCGTACACTCCCGTACCGTACCGTGAATTGTACCCACCATAGCCCAGGCCAGTGCCGTATGCGGCACCACCATGCCCATTGTTATGTGCGCCATAACCGCCGTAACTGTAGCCAGAGTAGCTGTTGGGTGGCATATGCGTGCTGCGGTTGGCGTTGGCGTTTGTGGTGGGCTGCGACTGTGCGACATCGTGGCTCTGACTCCCTGCAGAACCAGATGTGCTGGCTGCGCCATTGTTCCCGTTTGGCATCGCGGAGGTGCCCATCGAGGTTCCTGTGAATGGGTTCGTGAGGCGGCCTGGGGCGTGATCTCACTCCTCCCAGGCTGGTGTGGGGCATCACAGAGGGGCGTATGCGCCCTGGCGCCAGTGAGTTTGGGCCTCTCACCTGAGGGTAGAGCGACGCCGGCTCGTTCCCACGGCTTGGGTGGCGCGCTCGGTCGCATCGTCCCGCCCTGAGGCTGAGGCTGCGCCTCCTTCCCCCTCCCTCCTCCCCTCCTTCCCCGCGCCCCGGCCTCCTGGTTGGCTGATGTCTCGCAGCGCCGCTGCCAGGCGCGCGCGCGGCCAACCGAGAGGGAGGGGAGAGAAGGGAGGAGAGGAGGAGAGGAGGGGAGGAGAGAGAAGTGTGGAGGAGGAGAACAAAGAAAGAGGAGGGAGAAGCGAGTGAGAAAATTGAAGAGAGGGAGTACGTGAAAGAAGGGGAGAGAGGAAAGAGAGGAGAGAGACAAAGGGAGAGCGCAGTGGAGCGGAAGGCGCGCGGGGGTGGGGGGGAGTGGGGGAGTGGGGCGGGGGGGGGGGGAGGGGGGGGGGGGGGCGCCGCGCGCAGGCGCCCCCCTCTCTGCCCCCCTCGTCCCCTCCCTCCGGTATTGACCCCGCCATCTCCCGCCACCACCGCCCCGCCAAAGCGACCAACGTTAAAACGGGTTAACGTCCTCCCGCGTCGGGGGCTCCTCCCGGCCGGTGCCCACACACACACTCTCTCTCCCACCCTTCCCCCCCCCTCTCTCTCATTCACACACTCACTCACTCACATAAACACACACGCGCGCGCGCGCGACGGAAGCATGCTCGCGAGCGCAGGCTCCCCGTCGGAAAAGGCGCAGACGCCCGCTACAAACAGGCTCCTCGCCACAGACGCCTCCACCGCTTCGCCTTCCGTCCCGCTGGCCACTGCACGAGACCACTCGCCAAAGCGGAGGATCTGGACAGTGGCTGAGGATGAGCAGCTCATGAGCCTGGTTGATGAGTATGGAGACATGCGCTGGTCACAGATCGCGGAGAAGATGTACAAGCGCAATCATAAGCAGGTACGCCGAGGGCCGTCGTGAGGGTTAGGCCGAGGGCCACGTTGGGATTCGGTCATTGCGACGATGCATTTCCTGTCGTGCGAGTACGATGCGGCTTTGACCAGTGGCCGTGCACTCACTATGCAGTGTCGCGAACGCTGGCACAATCACCTGCGGCCAAATCTCAACAAGGGAGAGTTCACGGAGAAAGAGGACAGCGACTTGCTTGCGTGCGTACAGCAAGTTGGCACATGGTGCGCCCTGCCTCCGGCCCGTCGCACCTTAGGCTCTTGACAGTGCTTTCTCTGAGCTGGCTCTCTGTGGCACAGTTGGGCAAAGATCGCAGGGATGATCATGCCGGATCGCACCGATAATGACCTCAAAAACAGGCAAGTCATCGCTATCAACGCATCGCTGCCATTCACCAACCCTAGACCTTTGGGCAGAGATCTAAATAAACATCACGTGTCCATCCCTGCGTCTAAATGCAGGTGGAATTCCATCATCCGAAAGCCGCTGCATCCCAGTGGTCGCCCGTGGAACCAGAGCGAGATCGAGCATCGTGACGCCGTGTTTGCTAAGCCGAAGCAATCTCGGCGTCGGCCCGAGCCTCTCACGCAAGTCAAACGGCCACGGATGTTGAAGGTTGCACCCTCCACGGAAAATTCCAGCTACTATCCAACAGTCACAATATCGCTTCGTGGGGAGCCAGTCTGGTGGTCCGATGCCGTTCGAAGCGGAGAGCTGAAATGGGACCCGCGAGCTGGCATCCGGAGTGGACAGCTCAAGTACGACTCCCAGGACTCACAGGAGGTGCTTCTACCAGAAGAGCTCAAATACGACCTGCAGAACTCGATTCAATCCGAAGAACTCAAGGATGCAGCGCCACTCTCTGTCTGCATCGATGGTAACCAACCTGGACACCAAGTTCTCTTGCCGCTCGTGGAGCTCCAGCACGAGCTCCCGGTCCCCATTCGCGCCAGAGAGCCCGAGAGAGAACCACTCGACGCCTTGCACTCAGCAGACTTCAACTACTCAGTGCTTGACAAGGCCATTAGACCCAGCGCCGAGGCGTGTGTGGTGCCCAGTCGATCAGACGAAGTCGACATCGACACGTTCAATATCGGGGTTGATAGCTCAGGCCTACCTGACATTGAGGTGGAGGCAGATGCCGACAAGGTGTTTGCGGACCTCTTGACGGATGAGGAGCTGGATCCAGAAGACGACGACATGAGTTTGGAATTCGCACTGAGGACGCCTCAAGCGCAGCAACCCTCGTCGGCTCGAGACGCAACCCGTTCGTCCCAAAAATACTCGCCTCAGAGCATGCTGATGCTCAGAAGTCTATGTGGCATCACGCCGCATGAGCCGATCGACGCCGCTTTGGAATACAGCGTTGCCGAGGATTTGAGGGAGTACGCCGACATGAATGGGGTCATCGAAATCGAGGTGGAGTACGATGAGCGCACAGAGCACAGTATGAACAGCCACCAGGTGTTGCACTCTGGAGTCCAGCTGGGAAGAATCGCCCTCCCTCACGTCTCCTTCGCCACCGATCCATAACCTCGTGTACGTTGTTCTTGGTAGCCAACCACCCGGATGCAATGACCTGCCGACACAGAGATTCCTAGCATTGTGTTGCGCAGTGCGCGTGGTGAGCCGCCCTTTTAGATTAGTATCCATGGGGAAAGTTCCAGTTCTTCAATGGAGCCCCTCATCACTACCCATCACACCTCAACGCGTTTTCTTTTGCGTTCGTGTTTTTCGTCAGCCACTACTAGCCAGTGCGTGCTGGATATTACGCATCATTGTACGTCACAAATGCATGCCTCAACTCGTATCACGGGGAGGCGGAAAAAACATTCTTGAAGGTGTCCGCTAAGCTACTATGCTCCGCTCCGTTGAGGGGCCCCGTAGCCAACGCCCTCATCCCGATCACACAGGTCGGGCCGAAAATTCCGATGGGTCAAACGCCTTTGTCACACACTAGGGCCAGGCAAGAGTTGCTCGCTCAGACCCCCAAAGTTGCTCGTAAAAGTTGCTCGGAGTTGCTCGGAAATGGGGCTAAGTTGCTCGCAAGTTGCTCGCTCGGAGTCCTTGCGGCGGCGCGCGAGCCCGCACCGTATACATGTCGGCCCGTGGGGTGCCCCGGGTAGCCGCGCCAATGGTCCCGCCAAACTTTATTCGGCTAGTGAGTGGCTACGTGAGTGTAGCTTGGTCAGGTCGGGCCTGTGTCTTGATGCGATTCTTGGCTGTTGTTGGTGTTGTGCCCATAAGGGCCACCCGGTCTCAGGCCGCGCTGCCGGGGCAGCGCGGCCGTCCCTGGGGTAGGAGAGGCCTCTGCCATAAGGCATGCCCAGTGGATGTTTGGCTCTTTTCGTCTGATGCTGGCTCTTTGTGCTCCACAGCATGTGGCCCACCATGGGGTGAGCCAGCATGGCTGCCATGTTGGGTGTGGCCAGGGCCACGGGCCGTGCGGCGCGACCGGGGTCGCGCTCACCTGCTCGGCCTCTGCAGGCGGACGCGGTGGCTTCGCCAGCGACAGCTCCATGGGTACTGGGGGGGCTCCCGCGGCGGGGGGCCCGAAGGAGAGGTGGGGAGCGGCGGCGCGCTCCATGGCGACCAACTATAAAGTTAGTTTGTGATGACTTGCAATCACATCGGTGCACGCCGTGCATGGGCACGGCGCGATGTGCATCGGTCCCACCGCCTCTCAGCGGGATGGGATGCGTGCTACCGGGGACGGGGGAAGCACGCGACAAGGGGGCCGAGGACGAGCGGGCGCTCCCAGACGACATGCGACAGCACGGAGCGAGGACGAGGGCAGGAGGGACACGAGAAGGGGACACGGAGCGCTCGAGCGACGACGCTGAGCGTACGGAAGACACCGGGGGAAGATATCACGCGCGGGGGGAAAGGGAATTGCGCGGGAAAGAGATAGACAAAAGGGGGCCGGAAACTCAAGGAAGCACTCGGGGAGGGACGGGAAGGGTGAGGGAGGACAGACCGATTCGGGGCGACGTGAGGGAGAAGGGAACTGGGGCGCGGCGACGGAGAGGGAGTTGCGCGGGAAGACCTATGGGGGTGGACGGAATGAAGGCGCGATACAGGGAAGGGGAGAGGGGGACCGGAGTGTGGCGACCAAGAGGGAGTCGCGCGGGGGAACCTAGTGGCGGGAGAAGTACAAAAGATGGAAGGGGGGCGCATGAACCCTCCCTACCCGCGACAGGTCCTTACCGATAGAATCGGCTTTACCGATAACTTTGTCTGCCAGATTCCTTTTCATCAAGTCATCAGCCTCTTTCATCATGTGCACCACCTTCTGGACTCTTCTCTACATTATCATCTGCAGCTGATGCACATCGAGTTCTTAGGGTTCCCGAGTCATTTGCACATCGACTTCTAGACCTCGCCTTCATCTTGGGGATCTCAGCTCACTCTAGATCGACTTAGTGCACCTAAGGAATCTCACCTTCATCAACACTCACGACGCTTCATCGGCTCATACTAAGGCAATACTCGCCGATTCCCTAAATCCTTGATTCCTTCTTTGTTCCCTCGCACGCCTTCCTGTTTGTCTCAGAGTATTATCCAAAGAACCGTGGTGGGGTATATGTAAGGGTTTGTGCGTACGTGATTGTTGTAGAATCACCGTGCCCCAGGGGTATCTTAATGAGTTCCCTAGTGCCCCCAGGTGTCCCAGGTTCTGACCCCCACCCCTGTAGCACTGTCTCTCTCACTGTCTGTCATGACCTTACTGCTTTTTGTTGCCGCCCTGGCTGCTCCCTGGCAGCCAGCGCGATAGGTACGTATTTCCCATCTAGGCCCTGCATATCATGCCATTTTGAGGGAGGGGCATGGCCATTTGGGTGCTAGAATACCAAGGGGAGGACTGGGGGGCTAGGAATTGGCTAAGCACTGAATTTAGATACTCGTCGCCGAACCTCTCTCTCTCGTTCCCTCTCTTCGCCACGATGGGCCCCGAGGCCACCTCGTGGCTGCTCTTCCTGGCAGTGCTAGTGAACCAGTCGGGACGCGTGATGATCCCCTCGATCAAGACGTCCGTCCTTGCTGACCCCGCCTTTGGACCCGCCTTCTCCTCCTCAGTCGGCCGTCTGCTCTCTCTCGTCTCTCTCGTCTGCCTGGGTGGCAAGCTGCTCGGCGCTGCCTTCACAGATGCTCTGGGAGGCTGGACGGTGCTCGTCGGCGTGTTCGGCATGTGGATCGTGGCGACACTCGGCGCTGTACTCACCTCCTCCGTTGATCTCTTCGGACACTTCTGGCTCCTCAACTCGTTTGCATATACCGTCACATGGGGAGCAGCAGTCCAGGTCGTTGGAGCGAGCTATGGCGAGGCGGAGCGACCGGCGCAGCTCTCCAAGGTGGCGTCTGCCTCGCGATTCGGCGCCACCCTCGGCAATATCTTCTTCGGGCAGCTCCTCTCTGCAGGCATGCATTGGCGCAGCGTACTGATGCCAGTCGTGCCGTTGCAGGCAGTTCTGCTGCTGCTCTGCATCTACAAGTGGTCGATCGACTCGCCAAAGCCTGCCAAGTCTACGGCCGCCTCGTCGTCTAAGGACGCGCCTAAGCAGGAGGACGCCCCAGCGCCCTCCATCCTCTCGGCGATGCTCTCGCTGGACGTCTGGCTGATGCTCGTGCCCAAGGCGCTCCTCTTCACTTACACACAGTTCTTCATGAACTACATTCCGCAGCTGCTCAATGTGTCCTATGGCTTCGACCACGGCCAGGCCGCGACGCTCGGCGGCGTCGCGCAGGGCGGCTCCGTCGTTGGTCTGCTCGTAGTGGGCAACATGGTCTACAAGTCGCTCTCGCAGGGCGGAAAGGTTCGCCTCGTCGGCCTGCTGCTCGTCGTCTGCACGCTGGTCCCATTTGCGCTCTCGCTTGGCCCAAGCGTGCTCCCCCGGCTAATGGTCGTCCCACTCACCGTGCTCTGGGGCCTCGCGTACGCGCTGCCCTTCTATATCCCACCAGGCGAGTTTGCCATGCAGGTGCACGCTTCCCTGTCCTCCGCCGCCAATCCACACGCCCCGTGCGTGCAAGCACAGACGCCATTGACAGGCGTGCATGTTGTCATGGCAGCGAGTGCTGCTTCTCAAGATTCTGTTGAGAAGCCCCCTCCAGCCACCGTTCTGACCATCACACCCACCCGTTCGCGGGGCAGATCGGCGGCAAATCGGCGACGGGCCTCTTCTCAAACCTCTTCGATGCGGCCGGCTTTGGTGTCTCTGCGATCTGGAATCCATGGGCGAGCGCCCTCGCCAAGGATGGCGACTTCCGTGTTGTCCTTCTCTCGCAGGCGCTTTTTGGTGCCATCTCGTTGGTCGGAATGCCACTCTGCATGTACCGGGTGGGTGCCAAGGTGGAGGCCGAGAAGAAGAGGGATTAAGGCGCCCCAAGGTATGACTGAGCCAGGCTCGTGGCAACAGTCGTCGGCATATTGAGGCGTGAGCGTTCACGCTAGCTGAGCTTCATGAGCGGCTCAGCTGGCATGGGTCGGTATTGCATTCTTCCGTTTCGACGGCAGCTCGCCCACCCACCTCTCTCTGATCCACAATCACTTGGTTTCCGGCCGGCGGCAGCGCTCTCCTATCGCCGTCGTTGTAGATGCTCCACGCCACGGCTCATGCAACTTGTGGGCCTGACAATTGGCTGTTAGTTGTTGTGTGCTCGGCACGATGAGCAAGCCCATTCCTCCCCAGTTGGTTGGGGAGTGGCCCGATTCTCCATCTGCAGGTTTTCACACAGAACCGTGATACCTGTCTTGTGTTGAAGAGCAATTCTCAATACGGCAAGCATGGTTGGCTGATGTAGGCCACGCTGTGGTCTAGATGGTATGGATACCCTTTTCACTCATCGAGGAGCTGAGGGGGTGGGCCACACCCCAAACAAATGGCGGTGATGTACGTGCGTCCGTTCAGAAGACTGAAAAAGACCTCGTTTGTCTAGGGCTTGAAAGTGGCAGTGGACTTATTGGGCGTCGCCCATCAACACTATCGTTGTAATCAGGGTCAACGGGGAGGTGCCCTCGGGTTCCTTGGGCTTTTTTTTTGAGGGATCTGCGTTCAACTATGTTTATGTTACCCCCTAGGAGCCAACGCCCACCGATAGCTATCGGGGGCCCCCGATAGCTATCGGGGGGAATTTTTTTCCCGATCGCCAACAGCCCCCCCGAGAGCTACCGGGGACCGGGGGACCGAGAGAATCCCCCGAGAGCTATCGGGGGATAGCTCCTGGGGGGTGCCGTAAGCGGACCCCCCGATAGCTATCGGGGGAAGAGGAAATCCCCCGATAGCGCAAACGGGGGTTTCCTCCTCTCTTTGGCTCGCTCTCCTTCTCTCTCTCTTCCCCCCTCCTATCCTCTGTTCTCCTTTCTCCTCTTTTCTCTGTTCTCTTTCTCCCCCGTAAAAATAGTTTTTAAAATTAGAGTATCTAACAGCTAACAGTTTTAGAAATGACATAAAGTTACTAGGATCAATATTAAAATATGATATATAAGTACAATATGGTAATTAAATTAAAGATTATTAAAGACGTGATATAAAAACAGTAAAATTAAAAATTTAACCAAAAATTCACAAGTGATATCGGTCATTTTCATCTCGTCAAGTAAAATATTAATATTAAGAACATTTAAAATAAATAAAAACCACAAAAAACCAAATAACATTTACTATTATTATTATGTGTTTATTCAAATGATGCTATGACTATAAGTCTTCATTTTAAACTAAGGTTTACTAAGATAATTACTATCAAGTTATAATTTTTAATTCAACATTTTTAAGGATCAAATTTATTGTCACTAAATAATAATTTTATTACTATTACTTCACTAAACTTTAATTTGAATAATTCATTGAAAAGTGTATTTTCGTAAAAAATAGTATAATAAATTATATTTAATTAGCTCATTCCGTTTTTGATTTTTTATTATCCGAATAATTAATTGAAAAGTATATCTTCATAAAAATATTGTATTTAATTGATTTAAATTATTTCTACGATCATTCCTTTTTTATTTTAACAGCATAACCTCCCTCTCTTTTGTCTGTCTCTGCCCCCCCCCCTCTCTCTCTGCCTCTCTCTCTCTCTCTCTCTCTCTCTCTCTCTCTCTCTCTCTCTCTCTCTCTCTCTCTCTCTCTCTCTCTCTCTCTCTCTCTCTCTCTCTCTCTCTCTCTCTCTCTCTCTCTCTCTCTCTCTCTCTCTCTCTCTCTCTCTCTCTCTCTCTCTCTCTCTCTCTCTCTCTCTCTCTCTCTCTCTCTCTCTCTCTCTCTCTCTCTCTCTCTCTGCCTCTCTCTCTCTCTCTCTCTCTCTCTCTAGCGCCTGGGGGCTCGAGGACGGCCCCCGATAGCTACTGGGGGCCGTCGTTTCCCCCCGATAGCAAACGGGGGCAATCTTTCGCCCCCGATAGCAAACGGGGGCCCGCCTTAAAGCGCGATAGCTCCCCGGGGCATAAAAAATCCCCCGATAGCTCTCGGGGGATTCTCTCGGTCCCCCGGTAGCTCTCGGGGGGCTGTTGGCGATCGGGAAAAAACGGTCCCCCGGTAGCTCTCGGGGGGGCTGTTGGCGATCGGGAAAAAAATTCCCCCCGATAGCTATCGGGGGCCCCCGCCCCCGATAGCTATCGGGGGGCGTTGGCTCCTGGGGGGTAACATTTATGCACTTAGTTCAGCATGGGGGGGCGCCTCGCGCTCCCCCTCTCAGGTGCCAATTCCCCTCCGGGGGGCCTATCGGTCAACACCATGCTCTGCCTTCTGGCATGAGCAGGGCAATCAACAAGACCACCCAGGCCCCCAGTCCCAGTCCCAGTAGGCGCGGGTCGCGAGCCGCACGCTCCCAGGCCCGTTTGGGCCTGCTCTTGTACTGACCCCCCACCCCCCACCCCACCCCACCCCTGGTCGCCAGGCTGACAGAGGCCTCTGGGCGGCACCCAAGGCCATCGAGGCGAGCGAGGGAGAGGCAGGGGGGGCCAAGGGCTGAGCCGCAGCCTCCACTGCCCCTGAGCTGCCTCTGCTGGCCCTCTGGGAGCCCCCAAACAAAGGACAAAGGACCTCTGACCTCTGAGAGCAGGCCGTGGCGCACCGCATGGCGACGCGCCGCAGGAGGGGAGAGAGATTGGTCGGACTGTCGGCAGCCCGACACGGCGCTGCATCGGGCGGAAATCAAATGCCGAATGTAGCTTAGATATAAAGGAACCGATCCCCCCGCGGGCGCGACCGCCAATTCTTTACGGGTAGAGCGTGAGTGCGCATGACGGAGGGGGAGAGAGGGGGGGCGAATCGCACCATTTCTTGGCGAAGATTTTCGTAGCGTCAGGTAGCCCCCCCGGGAGGTTTTTATTGTTTATTGGGAATCGCGCCACGGTCAAAAAATGCAGCCCAACCCTTACTAGTCGTTAAAAAGCCCCTGTTTGACCGCCCTCGCTAGTACCAGGCTAGTGGGAGTAGTGGTACTAACGCTCAGATTCAGATGCTTTATTATTGAGGGATCTGCGTAGCCGCCCCTCGAAGGTCGAAGGCTAGCTAGGCGACTTGCGCTTGCTTTCTACACTATTGCTGCCCTCCTGCCACCGCGCCCCGCCCCCTCCACACACACCCCGTTCTCCCCTCGCCCCCCCCCCCCCCGCCTCTCTTTGCCCCTTTCCCCCCTTCACCTTCTCGGACTCGGATTGGCTGCCGGACTGCCCCTCTCCTCGTCCATCGTCCGGTCGTCCGGCGCCACGCGGGGCGCTAGCTTAACTCCTTACTGCGGAGAGAGAGGGGGGCTCGTGCCCCCCCATGAGCGAACTAAGTATAAACTTAGTTGAAAAAGAAGAAGGGAAGGTGGCCAACGAGCCGATGTCACCGAGCTCCCGACCTCTGTCCCCACCCCCCGCGCTATCGCGCGAGGGGATGGGGGAGAGAGAGGGGGGAGCGGGTAGGGAAGCAACGCCTCGGCCGAAAATCACACTGCTTTATTCTGGTGTTTTGAGTCCAATATTTCTGGTGAAAGCCCTCCCCCCCAAGAGCCATGAGCCACCGTACAAAACAGCTGCAGTGAAGCATCTGTTTGGGTGCTTCGGCCCGGCAGTAAAGACTTAAAGTAGTGAGTTGGTCCGTTCCGCGCAGCACCTCTCTACTGTGCGCGGCTTGGTGTGACCGAGTCGGCGGCGCGCGCATGCCATCGGCGGCGGAGAGGTGGGCCGCCCGCCATGCCACGCCGATGGCGGGGACGAAGGAGGCGATTCTGGGATCGGAGGCTCGGCCATCGCAGCGTGGACTCAGCGCTCTCGCCCACCGCGCCCATGGCGCACCGTCAAGCCTCGAGCCAATGGAGGCGACTGAGGCGTACGAGGGGCGGAGTGGTGCATTCGGCGAGCTGGCGCTGCGCGTGCTTCGCGCAGGCCCTGAGCTGCGCGAGCTGCACCTTGCGCATACCAATCTCACGCGGCATCCCGACGACGACTCCCTCGCCGCCCAGCCTGGCAATCTCCCCGCCATGTACCATGCAACGCGGATGGGTGGGCTGCCGTCTGGTTTCTGCAGGCATGAGTCCGGCCGGCGCTCAGTGCGCAATGTGGCCGACCTATGCGAAGCCCTTAAGTGTGTGTCGGGCCTAGACTCAGCTGATCTCCGTGCCTCTCGGCTCGGCGATTCAGGATGTCGAATCGTCGCCAAGCTGCTCGGTGACTCACATGGTCCTCCGCTGCAGCAGCTTGAGCTCGGCGACAATGGGCTAACGGACACCGCAGTCTCTGAGCTGGCACGTGCTCTTCGGCGAAATGGCACGCTCGCTCACCTAGGCTTGGATGGTAATCGTATTGGCAGCGCGGGTGCTGAGGAGCTCGCGGCAGTGCTGGCCGTCTCGCAGTCTCTGATTTCGCTGTCGCTTGCGCGGAATGAGAGGATCGGTGCGAAGGGTGTGGCTGCCTTGGCAGCATCACTGCCCGACTCAATGCCACTGGCACGTCTCGACTTGCAGAGATGTGGAGCTGGTCGAGGAGGCTCAACTATCGCCGTGAGAGCTCTTGAGAATTCCTTCGCATCGCCATTGCCGCCAACTCTCAAAGAGGTGCTGTTGGCAGGAAACGGCTTTGGTCCCGAGCAAAGGAAGGCACTCTGGGCTGCGCTTGCTCGTGGCAGGCAGATTTTAGAATTGGATTTAGACGACGCGGGGACCGGATACAGCCGTGCTCATCTGCAGCAGACGAGCAAAGATCAGAGTGTGCAAAATGAGCCTCGGACATCAGAGGTGGGCTTTGGGTTGTCGATGCATCCTACGAGTGGTGGTGTTCATGGCAACTTTGGCAGCACCAAGATGGCCTTGCAAACTCAGTGCACGATGAGTTGTACTGCAGACATCGAGGAGGGAAGCAACATGTGTGCCTCCGAGCACAACGGTGGAGCGGGGCTGGAGAGCATAGAGGCAGATACCAGGAGCACACGAGAGAAGACAGCGGCCCGCGGCAGCTATCCTCCCGTCTCAACCGCCAATGCTACTCGCCTCCCCGAGGAGGATGTGAACGATCCAGATTTGCTGAGTTGGTCAGCAACTGGATGGTAAAATCCACGGTAGCTTGCACAAATAGTCTAGAGAGCATGATGGTCTCCACTCATGCAACATACCCATACCCAACCATTTATATACTTGCAACTAGGTTTATGCACTTAGTTCAGCTCCCCCCCCACTCGCGCTCCAATAATGTGGGCGGAAGGAACAAGTAACCACCGCCTCCTGCCATGCCTCATGGCATGCGGGACCACCATGCACTACTGGCCCAGGATCTCCTTGGGAGGCACGAATTATGTTTTTAAAACGTCTCAAGTCAAGATTCTTCAAGATTCTGGGCTCAACTAAGTTTAATAATAATAATCAATGTTATATCCTACCCAACCCCACTAGCTAATTGGACATAACGTTTCAGTCCCGGAATCCCGCCATGCCTGACGGGCCAGGTGCCCGAGTGATACCGGGGGGTGGGGGCACCGCCCCCTC
This sequence comes from Isochrysis galbana, assembly GCA_018136815.1. Taxonomy (NCBI): domain Eukaryota; phylum Haptophyta; order Isochrysidales; family Isochrysidaceae; genus Isochrysis; species Isochrysis galbana. The sequence continues at coordinate 6,426,114 of CM030933.1, read as the reverse complement.
CCCTCGATATATGTCCTCCCCCCAGTGCCAGTGCATGCACCGACCCCGCGCACCCCAGCGCGTCCTCTCCTCGAGTCCACGCTGGGGGAAAACCCCTTTCGGGTAAAAGCAACGCAGGGGGGGGGGGGGGGGGCACTCGTGAGATAGGGGCCCAGAAGCGCTAATCTCCCTCGCTAGAGCTGAAAGCAAGGCGGCTTGCCTTCATTTGGTCTCCTTTCCCTCAAGGTTTCTTCCTTTCTTCCCCTCCCGTGGGGACTCTGGCTGAGCAACATCAAATACAAAAAAGCTCGGTCCTAGGACACCGGGCCTAGCTCACCATGAGGGCGCTCCTGTGAGCAAGGGGATGCATGGTTACTAGTGCGTGCCCCCCTCGATGAAAATTCCAGCGGCCTCCTCGTCACGCATGACGTGGACCTCTCCTCACACTTGTCTTGAAAGGATCGTCTTCAATGAGTGCATCGGATGTATACCGCACTCCTCGTGTGTCAGCTTGAACTTCTTTTCGATGTCGTAAAAGCTGTGGTACGGGTCAATGTACCCCTGCTTCTTTTCGAGCATGAGGTAATGCCTACCGGTCTTATCAATGGCGTAGGGATACGGAAAGTCGTTCGCTCCTACAGGCGATATGAATGCGACGATCTCGTCGACGGCCTCAAATTCAAACACTTCGATGCCCACGAATACATACGTACTTGAGGTCGCCGATGTAGAAGAGCAAAGAGTTCCCTGCTTCATTGAGCTTGTTCACTCTGTCGTACCCTCCTGACAATACAGTCAATGGGCAGAGGTGGCTGATGCCAACAAACACATCCTCGCACACGAACGCGTGATGCGAGGCTTCGCCGTGTACATCGACCAAGTGCCTACCGTCATCGCGCTGTGCAACGGACGCGACAAAGCCCACGCCGCCATTGTCACGGGTCGCGTACTTTTGGACACCGGGTTCAGGGGCGAGAATCCTTCGCCAGTGCTCTTCGAACTCGTGTATACCTGGGTCTCCCGTCTCAGGTGTGGGAGAGCCATGGTAAAGGAGCGACAAGGCAAGGTCTCTATGTGTCATTATGAGCACGAAACGAAAAAAGCTTCCGTGAGCGCCTTTCACTTTGTTCCGTGATAACCAATCAGTCATCAGATCTGCAGGTACCACTGCGACACGTGTATTCACCACGGGGCGGGACGCTCCGCCGGGAGCGAACGCCGACGGGGGATACGTGGTATCTCCCGGGTCCCATCCCCTTTTTTTGTAAACGCCATCTCACGTACCCGCGACCCCCGCGCCCCCCGCGACCCCCGCGACCCCCGCCACCCGAGCCGTACACGCACCCACCGGCATACATGGTACCCGCCTCACACACACCTCCCCACACCACACAACACCACACAATCTAACGCAACCCCGCGAAACTCTAACCCAAAGTCGACCTCCCGTCGAGCCACTTTGAAATCTGGCGGCGCCATTTCGAAATACCACATTAGTCTGAGTGGCCACGGCGAGCCGCGGCCCTTCCCTCCTGGCTCTGGCGCCCCCGTCTTCTCTTACCCAAACGGGGCGAGAAGACACGTTTCTGCCGGAGGGGAGAGCTGCCGCTCCCCCCTCCCCTCCCTCTTCCCTTTTCCTCCTCTCTTCCCTGCGGCGGGGGCCCATGGCGCGCGCCTGCGGCCCCTCTTCAGGTCCCCAGGTCTTGACTGGGAAAAAGCATTCGACCGCGTTAGCTGGGAGTTTTATCACCTGGCTGTACGGGCAGGTGCGCTAAGGGTTGTCGTGTTAGTACCAGGGCTAGTGAGAGTAGTGGTACTAATGCTCAGTTATATTATTATATCAACACTTCACTCCCTCTCCCACTCCCTCTTCCAACTACAACCAACCCAAGAAGCACAAACCCCCTCGCCCTCTGTTTCAAGCACCAAAAATTCTGACTTAAGACAAGAGGGAAGAAATGTCTTGAGGCGGCGTCGCTGCCCATGCCTAGTGCAAGGGTATAGCGCCCCCGCTCAGACATCTCCTTCCCCACAACTCCTCTACGAGGAGTTGCTCCTCACCCTCCCATTAGGCCCCCTTGCCTGCGAGACCAAAACAGGATCCTGGCGTGGGGGGCTGTCTGAGTGTGGGGGGACGGGCGCTCTGGCTAGCGCAGGTAGAAAGCTAGTGAAGAGCTGGGTGGCATAAGGGGGGAAGGGTGCTTGCGCTTGCCGCGGCAGGGTGTCCTGTCTTGAGTGAGCGCCAGTCCCGTTCCTTTGCCGCGCCGCGACCAATAAAAATTTGTTAAAAATTTAAAAAATTAGGTGAGATCAGCCTTGCTCTGACACCGGCCCCGCCGCCGCCGCCGAGGCCGGTGCTTGGGCTTGGAGCCTGTCTATGATCTATGAGTCATGAGTCTCTTCTGTCTTTTGGTTTCGTCGTGCGTGCGTGCACGGAAAATGTCCATGTGAGTCACCACCTCAATGAGAAAAACGGGGGCAGACCGGCCTAGGGAATCACAAGAGACAACTTTCATACAGTTGGGGCAACCTCTCTCTAGAGTAGGTGTCAATGGGGCAGTTTTCATAGCAGTATTTACTCATAGAAAAGTGTCTTGTCCATGAAGCTCCAGCCTCTACTCGATTTCATGTGAATATCTATGGGGGTATTCATAGAGATTTATGAGAAACGAAAGGGCAAACCCAGCGCCGTGCTCCCGAATTTGCTGACAACAGCGTGCGGCGGCCGGCGGGAGTGGTGCGGATCTAGAGGGAGCCTGCCTGCACGCGCCGCTGGTTGGCTAGGAGCGGGGGGGGGCAGCGTCAACGGCCCTACCGCCTCAATGTGCCTCTACATCCTCTCCAATTTCGACCGGCTCGCACTTTCTCTGTTGCGCAGCTGCGGTACTGTGCTGGCGGGTCTGCCTCATCTCGCGCTTGACGCGGCGACGCTCTTGCTGAGCCTGCCGGGGATTGTGCTGGGCTCGATCCTGGTGGGCGTCGCGGCCATCCTCTTCTACCCTCTCAAGCTCGTTTTCGGTTCGGGCGCACGTGTGCACTCGATGTGCTCATCGTACGCCAGGATGCTCCGGTACGGGATTGACGCATATGCCCGGCAGCAGCAGCAGCACTACCACCACCACCACCAACAACAACAACAACAACAACAACAACGAGAGCGACGGAGTGAGTCATCGCAAGCTCCAACAATACAAGAGGTGCGTGAGCGGCTGGTGCTGCAGGTACCGCTCGGAATGGGCCCCGGAGATCGCATTCTCGTCGATCATCCCCGTGGCTCTTTCATAGTCACCATACCTTTGGGTGTGCCGCCAGGTGGTAGCTTCTCCGTGGAGTTGCCGCCACAGGCCGGCCCACATGTTCACCCGCAGCCAGTCACTTCACTCCTATCTATGCTCGAGAGGGCTGACAGCATACTTTCGGGCTACTGCCGCATTTGTGTCGCCGAGGTGGGTTGTTGTTGCTTGCCGGCGTTCATCCTTGCCATGGCATGTGTGCCTTTCATTCTAGCCATTGAGCTGCTCTTCCCCACTTTGCACGCCTTCATCGATGGTGCCAGGGCAGGTGCCTTGCCGCGTCAGACGCTTTTGAAGGAGTGGGGACCGTCCGTCTGCTGTGCGGTGCACACCGCTGATCACCAGACCTCTGCCGTTGCATTTGGCGATCCTAACTACTTTTTAGTATTTGGCTGCTTGTCCGTCACTTCGACGGCGGCGACCGATACCCATCAAATGTATTCCACCTCTGCTGCCAGCATGTGTTGCGGTCATTCCAATGGAACTGTCTACGCCTGCGGGACTTCTGGTGGAACGGAAGGGGCACAACAGCAACAGCACAAACAAAATCCACTGCACTTGGTATGAATATGGCAGGGAAGAGGGACGGCGCTGTGTATTTCTTGTCACGCCTCCAATCCTTCTTGTACAATAGAGTTTGGTTTCTAGGTGCTAGGCTGCGTGCCCGACACCCACTTCGAACCCAGTCTTAGAATATTCGTCTGTTGGGCTATAGGTATTAGGCGTAAGGTCGCGTTCCGTCGAATATATATGGGACGGAGCTAGATATGAGCCATCAGATGTCCATAGTTTTCTTATACACAAATACGCGACTAAGTTTATACTTGGTTGACCCATGGGGGGGCACGAGCCCCCCTCTCTCTCCACTCCTCCCCTGCCATGGAGGAGGAACCACCCATCCTCCTGGCACGCCTGATGGCTTGCCAGGAGGCCACTGCCCTACTGACCCACTCCCTTCCCCACAGGCTCGCCCCATTCGCCCATCCTGGCCCCTCGTGACCAGCCCATCGCTCCAACCCCCCCCTCCCCCCCCTGGTCGACAGGCAGACAGGTGCAGATTGGGGGCCCCAGAGGCTCAGGAGCGCCAGCGAGGGAGAGGCAGGGGAGGCCAGGGCCCAGTCCCAGCCACCTCTGCCCCCAGAGCTGGCCTCCAGGACCCTCCAGGGGTCGCGAGGGGCAGCTGCAGGCCTGCCGCAGGCGCGCCATCGCGCGTGCCGCAGGAGAGGGGAGAGAGAGCGCGGAGAAGGGGGTGGGCGGAGCGAGAGCTCCGCTCACCGAAAAATAGGTAAGTCCCGCACCTGTTTACAGGATAAGTCGGGGCTGAGGCCGCCGCCCACTCGGAGACACAGGAGGAAGGGGGGGAAATGACCAATGATCACCGGGGGGGGGGCGCGGGCCACCGACCATATCTAAGCCCTTCACCCCTATCCCCCTAGTAGTGCACGGGGGAAGTCGCCTTAAATAAATAAAATAAAATAATTAATGTTATATCCTAGCCAACCCCACTAGCTATTTGGACACAACTTTTCCGTCCCGAAATCCCGCCATGCCTGACGAGCCAGGTGTCCGAGTGCTACCGGGGGGAGGGGGCACCGCCCCCCTCCCCCCGATATTTGTCCTCCCCCCAGTGCACGCACCGACCCCGCGCACCCCAGCGCGTCCTCTCCTCGAGTCCACGCTGGGGGAAAACCCCTTTCGGGTAAAAGCAACGCGGGGGGGGGGGGGCACTCGTGAATGGGAGCCCAGAAGCGCTAATCTCTCTCGCCGAGGCGAGTGGCCGCGGCGAGCCGCGGCCCTTCCCTCCTGGCTCTGGCGCCTCCGTCTTCTCTTACCCAAACGGGGCGAGAAGACACGTTTCTGCCGGAGGGGAGAGCTGCCGCTCCCCCCTCCCCTCCCTCTTCCCTTTTCCTCCTCTCTTCCCTGCGGCGGGGGCCCATGGCGCGCGCCTGCGGCCCCTCTTCAGGTCCCCAAGAGGCCAGCAGGGGCCTGGGAGCGCAGCTCAGGGGGCAGGTGGGGCTGGGGCATGGCCCTGGCCCCTCCTGCCTCTCCCTCGCTGGCTCTCGAGCCCCTGCCAGTCGAGTGGAGCTGGCTGGGGGGTCCTAATCAGGGGGGCCCAGGGGGAGGAGGAGCTGGTCAGAGGGATGGGCAGGCCACGACGGGCCAGGGCGGGCGAGTCAGGCGGGCCTGTGGGGAGAGGGATGGGTCAGCAGGGCAGTGTGCTCCTGGCAGGCCATCAGGCGTGCCAGGAGAGCGGGTGGTTCCTCCCCCATGGCAGGGGAGGAGTGGAGAGAGGGGGGGGGCTCGTGCCTCCCCATGGGCGAACTAAGTATAAACTTAGTTCGGGGGAAGTCGCCTTATGGCGGGGGGAGAAGGGCCGGGGAAGTGGGGGTGTAGAAAGTTTCCTACGTGAGTAGAAAGTAGAGGGTCCACGGCCGCGTCTGCGGTGAGACTATTAAAAGGTTTAATTTTTTTAATTCTTATACACAAATACGTAGTTTTTGCCATGGGATCCTTTTGTCCCCATGATAAAAATTATGGCAACGTGAGCCACAGCTTTTCATTTCCATAATTATAATGTAGTTTGTAGTTCTTGCATTGCCATATATAATATTTAGTAGTAGCTATATTCATAGTGTTTTTGCAACATTACAACATCAATTCAATATTTCGCCTTCTTCGCCATCAAATATTCAGAGTGTTCAATAGACTACAGCTAAACGGCATGGTTACCACGAGAGATACACACCTCCGCCATGTCTGAGCAAGAGCAAGGCTGATCCCCGTTTTGGAGATTGCCTGCAAAGGCGCGCCGGCAGCTAGCGCGGAACGCGGTTCTTGCGGGGTTGCGGGGAGCGCATGGAGTTTCCCTCGGGACTCATGTTGGAAATGTTGGAAGTGACTACGGGCATTGCGAAAGACGCACGGAGGGCGCGGAAGTGCGAAAGGAGGCTTGTGGGGGGTTGTGGTTGTGGCAGGCGACTGGGGGTGGCTCAGGCGCGTGCTTGACTTGTATTGACTCTTTGACTCGGGGTATAGAAGACTCGGTCGGAAACTCGGGGGGACTCGCTGGGTCACGCGGAGGGACTCGGCGAAGTTGCTACAAAATCAACTACAAGAGACCCAATAAAACCAACGACCATGGGGCTCAGAAAACTAACGTAAATACTCCGGAATCATACGATGAACAAACCCCTCCCGCGCGGCGAAAAATGAATGAGGTCGCGATCGCTCACCGATGAATAGAAAAAAAAACATTCTTGAAGGTTGAAGGTGTCCGCTGTGCTACTAGTGACTCACATTCTCACGCGATCGCGCCGCCATCGCCTCTACCCCTATCTCCGCTCTCTCCCCCTGCCGCTCCCCCCTCGTTCCTTTTTCTTTGTTTTACCTACACAGGACACAGGGCAAGAAGACATGTTAGCGCCGGAGGTTCTCGCGGGGGGGGCTCATGGTAGGGTGAGACTCCCCGCGGGAGGGGAAGAAACCGGAGGGAAAGGAGACCAAATGAAGGCAAGCCGCGCCTGGGTTGGTCAGAGCGATGGGCTGACCAGCGAGGGCGCGAGGGCCAAGGCGTGCGTTCCAGGCGAGCCTGTTGGGAGAAGAGTTGGTCAGCAGTCAGCAGGGCAGCAGTGTGTGCTCGTGGCAAGCCATAAGTTATGCCATAAGGCATGTCAGGAGGGTGGGTGGTCCCTCCCCCACTGCAGGGGAGGGAGAAGTGGAGAGAAGGGGGGGACTGGTACCCCCCCATGGCCATGGGCGAACTAAGTATAAACTTAGTTGTTATTCTTTTGTGTTATCAGAGCCTACGTTGGGCTAGGGGAAAGCCAAGTGCCCACCAACTCCCTAGCAGACAGGCCAAGTGCCAATCGCGGCATGAACGACATCCAACCACAAGGTGCTCTCCAAGCTGCCATCCGGCATACTCCACCAAGCCCACACCTGTTCGAGATCTTTGTCCGAGGCCGTCTCTCGAAGCATAGTCGCCCAGCCAGTTTCGATGAGTTCTAAATTGGATAAAGCGGGAAATCGCACGTCGGCTGCAGCAAATCTAATGCACTCGCCCCAAGAGAAGCTTCATGAAGCGTGCCTATCGCTAGTCATATGCGTGAGCTGGCCAAAGCGCACCACGCACTAAATGCTCTGCACGTCAGCCCTGAAGCACATTATGGGCATCCAGCCTACCTCCCGTCCCTGACTGGATTCAAAGCTCATCGCGCTCAACAATCTCCATCCCGTCCAACTCGGCGGTGGGCGTTCCCACTTCAGCGTCCCCATCCTCCTTGGAATGCTCGACAGGAGGCAGACCTGCTTCGGCTCGAGCCTCATTGACTAGCGCCTGGGTGCATGCTGCCGGAGTGCCAAACACAAAGACATAATGGCAAACCGACGGCTCGTCAACGCTAACGACTGTGTTGTCGGCTGCGCACTGCACATGCGCCACAGCCGTGCGTCCACTGCCCGTCGCCCAGCAATGCGCACCGCCACCAAACTCAAAGACGGAATAGTCCGTGTTGCCGTCATTCCCCCCGAAACCCTTCCACGTGCCGAGTGTTGTACCGCCCGATTGCGTCGCCTTATCAAATGGGCAGAGCTCGTACGAAAACTCGCCGCCGGGAGCCCAAGAGAAGCATTGGCCTTGGAGAGGAAAGAAACGGTTGTCGGGTCCGAAATCGCGCTGGAGCAGCTTGTTTGTCTCGTCAAGGGAACGCTGGGCTGAATTGACAGCGTCTTGCGCTTTCTTATGCTCCGCGCGAAGCCGATCCGCTTCTGAAGTCACAGCGGGCGGTCCAGGAGGGGGGGGGGAAGGGGTGAATTGTCTTGGTCACAAGATAGTAAGCGCCTGCCGAGCCCATGAGCCCCGTATACACCACAACGCCCACCCGCCCAACTCCCACTCGGCTCCACAGGCCGGCCACATGGTTGTTGAGGGCGGATCGTCGCCCAAGCCGGCAAGTGCAATTGGACGGCCCGCCTGCCACCTGGATGGCTGGGCGTGTCGCCCTTCTCCTTGGTGCTGCCTCCACCGCTCAACCAGCGAGTTGCTGCGTTTTTGAGCTTTTGTGCACGCGACCCGACCCATCCAAGCCAGCCGCCGGTATCGCCACTCTCGGACGGAGCGGATCCGCTGGCGGCACCTGTCCAAGGAATGGTGCGCGGCCGCAAGCGTGGGATGGGGTGGGGCGGGCGAAGAAAGCCAAGAGATGGCTCTCTGCAGCCCAAAGAGACCGGCCATGTGGGCAGCTGCTCGAGAGATGGAGCTCGGTTGCCATCATACTGGGAAGGGCTCAAAGCAGATGTCTCTCACTCCCCTCCTCCCACCGCACTCCATCCCGTGATGCACCGGCCTGCCCTGATGGTGTTCATAAAAGCATCACGCACCTGCGTCAGTGGGAAGTCCCTCAACGGGTAGCTCCGCATCCTCGTCCTCATCGGGTGGCCGATGATAGCCAAACTCGTCATCGTCGTCCTCCGGGATGGTGTAGTCATGCTCGCCCTCCCATTCGTGCCTTCGGTACATTTCGTCGTCGTACTCGTGCTCGAAACCCTCCCCGGCCGGTTCATCATTGTCGTTGTGGGTCTCGTGCTCCGCTTCCCATGCTCGCTCATCCGCGGGCTCGTCATCAATGCTCCCGTCATCTTCAGAAAGATGTCCCGGCTCATTTGAGTGGTCGACGGTGGGCGTGGCTCCCGTTTCCTCCTCAGGCGCTTCTTCGACAGCGGCTTCTCCGGCAGTCTCGGTGGCGGACTCCCCCGTTGCTACCTGTCCAGGGAGACCATAACACCCCCACTTCCCGGCGTTGGCGTTGCACGAGTCGTTGGGCGGCCCGCACACCTCGCACTGAGGTGCAGCACAAGCGGTGACGCTCCCGCATGTTCTGCAATGGCAAGGCAAGGCGCGATCCCCCTTTGTGGTGCCCTTGGCGCAGTCGCACTCGTCGATGAGAGCGAGAGGAACACACGGGCCGTCCACGATAAGCGATTCGCACTCTCCAACAAACCCTGAGGCGAGGGCGTGGCAGCGGCTCCCAAATTCCTTGCCACCTTCGCCCTTGAGCTGGCCAAAACACACAGGCGTCGGGCCGGCGGAGCGGTCGCCAGTTGAAAATTCGCCCTCGGGTGCATCGCCCTTGGGGGCGGCGGCGGCGGCGGCGGCGGCGCACGAAGCGGCGCACTGCTTGAGCATGAATTCTGGATTGGTCGCGCACTCCCCCGCCTGGGACCACGTGGCGCATTGCTCGCCACTCAGGTCGCGTAACAGCGGGGGGCATGCAGCGACGGCCTCCTCATCGACGGTCGCCACCTCCTCGCACTTGGATCGCAGGGCGTGCAGCACCTCAAGCTCTTCCGCCCGCTTGGCTGCGGCCTCCTCTTCGGCCGCCTTCAGCCGCGCCTCTTCCTCCTCGCGCCGCTTTCTCTCCACTTCCTGCATCTGCCTCTCCACCTCTTCCGCCTCTTCCTTCTGCTCTGTCAGCGTGGACAGCTTGGCCTTGGCCTCCTCGACCGCGGCCTTCTTCGAGCCGATCTCGGACTCCCACTGCTGGCGCGCCGCCGAGGCCTGAGCCACATACTCGCGCGCCCTTGCTAGGCCCCGCTCGAAGGCGGCCGCGCGCTCCGCGGCCACCCTGCGGTACTCGGCGCCCACCTGCGCGCACTCGTCGACGCACCCGCGCGCTCCACGCTCGCCCGCCTCGTCGGAGCCGTCGCAGCAGTCGCAGATTCCGTCGTCGACTCGCGAGGAGGGGAGCACCGTCGGCTTGTACCCCACGTTGGCGCAGTAGAATTGGCCGAGAGCGCAGGCAGAGGTGCCCGGCTCATCGGAGCCATCGGCACAGTCGCAGTACTCGTCATTGAGCCTGTGGGCGGGGAGCTCGGCCGATCCGTCGCGACAGCGGAATGTGGACTGGACGTACGCCTCGAGTTGCTCTTGAGGTAAGCCGCGCACCGCCGCCTGCGCGCTGGCGAGCGCGAGCACGAGCACTCCTAGAGCGGTCGCCATCGCGCCCGCGCCGCGCCCCTCGCTGGCTCCCTCGCCCTCCCCCCCTCCCCCTCTCCTTCTCTTCTCTCTTCTTTCTCTCCTCTTTTGTTTCTCCTCTTGCCGCCCGCCTCTCTCCTTCGCCTCCCCTCCCTCTTCCCCCCTAGACCTCTCTACACCCTCCCTGCTCGTGAGATTTCTTTTTGCTCCCTTCGGTCCCCCTCCCTCCTCCCCTCCCGTGCTCCCCCCCCCCCCCCCCCCCTCTCACTCTCTGGTCAGGTCTACTGAGGAGTACTCTAGAGCTCTCTACTCTAGAACTAGAATACTCTAGCTCTACTCTAGAGCTAGAGTACTCTAGAGTAGAGCTCTACTCTACTCTAGAAGAGTAGAGGAAGGAAAGAAAGAGAGGAAGAGGAGCCTAGATGGGAAATACGTATTCACCGTATTTGTACGCAGACCAAATACAGACAATTTTTGCCGTATTTGAAACCCCCTCCGTATTTGCCCCCATATTTGGTATTTGGAAGTAGAAGTAGAAGTAGTGAAGTAGTAGGCTGACATGCTGCGACCTAAGAGATGGTCAACAACACGGGTGGCCCCGCCATGGCGCGAAACACCGCAGCCGATGCACTTCCGATGTGGGTTGCTGGTGTCCTCCTCATTGAGGATCACCACACAATCCCATACTGGGTCGACAAGCTTTGCTGTCGCCGAGCGCTTCCGCCCTTGCCCTTGGCCTTGGGACGTGAGCTGACTCAGCCCGGTTGCGCGCGCAGGGAGCACATTGAAGATTGTGTGATTGTGCTCCCCGTATCATCGCGCGCGCGCGCAGGCTCTCCCTCCTCCTCAACACCACAGCGGCTTCCTCGGCCCTGCGCTCCATCGAGGAGGGACGCCCACTGTAACTGTGGTGCAGTGCGCAATGCGCAGTGCTGCCCGCTGCTGTTGCTGCTGGCAGCTCGACGACAGTGGCGGCCTCGTCGAGGCGGCTGAGCTGGCTCTCGCGAGAGTCCAGCGCCAGCGCGGAGCGCGAGGTTCCGTTCGAGATGGGCTGGTACATGCTTGTGGCTTGTGGTGAGAGTGAGAGGTGAGGGAGGGAGGGGGGAGGGGCGACAGCAACAGCGAGAGGGGCGAGGGGAGGGGGGGGGGCTTGTAACTTGTAACATGTAACATGGAATAACATGGGAGCCCCCCCGGTACTGTATTTGGTACTGTATTTGGACGAAGGCCAAATACAGGCTGTATTTACTGTATTTGGAACCCCCCTGGCTGTATTTCCCATCTAGGAAGAGGAGGGTCGGGGCGCTTCTTTATCAGGTAGATCATTGTCCCTCTTCCTCCCCACTGCAAGGAGCGGTACTTTAGTAAAAGGGCGCACCGTCTACTTTACAAGAGAACACTCTCCCTTGGCGCGCCCCCGCTGCGCGCGCGGAGGGGGGAGGAGGGGGGGGGGAGGGGGGGGCTCGCGCTCTCTCTCTCTCTCAAGGAGCGCACCAAGGCAGAGAGAGCGAGAGCGCCGCGACGCTGCCCAGAGCAGGTGCTGAAGGACGAGAAGAAACGGGGGGAAGAGAGGAGAGACCGAGGAACCTGGAGCAGGGTGGGGTCGAGAGAAAGGCTAGATGTCGCAAGAATAGGAAGTCTGTGCGATTAGATAACGGCGCGATGTCATGAGACGAGTGAGAGGTGAGAGAATACCGACGCGAGCGAAGAGAGAATGAGAGTGAGAGTAGTAGAGAGAGTAGAGGGAGAGTGGGCAGCGGCGCTCTCTCCCTTTCCTTTCCGTCTCTCTCCGCACAACCAACCCACGTCCCCCTTTCCTCTCCCCTTTTCTCTCTTATCCTCTCTCTTCTGTCCCCCGCCCCCATTCCCCTTCCCCCCTCCCCACCAACCCTCACGATGTCGGCCGAGGATGTGCGCGAGGCGCTGAGTGAGATGCAGCTCGAGGCTGCGCGGCGGGGGAACGCCCCCCGTGAGGCGGTGCCCGGTGAGAAGCACACCTTCTGGGACACGCAGCCCGTCCCCTCCTTCGACGACGACACCGACGCGCTCGAGCCCGCGGGCGGTGGGCCGATCCACCCCGCAGAGCCAGACAAGGTCAAGCAGGAGCCGTACAGCTTGCCTGGATCGTTCGAGTGGGCAGAGCTTGACCTGACGGACGAGGCGCAGGCGAATGAGCTTTACACTCTCCTCCACGAGAACTACGTCGAGGACGGCGACAATATGTTCCGCTTCGACTATTCGATCCCGTTCATCCGATGGGCGATGCAGCCGCCGGGCCACAGGAACGAGTGGCATGTGGGTGTACGCGTCTCGCAGACCAAGAAGCTGGTCGCGTTCATCGGGTGCACACCGGCTGATCTGCTCTGCCATGGCAAGCGCGTCGAGCCGGGACCCGTCGTCCTGGCGGAGGGCGAGGCTGAGCCGAGCAACGCCTCGGCCGCCTCCAAGCCGGCCGACACTGCGGGAGGAGAACAGCAATCTGTCGTCGAGGTGAACTTCCTGTGTGTCCACAAGAAGCTCCGCTCGAAGAGGCTGGCCCCGGTGAGCTGCGACTCGGTCCCCTCGTTTGTGGGATCAGGGCGCGCACACGTGCCGAGCGTGGCGCCGCGCACCTTTCGGCGCCTGTCCTGTGCTACCTCTTGGCCCTACTCGGCGCAACAGGCCAAGGCGCCGCACCGACGCCCTCGACTGATTGTGCCTCTCAACATGTTGCCTCGCACAGGTGCTCATTCGCGAAATCACCAGGCGAGTCAATCTTCACGGGATCTTCCAGGCTTCGTATACTGCAGGGGTAGTGCTGCCGAAGCCCGTCGCGCGGTGCCGTTACTGGCATCGTTCGCTCAATCCAAAGAAGTTGATTGAGGTGAGAGGCGTCACAGTGGCTCGCATGGAGACGAGGGAGATGCCTGTTGTGTGCGCCTCCCTTGGTCTCGTCCCAGCATGAACTCCCTCTCTCTTCCTCGTCCCACTCGGCCGCCCATCCCCTTCCGTTGCCATTCTGCTCATAAGGTCGGCTTCTCAGCTCTACAGCCCCGCATGACCATGGTGCGCACACTCAAGCTCTATGCGCTGCCTGAGGCGCCGCTGACGCCAGGCGTGCGGCCAATCACTCCTGCCGACGTCGCGGCGTGCTGTCCACTCCTAAACGATTACCTTCGCCGCTTCGCGATTGCGCCACAACTGAGCGAGGAAGAGTTCCGCCACTGGATGCTCACGCGGGAAGGTGTTGTCTACACGTAAGTTGGCACATGGCACCGCCTACCTTCTTGTGCGCTCCACCCACCGCTCTAGAGCATCCCAAGACTGCTTGTCTTAGCCCGCCCGACCACAGCTTTCTCCACTCTACTCCGTTCTGCATGCAGCTTTGTGGTTGAGGACCCGGCGACCAAGGCGGTCACCGACATGTTTTCATTTTACTCGTTGCCGTCCTCCATCCTCAAGCACGAGAAGCACACTAGGCTGCACGCCGCCTATTGCTATTACTACTTCTCCACCAAGACTCCCCTGCGCCAGCTGCTCACGGATGCTCTCATCCTCGCCAAGAAGTGCGCACCCGGGGGGGGGGGGGGGGGAGGGGGGGAGCGGATACTGGACGGCTTGCCCACACGACAGACATTTATCGAGGCGTCCTTCCGTTCCATGGGTCTATACGTGTTTCTTCCGTGTGACGTGCGTGCCCGCCAGGTGCCCAACGCTATGCCCTGTGCTCATGAATCTTTCTTCTCACCCAGGTTAGAGTTCGATGTTTTCAACGCCCTCGACCTCCTCGACAACAAAGAGCACCTACGTGATCTTAAGTTTGGTATCGGAGATGGCCACCTGCAGTATTACCTGTACAACTGGCGTTGCACCACCATCCAGCCAGAGCAAGTAGGACTCGTGCTGCTCTAGAGGACACGAGATGGACCGCACGCGGCTTAGCGGAGTGCACTTATTCCTGCGTTTAAAGCCCACCAATTAGTGGGCCGATTCACCGGGCTGGCTCTCGCCCCGGCACGATTGAGTGATTGCGTCCTTGGCTCGCTGGAGCTCGGTTGAGCGACAGAAATTCACATCGTGAGCTGATATTTAAGTGAGGGGTGTGCGCGAAGCAAGGATTGGAGTGCGGAGCGCCATTCGCCTCTAGAGTCAGCAAGAGGGCTATAGCAACGCGGCACATGAGCGGCGCCGATGACGTTGTTAGGCCTCATCGGTTGCATCCACATGAATGGTAGCTGACCGCCAAGGAACGATCGGGGTACCGATGGATGGCGGCCGCAGGCAGCAACATCTGCATCAGAAGGCTTGGTTCTTTGGTTGTCGGGCGAATGGTCACGTCAAGCACGGAGGACCCGAGATGTGAAGCGCAAAGGATCGTACAAGACCGCGTCGTTGACTCATCTCTTGCGCACTCCTTCCATTCTGCTCCTCTCATCTAGAGAATCTGAGATCACATCAGGTATTTATTATTGTTGTTGCGCTACGTGGTTGGTTCCTTGTGCATGTGCATGTGGTGAAGGTGAGGGTGCGTGCCGCACTCGAGCGTCTTGTCATGTTGCACGGCTCGAGGTCCAGTTATGTCGTCCTTGTTCTCTTTCGAGCTCCTCGACTGAGCTATTGTTACAGAGTGGTCGGTTGTGCGTTGTTGTTTCGCACGACAGGTGTCGCATCCACATTAGCATGTACGTAACTCCGGCCCCCGTGCCCCTCAGCCAGAGCTCCGACTGTCCAACCCATAGGGCGGTCAAACAATGATTTATAACTACTCACAAGGGGGCTGCATTTTTGACCGTTCTCCAAAGCCCAAGAAAAGACTCCATGGTCCGTGGGGGCTTACCTGCCGTCACGAAAATTGCCGAGGAAGATGGTGCCCCCCCCCCCCCCCCGCCCCCCCTGCACACGCGCGGGGGCTCTAACGCTCTCTCTATAACAGGAATAAAGCAATATAGAACTAGGGGTCGCGCCGCATGGGCAGGGAGGGAGGTCATGTTCCGTCGAATATGGGACAGACTTTGTTGAGCCATCAAATGTCCATGCTTAATTTATAATAGTTTAATTCATAGTAGTATAATAATTAAATCATACTAGTAGTATGTTAATTTGTTAATGTTATAATAATTAGGGGGGTCTATAATACGATTCACGTATCCCTGCTTGGCGCGGGCCGGACGCACCGGACTGATATAGATGAACGAGAACGGTCTCGTAGCGCGTCCGGGCTCGGTTCGAAGTTGGGCTCTCCGGCCTCCGGCGGCGGACGTTAGCGCGCGTGCTGCGCCTTGTATCTTGTATCCATATATATATCCATATATCCAGGTGCGACGCGCCTCCAACCAAGCCCCCAAGCCGCGTCGAAATCGGCCGTCACGGCGCCCGAAAGCACGCGCTAACGTCCGCCGCCGGAGGCCGGAGAGCCCAACTGCCCGGGCGCGCTACGAGACCGTTCTCGTTCATCTTCATCAGCCCGGTGCGTCCGGCCCGCGCCAAGCAGGGATACGTGAATCGTATTAGAGTGCTCTCGAGGACTGGGATGTAGTGGAAGGTGTATGCATCGTACTCTACTCTGTAGAAGTCTCTAAGTATGTACTTCCATGCTATTAGGTATAGGCGGTTTTTAGACTGTTGTGGTTAGGGGGAGAGCCGCCCTTTAGGTTTCCCAAAGAGAGGCCCTCTCTCTTTGTTTTCCCGCCTTCGCGTGTTTCGGTTTCTCCCTTTGGGTCGCATCCTCTCCGTCCGATCGGGATCCTCCGATCCCGATCTTCCTCTCTTCCCCCCGTGTGTTAGGATAGGGGTGATCGCTCTCGATCCCCCTCCCTTGTTTTCTCATGTGTGCGCCCCCTTTCTTTTCTTTTCTTGCGCGCGCCCGCCCCGTGTGTTTCCCGCGTTTACTCTTGTCCCAGAGTTCCGAGAGTCGCGCCCATGGCCGCACTCCCTGGGGCTCTGGGCGAGCTCTCTCGACCGCCGTCGCCCCAGGCTCGTGTGAGCGGCGCTCCCGCCGGTGCCATGCCTCCCTCCAGCCCCAGCGCTCCTTGTGCTCAGCCCTCCGTGAGTACGGTCGCTCCTGGAGAAAGTCGCGTTCCGTCAAAAGAGGGCCAGGTTATTTGTTTTCTTTTCAGTCTGTACAATTACAAGGCCCAATATTATTATTGCAAGGTTATTTGTTTTCTTTTTGGTCTATTGTTACAATTAGTTCTCATATTATTGAGGTGATTTGTTTTCTTTTTGATCTATTAGTACAATTACAACCAGTCACCTCCAGTTTTCGACAACCAGTCAACTCCAGCTTGGCACACGTCCAGCTTGCTTGCGAAAGGCGAACGAGAAGTAGTTACGTCTCTATGTTACCTTTGCGCGCGCCGCGCACTTCAGTCCCTCACCCTTCGACGAGGTCTACGCCCAGCTGTCGGAAGAGGCTTGCAATGCTCTCCTGTTCAAGAAGGCCGACGCTCAAAATGTTCACTTTCGAAGATTGCCCAGTCCAATGCCACATGGGGCGCAAGCGAGACGATGGGGGGCAGTTGCCGAGTATATTTGAAAGCATGACCATCAGAATAGCTTCCATGAGCAGCGGGAGGCTACTTGAGTGGAAGCGCACATCTGGCTGGCATTCGACTGCTGCGACGATGAATTGAAGTTGGTTGAAGATTGGACAAGAGTGGGGGGGTGCTTTCTGGATGAGCGAGAGGAACCGCTGTACCCTGGGGTGAGCCATGGGGAAACGTTGGAGCAATTCCTGCTTTTTGGCCTCGAACACCAGTTCCATGTCATGGTCAGGGTCGTCGAGTAGGATGGCGCTCTTGATCAGAACGTCGAGAGCGACGATGTGTGCACTCTGGGTGTACGGCGTGAGAGTTCGCTTGACCGCGGGCTCGACACTGGAGTCGGTTCCCTCCTGGGTGCATTTTCGCTTGGTGGAAGTCTGGGAGCGCTCTTCGAGTTGAAACTGGTTGGAGTGAGCGCCTGGCGATGCAGCGCTTGTGGTGACCGGTGTCTGCATGAGCATTTCGATGGACGAGCAAAGAAGAAGAGGAAACGTTGGGTAGTAGGTGAGGAAGGGGCAGGAGGAAGGGCAGGAGGAAGGGCAGGAAGGGCAGGGCAGGAGGAAGAGCAGGAAGGGCAGGGCAGGAGGAAGGGCAGGAGGAAGGGCAGGAGGAAGGGGGCAGGAGGAAGGGGGCAGGAGGAAGGGCAGGTCCTTCCGCACTTTTCGCCAAGAAGGAACGGCGTGCAGAAAAAGTTGTTATGCTGCATGATGAGTGGCAATCACACTTTGCCAGATGCGTGTGCCTCGGGCTCCCCCGCGGGGACTCCGTGCGTGCGCATGGAAGTTTCCGCGCAGAAAAGGGTTTCGGCAGGCGCACGCCGTGCACGCCGTGTGCATGATGGCAATCCACACTTCAGGAAATGTACGCCCCTGCCGCGGTGGACTCGTTCGGCAGGAACGCCCTGATGGTGAGCTCGGCCCGCGGTGACGCCGAGTGTGTCAAGATCGTCGCAGCAGCCGCCCGTCAGATCCACCAGCAGTACATCAATGAATGCGATGGCAAGGGAAACACCCCCCTCTTCACTGCATGCACCAACAACTTCAGCGAGTGCGCCAAGGTTCTGCTTGAGCACGGCGCCGAAGTCGACGACAAGGGAGGAAAGAGGGTCTTCTACACCCCGCTGATCCAGTGCGCCAAGCTTGGGCACGTGGACTGTGCGCGCATTCTCGTCGACTTTGGTGCGAGCGTCAACGAAGTGCAAGAGATGGGTGCCTATGATGGCCTGACGGCCGCCCACATCGCAAAGCTCAAGGGGCACGTTGACATCGAGCGCATGCTTGTGCAAGCCCGCTGAGTCGCGTCACACGCGACGGCGTGCCTGTGTGGAGCGGCGCGTGCGCCAAGTTTGTGCAAGGTTGCAGCGGCTCCTGGCATACGCACCGCGCAGGGCGCGCTTGCCCCACATAGTGAGAAAACGCGCTAAAGCGGACACAAAACACCACATTGCGCGGCCGATATGGCTACTTTACGTTATTGTGGGCCTTAGGGGAAAAAGTTTCTATGCGCACGCACGGCGCCCTCGCGAGGGGGGGGGGAGCCGATGCGCATACGCACGGCGTGCACAATGATTGCAAGTAATCACACGTGCTGCGCAGCGAAACATCTCGTATACGGCTACTTTACGTTAATGTGGGCCTTAGGGGAAAAAGTTTCTATGCGCACGCACGGCGCCCCCGCGGGGTGGCCGTGCCCATAGTTACAAGTAATCACAATCGAAAAGCGCCGACACGGCGCCCTCCGGGGGACACGCGTCGCGGGAAGCAGGGAATGTTACGCTAGTTTAATTTTAAAATAACGCTGTGTACAACTGTGGACATTCGATCGCTCAATTCGACTCATGTCCCACATTTGACGGAACGACACCTGAGCCCCATCCCCTGTCTCAACAATCATTAGAGCCCCAGTCCATAGCCACAGCCACAGCCACTCCACTCCGCCAGCCACATAGACTGTCAGGTGCGGGCTCCCCTAGGTACACGTGTACGCGAACCATTTCTTTTGTTTTTTGGGTACGCGATCTTCCGGGACGGGGAGTGAGGAGTGAAGCCCGTGAGGGTGTCTATGGCTTCGAGGATGCGCTGTGTTGGGGGACACCAAGCCAGGTGGCAAGAGTCTTCGCGGTAGCGGCCGCAAAGCCTGCACGAGTCCGTGTGGCTGGATAAGAATCTGTTTCGTGTACCCAGCTTCCTATAATCTATATCTATCTCTTAGCCAGGTCACTCACTCATTTTAACCACTATTTCCCACCTCCCCTGGGTGTCCAAGGATTCCGCAGGGTCCCCCCCTACCTGCCCCGGCAACTCCCCCCCCCCCCTCCGAACAACCCCCTTCCCATAGTGAGTGACCGAGCTATAGCATGCTAGCATATGCTATATATCATATATCTATGGTCTATGGGTGATGTGTTTGGAGTGCGGATGTTTATCCGCGTGTTTCAGCAAGGGAAGAGTGTAGAGACACCTCCCCCACTACCAACAAAGAGTTTTTCTGGAGGCTCAGCTTGCGCTTGTCTGCGCAAGCGCACTCCCATACACACTCTCCTAGCATCACGAAACCACCGCGAAGGAGGGGATAGAACACAAGAGCACCGACCAGAGCACGACAGCGACCGACACACCACGCGCAAGCAGCGGTCGACAAGACTAGAATATGACGCCATACACGTACCGTACACACACAGGACCAATCGATCTTCTTGGTCTCGTGGACCCATCGTGCTCTGCCCCCAGCTCAAGCCCACCTCAACCTTTAGTAAGGTCGGTAACGACCCCTGCCGTAGCGTGGCCTGTAATACGGGCGGTATCCACCTCTTCCTTTGCCGTAGCCCTTACCGTAGCCCCGTCCGCCTCCCTTTCCGCCACGTCCACCCTTGCCCTTGCCTTTGCCCATTCCAGGCACATTTGTACGCTTGGCAACAACCTGTGTGATAGGGTGTGGCACAAGGTGAGTGAGTCAAAGGGTTGCAGACATCTACTCCAAAGATGAGGCAACGCACCTTGATCTCACGACCTTTCAGCTCGGTGTCGCTGAGCCCCACAGCAATCTCGACCGAGCTAGCTTCGGTAAACTCAACGTAGGCATACCTGTTCGGGTGAGCATGCGAACACCAGTCACTCGGGCTGGCACTAGCGCAGGTGTGCACATGGATGGTGTGAGCCTAACGCGGCACGCATGAGCACTTGCCCTTTCGGATGCTTGAACTTGTCGGTTGGAATAGTGATCTTCTCCACTGTGCCAGCCGACGTCTCAAAAAGCTCTTGTAAGTCCTCTGGAGTTACCGAGTAGTCGACCTGTCGGCAAACGAGGAGTGCACAAGGAGTTGGCTGAGCGCAACGCGTGAGAGCGGAGTGCCCATGCAAAGTAGGGCACCACTCACGTTGCCCACATAGACCGAGCGGGAATCCCTCTCGATGGCAGCCTCGTCGTCTCCATCTGCGGGTCAAGAGCGCGACTTCTCTCAGCCCTGATAGTACACGAGCCAGACGCGCGGACAAGGGAGGGCATCCGCCTACGCAGAGCGTGCGCTGGCTGAGCCCTGGCGCATCCTGCACAGCCACACTGCGCACTCTCTCCAGCCTCTTCGGCGTCCTCGCTGTCCTGCCGTAGCTTCTCCACATTATCCTCCGCCATCTTCAGCTCGTTCTTCATCTGCTCCAGCTCCTGCGAGGCGGGAGGCCAGTCGGTGGCTGAGAGGCCACGTCGAGGTCCCCCCCCCCTCAAACCCCCACTGCTTCCCTTCCTGGCGGCTGTGGTGGGTCAGCGGGCGGCTTTGGCGCACAGCATCGTCTGCCTCTCCCTCCCCGTACTCCTCGCCGCCCTCCTCCCCCACGTCGAGCGTCTCGAGCTCGGCCTCTTCCTCGGCCGTCGTCGCCATGGCGCGCTCTCGACCCACGGCCGCCTCGCGCCGGACCCGCTCCTCCCAGTGGGCCGAGAGAGGGGAGAGGAGAAGTTCAGACGATCAGCCTGCCGGGGGCCGGGGCCGGGCAGCCAGAGAGAGGGGGGGGGGGAGAGAGAGAGGGAGAGAGGGAGGGAGGGAGAGAGAGTGAGAGAGTGAGAGGGAGGGAGGGAGGGAGAGGGAGGGAGGGAGAGAGAGAGAGAGAGAGGGAGAGAGGGAGGAGCTGACAACCGGGGCGGAGTTAGACTGGGAAGAGAGGGAAAACGACCGTAAAGAGAAGGAGAACACACGAGCAGAGCGTCGCCCCTCGTCCGGCGGCGCTGCTGCGTACATATATCCAGTTTGGCATCCGTTCTATTCTTGGTTTGATCGGCGACGTCAAGGAGGAAGGGAGAGAGAGGGAGAGGGGGGGGGGCGGTGAGAATGCCAGGAAAGAACTGGCCACGATATTCATTCTATAAAAAGAGGAGAAGAAGAGGAAGCGAGAGAGAGATTCGAGGGCCTCTCCCATTGCCCCGCCCCCCCCCCCGTCGGGGAGACGTCGCCGCCGCCGTCCAGCCGCCCGGCGCCAATGGTCTTCTTCATCTGCGAGGTGTGCAATGAGCCTATTAAGAAGCCCAAGGTGGAGCAGCACACGCACGTCTGCCGCAACGCCTGGGCCTTCAGCTGCATGGATTGCGGCGTACGCTTCGAGGGGCCAGAGTATAAGGCCCACACTTCGTGCATGAGCGAGGCGAAGCGGTACGAAGGCAAGTTCTATGTGGAGAAGGAGAAGAAGGGGGAAAGGAAGCAGCAGAGCTGGATGGAGAGTGTGATCACTCGACTCGAGTCGGCCGACCCCAAGCACGCCGGCCTCAAGTCGTACGTCGAAAAGCTGATGCAGTACGACAATTTGCCGCGGAAGAAAGCCAAGTTCGTCAACTTTGCCAAGAATTCGCTCAACCTCAAGGCTGACCGCGAGGGCATCGCCGAGAAGTTGTGGGGCTTAATTGAGGATGCATCAACAGACACGCCTCCTGTGGCCGAGAGTGAAGCCTCGGACAACGCCACCGCGGCGCCGAGCAGTGCACCACTAGCTGAATCAACACCTGCTTCGGCTGCCACAAGCACACAGGATAAGGACACCGCCAACGGCGGCAACGGCAGGGGGAAGGGCGCTTCAGACCCTGTTGGTGACGAAGAAAAGAAAGACAAGAAAAAGAAACGGAGGGAGAAGGACAAAGAGAGGGAGAAGGACAGGGAGAAGGAGAAGAGAACGGACAAGACCGATGATGAGGCCAAGGGGGATGACGAGCGCAAAGAGAAGGACAAGTACAAGAGCAAGGATAAGGTGCCGCGAGAGGCGAGCGAGATGAGCGAGGCCTCTGGAAAGAAGCGGGGTCGGGATGATGAGTTATCCGCTGCCGGCCTCAAACCTATCAAGTGGAAGAAGATCATTGCAAAAGAACTCACGAGTTGTGGTGGCACAATGAACATAAAGGAGCTTCGCAAAAGCGCTGTCGCGGAAGTGCTGGCTCATCCCAGCCATGGGGGCCGCAAGAGGGCAGAGCTCATCGAGGAGTTTGATCGCGAGATGCCAAGGTTCAACCGGTTTGAGATAAACGGGAACCGGGTCACCTTTGCGAAGGACCAGACTGACTAGTCTTCTCACGCCCAACGACAACGTAGATTAGCACTGTGTGGTGGCACGTGGCACGCATGGCGCGCAAAAACCTGGAGAGCACGGGCCGTACTGGCTGTTCGCCTTCTGTGAGCATGCACGCCTTATATTTATGTGAGTTCCTGCTGATAATGAGCACACTGATGACCATATATGGCATGAGCACATTAAGACAAAAGCTGCATCATATTCTTTCCGCACACGCGGCCGTGGACTCGCACCACTACTTTCACGTAGCAAAACGCTTCCAGACGCCAAGCTAGACTCCCCCCACGCGTGGAGCTACATAAAAAAATCTGAAGATCTTCTCAAGATTCGGCGGGCCAAACACCTACTAATACTAGCGGGGCCGGTATTTACTACCTCTCCACTGACACTGGGCGGTTCGACTGCCCGGCGTCAGCCATGACCTGGTCGGCCGGCGCAGCAGGTGGCAGGGTGGGAGGAGAGAGAGGAGGGGAGCGCGGCGCGCTCCATGACCCTATCGTTATAACGATAGTTGTGATTCAAGGACTGGTAGGAAGCTATATTTATTTGTCAAATTCTTCTCAGTAAAAGTCTTACTTTATGATGTATATTTCGTATTTCCATGTGCTATTACTATTACTATTACGTATTAGCTATTAGGTACAGGGCTTTTAGGCTTTTTAGGCTATCAGGGGTTAGGGTTAGGGTATTAGGGGTGGATGTCCTAGGGTCCAGGGTAGACAAATAGTCTAAGGGGCGTGGCTACAAAGCGGGTCTCAAAGCCGCGCGCGAGGCGAGAATATTACAAGGGGTTTTTCTTCATATGCCGCGGCCCCGCGAATGCTGCAAAATTACATACAAATTATACAAATACTCCGCGATGGAGGTACTAGTTATCTAGTTATCGCCAAAAATATCTTGTGTCGAGTAGGATTACCATTACCACAAAAGGCCCACACGCGCTTGTCTTCGAACAAAAGCATGAATTTCATTACGCACGAGCGTACATTGTAGTACAAAATGTTGTGACCAAGCCAAGCAGATGAAGGCAGAAAAGAAGGGTGCAAGCTAGGCGAGCGCACAAACTATCGCTAGAGCGATCTTCTTAAAATTTGCGTAGTGATAGCTTCAAGTAGAGATGTGCATGACGTATGGCCGACGCCTCATATTCTCGTTCGCCTAGTCTTACTCCTTCTGATTTCTCTTACAACGCGATAGCCGTACAGCGTCAGCAACAAGAAGCCAACTTTGTTGACGACCACCACCACATTCTTGCGTCAACAATACTGACACACCAAAATCGATCCACCACGGCGACCATGACGTCGATGCAATATTAGATATTTGCGCTCAATGCAACCGAGCCAGGAGCCATACCATCAGCTGCGACGGCCAGCATACCGCGCAACAATCTGGCAATGGCCACTTGAGTCGAGAGCATCGATAGCATGCGCACACAGTGATGCAAGCAATTCAAACAGGAAGATGCCATGCGGATGGGGGGAGGCTCAAAAATGGCCGTGTCCGATTAAAGCTCGTCCGCTCACCATCGGGTTGCATTCGTGGCCGCCCGACGCCCGCGCACAGCCCTCGACACATTGAGGGGTTCAACTCGCACACACGATCTGAGAGAGCTGCCGACGCCACCCTGCGATGCAGCAAGACAAGCTGAGCACTTGGGCCGCATGAGCGGGCGCAACCTCTGCCTCAAGCCTTGAGTTGCGCTTCGCAAAGAAATCGTTTACCTAGCCGAGCTTACCAGCGGGCGTTTGGGCAAGTCGCCTCGTGCGGACCCAAAGGCGATGCAGTCTCAAAGCTGGGTGGGGACAATAGCAAAGTGCACGAAGGTGGAAACGGGTGATCCGCGCAGCTCCGGGTCTTCGAGATCACGGAACTGGACCGCAAACGAGAGGTCGATCGCCTCATCGCGCTCTTGCACATAAGTCTGTGCCAAGGCGATGGCCTTGACGGTGACGAGCACCGGTACAGGGCCTTTCGTGGTGATGGCAACCTGAGAGCCGGGAGCGACGCAGGGCAAAAAGTGAAAGAGGGGCCCATCCCACAGGGCAGATTGGAGAGCCCCAGATGTGCAACTGGCCACACAACCAGTGAGTGGCACTTGCCGTGCTGCTCACCTCCTCGCCATCACGGAGACGCCCAGCAATGGCGCCAGCGAGCTTGAAGCAGTCGGTCTTGTCCTTAGCAGAAAGGTCCTCCTCACTCGGCTCACGAGTGATGACTTCTGAGCGCTTGAGCTCAAAGCGCACGTTTGAGCCTTCACGCACGTCCTGTCGCACAATGAACACATGTATGTGGTGGGCCAAGTTGAGAACACTAGATACATCAGGCCCAGAGACGCGTGATCGGAGGACGAGGCCGGCGAAAGAGCGGTAGGGATGGGACGAGGCGTTGGTGGGGAGAGTGAAGTTTCATCCAGAGACGAAACAACGGATCGGGAGAACGTTTACGGACCAATTTGATGCAAGGTGTGCCACAATTGAGCAGCATCTGGTTGAGGAAGGGGCTCGCGCGGCTTTTGTGATAGCGCGGGCCGAGGGCTCGAGAGCACCTGTTCAAAGGTGGGCTTGCAGACGATGTCGATTGGCGGGTCCTCCTCGAGCAGATACTTACGAGCAATGCAGATTGCCTTGATTGCCTGGTTAAGGGCGGCAGGCCCCGTTGCCAGGACCGCAGGTGGGTTGCCGCCGGGCGACTCTCGCACGACGTTGCAGATGGCGCCGGCGACAGTATTTGGCTTGGAGGAGGAGGAGACCTTGAGCGAGGCGTTGCCCGAGGCCGCCAAGTCCGTGACCGAAACGCCAGACATGGTGCCCGATGAGCCACCAGTCTCGCGCCTATAAGGCGCAGCTGCACGGCGCGAGGGCGGGCGACCACCACGCACGACTCCCGACCCCGAGCGGGTGGAGCGGGCGTTCCTATTCTGCTTGATCACGTCGTCAAGGGCCATGTCGACAGCTGGAGAGACAGGCGGGAGAGCAAGTGTGAGGAGACGAGCGGAGCACCGGTGCTCCGAGGTGATGAAGGGATGGAGGGGAAGGGGGAAGAAGGTGTGCGAGCGGAAGGAGGTGAGGAGGGCGAGATGCGCGGGCGGCGCGTGCTGTGCTGAGCGTGCGTGACTCACCGCTCATCGTTCAGGAGAAGGGGTGGAGAGCGGCGGGGGAGGGAGGGGGAGTGCGAGGGGGATGGCGGGGGCGCGCCGAGCGGTTTGGTGCGCAAGGGAGGAAGGGGATGATGAGGCGGCGGGTGGGGGTGGGAGGGGAAGGGGAGGGGACGAGGAGGGGAAAGGGGGGGGGGGGGGGGGGGGGGGGGCTGGCTCTGGGGCTCTCCGGACTGGAGAGGGGGAGGGGGAGGGGGGGGGCGGGCGTCTCGCGGCTTTTGTTGTAGAGTGTTCCGAGGTAGAGGCTGTGAGCCACTGTGGGTGCCCTGGATCTCTCGTCTCTCGTCTACTCCTGTTGGCGTGTCGCTAGTTCATAACGCACACATGATCATCGACGAGCTTCTCGTTCGTGGCCGGCCACTATCCCATGCGTGTAGCCTGGCCCCATACCCCATATCGATGACGGCGACCGCACAGGGCACAGGCACCCTATTGTATCACCTATCACACAGTTATCATACAGTGACACAGTGGCACCGTGGCTAGTGGGGGACGAGAGGCCCCTCCATAAACCACCATAAATGGCTATCTATATGTGGAAGAGAGAGGCCGTCGCGCTTCACCCTTCACCCGAGAGTTTACGACGAGATATGGATGTGAAGGAAAAGTAGAAGTAGAAGGAGTAGGAGTACTAGGGAGAAGGAGAAGTAGTTGAAGGTTGAAGGTTGAAGGGGGTGGTATTAGGTTGAAGATGGAGAAGGACTACTGGAGCAAGCAAGCCGCGCGTGGGGCGAGCAGGCGAAACCGATCATCGATCGAGTCTTTCAGCGGAAAGGGGGAGAGAGAGGGAGGGACCGCGAGTGTTAGTGACGCCGTTGACAGTTTCAGGTCGCGAGGAGAGTGTGAGGCTGGCTGCCTCCGACGCGCCGGTGGGGCGGCGATGGGGCAGCCGCCGCCCAAGCACGTGCAGCGCCGGCTGCGCAACCGGGAGCTGCGGCCGGAGATGCGGCCCAAGGTGAGCGATTCGCTACGGGAGGTGCTGCGCGAGCACTTCAACCGCATGGACAGCGAGGGCAAAGGACGGATCGACGCGCACGATCTGCGGCGCGGGCTTGCCCAGCTTGGCATACAGCTCGAACTGAAGGATGTGCTCGAGCTGATCCACACGACCGACACGAATTTGAGTGGCACGCTCGAGTACGCTGAGTTCGAAGACCTCTGGGCGATGCACATGATCTCGACGAGCCCTCTGGTGTGCCTTGCGTCATGGCAGTTGCAATCATCCCGAAGCCTGTCCGCGTTGGCGCTCTCGCACCTCCGAACTCTCTGAGCGTCTATATACCCGCATCCTGTCTCTAGGATTATCGCCGACCAATCGCCCTGGAGGTCTTTCCTCTCCTGTCACGTGCTCTCGCCACTCACTCGTCCGTTTCTGAGTGCATCAAGACATTTACACCGCAGGAAGAGCCCGTCTCTCTTGCCATGGCTCAAGAGAGCGAAGTTGCCACACCACACGCGTATCCCGATGCTGCCGAGGTCGATGCCGAGGTCGAGCGCCCAGCGACAATGCAGCGCACACGCAGCGTGACGTTTGCGAACGGGAGCGAGCCGCGATCGAGGCCGAGTTCAGGCTCGAGCGTTGCGTCGCGGCCAACCTCACGCGAGGCGCAGGGGGGCGGGCGTGGGTCCACCGGGAAGTCGATGAGCCTTGATGCGCAGCTCGTGAGTGAGTCGGATGCCTCTCTCGACGAACGGCTCTCAGCGTCACGGCCGGACACTCAAAACGTGGTGGAGTGCCCGGAGGTTCACCGGCTCTCCCAAGTCAGGCACATTGCTAGACTCTCTCAAGCTGGGCAAATCCCAAGGCTCCAGCTTGAGAAGCGCCGCTCGATGAACCGGCGCGCCTCGTTCGCCTCACAGGGCCGCGGGCCACTCACTCCATCCTCCAGGGGGCACATGTCGCCGACATCATCGTGCGCGGTCTCCACGCCCGGACGGCAAGTGCCGGGCAGGGCGCTTCACCACGCAAAATCGGGGTTCACACCCCGTTTCCTTCCGGAAGGTTACCGGAAGGCGCGCTGGGCGCGCGGCAGTATCTCGGGCGCATCCGAGGCAATGGGGGGACGCCACAGCATCTCGGGCGCATCAGAGCCCGCAGCAGCGGCACGTGAGGGTTACGATAGGCGGAAAGAAATCCATCAGAAGTACTCAACAGCCTGGCGTGAAACGGAGGCCCTCATGGATGAGTATTCGGCGTTGCGGGACGTGTACGAGCTCAAGTGGCTGGGTGTGCGCCGTCCCGAGAAGCCCACCAGTACGAGCAAGGAGGAAGGTGCGCAATCCATTGACCCCACGGGGGGTAATTCGCCATTTACCGCTTCCTCGCCTGAGCGACCCGGCCGAGGCTCCGCAATCGGGAACCCTCCACGGCGTCGATCGCCTTTCGTCGACGAGTACCGGGAGCGCAAGGCGCAAATCGCAGCGGCACTGTACGCCGAATCCGATGAGGGAATTGCGGCAGCTGAGAAGGCGGCGTCGGAGGCGGCACAGCTTGAGGAGGCATGCGTGGAGCTCCTTGGCCTCACGAGTAGCGAATCGGACGCCCAGCTGCGTAGGTTGAGACAGCGCAGCCCGCCTCTACGCATCCCCTCGGCTGCACGCCATGAGCACAAGGATCGCCCATCCAACGCTCTACGGAGTATGCCTCCAGCCAACGAATCGCGCAGGCTCAGCCGGCCTGAATCAGCGCCACAGCTCAAGATGTACAGCAGGCTCCCTGTCTCAAACGGCAATCGCCTCGCAGAGTCGACCGCTGCTAACCGTGCCGCCGCGGTCTCGGCCCTTTCTATTCATGGTCCGCGAGCTGACAAGCCGCGAACTCTTGCCGGCACCCGTCCCTCCCATAGTGAGCCGCGGACTGCGACCGAAATGCGCATAAAGATGCTCGCACAATTTACTTGTCGGGAAACCACGATGGCGCGTGGTCGCAACGTGGGCACCGGTCAGGAGGATATTCGCGCGTCACGGTTGGTGAGGGCACGAACATCTGCTTCGGATCCACCTATAGTGCATTCAGCCGAGGCGGCGGGCGTCAGCGTAACAAATCCCAACGAGATGAATGGGTCCTCTATGCTCCGCTCGGGGGCATGCCTCGGGACTCAGCAGATGGGCTCAATGGTGCGGAACTTGGGCTCCACGGCGCCATTACCGTTGCAAGCCTCAGCCTCTGCCACAACGTTGCGAGTGGGTGGCATAGGGAAGAGGCCAACATCGTCCGGGCGTCTCCTCTCCTCCGCATCCCAACCGATCATCTCAGCCACCGAGTGGCGCATACGCCCGGGGAGCTCGCCCGCCATTTGACTCCATGTCCGAACCACTCAAGTGTACCTAATTCACACCATTCAACGCATGCAAGGCACCCTTGGCGACATCAGTGACAGCACTCGGTGTTCAATTCAAGCCCGCGAGCCACACTGAACAACTGAATGCGAGACATTCTGAAGGGACATTATTCTAGCACTATACCGGTGTAGCAATATTATGTGCAGTGCGTAGTGCATGTCGATCCGAGCTCCCAGACAAAGAAGTTACATATCGTGGAGTCGCGAGTTGGTTGATACGTTTTGCCACTACGCACTATAATAATAATATAAAACATCTGAGCGTTAGTACCACTACTCCCACTTCAAAGCAAATCTGAAGATTCGGGGCTAACACCTATTGCGCTAAAAAAACATTCTTGAAGGTGTCCGCTAAGCTGCTACTGTAGGCACTCACACCATCCCGTGTCTATGCCGACATCGCCTTCGCCCCTACCGCTACTCTCCCTTCCCGCTCCCCCCCTCGTTCCTTTTTCTTTTTCTTCGGTTTTGGGGGGTCCGCCAGTGTACACTACTTCGGGCCTCACGTTGGCGGGAGGGGTGGGGCTGGCCTCTTGCGTTGATGTCTAGTGTCCGAGGGCTGCTTTTGCCCCCGTGTGGGGGCCCGGCCTTTCGGCCTCCCCCAGTGGTTCATATGGTTGGGGGTGCTATGTCTTCTGCACCCAGTTTATAGTTCTTTACCCCTGATCGCTATGCGCTATGCTCGGTATTGTTCTGTTGCCTGAATATGAATATATGTTCTATTTTTAGTCGCCCCGCTAGTTCTGCCGTTAGTTTGCGGCTCGGTTTCAGTTCGTTGTCATCGGTCCCCCGCGATGGGTGTGTGTTCGCGGTTGGCGCATGGCTCGTCCGGTGGATGTGGCTAGGGATGCTAGCTAACTAGCTAACAAGACCTCTTACAAGACAACAATTTCGAACAGGTTCCCAAACACTCCTATTCTTAGGAGTACTACTGCCAATATCACAGCGTGTCCTTCCGCGCTCCCCAGCGGCCACTCCCAGGGCCTCCTCCCTCCTCTTCTCATTTCTAAAGTATCTGTCTTCTCGCCTTCTCAATGGCCTTCCCCTCCCCCCTCCTCCCACCTCATCTTCTCGCTCCCCTCCCCTCCCCCTCCCCCTCCACCGCGCGGTCGCGCCTCCACGCAACCACGTGGCTGCTGTGCGCGCGCCGCGCCTGGGGCCTCGCTGCTCCCCTCGGCCGGCGGCGCAGCTCCTCGCTCGCGCCTGCAAACGCGGTCATCCAGGCGGTCCGCGCGCGCTTCGGCGCAAAGGCCCTGCTATCAGATGGGCAGAGCGAGCCACCGCTACCGAGTGCAAAGATGGTCGACCAGGCCATCCAAGCCGTTCTGGACGCGCGCAACGGCGGCGTCGCCTGGACGCTCTACCGCCACCTCATGCAGGCGGGAGTGCCGCTGCGCGCCAAAGAGGCTGCGAAGATCGCAAAGGCAATGCTCCATGTGAACAAGGAGGCAGATGGTGACAACACCGCGAGACGCGTGCTGAGGATCGTACACAGCTTCCCTGCCCCGGCTCCTGAGCTCATTTACGTCGGTTGCGTGGCGGGTGCGCGGCTAGGCGATCCGCAAAGGGTCGTCTCTTTTATCAACCAGCTGCAACCCCATAGTAAGGCCTCGCCTCGGATCCAGGGCGAGCTCATCCTAGCATATGGTGTTGCACAACGATTGGATGATGCTTTTTCGGTCTACCGCCATGTGTTAGCTGGCGGATGCGCATTGAATGCACCACCAGTCCTGCGCGACTTCGGCCGCACGCCAACAGGGATTGAGCAACTTACTCCAGTAGATGGCTCAACTAATGAGACGTACAATGTTGCAGCACCAGTTGCGTCCCCTGCAGCTAACAGTAGACCGCCCAAGAGCAGCCGGCCGATGGACACAAGATGTCCAGCTGCACTGTCGTATTCGGCCGCATCTCCGGGTGGGGCCGACACAACGATGCGCCCGAAACACAGAGTACGAGGAAGGGCCGTGCGTGACGCTCAAGCCGAAAATTCGAGCAAGTTGGGCGAAGAGCAGCTCCGGGAGCAACTTCTGTTACAGTATCTTGTCGATGCATGTGTTGCTTCAGACGCCCCAGCCCACGGTCTGTCGATTCTTCGCTCTTGGCTTCACGACGTGTCAATCGCCCAGCCAGGCACAACGAGCGCCCCCTCTCCTGACGTGGCGTGCCTTGAGTCACCAATACGAGACGTAGATGGTCAGTCGCAACGCCGCGCCCCAACCCGCAAAATGTTGACGACTCTGCTCCATGCCTTCGCGCGCCACGCACGTGCAAACCGTCTTGAATGGCGTCGGGTCAATGAGGTACGTGCGCTCGCGCGCCATTTCGCGTTGCCCATCTACTCGGCCGAAGTCCTAGCCTACGCGTCGCTCGGAGGTGTTTTTACGCCACAGGCAATGCGAGCGCTGCACGACGCTCGTGCTGCGGGGTCACCAGTTTCGCGCGCCGCGGAGCTTGTGCTGATGGAGGCCTGCCTTGAGGCAGGGGCATATGCGGACGCAGAAGCAGTGCTCGACGTCGAGGGGCGAGGAATCCGCTACGCCCTCGAGATGGTAGGTGCCCTCCAGCGCAAGCGCGCACATGCCGCGCGGCAAGCAGAGATACGTGAGCACGTGCGCATGCAAGCGGGTAATGGTGACGAGATGATGGAGGAGTGCACGATACCTTTTGAACCCGTTGATCCTGCTGAGGTAGCATGGCAAGGGGAAGTGGATAGTTTGGGAGGACGGCTTGGTGGGCGCGAGGATTACCCGCACGATAAGTCCAACCAGAGAGGACATGGTCGTACAACACGGATTCCTCGCAGGGCTGGTGTGCAGGATCAGGGTGCGCAATTGAAAATGCCATGTTTGGCGACTGGTGGCAGGCGGAATGTCCGGGACAGCCAGTCTGATTCGGAATCGGAGGTCTCAGACACGGAGCGGCCACAGCAGTTGCCCGGTGGCCCGGCAGCTAAGCCACAGTGGTTGGTCCCTGCTCGGGAAGGAGACAAGGCGCGTCGCAGTATGGAGAACGGTGTGGCCTCAAGATGGCATGCCAGGAAGTGAGCAGCACTTCCAATCCATGTCTGTATGCCGCCGCCAGGGAGTTGGATGACATCAGACCATCATTTATCACATTGTGATTTATCTTTTGGGCTCGTTGCTGCGCGTCTGTTTCTTCGGCTCTCAGACAGCCTCACTTGAAAATTCTTACGCAGTAACATTCATCGCCGCGCACGCGGCTCTGTCTCTGGACTTTTAGAGTGGTCAAACAGAACTATATTTAAAAAGATAGAGTCATGGGGCGCGCGTCGCTCCCCTCCCCTCCTGCCGCCACCCCCGCCGCGCCGGCCGATCGGGCCATGACCACCGCCGGGCCGCCAAAGCGGCCGCGAGCAGCCCCCAAGATCGACGCCAGGAGTGCACGAGCGCCATGGCCCGTGCCGCCCGCCCGGAAGGCCACATGGCCACCATGGCTGCCATGCCCACCCAGCTCTGTCCACCTCTCCTGCCAACTGTGGCCAGCCCCAAAGAGGGCCAGGGCATCAAAGCAATGCCTCCCATAGGGAAAGCCTCCGGGCTGGGCCCCTACACCGTCGCACCGTCGCGGCACTGGCCTCGTGCGAAAGCAGCACGTGGTAGAGCCCCGACCAACCAACAGCAACCAGACCTGCAGAGGTCTGGTTACGCATTACAACCAAGCATTAAAAAAAATCTTCTTAAAATTCCCCGCTACGCGTGCGGCGTGAGGCAGTGTGCTAGTGTACCTCCCTACTACCCAACCTTAACCCCTGACAACCCCCTCCCCCTTTCCCAGTTCCCTCTTTATCGGAGAAGCTGGTTCCGGGGAGGCCGCGCGCGCTGCTTCGGCCGGGAGTTGGAGAGAAGGGGGCTGGAGACTGTGATTCGTCCTTTATGCTAGTGTTAATTCAAGTTGCCTTCCATTGTATGTCGTGGGATCCTCATTGATATCCCCTGCGGTTTCTTCTAAGACGCGGTATTAAGTGCCTTAGGTGATGTTACGGATGTCTAGACCTCTCGCCGCCTGCAGAAGGTCTTCCGATGTTCCTAGGTTGAACTCCTTGTCCACCGTGTAGAGCGGACTTATCATTTTCTTAATGTGTTTGTTACTCGGGGCGTGTAGCCCCATATTCTCTCGTTGTTTTTTCAGCCTCTGAAAGAACCCGACTTTCGCCGTTACTAATAGGTGGTATCTCGCAAGGATGGCTCTTAAGATCGACCTAACGGACCTGCCGTCCGCGTTGCCATATTGGATGTTATAGAAGTCGGTTAGGATATACCTCCACGCCAGGATGCCTAAGTATCCCGAGGAGGGGTGCGGTCTGTCCACTTGATAGCAAAAAAGACGTTGGGCTATTTCGGAACCCGGCCTAAGGCTAATTCCCAGAAGTCCTTCTATGAATTCAAAGATGGGCTCCGTCGCGATACATGAGGCCAGGTGGATGGAGCTTTCAGGGGCTATGCCGCAAAAGCGGCACGTTGGATCATCAGCAAAGCGGTTCGCTGTAGCTATCCTCCTATGTAGGACATGTTTGAAATGCAAATAAGAGTCTCTAGGCGTCAAAAAGTTATATTTGTATAACTGCGATACTTGTTTCCACTTTCCCGAGAGGACCGGTAGCCTTTTTTCCCATCTTAGTGTGGATTTTTGTGTTTTGGTTTTCCTCAATGCGAGGAACGCTTTAGTCAAGCCCCTGACATTTACATCCTCCAGCGTTGTGTGCGCGCCTTCTAGTGTGTATTCTTGAGGTATCGGATACGCCGTTTCCGCCGGGCCATCGTAAGCTCGTCCCCACTTCAGCGGGGTGTATAGTTCGTCGGGCAGTAGTTGCGGGCTGATCCGCTCGTGGATGTGGGGCTCTCCCATGACGTTGAGCTGGACTTTGTGGTAGTCGCCTCTTCGGCGCAGATAAAAGTTATGGTCTTTGTCCACTAGGACCTCGCCTAGATCGTGCGCGTCCGGATCTTCCTGAGGGACTAACCCTTGCTCCTCCGGAGCCGGGGGCGGAGTCTTCGCTTGTTTACTAAGAAGGTCCATATAATCGAATGTGGTATGTATTTGTCTTGATCTCGTCCATTCAGAAATCTTTTCCCACGACTTAAGAAAGGGGCCTACCGATATGTACTTTCCCCTATGGCGTATCCAACGTTCTCCGTCCGGCAAGTAAGCCGCGCATTCTTCCATAGTGTAAACGTCCCCCGTATCCGGGTTTATGGTGTTGTGAACAATAACTGTCTGTAGAGACTCCCATTTCGACCTATGTGAGTGATGAATGGCCGGAGGCTTGTGGAAAAGATTGTGCCATATCGGGGAGCCCTGAGTGCCTTCTCGTGTGATTTCTCCCCTAAGGAATTTGATCCTTCTAAAGTTTTCCAGCGCATGCTTCCAGAAGGCCGGGAGCGTGTTATTGCCGCGAATGCTAGCCGTGAGGCTCTTCGAGTCGACCTTCGAAAAGACCGCCGCTCGCCCTAAGGGGTTGCGGCTGAACCATTGATCCAAGACTATCTTCCATTCCGCCATTGACGGGTTAAGATATCGGACTATCCATATCGCTTGGAGCGCTTTCGTGTGTTCGGCCATGGGAAGTAATCCGACCCCCAATAGGGGCCCGTCTTCGCTCGTGCCTACCCTCGGGTATGCCGGAAGGGTTATCCATTTCCGACCCTCTTGCGAGGAGCCTAGCTCGTCCGCCTGTAGTCGGGGAGACCTATCCCATAGTATAGTACGAACGTCCGAGTCTATGGCCTCCATGAACCATGCCGGAGGGGTGGACGTGGATAGCCAATATCTCGGCGTCCCGTAGATCATGAAGTTCACTAGTAGCGTCCTCCCGTGAATGGAGAGACCCTCCAGACCTTTCCAGGTTGCGACCTTTTTCTTTCATGCGTGGCGCCGGCCATCTTGATAAGGTAGGAGCTGCACCTCGAGGGAGTTCCCGTTCTCGTCGAACTCAAAGGCGTCGAGGAAGTACGACTTGTTGCGAGTTTCTTCTTCCCACTTCATCATCACCTTGGTCCTCTCGGAGTCAGCCCAGCGATCGATGATGCCCACGTACTTCTTCTTCTGCGCTGTGTTGGCAGCCCAGCTGACTGACCAAAACTCGGCGTTGATGTCGAGGACGACGCCCTTCACATTCTTGTGGCTCTTGAGGATCGCTTTGATCTCGGAGAAGGTCTGCGAGGCGCAAGGGGTGCATGGGAGTGGTCAGATTGGTCATTCCTGTGCTAGCGCTCGCTCAGCTCAGTGATTGAGGTCTGGATTCTTCAGCTGGGCTCACAGCGCGTGCGCACCTGTGCTGGCATCGTGCGCGTCGGCGTGGATTGGTCTGATGAGGAGGTAGGGGCCATAAAAGTCAGTAGGTACCACTGGTACAATCCCGTCATGGGCAGGGCTACCAGGGGCACTGCCATTGCTCCCTCGGACGGACTGCCCCGACGATCGGATCTCGCCGACGCGCAATGGCGGGCGCCGAGCCTCCCTGACCCTATGGGTTGTGCGCCCTGTTTAGTGGGTTGTCAGGGCAAACCTGGGCACCCCAAGCGGGGAGATGACAGGGGAGACCCTCGGGGGGGAGGGAGCGAACCTTGGGGAAGATCGGCGAGGCTTCGACCGTTGCCCAGAAGGCGGCAAAGGAGGCAGACATTTTCCGTTGTCTTCCCCCCCCCCCCGAAGACAACCCGGTAGTCTTTAAGACTACGGGTTTGCGCAACCGGCATACTTGGCACGTCCAGTGGAGCTGTGACGGTAGACCCTAATGTTCAGCTGAGTGGCGAGGAGTACTGCCCGAGCTCCTTCCTGAGCTCCATCCCTTCTAGCAATGCGACCTATCAGCTCTTGCTCAACGGTGCCATGTGCCATGTACCCTCAGTTTCAAGCCGACCCTCAGGCACTCAGGCATGGGCGGAGATTTCGAGGAACTCCGTGTCCGATCTGTGCGACCAGCCGTACAAGGGCGTGACACGACCGTCCTTCCGCTCGCAGCGATTGATTCTTTGCGCTCGCCTCAATCTCCCACCCACCCTTGAGAGTTTGAGGGGCAACGTTGCGCTCAGCTGTGCTAAAATGAGGGGAGTCGTGTGGCAGGTGGCCCGGTGGCCCGACCGTCCAAGTTGATGGTCAATCATAATTATATGCCAAAATAGACGAGAGGGTGTGACAAGAAAAGGGAACCTCGAGTTGCACCTTCTTAGGGGATGAGCTACAAGGCGCAGGAGGGAGTGAAGAAGGAAGCGGACGTGGCTACGAGCTACGAGGTCTATTTCATGGCCACGCGCGTGGTGAGAACACCAAGAAGTTATTTCGTCATACATGCGTCCATTCCCACTCTTTGCACTCACACACCAAACCGCACTCCGCTCCTCCACATCACATATTGATTGATTTAGGCGACAAGAGCACCGGCAAGGGCCAACCATTGAGAAGGCAAAACATCCGGCCACCAACGATGGGCAGTGTCGAAACGAGGCACAAACTAGAGGATGGGTTGGACCCTCATTTCAATTTCACTCACCGTGTGCACATCGTCCAGAAAACAACAACGACTTCGTTGCGTAGATTCACCGGGCCCTCAATGAAAGTGTGGAGCTTGAGGATGAGCCATCAAGACGGCATTGATGAACTCGGACATTAAATCATATACAATGGATCATCCGCCATCAAGATGTACGAGGAGAAGTGGCCGTTGAGGGAGCTTGACTTACAGACTCTGTTCCGATGAAGATCATCGTCACTGGCTGTAACTGGTGCCTCTACGGGAGGTGCCTCTACAGGAGAGGAGGATCACAATAGCCCTTCTCCCAAACCTTATTATTCCGAAGCAATCGCTGTAAGCCAACGTCGGAAAATGCGGGACGCGCGCTGTGCAAACGGAATCCGTTGCCAAACTCGCTTCTTGCGCTCGTCTAGGATCATATTTTCGATCTGTGACAGTTGTTGGGAAGTCAAACGATGTGATATGCGAGCGCAAACGGCTAGAAAGTATGTTGCTAATGAACAGGGAAGGGAGAACAAAGCACTAGGTGCATCCGCGGGTGGCAACTCCGCAACGCAGCCCCGGAATAAGCTTCCATGTAATAATCCTGCAAAGCGGTCCTGGAACAGGATTGCTGACTGTGCCGTCGACGCATCGGGTGCTTATGGCATCTCGTACCTCTAGAAGCTCATCCATGATGTGACTGAAGCAAGCCCAGTATACTTGGATGTTGCCGTGACTGGAGAATTCCGCGCTCATGCGTTTCGAGCTGATGCCCGAATTGTACCGCGGTGTCGATGGCTTTATCTTGCTCGAATTCACGCGCTTCGAGGAAGGCTGAGAGCGCCTCGAGGAGGGGTGCGCCAGCTCGTCCTCAATTGGCTGATTCAGCAGCTCATGGAGCGTGATGAGCTCGAAATCGTCGTCGTCGATCCACTCATAGATTATTTGCAGTAGCGGAGGGGGCTTTGTGGATGCAGGGGATACCGGATGGGTTAGGACCTTGCAGCAAGGCCCACACTCAGCAAGGGCTCTCGGGCAGGGAGCCGATCGCGAACCCAACCAACGTCTATCACACATACAAGCTGGTGGCACGCAGATGTCCTCACCTCGAGGCATTGGCTGATGTCCTCTTGAATAGCGCGCGGAAGGTCCTTGCAAGCAGTCCGAATGGCAGCAGCAAGCTCTTGCTGCCGATGCACCGTCTCGGGAAGCATCTGCAATGGGGTGGTGCAAATCATGCTCCAGGTGGTGAAGCAGGCCAGTCCATCTTCGTGCTGGTGCCTGCGCTAAGCACGCTGAGCCAAACATGCCACCGTTACGTCCACAGCTAGGACCGCATGCCTCCAAGCATCTAATGTAGGACATAGACAGGACTCTCGCCAGCTACACACCCGCGTCATACGCAACGGAAAGTAGACAATACTCTCCGCAGGAAGATTGCACAATGCCGCAATGAAGCCGCGCTGTTGGCCGTACTGCTCTTTGAGCAATTCCAACTTGGATAACGCGCTGAGAGACTCAAGGCAGGGCATCCAAGGTCAACAGTCCAACTCGTGGCACCGAGTTGACGGAGCGCGCAGCGGCGTAGCCGTGGCCACGTGTTGCGGCTGGCGTTACCTATTGTCCCTCTTCATGAGAGAGCTGTTGAGCACGCTCGAAATGATATCCGTATACTTTGTGAAAACGTCGGAGAATCGCCTTGTGACATCGGCCGATAGAGGTTTGTTCGATGCGTCGGAGCGGATGCTCGAGAAGAAGTTGTCAGCTATCTCGCGCACCTCGCGGAGCTTGTCAGAGACTTGTGGCGGGAAGCGGTTGCGTCCAGCGACGATGCAAGCGTTAGTCCGCTTGCGGAAGTCGATTACGAGCGTGTTGGCCTTGATCAGCCCAGAGGCGCCGTCGGAGCCGGCAGACGAGCTCCGTGAGGCGATCCAGGCGCACGTGGCGCCACGCTCTCGCTGGATGCGGTGGACAAGTCCTGCCGAGGAGTTCCACGCCTCATGTAGCTCGGCGGCCGACGCCTCGTGCCGCGCCTGCACCCACGCATCCTTGTTCATCAGGCTCCGAGTGGAGATGCAGCAAGAGAGGCCCGAGGATGGGGAGAGAAGGGCGAGGAGGGGAAGGGCGAGGAGGGAAGAGCGTGAGGAGCGAGGGAGAGAAGGGAACGAGGGTTTGGGGGGTGGATCGGAGCGCGCGCGGGGGGGGAGGGGGGAGGAGTGAGGAGGGCGCCGAGGGCAAGGGGGTGAGCAGGTGCCGGGGCGCCGCGGGGGTGGAGGACGTGAGGCGGTGGGAGAGGACGGGAGACAAAGAGAGAGAACTTTTGTGGTTTCTGTTCTCTGCTCTCTCTGCGTGGCTGGCCGCACCTCACTCTCTCTGAATCCCCGACCATTCATTGAAGTAGGAGTACGAGTTCTTCTCCTACTCGCAGGTACCTCTCTCTGGTGGGCGGGGGGGAGGGGGAGGGGGAGAGGGGGAAGGGGGGAGGGGGGGGGGGGGATAACCCAATGGACACGGGGGGCTGCTTGACGCTCGTGGAGGAGTACTCCGTGGCTTTACTTGAGAGGAGTGTGGGCCGCCTACTACTACTCTAGAAGCTCGCTTGTCTGCATAGTAAAGTAAGACCTGACGAAGATGGGCTCGTCAGCACTCTCCCGCAGACGCCGCACCGCCACCCGCCACGTTGCCGCGTTTGCCGGGTTGGTGAGACCGAGCGCGAAGTCTCTTCGTTACGGCGACGGCGACGGTTTCAGATCTTGTGACACTCACAACGCATTGTGAGACACTCGCCGCCCCCCCCCCGCCCCCCGCCCGCCCGCCCCCCCCCCCCCCCCGCGCGTCCCCCCGCGCGCCTCCCCCTCCGCCTCCTAAAGGTCGCTGTTTCGACATAGTAGTAGAGTACATAAAATTCTTAACAAACTATCCGCTACTCGCACGGCATGTGGCACAATGCTGATGCTGCTCCTATCTACCCGCCCCCGTAGTATATATATGCTAGCTAGGCCTTGGTAAAAATATGTACTACCTCCGTTCCAAAACTGAGATGTGAGAGAGCCTTTGGGGTATATACAGTAAGGGTGAACCATTAAGAAACACCCCCATTTAGAAAACCTACTCTAGAAGCAAATCGGCCGTCTAGCGATCAGAAATCGGGCGGAAGTGAGAGGCCTCGAACTGAGGATAAGAAACTCAGTGCAAGAAAATTTTTCTATGTCTATGTGCTGCGGCTTGGCGTGTTATTGGTGCATGGCTAGTAGCAGTAGCGGCACTATTATTCATTTGCTTTATTGTTATGATTTCTAAGATGGTCATGGGCGGGTGATACTGTAGCTCTAACCCATCTATCAGGGTGGTAGGGTGCGCCGCGTGCCGCTGTGCCGCGGCCAGTGTGGTCGCCAACTATCAGTAAACAACGCCTTCGCCGCCCCGCTCTTCCCTCCCTTTCCCCGCGCCGAGAAGCGTCTCTCAGTTCTGGCCCTCCCGCCCTGGGAGAGAGGGAAGAAATGGGGGAGAGGGGAGAGGCGGCGGAGGGAAGGAGAGGGCGAGAGCGATAAGAGGGGAGGGAGGGGCAGAGGAGGAGAGGGGAAATCAACGATAAAAGGGAGGGAAATAGGGGAACGTCGGGGTCGGGGAGGGGGGGGCGAGGGGACTCAGTACAGATCTCGGCCTCCCCTTCCCCCCCCCCCCCCCCCTTTTTCTTCTTCACGTCGGGGGCCGGGGGGGGAGGCGGGGGGGGGGGCGGGGGCGGGGGCTCCCACGCGTCGTCCGCCGCCCCCCTCCCCCCCCTCTCCCCCTTCCCCCCAACCCTTCCCCCCCCGCCCCGCCCCACCCCTCCTCCCTCGCGCGGCGCGATGGGCTACGGCGGACGGGGGGGCGCCGGCAGGGGTGTCGGCCGCGGCGCGCCGGGCACACGCGTGTACGTGGGCAACCTGTCGTGGGAGACGACTTGGCAGTCGCTCAAGGACCACTTCCGCCAGGCGGGAGAGGTGGTCCATGCCGACGTGATGATGCACGATGGGCGCTCCAAGGGCTGCGGGATCGTCGCCTTCCAATCGCCTGCAGAGGCAGCCAACGCAATCGCCACACTGAGCGAGACCGAGCTCGACGGGCGCCACATCTTCGTGCGCGAGGATCGAGAGGATC
This sequence comes from Isochrysis galbana, assembly GCA_018136815.1. Taxonomy (NCBI): domain Eukaryota; phylum Haptophyta; order Isochrysidales; family Isochrysidaceae; genus Isochrysis; species Isochrysis galbana. Next base: position 6,385,690 of record CM030933.1, on the reverse strand, counting down.
CCGTTGGAGGACTCCCCGCGCCCGGCACCCGCCAGGTGGCAGCCGTGCCCAGGTACGGCGGCGGCGGACTTCCTGCCCCGCGGGCTGCGCCGGTTGACAAGATGATCACGGGGACCCGTGTGTACGTGGGCAACCTGTCGTGGGAGACCACCTGGCAGTCGCTCAAGGACCACTTCCGTCAGGCGGGAGAGGTAGTCCACGCCGACGTGATGATGCATGATGGCCGATCCAAAGGGTGCGGGATTGTTGCCTTCCAGACACCGGCCGAGGCAGCCAATGCAATCGCTACACTGACAGAGACAGAGCTGGACGGGAGGTACATCTTCGTGCGCGAGGACCGCGAGGATTCAGTTGGAGGCCTACCGGCGCCTGGCACTCGCACAAATCACGTGACTTCGTACGGCGTTGGCCTGCCCCCACCACGCACTGCCGTGCCGCGCGCGATGGCGCCGATCAGCGCGCCAATGCACTCGGGTAATGAGACGCGAGTGTACGTTGGCAACCTCTCATGGCAGACATCATGGCAGACGCTCAAGGACCACTTCCGCCAGGCTGGCGAGGTGCTGCATGCGGATGTCATGATGCAAGACGGCCGCTCTAAGGGCTGCGGCATCGTCTCCTTCGCGACACCTGCCGAGGCAGCCAACGCGATTGCTACGCTGAGCGAGACTGAGCTTGATGGACGCCAAATCTTTGTTCGCGAGGATCGGGAGGCAGCGGCGTCCCAGCACTCTACTGCGGGCGGGCGTGCCGGTGGACGCTACAACGGCGCGACGCCGACGCCGACGACCGGCTGTCAGGTGAGAAGGTTGACGAGCCCGAAGGACTGCTTGCTGAGGGCTGAGGGGCTATGCCGAGCACTTGTTGCCACATAGTTCGCCGGCCACCACGAGGGCGATTGTGCCCTTACAAGCTCGGTTGTGTTCTTCCGAGCTGCCCTTCAATCCACGGTCCCAGGTGTACGTTGGAAATCTCCCGTGGACGACCACGTGGCAGGAGCTGAAGGACCAATTCCGTGTCGCTGGAAATGTCACCCACGCCGACGTGGCCACGGTGAGATGACATCATGCCCTTCCTTAGCATGTTGGGATTCTGGTGCAATGCAGTGGTTGCTTGTGGCGGTGGATGCTCGAACTTGAGAGTTCGCATCCTAGCCGCCAGGACATGTGGTGCTGCCTGCATTATCCAACGAGCCCATGCTGGTTCCATGGCAACTGGCACTCGTGCATGCTTCTCCCAAGCACAGCGCGCGAAGCCGCACATACTTGCGTGTCGGTCAGCCCCGCTCATGCGACTCCGATTGTTTCGCAGGATGGCTCCGGTCGTTCACGCGGTTTCGGGACCGTCTTATTCGGTTCGACCCGTGAAGCTGCCAAGGCAATCCAAATCTTCAATGAGAGCGAGTTTCAGGGTCGCACTATCGAGGTCCGGCCGGATCAGTACAGCTGACATCACTGATCAAGGACGAGGAGAGAATCGTCAAGTAGTCTCGTCGTCACCTGCTAGCTGTGTCGTACGATGCGCATTATCTGCGCCCATGAAGGTGTTGCGTCGGTAGCCATCCAGTGCGAACAGCGATACAAGATGAAAGCTGCCTAATTTTCGGAGAGAGCAAAACGGGGATTTCCTCTAGCCATCGTCATACGTGCATCGTTGTTCTTCGATGGAGTTCACGGGCCAATGGAGCCACGTCATTCGATTTGGGAAGCTATCAGCGGCCGAGGCAGAGTCATCGGCAATGCAATGCGACTGCTGGGAAGATTATGGGGCTGAGGACCGGGAAGGATGTGGGGCGGGGGGTATGGGCAGGGCCGCTCAAGGGAAGAGCCGGAGCTGTGCAGAAAGACAGATCTATCAAGGACAGAAGTTACAACACTGCGTGAGGAGATCGGACGAAGCACGCGGCGCGATGGAGGCAGTAGAGCTTATGCAGAAGCGATTCATGACTGCAAGGCAGAGAAGTCGATCAAGTTCGTGTGGCTTATTTCAGGGAGCGGGAAGGGGACCGGCGGAGTCTGATGGGTGGGGGGCGAGGACGGAGCAATGACACGTTTTGGACGAGAATATCGCAGCAAGTAGAATAGTGCAGGTTTGTGTTAGGCATACCGCTGTTTCTTTTGCGTTCTCAATAACAACTAAGTTTATGATTGGTTGAACCATGGGGGGCGCGAGCCCCCCCTCTCCCCACTTCTCCCCTCAACTAACTTTATAGTCCAATTGCCATGGAGCGCGCCGGTGCGCCCCTCCGCTCTCTTTCGCCCCCCCCGCCGAGGGCGGCCCCCTAGCTGCCATGGAGCAGTCGCTTATGAAGCGACCGCGTCCGCCGTCCGAGGCCGAGCAGGTGCGTGCGACTCGCGTCGCGCCACACGGCCCGTGGCCCGTGGCCCCGGCCACACCATGCACAGCAGACCGCTCAGCCGACGCTATCCCACCCCACTCCCTCCTCCGCCTCCTCCCACCTACATCTCTAACTCTAACCCTCGCCAAACTCACACATGTCCCACAGGAATTTGATCAAGAAGAAGACCACCAATCCCCCTAGTAGTGCGACTCCGACCAAGCTCCCCCTAGTAGTGCACGGGGGGAGCCGCTTGATGGCAGGGGGAGCGAAGGGCCGGGGGCCGGGGGAGTGGGGGTGTAGAAAGTTTGCTGCGTGAAAGTAGTAGGTCCTTAGCCGCGTGTGCGATATTAATGTTTTAGTAGCACAATGTTTAGATAGTAATAGATGAGATCTTCCCATACCACTTTCACCTCCGGGGACCGTGGATCAGAGGCCGTCACACCGTAGCGTTTTGAAGCTCTATGTTCCCACGGGGACAGGCTAGACGACGGGTGGATCGAGACGCATATTCAAAAGCAAGGTGTAAGGAACAGAATAAACGCCATAGCCTTGGTTAGTGTCTAGTACCCCTCGACAAATGAGGCGTACGGCAAGAGCGACTGGTGGCCGTCTGACCAGCGGACGGAGACCGCATAGTTGCCCATAGGCACAAAATCGAGCGGCTCGAGATCATCAGGTAAATTATCCGGGCGATTGGAGGGGGAGCGGCAGAGCCCTCTGAGCTCGCGCGGCGAAATCGACTGTTGCGTTCCATCTGCTAGTGCAATGAGTACGCGCCTCTCCTCCGACGAGTACAAGAGCGCAGGGCGTTCAGTTGTGGACAGGCTGTTCACCTCCCTCACGAGGTCAGCGCTAAGCGCACGATATGTGTCCGCCGCCTGACTCTGGGGATGACTGAGAAATGTGGGCGTGCCGGCATCTGCTGCGCGGGCTACCTCCGGGAGCAAGGGTAGCGAGTGCGCCGCCCGGATGCCCCACATCTCTTGCAGCCGGTCCACGTGCGAGGCCCCAAAGAGAGAATAGGGGCGGGATAACAGCTCTCGCAGCTCGACCATTGCACCATCGGGTAGCGAATGCTTCGCGCCAATGATCTCAAGCTCTTCCGTGGTCTCTGGGGGCGTTCGTATCCCCGCCATGTTCTCGACCACAGCAACGGTAGGAATGCCCACCTGCAAATAGGGTGGGCATGGGAGGTTTGGCTATGGCTAAAGCGAGCAGCTCCGGCGGAGGCCGTGATGAGGGACTACGACCGCATCAATGAAATATGGGCTAGAAAGTTGGAGAAGTTTGAGATTGGCTGGCGACGGAGCTGGTGGCGCAAGGGATGCAGAGGAAAGGCCTCGCGCTTGTGAGGGCCAAGTTGTTCCAACACGATTTGGGAAGTTGCGAGGCCTCCAGGAATGGAAGCTCAATCCGAGGGCAGACGGGGCAGTCAGCTCACCTTGTCAAACATTTCGACGCCTTTGACTACGTCCACAAATGAAAGTCGCTGGGGAGTAGTCACCAAAACCGCCGCGGAGACGCGGAAGTCCTACCGCACGAACAGAGTCAACAAGTCAGTCCCGCCACACGGCACGCCAGATTGAACGAGCGCTATGTGCCAGAGTGATCACCGATTGGCCATCCTGCCGCCCGTTGCATCACCTGTGAAAGTGTGAGCTGAACATCGCCCGTGCCCGGGGGCATGTCGACGATTAGATAGTCCAGCTCTCCCCAGATGGTGCGACCGAGAAGCTGTTGCACGATAGGCGTGACCTTGGCGCCGCGGAGTGGCATTGCGCCAGGATTGATGAAGCCCATACTCATGAGCTTGAGGCCGTGAGCTTTGAATGGCACAAGCATCTCACCATCCACCTGCTCGTGACAAGTGGGCGTACATAGGTCACAGAGTCCGGGCAGGATAGGCCGGCTCGAATGGCGGGCTCGGCGAAGTGAGTCGATGGAGAAGCCAGCCTTGCTGGATGCGGCTCGCTTGGCCAACAGCGGCGCAAAGCGTTGGTCAACGGTGGTTGTGATGGTCGGTTATCGCATGTCAGGTGCGGCCTTGCGCACAGGTGATTCTCCCGTGCCACACCTGCAGCTGCCCATCCACCATGATCATGGATGGGAGGCTCGGCCCGTGGATGTCGAGGTCCACGATGCCTACGCGCTTGCCAGACTCTGCCAAAGCGCATGCCAAGTTGACCGCGGTGGTTGATTTTCCGACGCCGCCTTTGCAGCTCGCCACCGCAATGATATGCTCCACGCCGCCGACTCCAGCGGCGAGACCGCTCTCGCTCTTCATGGCGGCGATGGATTCCGTAGCATCATCATGGGCCTGTGCAGATGCACCCAGTCTCTGCAGCGCTGTCTTGGAGCCAGTGATCTTGACGTCGACATTTCGCAGCCAGGGGAGAGCACCAGTGAGCAACTTGGTGCACTGCAACCGAAGTCGGTCCGCCGCTCCAGCGGCGACGGCCTCAGCCGGCAACTCGATCTTGACTTGAATCGCGTCGTCGCCTTCCGAGATCTGCACCGCACGCACGAGCCCAAGCGAGACGACATCGCATGCTCCATCGGGGTCCTCGAGGTCGCGCAGCGCTGGGTCAGCTGCCTCGCTCAGCACCTCCATCACCTCCGACTGCTTCATCAGCACTGCCGGATCGAGCGCCATCCGAAGGGCGGGCGGGCCTCCGAGTGCGGCGGACCGCCACATCATCGTGGGCAGCAGGGCGCAGCCCGCGAGGAGCAGCGGCAGCATCTAGAAGGAGGGGGGGCGGGTCGGGGGGGCCGCGAGACGATGGCGCCGACGCGGCAGAGGGGGTGTGCGTGAGGGGCGAGGGCGAGATAGAGGGCAACGAGGGTGGGGGAAGAGGAGGGGAAGGGGGTGTTGAAGGGGGAGGCGGCGGAGGGCGGCGAGAGGCGAGAGGCGAGGAGCGGATGAAGCCACGCGAGATCATTCCACACCAGCGGAAGAGAGAGAGAGAGAAGAAGGAGGGAAGAGAGAGAGATGGGAGACGGCAGAGAGGAAAGAGAGGGGGGTACTCTAGGTGAATGGGGGAGAGAGGAAGAAGGAGAGGGCGAGGTACGAGAGAGAGAGTGAAGAATGAGATGAGAGAAAAGGGAAGACGCCCCAAATCCTGCGTGTTTCTCTGCGACCATCACACGGCTCCGTGCTACGGACCCTGGGAACCGAATACATAGTCTAATGGGTGATTCCTTCGATTCAGCGTTCACACAGAACAGAGGAGAGAACGGAGAGACGGGAAGCAAGGAAAAGAGGAAAAGGATCTTCTTGTTGTGCTGTGAATACGAGTTACTCAAACAAACAACATTCGACCTTGACCTTGACCGCGAAACACACACTTCGTGACATTTGACCAGGGCGAAACGCTTTAATCCTAGTACACGCTTAAAATTGATGTTTGGGTGCTGGGGTCATAGGAGCCGAATTTTGACTGGGCGGACTGCGGACTGGAAATAGGAAATAGGCAGGATAGAGGATAGAACCCCCGATTACCGATGACCGCAGGATGACTGCATCAAGCATGAGAGAAGATTAATCGTCACACATTATACTACACACTACTTTTGTGGAGGTGCGAAACTAGCAAAAACGCAAATCGCAATTCGCTACCCACAAACTCCCTTTGGCCTTTGGCGTGTGCATGACGAATTGGGAAGACCCACTTCCCATAGGCTCGCTCTGAGGGTGAGGGCAATCAACTATCGTTAAAAACGATAGAGGGTCATGGAGCGCGCCACGCTCCGCCCCTCCTCTTCCCCCCGCCCACCCCGCCGCGCCGGCCGACAAGATCGTGGCGAAAGCCACACAGCCGAACCGCCCTCCAACCAGGGCCACGCTCGTCCAGGTGCCTGCGAGCCTGCGAGCCGCTGCTCGCACCGCACCCACACGCACACCCACACACAGACCCAAAGCGACACACTCGCCAGCCCGCCAGTGCCACGCACAACACCACACATGGACCCACACCATCACAAGCCCACTACTCACAGCCAGAACCACCTGGAGACGCACGTCTCCTCTTTCTTCCCATAAATAAGGAAAAGCCTCCGGGCTGGGCCCCTACCTCCTACCTACCCCTACCCCTACACCGCCGCGGCACTGGCCCGTCGTAGATTCGAGGGAGATCGTGGCGCAAGCAGCAGCCGACATTTCGCGCGAGCCGATTGACGTGTCGACTCTAAAAGAGCCCACGCCGGCCGCCGAAATCAGCGGCGAACCGTCGGGAGAGCCAATTGAGGAGCGCATACCCGAGGAGAAGAACCCTCCGCCTCCCGATCCCGAGCCGGAGCCGCCGGCACGACCGGATCCGGAACCCGTCGAGCCCGTTAAGGAGACGCCCACGCGCCGTCCGGCCGATGCGCCCGACCCCCGGCCCATCATAAACTTATACCACCTCGGCATATCCCGTATAGCTAATAGCTAGCGTGAGTAGCCCGAATCTTCAGATGTTTTATTATTATTAACGTAAACAAGGGCAACACGTAATAAACACGGGAGCCAAAGCCACGGTGGGTCAACAGAGAGAGCCAAGAAGGAACCAATTGGCCGGAAGAGAACTCGTCGTCCTAGAGAAGAATTGCACACAGAAAAGGCGCGAAAGGGATTCGTCCATGCTTAGTGAAGATCCTACAAGATTCATCGGCGAATAGCGAATAGCGTCTCAAGGCGAGCACAGCGGCGTGCACTTTACCTATAGCTTTTTGTAGCTTAGCCATGGAGTAGCTGGTAGACTTAAAAAGTCTAGAAGCTTACAAAGGTGTTAGACTCAAAGAGTCTAGACGCTAGCTTGAGGTTCTTGAGGGTGTACTTTAGCAAGGAATATGCTCGCTACTTCCTTGGTCTTCATCGACACGTGCTTACTTCTCCCTTGATCTGCATGCCTGGGTGATCAGTCCAGAGCTAGAGCATATTCATATTCCGAGTAGAAAGAAGCTTGCAAAAGCAGAAGCTGCTTGGCCACGTGGACATAATGGTAGACCACCATTGAATGAAATGTAGTGATTGATAGAAGCGTGGAGACGTCGTAGACGTATAGATAGACATAAGAACGAAGATTGATGATTTACCATCGCGGTTATAACGGTAGAGCGGAAAATAGCGAAATAGCCTGCAGCTGCAGAGGCTCGCGAATGCGACACGTTTTTGGGCTACCCGTCGTTCTGTTGTATTCCATACGATGACACCTGAGTGTGGTTAGTTTTCGCCCTGTTTGGTTTAGTTCGTGCGTGTCTGTGTGACGAGGGGTCTTTTTGAGTCCCTGCGTTGTAGTCTCTCGTGTCTACCTTGGACCTAAGAAGCTCTCGTTCTCCTTCTCTCTCTTCCTCTAGCTCGCTAGCTAGCCTCGGCCCTACCCTCCAACGCCGCGCGTTGTGAGCCTCCGAACCTCCGTCTCTCTTCTCGTCCCTCGCACTCGATGGTAGAAGCTGTCAGACCCGACTTCTACTATGACCTCTCAGACATATTCCCGCAAGCAACCACCTACGACTCCTTCACGGCCGCGTCAGCTGCCGGCTCGATCGAACGGCCCTCTACCTACGAGCCAGTAGTCATCGCGTGTTCGACACGTTCTTGGGGCTGCCGGGCTCCCGGGGGGCGGTCCGGCGCCCAAAGGGCATCGAATATGTGCTAGATGGGTGTTTTCCGGGGTTTCTGTTTCTACCGCTTTACCTTAGTCCTTAGTTAGTGTTAGTGTATTTGTATTTCCTCAATCCTGACTTTTTCATTTTTACACCCTTAGCAGTTAAAATACTGTTTGACCGCTCTACCATGGGGAATCCGAATCTGTGTGTCTTGTGCGTCAGTAGCAAGACGGGGAACTGTTCAACTATTGTGGGCGCGTACCTTACACGAATATTCATGCGTACAGTCTTCAGATGGGCAAGAAAACAACAGACCCTAGAAACCAAAAAAAAGGAACGAAGGGCCTTCGGGAAGGGGAGAAGGGAAGGACGAGATGGAGCGAAGGGAAGCAAGAGCGTTGTCGGTAGGGAGGTAGAGAGACCTAGAGCGTAGTAGGTGCTAGCCGTTAGCCCAGAATCTTCAGTTTTTACACTAGCTAGAGAGACGGCGGCTCTCCGTTTTGCATCCACCCACCATTCACACGGTCACACGCCACTCACCGTGTCACACGCCATCATGCATGATTCACTTACCATGTGAAGTTGGTCATTTATACAGACTTAATGCGCATTACGAGCACGTAATGTGCATCACACTGTATGACAACATTGTGAGGCACCGCGTGCAATGTAGTGTGTGGAGGCGGAGGTCCCTACCATGCGTAGTGTGGTTTCATTTCTCATTGGCATCGTGTGCAAACAGCCCATGGCCTGATGGACACTGGAAATCGATAGACAGGAAGGCAATAAGAAGGGATGAGGATGGTGCAGCGCGTGTGCGTGGCGAGAGCGCCTGGCTGGTATGCATGCTGAGTGGCTGCAAATGTTCCTACTGAAGAGCCCCATTTCCATGTTTGCAGAGGACAGGGCGAATGAGTGAGGAGAAGCCGAGCTGACTTAGTCAGCCCCCCTTCGAACACCATCATCCGGCGGCAAATGTCGTAAAGCCACTAGCACAGTCTGATGCGAACGCCAGAGTACGCCCTCGGAACGGGTCTCCCTCCCTCTCCTCCCCCCCTGACAGCCCTCGCAGCCAGCACAATTGCTCTAGCGACGCCATCCCTCTCGCCCCTGCCCAACAAATGCGGCTCACGAGGACTGGGAGGGCCCACATGACCTCATCGTCATCATTCGCGGCACAACCCGCGAAGAGGGCCCACATGACCTTTTCTTCATGAAGCTGGAGCCGCGGCTCAATTTGGTGACCGGCGGCGGACGTGCTTCCAGCCCGTTCTTCACGCGCTGCAGCTCGACGAAGGAGGCGGCGGGGAAGGCGACGGAGGGCGGCGACGGCATTGGCGCGTGTGCAGACTCAGCGACGCGAGGGGAGTGCGAGGGGCAGACTTGGGCGGAGGGAGCAGAAGTGGGCGGCAAGACGTCTGCCGCGTTCGGCCAGAGAGAGTGAGAGCAGAGAAGATAAGGGTAGCAAGCAGATGACGAGAGGCCGTCGAGGGGAAGGGGAGAAACAGAGAGAGAGTTGAAGAACACATAATGAAAGGAGAAGACCAGCGAGCGAGCGGCCGCTTGCTCGCACGAGATTAGAAAGGAAGAGGAGACTGAAGAGAGAGAAGAGGTGATGATGAGCCGTGGAACGCAAGCAACCCAACTAGCAACTAGCAACTAGCAAGTAAAGCGAGGAGTACTCCTAGCGGAGGAGAGCGAGGGACGTGAGACGGATGGATGGACGGTGGCGCGGCGGCGGCGTCTCTCTCTCTCTCTCTCTCTCTCTCTCTCTCTCTCACCCTCTCTCTCTCTCTCACCCTCTCTCTCTCTCTCTCTCTCCCTCCCTCCCCCCCTCTCTCTCTCCCTCCCTCCCTCTCTCCCTCTCTCCCTCTCTCTCTCTCTCTCTCTCTCTCTCTTCAGCTAGTCACCACCCACAAAGAAACGCCAGATGATTGGACCCCGGGGAACATCGGGCAGATGCGCGCGGTGCTTTCGGTGTTTACTAGGAACGCTGTTTGGACTAGTAAGAATTTAAGGTGGCGGGTTCGGGAATGGGGGTGGCGCGCGCGCGAGCGGCTGTCTGCCTCCTCCAGCTACCATGAGGCCTGGTGGCTGTGGAGGGCACCTGCAGGACCCGTGCGGCTGGTGGTGGGACCAGTGGGTATGTGGCCCCCGCCGCGCCCGCGAATGGTCCAGCTTCGCACCGCCTGGCGGAGGTGGGGTGGGCTCGGGTAATGGCGCTCATGCGCCGCTGCTCAAGGCGCTCGGCTGGGCATGGGGTCGAACGAGGCGGGGCGAGGGGGAGAGGGGCGGTCAGCCTGTTGAAGATAGGTCACGAGGCGCCACTTTCACCCGGGGAGCGTTCGCTTGAAGGCCCCAGGAAGGGCGCTGTGTGCATGAACGTCATTGGCATAGACGTCTCCGCGGACTGACTTCGCTTTGCTGATCAGTGGCACATGGCTGTGTGGGGTGGCCATGCGCAGCGTGCGGCTGCTCGAAGGCACCTTAGACATATGGGCAGTCGGTCCGGGGCGCCTCGCGTCCAAGGCGGCTTGCATTGTGCCGTGCGAGACCGGAATGGCCGGGGGTTCCGGACGTCAATCTACTGATGTAGGAGTGCCTATTCGAAAAAATTGAAGTGTGCGTTGTGCGCCTTGCATGTGACTGATGTGAAGGTTTGGGACTGTGAATTGCCATAGTGGGCAAGGTGTGATGCAACTTCTAGGCATTAATTGGTGCACAGTCACGAGTAGGACGTGTTGAATCGCGAGAGACTTTGAGCACGCATTCATTGTAACATCTATTTTTGGGTCGTGTCCCACTGAAAAGAAAATGGCACCATGACACAGTTAATGTGCAAGGGTTGTAGTAGCCGTCAGCATCCTTGGCACTAAAGGCTTCGCCTGGGCCACAAGTCGTAGTTATGAAGCCCCACCCAACTGCAAGGCGCGTGTCTAATTTGTAAACTTTCCAACCGAGGCGAAGCGCTCACTCACGGGTCACACTCCTCACAACAACTGAGCTCGGACAGAATCTCAGGCTCAGGATCGTCTGAGTTGCACCCTGGAGTGACAGAGGAGACAGAGCACTCAGAATCACTTGGTGGCTGCAAGGCACTCATCCTCACACATCTCAGAGATTGCCTCCCACCATGGCAAGCGGTGGTACACAAAACACCCGCAACACGACAAGCACAAGACATGCTGGCACATTTCACTAGAGGCGAACATGTGCAGGCGCCAGCGAGGCCCTTGGCCGGTGCCTCATCGCCGCCAGGCTTGTAGTCGTGCTCGCCGCGTGCCGCCTGCGTCTCTCGCTGCCGTTGCATCTTCAACAAACGCCGCTTCAACGCGCGCTGTCTGTAGTATTGCGGAGTGCGCCGAAGCAGGCTCTGCTCCACTGCTCCACTCGAGCTGCTAACTGGCTGTCCCACTCCTCACGCTGCGCCGCTGTTGCAGTCATGCCCATCCGCTCCAAGATGCGTGCCTGAAAGGAGCTGAACGCCTGCAGCCCAGGGTCGGCTTGCCAGCCCCTCTCTTGCAGCTTCGCCTGAAAGCATCCAAGCACGGTTGAGTTGGCGTGCGCAATTGCGAGGTCCGTAGTAGTAGGATACAACGTGCCGCGCATCACAACGCCCTTTGGTCGGTAACGCAAGCAGATGCTCCCCACGCGCTCTGATGCGTTCTGTGTGGCGGCTCCCTTCCCGCCGAAGATGAGGTGCTTCCTGTCGACCACATTCCTCTCAATGTACTCCAACATCCCTTCTTGCCAGTCGAGACAATTGTTGGTAACAGATGCCGGTTTTCCCGTCCTGCCGCCGCGTTGTATACACGGTCGCTTTCCGGCCGACGGCGCTCCCGGCGAGGGCTGATCACGCGAGGCACAGCCGCCATGGCACGTCTGCGTCGCTCTCGTTCAACGGCGGCGGCCCGCCTCTCCGCTGCATCAGCAGAGGTCGAGGAGCGCCTGCGGCGCTCCCGCTCCGCAGCAGCACGCCGCTCACGCCTCTGAGCGAGCACCGCAGCCTGGCGCGAAGCCTCGCGCGCCACTCGAGCTCCATGCACAGCCCGGCGCGCAGCCTCGTGCGCCACTCGAGTTGCATGCACAGCCGCTGCACACACCTCCTCCTCATCCTCACACCTCTCCATCTTGCCGGGGGGGGGGGAGGGGTTGCTCTCCGCGCGCCAAAGGGGGGGAGGGGGGGGGGTAAGGAACCCCCCGCGCAAAGGGGCTTTTCTCCCCCCGCGCAAAAGGAGCCCCCCCCGCGCAAAGCGGGGAGCCCCCCCGCGCAAAGTTGGGGAGGAGGAAGGCCACGCACGGTAAAAAAACACAACTGATTATCGTTCCTACAGGGCTGGTACAGTCCCTTGAGATTTTCTTTTTGCAAGGGACCCCCAGAATTTATTATTATCATCTCTCCTCTCACTCCTCACTGCCACTGCGCACGCCCAAAACTAAGGCGTGGAACTAGATACCCAGATATCTAGATATCTACCTATCTAGGCCGCCTTTTCACTATCTCTATCTAGGTGGATAGCGCTAATGCACTATCTATATCTAGGTGGATAGCAATCGGCCGAAGGCTAGATATCTAGTGTAGATAATTACCATGTCAGCGCACCTAAACCCTACATGTGAAACACAGTCAAACTAAGAAATAAAATAGCAAAAACAGTATGCAGTATGTTTTTTGCCGTCGAAAAAAACAGAAACAGAGAAAAACAGTGTAAAAAACAAATGTGCCGGGTAGGGGGGGCCGCCCGAAAGAATACAGCGAAAAACATATGTTTTGGGCCTCCGAAAAAGAACGCTGTTCCTGTGTTTCACATGTGTAGGACCTAAACTTACAGAGCAGGCGGCGCGCTTGTGCGTACAACAACTACAGCACGGCCCCACCGACAATGCTACTAAGCACGGGCACTCTATCACTTATAATTGACAAATGCTATCAGAGCGTGTTCAAGGGTCTCATTCTCATTCTCATCACTCTGAGACGCCTTGAGGTCATCATGTAGCTTGCCGGCCTTGGAGAACATGCGCTCAACGCCCGTCGAGCTAGCCGGGCGACCCAAGTATTGTCGAGCCATCGAGCCATCTTCGCTAAGGTGGGCAGCCCCTCAGGCCGTCCGGTCACAGGATCTGCGATCCGCTGGCCGCTGGGAGGTCATGATCATGATCATGATCGCGCGCCTTCCGCCTTCCGAAGCCTTCCACCAAGCTGCCGTCGCAGTGATCGCAGCCACTGCGGTTGTGCGCTCTTGCTGCACCGCGGTTGTGTTGTCGGGACGGGATGGCTCGCCCAAGCCCAAGCTCGCCCAAGCAGGCGGTACTGCCGCCATGCGGCTCGCGCCACATGGCCCAAGCCGAGCATCCTGCTTCGTTCGGCGCGGTTTCGCGCTCGGCAGGGGGCAGGGGGCGAGAAGAGGGGGGGGGGCTAGGCCGAAAAAAAATCCACTATATACTATAAATAATATCTAGGTGGATAGCACCAAGGCACTATCTGCTATCTGTATCTAGGTGGATAGCTTAAAGGCCCCAAGGCACTATCGACTTCTATCTAGATCTAGATTTAGATCGTGCTCGTCAGGGGTAACTCAACGCCTTAAACGACAAAAACTGCTGCGATTGGCTGATGGATGCAACAGTGTGGACTGTGGACTGCCTGACGGCCTGCCTACTGTGTATGCAGCACATAGAGGTAGACTTTCACACAAGTCACCCGCGCAGCGAGCAAAAATTAGAAATTCGGCGAAATTCATCTCTCATCTCACATCTCACGCGTCTCATGCTCATGCTCATGTCTCATGTGCATGTGCATGTGGATGTGGATGTGGCATGTGGCATGTGGCCCATCTTCTTGCATCGAGTCGGCGTTGCTGCAGGGGAGACTCTCAGGGGTGTCAGGCGGGGCTGTGGCTGTGCGCGTCGCTCATGAGCCCATTCGGGCGGTCTAAGGCTTCCCTCCACAACCAGTCAGATGGGATGGCACGGTCCCGCATGTTAGAAGTTATAAATCACTGTTTGACCGCCCTCCTGACCGAACACTTTTCTCACACTGCAGAGAGGGACGTGTAGCGGTGTGAATGAACCAGAGTTGCGGGTGGCGGTGCCAGTCCCGACCGGCGCGCCCCCCATGGGCGACGCGGCGGCCGACACGCCAATCTTTAGGCTCTCGGGCCCGGTGTGGCGTGCGCCGGCGGGCGAGAGCGTGCGATTAGCGTGCGCAGGGCAGGGCGTCGTCTTCCTCCTCGTGGGCAACCGTCTCCTCCGATACAGCCTCGCGACGGGCGAGAGCGTTACGCTTGAGCTCTGCCGTGCTGCTGGCACACCCAGCGGCCTCTTTGCGGACCCGCACTCCTCAATCTGTCTGATAGTGGCACATGCCTCGGGTGACAACGTCTTCGTACACCGCGCACGGTCACGCCTCCTTGGTAAGGCAAAGAACCTCGTCATCACTGCTGTCGCGTGGCTGCCTCCCGTCGCTGCACGGCCAGACACTCGAGACGTCCTCCTTGGTACGAGCTCTGGCACCATCTACGATGCATCGATCGAGCCGAGCCGTACCACACGGTATAGACAAGTCTATGCACTCACGCCGTCCGCGCCCATCGTCGGGCTACAGGCTGACCACGTCAACCTGGCTGGAAGTGCACATGCAATAGAGGGGAGGCGGCTTTTTGTGCTCGTAGCAACTCCCACTCGATACTACGAATTCGTTGGGGCAGCAAGTGCTGACGCGCTCTTCGCAGAGTATCGGGATCTTGCACAGTTGGGATACGTCGAGGTGAGCAGCTGAAGCTGGGCTACCGGCGCTTCAGCCTACCTGCCCACCCTCTTCCGACTCCTATTTGACCTTGGCCGGCTAAGCTTACCCTCCAATAATCCAATGCCTAGGTGGAGGGGCCGCCTACTGGTATCCCCTGGCCACCTCCACTGCAAGGCGGCACCCTTGTACTCGAGCGATCACACTCCACTGGAGCGCCCGCAGCGTTTGGCTGGCTTACCGCGAAGGGTGCATACACAGGATCGCTGCTCTTCGGGGCGCAGGTGCGGGTGCCTAGGTAGTGCGGTTGCCCAAGCCCAGGCGACGACTAGCCTGTGGCGCTTAGAGGGGGGGGGGGGCGGGGTGTCATTCCACGTCAATTCGTGCGACATATGGGACCGCATGTTATGTGCTATGTGTCACCCAGCCCTCGTCGAGATCTCGAGCCCCGCTTTCCGAAACGCATGCCGGATTCATCCCCTCCTCTCCTGTCATAGCGAGCCGGCGACTCGTGCGTGTACAACTTCGAACTGCGCCCATACCCCGATGCCTCGAGGCTATCGACGGCTGCCCTCGTGACCACCGACAAATGCAGCGTGCATGACGAGCGCGCCACTAGGCTGCATCGCGCAAGTCCAACCTCGTTCTTCGGTCTTCCTTCCGATATGGCGCTGATGCCTCATCACTTGCTCTTGCTGTACCGAGGAGGGGTCGCGGCGATCTCGCGCCTTTCCGGGGAACTGGTAGAGGTTGCTGTCCCCCACATGGAATCGGCCCCGCTGCTTGGCATGATTTGTGGAAGAGCGATCCCGACGGATAGAGCTTATCATGCGGATAGACCGGGCTTGAGTGCAAAGCTAGCCCCAAGAGCTGCCTCACAGAAGGCTTTTGAGGACCAAGCTGACACGCCAATAGAGGATGTTTGGGTGTGGAGCGTTGACTCTCTCTGGAAAGTTGAAGCACGATGCGAATCGCGCCATGAGTGGCGTTTGCACTTGGAAGTCGGAGACTTCGAGCAAGCGCTTGCTTTCACGGAGGGCGTGCCCGAACGGCGAGATCAAGTCTTGCGAGCGATGGTCCGTCGCCCACTCTCACGCATTGGCGCCTCACGAGAGCTTTGTGCTACACCACCCGCCCTTCTCACTACCTCCTCTGACGCGTGGACCCCTTGCTTTATTGCTTTGATGTGCTTGATAGCCATGTGCGGCAGCCATCGTCAGCGTCATGAAGGCCTACCCCGCCCGCTTTTCCTTGGCCCACAGGCGGAGCACAACCTCTCAGAACGCGAGTTCCTCCAAGCTGCCCGGAATTTCGCGCGTAGTGCCGAACCTGTGGAAGCGGTGGCGTTGCGCTTCCTCGCTCATGATCAGAAGAGCGCGCTGCGCGCCTATCTCGCCTATAAGCTTGACGAAGTGAAGCCACATTACGCAATGCAGGTGCGACTGCAAGCCATACGCTCCACCACACCCGCCGTCATTTCCCCTTGCTACTGCCTCTTTCCTGAGATATCAACCAGGCGGGCGACTTCTCTTGCCCCCCTGCATCCTCAGCGGACAATGTTAGCCACGTGGCAGTGCGAGCTCTTTCTACAAGAACTGTCGTCACTACCAGAAGCTTCCCCAAACACCCCGGAGAGGGTTGCCACAATCGGCTCGACAAGCTTTACGGAGGACATCTCCACATGCTCGCCGTCGCTTACAGTGACAAATCCCGTGGACGGCACATCCGCGTCCCAGTCACTCGCCCGCGATTTCAGCGACTTTTTGCGCTCCCAGTATCCCGTGTTGAGCAGCCCGTTGACAATATCGATGCTAGAGGCGGCAGGAAGGCACGAGGAGCTCGCCCTTTTCTATTCGTTGAGTAGCGACTGGGAGAGACTGCTTGCTCTTCACATCCAAATGGGAAGAGCCGACAAGGCGGTGGCTCAATTACGAGCCCTGGTCAAGGATGCGATGCAGCAAAGACCGACAAGTGGACTTGGCGGCGGTGATTCCCGCAGTGTACTTGGGTTGGAGGGAGACTTGAGAGGAGAGGTACAGAGGTTGGTTGACCGCTTTGGCACGGAGATGCTAAAGCTGTCTCCCGCTGCGGCGGTAGAGGCGTGGACAGAAGCAACCTTTCTGGATCCGACGTCGTTGTTGCCGGCGTTCTTTCGCTACGACGAGCGTTGGGCAAGGCTGAGGTCAGATTTGCCAGAGAGGCCTGTCCCGGGAGAGTCCGAGTCCAAACCGGGGCAAGTGACCACGACGACGAAGAGTCCGATGGCAAAAACGAGAAGATCGTTCGCGACTCGATGTGCTCCTCTCGCAAGGTTGAAGCATCACGTTCTCGATTATTTGCGCCATGTCGTGGCGAACGGCTGCGCGTCTCCTCAGGTGCACAACGCTCTCTTGTTACTGCACGTGCGGCGTTCTAGCGACGGGGATCTACTCCGTTTTTTAGGAGATGGCGGCGGCGATCATAGGGAACCCAACGGCGAGGGGTGCCTCTATTCTCTCGGCGACAGCCTCGGTGAGTCTGTAGCTGGGGGGGTCTGCACGAAGCTGTTCGCTCCCAACGCGACCCATAATAGACGGTACGATCCTCATCTAGCATTGCGTCTTTGCTGGCGGCATGGACGCGTCTTGGCCTGCGTCCGGCTATATCAGCTGTTGCGGCTCCCTGCACAGGCTGTGAATGCTGCCCTGATTGCGGGAGACATAAGCTTGGCAAAGAGGAGCGCGAATATGCATACCGACGCGAGAGAGCGTCGACAGCTTTGGGTGCAAATCTTGAGGTACGTCTTGTGTGGAGAAGAAGATGTCAACAAGCGTGCAAGTCCCAACTTTGACGATGTTCTTCATCGCAACAATAGGAGCAACGACAAAGCCGCTTCTGCCATTTTTTGCGGCGACGTCGAAGGTCGGGGTGACATTGGTGCAGCATTACAAATACTGCAAGAGAGCTCATGTTTGACCCTTCAAGATGTCTTGCACTTCGTGCCGCAAATCTCGCGGATCGATAGCCTTAAGGCTCCCATCTGTGCTTCCCTTTCGGCACATGGGAGAGAGAGACACCATATCTCGGCAGAACAAGCAGACAACGCATCTACCGCCCTGAAGCTCAGCCACCAGGCTGAGAGTCTACGTCATCGAAGCTGTGTGACGAATCCCGCCACATTGTGCGCCTGCGTTGATATGCCCCCCATGATGACGCATACTTGCGGAGGCTGCGCTATTGAAGGTCACCGGTCAGTGGGGTACCCTTGCGGACATGTATTCCGACTTCGTTGTGTTGAGGTGTTGCGCCCTACTGTGGAGCGGGAGAAGCCGCGCAAGCGTGGCCAAGGCGAGACAGATGCTGCTCTTTGCGCCGAGTGTCCGTTGTGCGGTAGTGCAATGGTTGCTAATGTCAGGCAGCCTCTCCTCGACCCTGCTGAGGATGCCTTACTGTTGGAAAGTTGGGCCGTTTAGTTTCTACCAAATCATACTAACTTTCGTTGGCGCCTCAACTATGGCGCCTCAACTATCTTTTTTAAAAAGATGGTGTCATGGAGCGTGCGTTGCTGCTTCCCTCCTCTCCCGATGCCGACCCGACGCGCCGACTGATCGGCTCATGACAGACGCTGCGAGGCAAGGAGCGTTCATTCGGTATCACGTCTCATCCCCCATTCCCCCTCAAAACCCCCGCAACTAAATGTATACTTGGTTCGCATCAACCTACTTTTATAAGTGGGGGTCAATGGTCAATGGGGGGCCCTCGCGCCCCCCTCTCTCCATCGCGGACACCCCCCGGGGTGGGCCCGTACAATCAACCCCAGCCCCTGCCCTTTGGCAGGGGCTGGGCAATCAACACTCTGGCCCAGACCCCTAGTGGGCGCGGGCCCTGACTCGCACTCCCACGCCCAGCATGGGCCTGCCCTCGAGCTGACTTCCCCCCCCATCCCTGGTCGCCAGGTAGACAGAGGGCTTCGGGCGGCTCCCAGGGCCAACGAGGCAAGCGTGGGAGATAAAACAACTGAGCGTTAGTACCACTACTCCCACTAGCCCGGTACTATCACGACACCCCTCAGCGCACTTGCCCGCACGCCTTGAAGTGATGGCACAGACACATACACATATGCATCCCTTCAAATCTCCCCCCTCGCAAACCCCCGGCTCCCATTATAACTCCCCACAAGTTACAATGAGGGAAAACCCATTGAGGCGGACCGGTCGACGCCGGCCGACTCTCCGGGGAAAAACACCGGGGGGGGGGGAGGGACCTCTCGTCGTGAAGCAGAACGGCCCTTACAGCTCGCGCCGCGAGCAGTCCTCGAAGAAATAAATGACTGCGCCCCCCGATACCTGCCACAGGGACGTCTCGAGCCACTCCCTTCTTCTCGCCCCTCCTGTCGCCAGCCGCCCCCCTTCGCCCGTTTGCTAACGCAAACGGGGCCCGTTTCTTACCGCACTCCATCGGGGGGGGCGCAAATTCCCCCCTCTCCCTCTCTCCATTCTCCTCCGCCCCTCTCCCTGCGGCGCGTCGTCATGCGGCGCGCCACGGCCTGCTCTCAGAGGGCCTTTGGGGGCTCCCAGAGGGCCAGCAAGGGCAGCTCAGGGGGCAGTGGAGGCTGGGCGGCCCCCCCTGCCTCTCTCACGCTTGCCACGCTGGCCATTGGAGCCTCCCAGTGGCCTCTGTATGCCTGGCGACCAGGGGAGGGGGGGGAGTCAGCTCGAGGGCAGGCCCATGCTGGGCGTGGGAGTGCGAGTCTCGGCCCGCGCCCACTAGGGGTCTGGGCCAGAGTGTTGATTGCCCAGCCCCTGCCAAAGGGCAGGGGCTGGGGTTGATTGTACGGGCCCACCCCGGGGGGTGTCCGCGATGGAGAGAGGGGGGCGCGAGGCCCCCATTGACCCCCACTTATAAAAGTAGGTTGAGGCAAGCGTGGGAGAGGCAGGGGGGCCAGGGGCTGAGCCCTAGCCTCCATTGCCCCCCGAGCTGCCCTGGCTGGCCCTCTGGGAGCCCCCAAAGGGCCTCTGAGAGCAGGCCGTGGCGCGTCGCATGGCGACGCGCCGCAGGGACAGAGGTGGAGGAGAACGGAGAGAGGGAGAGGGGGGGTTTTGCACCCCCCCCGATGGAGTGCGGTGAGAAACGGGACCGCCGTCTCCACCTCCACCGTCTCCGCCACCCCCCTCCTCGCCTCCTCCTCCCCCGTCTCCCGTCTTCCCCAGGGGGTGCCTCCAAGGTTCCCGCCCGCACCCCGCGCCCAGAGTTCCCCCGCGGAAAGAGTGAACGCACGCACGGCGTGCACCTTCATAGTAGGAGAAAAAGTTGTTATGCGCACGCACGGCGCCCCCGCGGGGGGAACCGATGCACATCGCGCCGTGCGCATGCACGGCGTGCACATGGGTGATTGCAACTCATCACACCCTTCCCGTGAGACATCTCTCTTATACTGCATTTTATGTAATTGTGAACCGCAGAGAAACAAGCTATGCGCACGCATGGCGCCCCCCGCGGGGAAACCGATGCACATCGCGCCGTGCGCATCCACGGCGTGCACATGGGTGATTGCAACTCATTACACCCTTCCCGCGAGACATCTCTCTTATTTATACTGCATTTTATGTAATTGTGAACCGCAGAGAAACAAGCTGCTATGCGCACGCATGGCGCCCCCGCGGGGAAACCGATGCACATCGCGCCGTGCGCATCCACGGCGTGCACATGGGTGATTGCAACTCATCACACCCTTCCCGCGAGAGATCTCTCTTATACTGCATGTTTATGTAATTGTGAACCGCAGAGAAACAAGCTGCTATGCGCACGCACGGCGCCCCCGCCCCCGCGGGGGAACCGATGCACATCGGATTGCAACTCATCGAGAGATCTCTCTTATACTGCATCTTTATGTAATTGTGAACCGCAGAGAAACAAGCTGCTATGCGCACGCACGGCGTCTCCATGGGGAGACACTGTGACTACTGCACCCTATCGCCAAAAATAGATCAATCCTTAACGGACAAAAAATTCCGTCCTAGAAACTAGGACCACGTCCTAGAAAATTCTTGGATTTCTAGGACTCTGTCGATCATGCCTCCATTATAGCCTATGGTGAGCTTATGAGACATCCCATCACCTGAAGCAAACCATCTCCACATCCCATTCCACCTTAGCTCTCCCCATGACCAACTCTGCGGAGCTTGTCTTTGCTTACTTTTGCTACCACATTCAGCATGCGGTGCTGCACTCGAGCGTCCGCTCGCATCAGAGGAGTTTTATTTTAGACCTTTTGGAGCAGTAGGCTAGCGGATTGGACACTTAGATGACAAAACCAAGCTTGGTGGTTGGTGGTCACTGAAGGTCTCAAAGAGGGCAGTCAAAGCAACATTTCATCTCCTGGGGACCATGGGTAGAAGAGCTCCCCATTGGGTGGTATCAGCCATTTCTCCCGTTTCTAGGACAAGCAGCAATTCCGACCAGGTGACCCGTAAACGCGTCACAAAACTTGGTGTTGCTGAAGGAATGGTGCCTAGGTACACCTGGAACATTTAATGAGGACATGCATGTGGTAACTCAATAGCCAAGGTTTGGGACAAAATAACATGGTATGCTCATGCTCTCACCTAGCAAAGTCCGTCCTAGTTTCTAGGACCGGTCCTAGAAAGCTGGGTACCTTTATCCGTTAAAAGCACGTGGTAGATTTGTATAACATAACTATGGACATTTGATAGCTCAATTCGACTGATGTCCCACAATTGACGGAACGACACCTTGGAGCTAGCGGCCAAGCAGAGGATAGCACACGCTGTCGTGGACACCAGGGAGCAGCAAAGCGAGGGCGAATAAGCCCGGAAAGTAACAACCAAAGGGAGCCCTAGAGACGCCACAAGGCCCAAACAACCTACACAACCATCGCGAGCCCGAGCAGGCACACGCAGCTCAAGAGAGACGGTCCCAAAGGCCTGCCCGGCCCCCCCACACACTCCAAACTCCAAACCAGACCCTAGGTAGTAGGTAGTGTACTAGGGCCGGACCCCGGAAACCGAAGAAAAAGGAACGAAGGGGGCAGGGAAAGAGGTGGGGGGAGGGGAAGTTTAAGGGCGGCGTTAGAGTAAAGGGAGATCCCGTCAATAGTAGGTGTGTAGCCCAGATTCTTCAGATGTTTTTAATAGCTAGCGTTAGTCATAGTAAATAGTAGTTGATCAAACAAAATCTAGCGAAAATGGGGGGGGGGGGGCGAGCAAAGTAAGGCACAAAGTCAAGCACAAAATTTGGGGGAGTCGAGCGCGAAACTTTTACCCGTCCCTAGTTACATGCGCACGCACGACGCCCCGCGCGGGGGGACGCGCGTCTGGAAATTTTATGTGCGCGCCGTGCGCATGTCGAAGTGATTGCAACTCATCACCTGTCCCATGTAGTAAACAACGGGGCGTCTGTTGTCTGTTGTCGTTCCCTGCCTGCGCTGGGTACCCGGACAGAAGAGGGACATGCGTAACTACTTTGAACATCCCGTAATAGAAAGAATGAATCGATGGCTGGCGTGAACAGATGGATGAACGAGATCCACATCGAGTACTCCTACTCCTACTACTCTACTCTACTCGTACTCTCCACACAGTATGCACAGAGGGACTTTTCTATCCGTACTCTAGTAGAGTAGTACACCAACCTTTATTCTCAACAATGAATGGACACATGGAAGTGTGAAGGGAGAAGGGAGAGAGGGAGTGAGAGGGGGGGGGGGGGAGAGAGGACCGGATGCGCTGGCTGGTGCCTCTGCTGGTGGCGCGGCCGCGCGCGCCGGTTCCGCGCCTTTGCGCGCTTGGCGACACGCTGCCCATCACACCGCTGCTACCGCAAATCGTCGAATCGCTCGAGAGCGCTCCAAACCTCGTGCTGCAGGCACCGCCTGGTGCAGGCAAGACGACAGCCGTGCCTCTGGCGCTGCTCGAGCGCCACTCGCACTGGTCAATCCTCGTCCTCGAGCCCCGCCGCATCGCCGCACGCTCGGCCGCCTCGCGAATGGCCTCACTTCTTGGTGAAGAGCTCGGTGATCGAGTCGGATACCAAGTCCGCCTTGAGGGCGCCTCAAGCCAGCGCACCCGCGTGCTCGTCGTCACAGAGGGCATATTAGTGCGGAGGCTTCAGCGCGACTCTGAGCTCCGCGGCGTCGATCTGGTCATTTTCGACGAATTTCATGAACGGTCGGTCGATGCAGATGTCTGCCTGGCACTTTGTCGCCGAGCACAGCTACGAGCACAGAGCCATGGGGCAGGTGGGCCAAAGTTGCTCATCATGTCTGCCACGCTTGGCGACACGTCACAGCTTCAAGAGCTGCTTGGCGGCTGCGAGGCGATCACCTCTGAGGGGCGCTGCTTTCCGGTTCAGGTTAGGCACGTCCGTGGTTCGGTGCCCCTAGCGATGGCCGCCAGGGCTCGCGCCGACGACATCGGTCGCTCGGTTGCATCTGTATTGGTCACCGCCTTGTCCGAAAATTCGGGAGATGTATTGGCCTTCTTGCCTGGCGAGGGCGAGATTCGCGCCACAGAACGCGCACTCGTAGAGATGACGCCGTCATCTACAATCGCAGAATTGGCGATTTTGCCATTGTTTGGGGCCCAGGTGCGGCAGGGTGATCCCTTTCCCGAGGGTGGACTTTCGCCTCCCAGGTGAAGATTCGGTCTCATTCTTGACGATTCCCATCGCGCTTCCGTCACTTTCTTGTCGGAAAGCGAGCTATCCAAAGTCCTACTTGTCATACCCGTATTTACCATCTCAGGATCCGCAGGCCCATCGAGCCGCCATCGCACCAGATCCGCGCGAGCGGCGGCGGCTGATCCTGGCCACTCCGATTGCCGAGTCATCGCTCACAATTGAAGGGGTCAGGATTGTAATTGATTCGGGGCTGCGCAAGGTGGGTGTCCCGGGTTCCGAGAAGCCAGTCGAAGGGATACCTTCACTCTAGTCCAGGGGTATCACAGGTTCCCTCTCTCTGATGCAGAGGAAGCCTGCTATCTGAGCGGCGCGTGCCGCCCCCCGTCGCCCATCAAGAAGCCGGGTGGTGCGGTGCCCGAACTTGCCTTCTCACTAGGGCAAACACTTGCGCCAAGCACTTGCTCGATCTCTGCTCATTTACCGCCTGCGCAATCTGGATTTCAGGTGTCGACCTTTGATGCATCGACTGGCATGTCCGCATTGGTGACGCAACCCATATCCGTGGCCTCAGCAACGCAGCGAATGGGTGAAGATCATCCCGCCTATCTCCTTCACCCCCCTCCCCCCGCATCTCTCGTCTTGCCTTGGTTGATATGGTGCGCTTTCAATTGCGCCAGCGTTCCATCGAGCGCTTTTCACCGGCACGCGGCCGAGATTTTATGGTTGCTACTCATGTGCTCTACCCCAAACACTGTGTTGCGATAGGACGGGCTGGTCGGGTTGCAAGCGGGACTGTATATCGGTTGTGGAGCGAGGCCGACGAGGCACGTATGCTTGAGCAGACGCCGCCAGAGATTGAACAGGCACGCAGCTCAAAACCCTAGATCGAAATCAACAGTGAGCGTCCTCGCCGCTCTCGGGGGGCATGCATTGTGCGTGATGCGCATGCCGCCGTTGTCTGTCTCATCTTTGCTACGTTACCACGCAGGCTGACCTAGCGCCATTGTTGCTCACTCTCGCGTCGGTGGGAATCGCCTCCTCTGCCGACATTGCGGCTCTGCCGTGGTTGAGGCCACCACCCAGCGAGTCGCTCAAATCGGCTCAACATCTACTTTCCGCCATTGGTGCGCTGCGCCTCGATGGCAACCCATCCGACGGCACACCCGAATATCAACCAACGAGCTATGCCCGACGTCTTGCGTCCCTTCCAACCCACCCGCGGTTGGCACACATGCTCCTGAGCTCGCAAGGCCACCCCGAGCTCGAAAAGACAGCCGCCACGCTTGCTGCGCTGCTTGGCGAGCGCGACATTTTGCTAGGCGGTTCTCGAGAGCATGGTGTTGACGTGCGCAAACGGCTTCGGGCGATGGAAGAAGATACGCCATTTGCCGTCAATCATGGTGCTTGCGCGCGTGCGAAGCGGGAGGCAGCCGATCTGCTCAAGCAGCTGCGGAACGGACCGGGCCCTCACGCAGGAGAGGAGCAAGGTGGCAAATTAGAGGAGGGTAGGAGAAGCGCCACCATCTCCTCGATCCTTGTGGCGGCATTGGCAAAAGACAGGGCGCTCGAGGCGGGTGTCTTACTCAGCCTCGCCTTCTCTGATCGCATCGGTCAGCTGCAGCCGGGAAAGCAAAACACATTTGCCCTTTCGAATGGCCGTGGTGCAGCGCTCTCATCATCTGCGGACCCACTCGCCAATGCGGCTTACGTGGTCGCTCCAACCCTTGATGGCGGCGACAAGGCCTCCGCAAAGATCCTTCTCGCAGCGCCGCTCTCCCTGATCGCGCTGCGGTCTATCCTCTCTGATCTAATTGAAGACAAGGACGAGGTTTATCTTGCTCCTTCCGATGGGTCGGTGCGTGCGCGCCGTACCTCGCGCATCGGCAGCCTGATTCTCTCAGCGGAGCCGCTGCCGGCGCCGGCGCCCGTAGATGCAGCACCAATACTCCTCAGCGTGCTCCGCGAACGAGGCGTGGAGAAAACACTGCTGCGGCCGACGGACCCTATTGGAGCGCGAGCGCGCGAGATGGTGGCGCGTGTGGCGTTGCTACGCTCGTTACATGGCGAGAATGCCGGCTGGCCGGTGTGGAGCGAGGAGTCGCTTCAAGAGGATGCTGAGATATGGCTCGAGAAGCCGCTGAGAAAGGTGACCGCACTCCGCGAGCTTCAGAACGTCGATCTTGCATCCTTGCTAGCTTCAACTCTTGATGCTGGACAGCGTGCTACATTAGATGTCCAAGCACCAACGTCCATCGTCATTCCCTCGGGCTCGCGCGCGCCGCTCCGGTATGCGGCGGACAACGAGATCTTGTTACCAGCTACAGACGCCCTTGCTGCGAACCTTCGCCCCAAGACTCCAGTCCTCGCCTCTAAGCTGCAAGAATGGTTCGGATGCACCGATCTACCTTGTGTGGGTGGACCACCCGGAAGCAGCATGAGTGTGCAGGTACACCTGCTCTCTCCAGCTGGACGGCCGCTGGCTCTAGTGAGTGGATCACTTGCGGACTTTTGGGCAGGGGCCTACGCGCAGGTTCGCATCGAAGCCAAAGCGCGCTATCCAAAGCACCCGTGGCCAGAAAATCCAGCTGCTGCGGAGCCGACACGCTTCACCACGCGCGCGATCGAGAACCGGAAGAGCGGTGAGGATGATGCGAAGGCTACAGGCGGGAACAGCGGGGGAGGCGGAGGAGGCGGAGGCAAGAAGAAGGCGAGGAAGCCCACAAAGCAAACGGGAGGGCTCCCAAAGACCAAGGGCGGCAAGACCATCAACGCTTTCAAAAGGCGCCGTTGACTCGGTCGGTCGGATAGCGCGCCGCTATAACAATGCGACAATTCCTTGTACGAGTAGTACTAGTAGTAGTATTTATTTACTCAATAGAATATCTCTTGAAAAAAGTATCTGAAGATTCTGGGTACTACTGCTAGCTACGGGGGTCCATCGCACTCACGGTGCTGACTCACACAATCGCACCTATACCCCCAACACATGCTCCCTTTATGCTACCCCCTTCATGCTCCTCTATCCTTTAGGCGAGTGGCGTTCATATTGGCATTTGGTCCCGTAGGTAGTGGTGGTGGTGTAGGTGGAGCTGTGGATCTTCATCAGCCATCATATGAACATGGGGGGTGGGGAGGGACGAGTAAAGGCCAGGGGACATCGAGCGCAAGCCGTGGGTATGAGCAGGAGGCAGGAGGCGGGGTGGGGCCAGGCGGAGCGCGCTCGGGGGCCGAGCACATCGAGGGACGTATCACGCGGAAAGGTCACAAGGCAAGGGGTCACAAGCGTCGGACATCGGAACGGAAGACGGAGGCGGGAAAAAGATAGCGACAGGGGAACGGTACGCGGGAATACGCAAGGAAATAAATGGGGCGGGGTGGGTAAGAATCAAGGAAGGGAACTCGGGGGGTAGCATAGGGAAACGGGAGGGTGATATCGATCAAGAACACCCCAATTTTTTGTACGCTGTCTCTTATCAAGTAAAGAAGCGATCGGTGTCTGTCATTTGGGGGGGGGGGGGGGCTGTCTGTATGGCAAGTGGTTGCGAGACGAAAGCAAATCGGGCTAGCATCGGAGATCAGAGATCGGAGAGGAGAGCGAGCAAGTGCAAATTCAAGTGCAAGTGCAAAATACAAATCACAGAATTACAAACGTCAACAAATAGTTGCGTTCGGCACAAGCACTAGAGCAACGATGTACAGGCGAGGGATACCTCATGCGCATGGTGCATCTACCCTCCACGCAGCCCATGGAAGGGCGAACCTCCACGCATGGCAGGCAAGTTTTCCTCAGTCAAGCCTCATAGCACCAATGAGCGAGCGGGCTGCGTCCGACGTGATACAGCAACATTGCGGGACCTGGAGTGATTTGACATCATAGTGCCACCTTGGGGACTTGCTTGTTTGCTGTTGCCCTTACACCACAGTTGCGCGTCTTGGCCGTCCTAAGTCGGCCAGTAAGGGCAAGGCTCGTCCATGGGCAGCCGCCGTGACCGCACTCTACGTTGTCTGCGGAGAGCTCAAAGAGTTGCTTGATCCCCGTTTCTTCTGTTGCGTTGCTGGCGTGCTAGCTCTTGGATCGATCTGAGTACTTACGTATGTGGGAGTCGTAATCTCGTGCGCTGACCAAGCCGGAAGTCGTGCTCCCCAGACGTATAACCAAGAGAGCTTTGCCAAATCCAAAGCAATTGGTACGAACGCCCAAACTGAGCGCCCTCGTAGGACGAGCGGCTCGCAGCATGCCGCGACGAGATGGTAGGCACACGTCAGAGCAGGAGCGCTTACATGATATCAAAATGACCAGTGGTCACTGTCACATCGACACGCCATGCATGAAGTTGCAATCCCAAGCTTATGCGCACGGCGAGAGGCCTCCGCAAGACGTTTCCGCCGCTCTGCTCGCTCTGCCTCAGGGAGATGAGCGAGATTAACCGGTCGGTGCGTCTTGCAGTACCCGCGCTGCACGCGGCTTTCATCGAAGTATTCCGCGTGAACTGGCCGACAGTGCTGCTGCTGGACAGGTGGTGAATCCACTCGATAGTGACACTCGCGTTGCGACTGCGCTTGTGGAATGGGTATGGGTGGTCGCTGAGCGCCGACTGGCGCAAAGCTCTGCGCCGCGTCTTGCGCCAATTCGGCTTGGGGCTGATTGGGTGTCCTTGAATCCCATGGCCAGAGCGGGTCGTGTAGCCGAACTCTGACCGACCTGTCCAGCGCCATGACTGGACTGACTGGACAGGACGCGTCCGGTCGAGAGAACGTGTACCGGAGGGGGCGGGAGAGAGGCCCCCCCAGAGAGGGGGGGGGGCATGCATGGCGGCATGGCGCCATGCGCCATGGCGCGCGCAGGCGACACGCAGCGCTTGAGAGCAGCGAAACACATAACAAAAATGACAAGCGGGCTTTAGCTTGCGCTAGTGAACGGCAACGGAGCAGCGAGGAGGTGCATATATGACCGGAGGAAAGAAGGAGAAAATATGAAGCAGAAAACTCCACCGAAGGCCGAAGGAGAAGGAACCGCTAGCCCTCCCCTTTTCCCCTTCTTCCGCCGCACACGCACACGCGCCCCGCACCGCCCAAGCTCTCTCTCTCACACACACAACCACAGCCATGGCCCAACTCCCAATTACCAGTTACCCGCACGCCCTCCGCCGCCGAGGCGTCCGACGCCGACGCCCGACCCCACAGCCATCCACGCGCCGCCGGCCTCCTCGCCTCCCCCGCCCGTGCAAGACGACCCCGCACACGTACCGGACAACGATTTTCCATCGGACGCCATCACATTTCTGGACGAGACGGAGGCAGCCCTCACCTCGGGCGCGACACCTCCTCTCGCGGGCGGGCTCGCGCTCGTCGACGACGGCCGCAGGCGCTGTTGGATGTACGTCCGCGGCAGCCTGCCAGCGCGCCCAAGCCCGTCCTCCCGCCTTCCTCTGCTGAGGAGGTGGTCCAGCCCGCCATTTCATCACTCCCGGCCATCTCAGCCGCGCCTCCCGCCGATCTTTTCCCTTCCGCATCATCGCATATCGAGCCAGTGGTCATGCTCGATCCGTCAGTGCCCATGTGTCTTGTGCGTGTGGTGTGTGGTCTTGGGGTGTAATTGGCACGCATTAGAGCACCAGTGAAGGCAGAGATCAGAGATATAGGTCTTTATTCTAGATCTATCTCATTATCCTATACCTATACCTATACCCTTGTCCACTGTCCACGAGGCCATAGGCCACATGCCGCGCGGCGACGCATCGGGGCCCGCCGCGGTGACGCTTAAGCTTAATTAAGCAAATTCTCCGAATCCGAATCGAATTAAGAACGAAATTAGACCCCTCGAAGCTCGAGAAATTTGCTCCAATCTCATCGAAATTTCGAATCGAAATAAGAAATAAGGGTGGTTTTGGATCGAAATTCTGGCCTGGGCAAATGCGTGCGTAGGCGATTTCGTCATGTGCATGCCGTGTGCGCCGGGCGCGATGTGCAATGGGCAATATGGGTCCCTGCCGCGGGTATGCCGTGCGTGCGCTCGTCCTCCCACACCTACACCCGCCTCACCGAGAGAGCAGCTATGATTTTATTACTCTTGGCCGTAGTAGTTTACATTATTTCTCGAAGCCCCCCTTAATTATTAAGCTTTAGCTATATGGATACCCATAGGATGACTTAGAGCTAGTAGATAGTAGCTAGTAAGGAGCTAAAGCTAGATTCGAACAGTGCCCCTAGTCGACGATAGTCTTCCACGTACGAGGCACGACGATCTTCTCGGAGGTGGAACCTCGCGCCGCCGCCGAGTGCAGCGCTGCCGCCTCCCTCACCTCGCCCCCTCCTCCGCCTCCCTCTTTTCTCTGGCGCTCGGCGCGTGGAAAGCCAATGGCGCTACAGGCATCGTGCACGCTGCCCACCGCCGACGGTAACGTGCTGATGCAGGTGTATCACCCGAGTGACCGGCCGGAGCAGCCATGGGTCGTCGCGACAAGCGGAGACGTCGCCGGCAGGGAGGGAGTCCTCGTCCGACTGCATGACGCGTGCCTCACCTCCGAGATCCTCCGCTCGATTAAGTGCGACTGTGAAGCGCAGCTGCGCCTTTCTCAGCGCCTGCTTGCGCGCGAGGGCGGTGTGCTCATCTACACCCCACAAGAGGGCCGCGGTATCGGACTGGCAAAGAAAGTGGCTGCGTATCAGCTGCAGTATGAGAAGCGCCTGGACACCGTAGACGCGAATCGGGCGCTCGGTGAGCCCGATGACGCTCGAAGCTA
The DNA here is from genome assembly GCA_018136815.1 of Isochrysis galbana. Classification (NCBI taxonomy): domain Eukaryota; phylum Haptophyta; order Isochrysidales; family Isochrysidaceae; genus Isochrysis; species Isochrysis galbana. Next base: position 6,355,659 of record CM030933.1, on the reverse strand, counting down.
CACATGCGTTCCAGCGATCTTGCGCAATCTCGGGATTCGGTCGATCTGCTTGTTAACAAACAATCCCTTCAAGGCAACGTCCCTCAAGGCTCTCGGCGTTGATGTGGTCGGCTGTCGCCCACTGTGGACACCCGACGTCTCTGACCTTTGCCGTTCGTACGTCAACGCTAAGGTTGAACGGATGGGCCACATGCTTCCTCCGGATGCTGCTCCCCTAGTTCCGGCTACAGCGCCAGCTGCCACGACGCCAGCTAGTATGTGGCGTTCGGCTTCCGATGCCCTGAATGCGCTACGCCGTCGACGTGCACCGGAAAGCCCTCCTGTTAAGCCAGACCAGTCATCTCGTGATCCACTCACGACGATGCGAGAGTGCGCGCCATGTTTGCCGCCGGATGCATCAGAGGAGTCAGGAGCGAGGTCAACGGGCCTAAACGATACACCGGATGAAGTTCAACAAATTTCGCCGCAGTCTTCTTCCGCGATGATCGTCGAGGCTCTGGCGCCGACTCGTCCATTTTCCGCTGTACCCAATGGTTACCAGCCCCCAAGCGCAGCAGCGGCCGAGACCCGTCTCTTTTCAGATCTTTCTGCTGCAATGGCGGCTCACCGCCGAACGCAAGGTGTGACCTTACCCTTTGTGACCGTCTCTTACGCGCAAGGGCTCGACGGTTCCATGTGCGGCCCACTTGGAGCACATGGTCCGCGACTGATGCTCTCGGGATCAGGCTCGATGACTCTGACGCATAAGCTCCGCGCTACGCACGACGCGGTGCTCATTGGTGTAGGAACTCTCCTTGCGGACAACCCGAGACTAACTGTGAGGCTTGTGGACGGACCCTCGCCTCTACGCGTTGTTGTCGACTCTCAGCTCCGCACGCCGTTGGACTGCCAGCTGCTCACGACCAAGGTAAGGCGACGGGTTGGGTCACTCGGTCGTTCCAATTTAGAGAGTGAATGTGGCACGGTCATCATCACGCTTCGACAGACAGTCGACTCCGAAAATGGAATTAGGAGGTCCGAGAAACTACGCGAACGTGGTGCTATAGTTTTAGCGGTGAACAGTGCTCCAACAACATCTGGAATCGCTGACTTGGCGCAGCGTGTCTGCCTCCGATCGGCATTGGGCGCTCTTCGCTCTGAACTGGGGGTGACATCCGTCATGGTAGAGGGAGGAGTGCGGTTGCTGAGCTCGCTCCTCGAGCAGCATGTTGCCAACTTCATGGCCGTTACTGTTGCGCCTGTTTTCGCCGGAGGACTGCGTCCCTATACTAGCGATTCGTTTGACTTGGGTGCCTCGCCGTCTGATGCTGAGGGTACAGCGCAGTCGTGTAGTCCGTCTACGGCTCGCGCGACTGCCGCCATGGCCAAGGTGAGCACCTTCGCTATCGATGACGACGTCGTCATTGCTGGAATATGCGCACGAAACAACGTGAAACCGCAGTCGAGGCTATGATGATGATTCCTTCGATGTCGACATTATTGATTGCGTGCAGGCGTGGCCACACGCGCGATGGCTGTGGAATCTCCTCCAAAATGACCCGCAAATACATGCCTAGGACATACCGGCCTTGGCTCAAAACCTCTGGTATAACCATGTCTCCTTCCAAGCGGCGAACAGCATCTATTTCAAAACCTCCGGTATTACCATGTCTCCTTCCAACACGAACACCATGTCAGATGGCCATTAGGACCGCGCGCGAGTCCGTCTCGACTTGAGTTGCCACGGCACACGCCATACCACCATCTCTCCTCCCAGTGGGTAAACATCTTGTTTTTCAACATCATGCTAGTCAGCCTCCTCGTCGCTCCACGCTAGATAGCTATCAAGACCGCGCGCGAGTCCGCCTCGACTAGAGATGCTAGCTATACGGCACGCGTCTTTCTTAGTTGAGGTGCCTTCCGTTCTAGATTTGTGACGTGCGAGAAGGCTCCTCGTCGCATTTTGCACTGTGGCCTATGCTAGTGATCGGTGACAACTTGAACGAACGACCCTTCGGTCTCCGATGATTCTTCAACGCGATTTAACAATGACCTTCTCCGCCGACGGGCCGCACGTTACTTTTGAACCTGCGACGTGAAGTCCTTCTTTTGAGCACCCACATGATTGTGTGTGTGCGGTCTTCGTTTATATGTTGTGTGACGCCCTCTTGTCCTCGCGCGCTTGTGCGTGTGCGCAAACGCGAGCACCAGGCGAGCACAAGAAAATCACATTGAGAACGTGTCATCAGTGAAGGCATGGTCAAGGAAGAAGCACGATCTCTACCAAACGAAAGGCACAAATGAAAGCTGAAGACGAGAGAACGTCCAAATGAAACATGGTGAGCCCTCTACCGGCCTTTGCCGAGACCAGCGGGGGCGCCCCCTCCCCCCTCAAGTAAATAAAATTAATGTTACATCCTAGTCACTAGTCAACCCCACTAGCTAATTGGAGCACAACGATTTTTAGTCCCGGAATCCCGCCATGTTTGACGATCCAGGTGTCCGAATATACCTGGGGGAGGGGGCACTACGCCCTCACCTCGATATTTGTTCCCCCTCTCGTGGGTCCAACAAAACTCAACTAAGTTTATACTTGGTTGCGATGATCAGAGGGCTAAGGTGTCGTTCCGTCAATTGTGGGACATCAGTCGAATTGAGCGATCAAATGTCCACAGTTGTATAGAGCAGTATTTTAAAATTAAATAAAGGCTAGCATAACAACTTTTTTCTCTGCTTTCCCCTGCGGTGCATGTTCCCCCGAGGGGGACGCCGTGTCAGCGCTTTTCCTCTGCGTTTCCTCTAACTAAGGCCGACAACTACATAAACACGCAGTTTAAGAGATATTTCGCACGGAGAACCTGTGATGACTTGCAATCACATCGTGCACGCCGGGCATGGGCACGGCGCGATGTGCATCGGTCCGCCCGCGGAGACGCCGTGCGTGCGCATGTCAACTTTTTCCCTCTGCGTACCCCCTGAGGCCCACAACTACGTAAACTAGCCGTATAAGAGATGTTTCATTACGCAGCACGTGTGATGACTTGCAATCACATTGTGCACGCCGTGCATGGGCACGGCGCGATGTGCATCCGGCCCCCCCCCGCGGGGGCGCCGTGCGTGCGCATAGCAACTTCCAGGAAGGTGCACGCCGTGCGTTCACTCTTGCTCCGCGGGGGAACTCTGGGCGCGGAGGACGGGCGGGAACTCTGGGGGCACCCGCCTGGGACCGGGGATTATTACAGTATATGACGAGAACATTAACGTAAACAGCTGGTCTGGCCTTTTGGTCTCTCTCTCTTCCCCCCCCCCCCCCGGTCCCCTAGCCTGCGGGCCCAAGGGAACTCTCACGCCGTACACCCAAAGTGCACATGTCGTCGCTCTCGACGTTCTCATCAAGAGCGCCATCTTGCTCGATGACCCCAACCATGACATGGAACTGGTGTTCGAGGCCAAAAAGCAGGAGTTGCTCCAACGTTTCCCCATGGCTCACCCCAGGGTACAGCGGTTCCTCTCGCTCATCCAGAGAGCACCCCCCCACTCTTGCCCAATCTTCAACCAACTGCCTTGATCAATTTTGGCTCTCAACTTGCAATCCCACGCGAGCATGATCAACAGCCACCTTGGCGGGCTACTGGCCGCCCAGCGCGCCCCGTTCACCGTGTCTTCACCTGCACCTGCAATTCCTGCACTCTCACCTTCACCTGCACCTTCACTGAAGAAAAAACTTCGGACCAGCACCTTCCCAGTTGGAAAAATTTTTTATTCGTAGACATCGTAGAAGAGAAGCCCCGTCGCGTACCTCTTCATGGAATACATCACGGCGGTCGCGTACGGTGAAACGAGTCCCATGGTGCAAGTGCGCCGAGCAGTTGGCAAACTCTGGATGCAGGACCAGAAGCAGAAGGCCATCCTCTCACGCATCACGGACCTCGTCACCCAGGATCAGCCAAGCGACCTTGTCGCCTGCTTGCAGAACGACATTGACAACAGGATCGAGGATGAGGACAATGAGAAAAAGACGAAGAAGAAGAAGATGAAGATTGATTTAGCCGCAGGTGTTAGTTAGGCGCGTGTTCGAAAAGTGAAAAGTGGGATGGAATACGGTGGGGAACAAGTTGCTATGCGCACGCGCCTCCAACTCCATACTAACATAACATTCTAAGCGAAAACAAAACTATCACCTGACCCTCTTTTGACGGAACGCGACTTCAGAGAGTGTTTTGGGATGGTGAGTGGTGAGATGGTGATGAACTTCAGATCTTCAGATGTCAGATGTTCAGAGAATTCGACGTGCTAGCTGCGCGTCGGCGGTGACAGTGCTCGCTGGGCCCGCTGCGAGGCATGGGACCCAGCATCCGCTTCCTTGAGCGGGTTCGGGGATTCGAACAACCCATTTGACTTGAAAAGTTGTTCGGTCTCTATTTGTACGTTTGGTCCAACCTTGTGCTGTTGGGTGAAGAGACTCAGAGAGCTTGCACTCAGTCGTGCGAGGAAGAGGGGCGAATCCCTCTCGGCGGGGGTACCATGTTTGGCCCCATACCAAGGGAGCCCAGTGATAGATAGCAACGATGTGTAGACGAGAGGTAACATCGATCGGCTAGCGCAGTCTAGCGACTAGCGACGGGGTAAACGACGAGGTTGCCACACCGGCAGTAGAACTGACACGTCTACAATAGAACTCAACTCAGACCCCCCCCCCCTCTTCCCCTCCCCCTCCCGCGCCTCGCCTCGCCTCGCCTCGCCTCGCCGCCTCTCGCTCCCATGCCCACCCTGGGCACCGTCGCCTTCCTCTCGGCCGAGCTGGCGGCGGGGCGCACGACTAGCCGGCGGTTGGTCGATTTGGCACTCTCACGCATCGCTGAACCCACTGGAGAGGGCAGCCGTGCCTTCATGAAGGTATACCGTGAGGCCGCGATGGCGGAGGCGGAGGCGTCCGACCGTCTCCGTGCGCTTGGCGTGGTCCGATCGCCGATCGAGGGCATCCCGATCTCTGTGAAGGATCTCTTCGACATTTCGGGCGACGTCACGCGCGCAGGGTCGCTCGCGCTAGCATCAAACCCACCGGCGACCGCCGACGCCACTGCCGTGGCACGGCTACGAGCTGCAGGCGCAGTGATCGTTGGGCGCACGGCTACCGTCGAGTTTGCCTTCGGCGGTGTCGGCTACAACCCACACTACGGAACGCCCAAGAACCCATACGACCGTGAGAGTGGTGGCCGCATTCCCGGTGGCTCCTCGTCTGGCGCTGCCGTCTCTGTGGCCGATGGCTTTTGCGCCATGGGTCTCGGCTCGGACACGCGCGGCTCCATTCGCATCCCCTCCGCTTTGTGCGGTCTCACAGGCTTCAAACCTACGCAGCGGCGTATCCCTCGTGATGGAGCATTCCCGCTGTCGTATACTCTGGACTCGGTCGGTCCGCTCGCGTCATCTGTGGCTTGTTGCGCCATATATGATGCCATTTTGGCTGCTGAAAAACCTGCAAGTGAAGTTTGTGCTCCAAAACCCTTGCCCGTCGAAGGGCTCCGACTCCTCGTGCCCAAATGCTTCCTGTTCGACGATATCGACTCAGAGGTGAGCACATCATTCGAACGCAGTGTTGCAACGCTGCGTGCGGCAGGAGCCACGGTCATCGAGCGCGAGGCACCCGCATTGGACCGCGCCAACAATCTCTTTGCAGGGGGAGGCTTCTCTAGCCCAGAGTCGTTCCAAATTCACCGTCCCATTCTTGCTGAGCACCGCGACAAGTATGACCCACGTGTGGCGGATCGGATTGCTGCGGGTGAGGGCTTCCCCGCCGCTGACTATATCCAGCTGGGCTTTGACCGCGCCGCTGTAATCGCTGAGGCAACCGAGTTCATGCGCGGTTTCGATGCAATCATCTATCCCACGTGCCCAATGGTGGCGCCCACGATTGCTGAGGCGACCAAAGATGACGCGTCCTATGTCAAGATCAATTTGACTCTACTCCGAAATCCAGGCCTCACAAATATGCTCGACGGTTGTGCAGCCAGCTTGCCCTGCCACCGCCAGGGCGAGGCACCGGTGGGCCTCACCGTTGCGGGAATGGGCGGCTCGGACGAGCACATCCTGTCAGTTGCAGGAGGGATTGAGGCGGCCCTCGCGGCGTCAGCCTAGTGATCATGCTCATATACAGAGAAGGGCGAAAAACCTAGACGGGAACTTTATTTTTGGAATCTGTGTGTTTACGTTCTCTAGCAGGTGGGTATGCCGCTCCACTTAGTCCCATAGTGCTCGGGAGCCAGCCGACGTCCTGACACCACCTACAAAGACTCCACAACTCTTCGGCTGCTGGGTGTAACAAGAGCCTTCATCATGACAATAAGTGGTGGCCGTGGCTGCGTCCTTCGCACCATCTGACTATTGTACTGTTGTTTTGTCGTTCTTTGTGGTTTTCCAAATTCCATGACCGGGGGCGCCGTCGTCAAACATGATTCAGCAACGATGACGCATTTGCAACCCACAGGCCCGCTACAACTGTTTCGCTATGCACAACTGATGTGCTAAACCAATGCGCGCGAGAGCTGATGCTCGGTGGCGACGTGGGCTACCTGTTCGTGCTCTGAGCATGTGCATCAAGGCTATGCGCGCAGCAGCACTAAAGCCCGGCGACCAACAACTAAAACACCGCCTATTTGTGGTCTAGGGCTCATTAGTCATCAGCACTCAATATCAATCTCAACAGCTCACTACGAAAAACATCTGAAGATTCTGGCTGCTCCTGCTAGCTACGGGGGGCCCATCGCACTCACGTCGCTGACTCGCGCCATCGCCTATACCCCAAACTCTCACTCCCTTTACACTAAGAGTACTCCTTCATTCCTTTTTCGTCGGTTTCGTGGGGGCGGGGGGCACGCGGCGTGTATGTGTTGTGTGTGTGTGTGTGGCCGTGTATATGTAGCTCCGTGTAGCGTGTAGCATAGCGTTATTTTTAGAACGTGGTACGTGGCATAGCGTCGTATAACGTGATCTTTATTCACAACATAAAACATATGCTTGTGGTGGCTTTTTTGGCATATTTTCGAGCCACCTTTTTTGTTTTTTGCAACATATTTGGGCTCATTTTCCTACCTATTTTGGCCGAGCCCTATTTCCCTCATTGTAACTTGTGGGGAGTTATAATGGGAGCGGGGGGGTTGTGAGGCGGGAGATTTGTAGGGGTGCATATGTGTATGTGTCGGGTGCCATCACTTCAAGTTCAAGGCGGCTGCGGGCAGGTGCGCTGAGGGGGGGGGGGGTCGTGAGCGCTAGTACCTGGGTAGTGAGTGGGAGTAGTGGTACTAACGCTCAGATCTTTTATTATCATTTAGGCCCTCGTTTGCCCATTACCGATGGTGCCCTCCGCATCCCCCTAGTGAGTGACCCGGCTACTTTCAGGCCGTCAGACTTTAGGGGTGAGTGTCCCGGGTTAAACGAATAGTCTGTCGCTTTCACTTGGCGCCGTCGCTTGTTGCTTTTTGTGTGCGCGACCTTTTGGGATTTAGTGCGAACGGTTTAGGCGGAGAGTCGGCACTGTGAGTGCGATGGTTCCCCGTAGGTAGTATAGTAGCCACAAATCTTCAGATTATTCTCTAAAGTAGCAAGTAGCTCATATGTAGATAATCATGATCATCACAGCTACAGCTATAACCCATTATCATATACTACTATATATTTTTTGCTTTGCCATATGGGCCTCGCGCCTCTCAGCTCGAGCTTTTTGCTGGTAATCAAAACCGAGTAACGAATGGCCAGGCGAATGTCCCGGATGCGAATGTTGGTGCTCTGCTCTCATTTCAAATGTCATTCCTGATTTCCTCCATCTCTCTCTATCCCGACCCCACAACCTCTCTACCCCGGCCCCACAACCAACGCCCGATAGATGGGCTGCCAAAGATAAGCATGCAATAGAGGGCATGGCCTTGAATGACATCGTGCAGATGTGTATGATGAAACACCGGGCTCGAAGACTCAGACAAGAACGGAAGAATTCGTGCTGGACAATGTTTGGGCCATCAAGGTCATGCGAGAAAGGATAGTAGACTGCGTGCAGAATCGAGAACAAAATGAGATCGCCAATCTCTAGGCAAGCCATCGCGACGTGTCATATGAAGCGAATGCGAAAGAAGCCTGCGTACACACGCCTGCAGGATAGGCCCGTCACACGTATTACTTGCTGCCAGTCAGGGCTGCCTTGAAGGCATTGCCCACCTCTCCAGCAAATTCGCCAGGGTTGGCCTTGTTCACATTTTTGTTTTGCCGTGTAGCGCCGAATGCAGTCGCGAACAAGTCCTCTGTACCGCGGCTATAGCCTACGCCCGAATCACCAAAAATGCCCCTGCGGCAACGCAATAGTACAGTGAGAAGGGTGAACGCCAATGGCGCAAGAGCTGGGGGCAAGCTGGGGGCGCGGCCGGTAGTGGATTGGGGCACTCACAGGTTTTTGTCAAGATCTGCCTGCGCCGGCATGCCGGTGTCGATGGGGTCTGCCTTAGCGGCCTCGTCACAATAGCTGTCGCATTGCGTCGCGCAGTATTGCTTGTTGCCGGGCGCCACCATGTTGCACTCCTTGAAGCACTCTGCCTTGCAGTTACTAGGCGTGATCTCGTCAGCGGCAAAGGCCGGCTGGCCTGCCCAGACGGCGGGGAGTGAGGCTCCGAGGCAGAGAACATTGCGACGCGAGAGATTCATCCACGATCGGCCGGGCGCTAGCGCCTCCGCGCCCACGAGCGCCGCCAGCAGCGCGAGCGCCGAGCCGAGAGCCCTCGCCATTCGCACCCGCCACTCGGCCGAGATTTCTGTGATGCTTTCCCTCCTTTCTGCTTGTGTGTATTTTGTATAGAGGCATGAGCCTCGTAGAACGGCCCGCTTCGTGAAGCGGCCCGCAACGTTCCCCATGGCTCCCACGGCCAAGCCCAAGCCTCCCTCGCGCCCAGAGATGCCTAAACAAAGGGCACTAACTACAGCGTGCAGGCCCGCGACAAGGCCGACGATCTTCGAGAGCGAGAGCGAGCTCGCCGCGCATCACTTGAGGCATGCCATCTAGTGTGCTCTTGTCAACATGTTCCGTGCCCTGGGAATTTGTTGTGATACGTGTGGCAATCTCAAGAAGGGAGTGTGCAAGAAGCAAGAAGAGGGGATGTGTGCAGCTTTGGAGGCTTGCAGCTCGTGTGGATGTAGGGTGTAGGGCCTGGCAGATATTTCTTGAAATATCAACTTGAAATTTGGGCATGTCGGCCCGGAAATACATATTTACACATATTTATACATATTTGGGCTGGTCCGAGGCGCTCGCGCGCACATATTTGGGCGGGTCTCTGCGTTGGCGCGCCCGCGAAAACCAAGACACCGGTACGTAGCCACTGGTAAATTCCGTTATTGAGGCAAAAAAACCAGTATATTTTCCCGCTTTGACACTTTGCTCTTCTCTCTCTCCTCTCCCTCCCTCTGTATGTCTGTCTCCTCTCGCGCGCATCTCTAGCAAAAACATATACCCTACACCCCACGTGCAATAGAATAAAAAGCAAGAGAGCAGAGAAAGAGAGAAAGAGCAGAAGAAGAAGAAGAAGAAGAAGAGAGAGAGAGGAGAGAGAGAGGACGAGCTCGCCGGCGCGCCGGCGCTCATGCCAGGTGAACCCACTGCCCCCTCCTTGCTTTGCCCGCTGCTCATGAACGTGCGCGCGCGCGCGCGCTTGTGCTCATACTGCTCACCCTGTCTTCTGCCTCGCCTCTGCTCGCGCAGGCAAGCGTCCCCGTCCCCAGCGCGCGCGCATGCAGCGCACGCCGGCGCAGCGGCGCTGCATGCACGACGACGAGCAGTCCTCGATGAGCGAGACCTACGGCGAGATCGAGCGCGAGGAGAGCGAGCGCGCGAGCGACCACGGCGAGGGCGCTGGCGACAACAACATCCCCGTCGAGCTGAGCGACGAGGAGGAGGCCATTCACCTGCAGGTTGGTGACGTCGTGGACCACGAGTCCTTGGGGCAGCGACTTGCGACTTGAAGAACCCCAGATCACAGGCGTTCGTGTCGGGGGAGTTCGCCACTTGCGAAAAAAAACAATCTCTGGGCCAGCACGACGGTTGTGCACGCGAGGCGGAGCTTTGAGTACATCTTTAATTAAGGCGAGCTTCTACAGTTTCGTTGGGGTTCTTGCTCTTGCTCTTGTGGGGAGTCGCGTTATCCATTTGGATGAAGACGCGAGACGCCCAACGCAGCTTCTGTCGCACTGCCGGTATCACCTGCTCTCTCATCATAGATTCGAATTTGTCCGCATCCATTGACACATCTTGTGGTGTGCTATGGAACAGTTGTGGTGACACATCTATCGTTCTCAAATCGCCCCTTTTCAATAATAATCAATGTTATATCCTAGCCAACCCCACTAGCTAATTGGACACAACTTTTCCGTCCCGGAATCCCACCATGCCTGACGAGCCAGGTGTCCGAGTGCTACCGGGGGAAGGGGACACTGCCCCCTCCCCTCGATATTTGTCCTCCCCCCAGTGCACGCACCGACCCCGCGCACCCCAGCACGTCCTCTCCTCGAGTCCACGCTGGGGGGAAAACCCCTTTCGGGTAAAAACAACGCAGGGGGGGGGGGGCACTCGTGAATGGGAGCCCAGAAGCGCTAATCTCTCCTCGCCGAAGCGAGTGGTCGCGGCGAGCCGCGGCCCTTCCCTCCTGGTTCTAGTGCCCCCGTCTTCTCTTACCCAAACGGGGTGAGAAGACACGTAAACGCCGGAGGGGAGAGCTGCCACTCCCCCCTCCCCTCCCTCTTCCCTCTTCCTCCTCTCTTCCCTGCGGCTCTGGCCCATGGCGCGCGCCTGCGGCCCCTCTTCAGGTCCCCAGGAGGCCTGCAGGGGCCTAGGAGCACAGCTCAGGGGGCAGGTGAGGCTGGGGCATGGCCCTGGCCCCTCCTGCCTCTCTCTCGCTGGCTCTCGAGCCCCTGCCGGTCGACAGGAGCTGGCTGGGGGCTCCTGATCAGGGGGGCCCAGGGGGAGGAGGGGTTGGTCAGAGCGAGAAGCAGGCCAACGTGGGCCAGGGCGTGCGATCTGTGCCCGACTCTCAAGGAGAGTCTGGGCAGTCTGGGTGAGTCCCCCCTACATGCCAAGAGGCAGCGCAGGGGGGTGGATGGTTCTCGCCCCCCATGAGGGGAGTCGAGAGAGTGGGGGGGGCGCGAGGCCCCCCTCCATGGCGACCAATCATAAGATTAGTGAAAATCGCCCCTTTTCAAACTTGTTCGCTTGTCGCCGCGCTTGGCAGGCACACGCTCACACACACGCCAAATGCCCACCAACCCATCAAAGTTGTGTTCCGCACAAGGACGAGCGATCGCACACAACAACATCACTTTTTTTCAATGAACCGCTGAACCGCTTAGATGCTAGTCTTTGTTTTGGCTTCTTGACGCCAGCCAGGTGCCAGGTGGCAACTTCAACTTACCGCTATGAGTGTACACATAGAACCACTTTTCATCGAGGTCCACATGCAGGTCCCAATTGTTGTGTAGGTTTGTTTGCGGTTTGCCTCTGCCCATGCAAGATGCAAGACGGGATGCGCGCATATGGCATCTGTGAGAGCGGGCTTTGTCGACTTACCAACTACGCGCCACTTGTTCTTCTTCATGAAGCGGCATACCGTCACCCGCGGCAGCCCGATCATCTCTTCAATTTGAGATAAGGTAAGGTCATAGGCATACTCATGGAGCAGCCTCTCCAACTCTTCTTGCTCAGTCTCGCCAATGCGCTCAGGTTGGCCACCAGCACCCGTGCGGGATGGCGGCAGACGTCCTGCACCAAGCATATCTTACGTGCAGGGGCCTTTTTGCGCGACCTCGCTGCTAAGCAGGTCCTCACCCTCAAGCATGTCAAAGGGCACCAAATGGTTGCTGACATCTTGATCTTGACCAAGCCGTGTCTCCGCAACCAATTCCATCGGCTCCTCGATGTGCTCGATTCTTTCTCACCCTCGACTCTCTTCGAGATGTGACTCCTATTCGCTGTATAAGCGTCGTACCCGTACTCCGCTTAGGAGGGGGTATTATGGATACATCCATTATCCATTATTCGCTTCTACTGTTATAATCTCCTTGCGTGGGGAGTCCTGCAGCTTCTCCTACAGCTTCCCCCCCCGCGGGTCTTACGGGTTCCCCCGCCGATTTCCCCCCCGCGGGTCTTACGGGTTCCCCCGCCGATCTTACGGGCTCTTCTCCCGTCGTTCTCTCATTTCTCTGCACGTGGTTGTCGCGCGCGTTCTACTGTGTTACTATAAGTGTCGCGCGCGTTACCGTGAATGTGCGTGCGTGCAAATGTAGGAAATCTTATCCGTTTGAGATTACTCTGGCGATGCGTTCGGCGATGGCGCTCTGCCTCGCACAAGCCGCGATGGTTGCCGCATGGGCACCAGCGCGATAGGGCTCCGTTGCCGTTGAGGGGCCACAGTACTAAGGTTATACTCGCACAACAAGAAAAACTCTAACGAGAGTACTCTAGAGAGAGTCTACTCTAGTCTACAGAGTAAAAGTAAAGTCCGGGAGTTCGGGAGGAAGAGGAAGCCAGAGGGGATAGGGGATGCTCGGGAGCGCGCTCGGGCTGCTGCTGCTCCCACCGGCGCTGCTGCAGCGGCGGGGCGCGCTCGAGCTGGCGGCGGCGGCGTCAAGCACGCCACTCGCCGCCTCAGCATGGTGTGGCAATTCGTTCCCGCCATTCGCGTACTCGCTCCCCTGGTTCGAGTTCGACTCATCGGCATGCAGTGTGAGGATCGTGGGCGACCTCAAGCCTGAGCTCGACAAGGGCCTGCGCCCGCTTGTGGCGGTGCCGTCGCCCGGGTTGACGTACGAGTACCTAGAAAATCTGGAGGCGCTGACCGTCTCGCAACGCCGCGTCGGTTTCATTGGCCTGCCACTTTCCGGCGACACAAAGGCCCTTGCACAGAGCCTCGCAACTGCCATCACCACCCTGGACGCCAAGCGTGGCGTGCATCTGCTCGCGCACGGGCTTGCAGCCCCGGTGGCGCTCAAAGCCGTAGCGCTGGCTACACCAGGCCTGGTATCTTCCATAATTCTCACTTCTCCTATTGGGAGCGCCCAGGATGTCGAGCCTTCAATTCAGGATGCTCTTGCTGAGTCTCAAGCGCCCCTTCTTGCGACAATAGTGAACAAGGGGCGCATTTGTGTGGATGCGACAGCCGAGGCGTCCAGCAAAGTGTCTTCTCAATTGTTTGCCGAATTGCAGCGCAGTTTGCGCGGGCGAGAGAGCGAACTGCGTCCAGTCTCCCAACTGGTCGCTGCAACGCCGCCTCTGCCGCTTTTGCTTGCTCTTAGCGAAGCAGGCGACGTGATATCCCAGGCAGCCACGCATGATATCCTCACTGCTGCTCGTAGTCGTGGCAATGGCTCCTCCCTGGTGCGCGACGCCACGTTCGCCAGCTCGGGTCCACTCCCCTTTGTAGACGCGCGCGAGGAGTACGGGACCGCTATCCTTGATTTTTGCGATGAGGTGGACGGGGTGAGATCACGGCGAGTCGTTGTGGCTGGCGGCGACCAGCGTGTGATGGGCAGGGTTTAGGGCTAGTTTAAGGCCTAAGGACATCTGCAGCATTGACGCATACATTATTTAGGTGTCGCGTCATGAGCTGGAATCGAGTGTAGAACTCGTTGGAAATTAATTTTTAACAAATTTCTTATGGTCGCGGTGCGACAAGCGACAAAGGGACGGGACTAGCGCTCACTCAAGACGGGACTCCGAGCTCGTCTCCGACACGTCCACTGCCACGGGAAGGAAGTCTTTCAGAGCCTCGGTGGACTTGAACACCAATGGACGACGATGTCGATCGTGGCCTCCGATGCAAACCTTGAAGGCAACACTCTGCGTGGGCCATGCATGCGCCTTTGCCTTACGGGTGAACCAAGCCACCTCGACGGTATTATTGGCGGCAATGCCAGCCGTGACGTCAGCCAACGTGGCGAGGCCGACTTGCAGCTCACCTTCGCCGGCATAGGTCAGTCGGATCCAGAATAGCGCGCCCTCCTCGCCAATGTGGTCCTGCACATATGTCTCGCGCCCCTGCAGGTCGACAGGAGCTGGCTGGGGGGTCCTGATCAGGGGGGCCCAGGGGGAGGAGGGGCTGGTCAGAGAGATGGGCAGGCCACGACGGGACAGGGCGGGCGAGTCAGGCGGGCCTGTGGGGAGAGGAATGGGCCAGCAGGGCTGTGTGCTCCTGACAAGCCATCAGGCGTGCCAAGAGAGTGGGTGGATCCTCCCCCATGGCAGGGGAGGAGTGGAGAGAGAGGGGGGCCCGTGCCCCCCCATGGGCGAACTAAGTATAAACTTAGTTGTGATCATAGTAGCACAGGAGGACAGAACTAAGTTTATACTTGGTTGACCCATGGGGGGGCACGAGCCCCCCCCTCTCTCCACTCCTCCCCTGCCATGGGGGAGGAACCACCCATCCTCCTGGCATGCCTGATGGCTTGCCAGGAGGCCACTGCCTTACTGATCCACTCCTTTCCCCACAGGCTCGCCCCATTCGCCCATCCTGGCCCCTCGTGGCCAGCCCATTGCTCCAACCCCCCCTCCCCCCCTGGTCGACAGGCAGACAGGTGCAGCGTGGGGGCTCCAGAGGCTCAGGAGCGCCAGCGAGGGGGAGGCAGGGGAGGCCAGGGCCCAGCCCCAGCCTCCTCTGCCCCCTGAGCTGGCCTCCAGGAGCCTCCAGGGGCCGCCAGAGGGCAGGTGGAGGCCTGCCGCAGGCGCGCCATCGCGCGTGCCGCAGGAGAGGGGAGAGAGAGCGCGGAGAAGGGGGGGGCGGAGCGAGAGCTCCGCCCACCGGAAAATCGGTAAGTCCAGCTTCTGTTTACAAGATAAGTCGGGACAGAGTCGGCCACCCACTCGGAGACACAGGAGGAAGGGGGGGAAAGATCACCGGGGGGAGGCGCGGGCCACCGGACCATATCTAAGCCCTTCACCCCTATCCCCCTAGTAGTGTACGGGGGGAGCCGCCTGATGGCGGGGGGAGAAGGGCCGGGGGAATGGGGGTGTAGAAAGTATGCTACGTACTACGTGTAGTAGGTAGTGGTCCCATTCGCCGCGAGTGCGGTATGAATATTAAAAGGTTTTTTTGTAGCACAGGAGGACAGATGAGGATGAATTAGATCGCCACGTAGGGGGGGGGGGGGCATACCACCGGACAATATCTAGATCAGTATCTAAGCCCGCAACCCCAACCCACGAAACATTGTGTAGTGATAGCCCATCAACCAGCAACCAATAAGGCGACGATTACTGGTACTCTAGACGGCGAATAGATCGGAGATCTCGACACGTTATGTCTAGCTTTAAAGTGTGTGTGCACCCTAAGAATTTTCCACAAGCAGCTTGACAGCTACCTCTAGAAAGGACAGCTTAGATTGAGGCACCGTGACGGTTGAAGAAATGCAAGGCAAGAAGCAAGAAAAGCACACATCCACATAATACGAGCCCATCATAGGGCACATCTTGCCCAGCAAAAATCCTTGCAGAGGACGTCAACACGCCATGTACGTCCTCTTATTATTTTTTGAAGAAGCGGATGACAAATTCACTCGAGGAGGCTCGATTGAAAGCTGGAAAAGGAGGGGAAAATGTACACACAAGTGTACATGACAAGAAGGCGTTAGGTACGTCAAGGGACTCGCCTCAATAGCCTATGACGCAGTCTAACCGCAGGCGCGTGTTGCACTCGTCAACAGCTGGGCGAATCCTTGCCGTAATTTTGTGGGAAGATGAGCGGCGTTTCAGGCCGGCCAAGCCAGTGGTCGTATCCTTGCCACTCAGCAGCATAGTAGATGTGTGGACGTGCGGGAACGCGCAGGGTTTGGAGCAAGGCCGCCTGTTCACGTGCAACTGCCCACCATTGTTCTTGTGACATAACGTTGAGGGTGGCAACTACCGCACAGGCCTCGTTGAACGAGAGAGGGACGCCGAGCCAATCGTCCCAGCCCTGCCATTGCTCCGAATACGCGACGTCTGGTTTGGAGGGCATGTGCCAGCTGCGCTTCGACGTAATGCCCGGCTTCTGGTCGGCACACCACAACCTCCACTCCTCCTCCGTGCGGAGGCCGAGTCGTTGTACCGAGAAGCGCGCGGTCTCGAACGGAATGTTCCGTTTGGGAGGCCGTTTCTCTTTCTTGACACGCGTGAGCTTGACTGGCCGGCCGAGCGGGAAGCTGTAGCCTTCTTTGCAGGGCTCTCCGCCCTCCAGCTTCATCCGAGGCGCAGCTTGGGGACTGCAAGGGCGTGGGGCACAGCTATAGATGGCACAGGGCTGCGACAACGCCGTCCACGCGAGCGCCGACCCATTGGCGAGCAGCACGAGCAAGAGTGCTTCCCTCATGACGGCCGGTGCAGTGGCGCCAACGTCAGGGACTTTCCGATCAACTCTATCTTGCCGGAGCGGCGAAATCGGCGCTTCCCCTCTGTCAGAGTTGGAGTTTTCTTCTTGTCCTAGTTTAATCCTAGTGCTGAGGAACCGTGCCTCATCGGCAATGGAGCGATGAAAAAAACCCTTTTAATATTTTGGCCTCACGCGTGGCACTGGGGTATGCTTTCGTAGCCACGCCCATTCCCAGTTCTTCCCTCACTACCCACCTTGCGGCAACTCCTCTCGTGCTCTACTTAAGAAGGTGCAACTCGAGGTTCCCTTTTTTTGTTACACCCTTTCCGTCTATTTAGGTGCATAATTTTTATTGACCCCTAACTTGGACACTATTCTCGCCCGTACACCATATCGATATTTATCTCGGTTTTCGATGATGGGGATAATTATGAAACGTATAATAAGGAATATGAGTACAAAAAGATGTTGTATTCCTGCCAATCTGAAGGCTGTAGGCATGAATATTCGTGTAAGTTACGCGCTCACAATTACAATTGAACAGTTCCCCGTATTGCCACTGACGCACAAGACACACAGATTCGGTTTCCCCATGGTCTCAAGTCCAGGTTTGCAGATTTTGGCCTCGAAATTTGCGATTCGAATTTTGTTTTTGCTGTTACTATAATTGTTGCCTCGTTTATGGTAATAAACCGGCATGACTTCGACGTCTCGTTCTGCAGTCGCTCTGCGAGACTCTCTCTCTCTCTCACCGTCCGCCTCTCCTCGGCCGACGGCAGGAAGGTTCGTCCAAAACATTCTCCGGTCCCGAGATATCTCGTGGGGGGTCTCTCCGCATAGAGGAGCTGGCGCAGCCGTCTTCTAGCCCCTCTCAAGTCGCCGAGTCTTCCGAATTCGAATCTGAATCCACAGTAATTTCAGCGGTCCATCCACCCGCTAGCCCGAGCCAAGTCCGCGCGCCGAACCCTCGTCGAAATCACCCGTCCGCCGAGCCCATTGAACGATGAGCCGTCGCCGGGCTGCTTCTGGGGGCAATCAGGTTTAATTTGCGACCTCTTCGTATCTCCCCCTTAGGCATCTCCGCCGACTCGCCACGGGCAGAGGAGTCGTCGCTCGTTCCTATCTCGGACAACGTTTCATCCCGCCAGGCTCATGGCGAGTCGCCGCCGGCAATGTCGACAGACTTCGGTTACATTGATTGCCCCCTCTCGATCCCGAGCTTGAGCCGCCCCCTCGTCTCGACTTCACTCGCAATCCTCCTTCGTCTCCTTCTCGTTCGTCTGCCGCCGTCGAAATTGAGCCACTCTTCGTCGCTCTCGCCGCCGTCCTCGCCCTCGCCCAAGCCCGCCTGCCCGCCTTCCTCTCTTCCTCTGCTGACGGGCTTCAGCCTTCAGCCCGTCAGCACCTCCGAAGTCGTCTCCTTCGCCGCGCCCGCCTCCGGCCTTGCTCCTTCCTCATTGCCCTCAGGCCCTATGGGCCACTCCAATTCGTCAACTTCGAACCGATGCCGGGCGCGCTGCGTGGCCGTTTTCGACGATCCGTCCGGATGGGGGACCCCACCAGATCCAGATACCAAATACACCGCAACACCCATACACCCATTGAGCCTCGCCGCCGGAGGACGTAGCAATCCGTTCCGCTTGCTCCAAGGCCGTCTCTCAGCGCTTTCCGGGGGTCGCACCGCATCCGCGCTGGCCGCCGCAGCCCGCGACTCCTCCACAGCGTACGCTTATGACAGACACTGGTCGGCATTCGCCGATTGGTGTACGACAAACGGCCTCGACCCCCTTCCGGCCTCCGCGGATATGGTAGTAGCCTATGTGGGCTCCATCGCAGAGAGAGGAACCGTCGCCGCCGCTAGCTTGCAACCATACTTGTCCGCGATCAACTCTACACACGCGGATTACGGATTCACTAAGCCCGCCACAGGCCACGTCCTTTCCCTCGTGAGGCGAGGCCTAGCCCGCTCACAAGCCCTCGCCCGCACGCGCGACACGCGCATTCCGCTTCCAGCGGCCGACGCCCTACGCGTGCTCCACGACACCTTGTTCCGCCAGCCCCCAGCCTCTCCCGTCGCCGCAGCACGCTTCTACAGAGATCGCTTCGCCTTGGTCCTCGCCTTTGTCTTCATGGGCTGCCAGGACTCAACTACAAGCCTGAGGACACAAGACTTCGGCGTAGACTCGCGTTTCTTGTGGCTCAGGCTACAAGAGAAGCAACGCAAGCACCATGCTGAAAGACGCATAGTCAGAATTCCAATATCGCCGCCACCCGCCGCGGGGATTCCGTCCGCCATTCCACAGCTAGCTACCCTCGCCTCCCTCTTCTTGAGCGCTAAAGAGAGCCTCTCGGCGACACCTTCAGAATACGTGTTCCAGCTTCGAGAAGAACCCCCCCCCACTACCGCGTCCATGTCAAGGTGGGTGGCTGACGTTCTCGCCGACCACCACATCGTGGCTCCTCCCGGATTTGCGTATTTGGGCCACTCCCTCCACGCCGGCGGCTCTTCAGCCGCAGAAGCCATCAAGGTCCCCCGAGCTAGGGGCGATTGGCTTGGCGGCTGGGCGCCCGGTACCTCCACGCGAGTCAAACACTACATCGACCCGACCGTCGGCCCATGTGACGCAGCATACGCCCTCCTCGGTTGGCTGCTAGACTCGCATTACTCAGCCTCGCGGGACAAGGCTGACAGATCCTCTGTTCTTCCGACTTCGTCGTGGGTGTACGATGGCATTTACACCACTTCCAGTCGCACATAGCCTAGCCACACTGCGAATGTATCGTTTTATAGTAACGAGCGTTCACAGAAGGCGGCGGCAAGGACGACTGATTTTGCTCTCCCTCCCTCCCATACCCATTCAGCTGAGCGTGTAGGCCTTTAAGGCATTAAGATTCCTTTAAGGCATTTACACCACTTCCAGTCGCACATAGCCTAGCCACACTGCGAATGCCAGCAAAAGAAAACGCCGGTCCTTCGCTTCCTCCCGCGTTGGTGGCCCCAATCGCAATCGCGCCCCGTCCTGCGAGCTGCGGGCCTTCCACTCGAGCGCAGGCTTCTCATGACGTCGACGATCGGGTACACCATACACAGCGACGAGGAAAGCATGTCCTTCAACGTCGTCGCGTACTTCAAGCCGGAGACTGCCGTCATCACTCTCTTGAAGGACGAGCCTGCAGTACGCATCCGAGTGAGCGCGGCTGCAGAGCGCTGCGTGTGTTGGCTGCACCTTTTGTTCATTGCTCATCGAGAATAAAATTAGCAGCATATTGTTTTTCGATGGCGCTGAATGAGATCATCCTGCCAACTCACAGGCCCCAAGACCAGGCAAAGGGTACATGCGCACAGATGGCAAAATTGTTCTGCCCAAGAACATTGATCTCCAGACTCCAATGCAGGTTTCAACCAAGGACTCACTGATCCTCACTTTTCGCAAGAAAGCCGCCCCGGCGACGTACAATGTAAGCGCATAGAGTGGTTTCATGTCTCGCCATCCGGCATGCTTGTGAGAACAGCAATCAGCAGAGGCAAAAATGCTCACACTTGCACCTCAATGCTCAGACTCATTTGCGTGAGTTGTGCGTCAGCCCCCAAGTTCACTACAGATCCGAGCTTCTCAATGCCTTGTCATTGATGTCTCCTTCAGAGAGGGGTGCTTGGGGGAGGGATTCGTTCGGGAGAGCTCTGCCTCTCGAGGCGTCCGCCATTAACAGCGGCAAGGGTTCTATTCATGATCGATGTGACGTCAAGAGTCATCATGCCTCGCACCGGAAGGTGGCAGCCCCGAGCTCAACCTTACACTGTAATGTAGACAGATAGAGCGCAACTCTCAACTCTCTACCAGGAATTCAGCAGCTCTTCAAGCACGAGCCATTGCGGATGTGCCCTTGAGCCTCGGTGCCGCGTGGCGTGGCCCGCCATTCTCGTGGCTAGAGGACTCTATGCTTATGCCTCATGCATTGCGTTGGAAGCAACCGCTTGCTGCCGACACTGTCTACCCCTTCGATCCAAAAATCGCACATCATGAAGCGCTGCAATTTCCCACCATCTTTCACCGCAAAACTGAGCGTCCTACCTGACGCCCTAGCCGGCAGCACGCAAGCACGCCGCTGTAAGCTAATCGCGGACTAGACATGAAGACATTAGATCCAGCGGGCCATGGCAATCGCATACCGCATGCGGGGGCGCAGGGGGTAGGTGCCTTGTGGCATCGGAGGCTGACTCTGCTTACCATTGGATTCACGTGACCGCTCGTTTACCCACGCTCATCCACTCTTGTATGATCTCGTTCATTCTGCTCTTACTCTTAATTTGCCACACGCCACACACACCCTTCTCGCTGCTCTCTAGCAAGATCTTTGGACACGCGTGCACCACTACAATCACCACCGCACGTCGGTAGTTGTAGGCTGATTAGTAGTGCCCCGATCTGACGTTGCATACTGGAGCTAGAGGAGTTGGTGCAAGTCGTTGCACGCCTTTCGCCAAAGCCCCTTGCGGAGTAGAGGCTTGGCATCCTCTGACGGCGGCGCGGATAAGATCACTATCCACTAGTAGAGCAGTACACTAGCTGCGCGCTGGTAATGAGCATGCACGTGTAGTACACAATTGTACTCAGAAGAAATGGTCATGAGATGAACTTGGTTGCATGCCTTAGCAGTAGAGCCAAAGTGCACTTATCACCGCACTTAACCTAAAAGCCCTCGACGGTGGCGTCACTTGGCAGCCAATTATAACAGCGAGGTGTAAATCAATTGTGCCCCAATAGCCCAGCCCCGAAGCCGTCAAGCGCAAAGAGCTCAAGAATTTGAAAAAATACCTCGACAAGGATGAGAATTATGACGATCCATTCGAGTGTGTTCGAGTGCGAGGTGTGCAACTCGGAGGCGAGCATGTCGAAAAGTTCCTTGATTAAGTCCAGGCGCTTATTCAGCACTTCGACTCGACGCTCCACCTGCATGCGGCAGCCATGGTTTACATGAGGCAAGTGGACTGCGTGCATCCGATAACAGATGCGCAAGACCAAAGTGGCAAAAAAGTGCATAGACTTGGGCCGCGCGTAAGCTTCTTTTGATCATATCTCATCTATCGCTCGCCACTTGGCGGAGTGGGCGATTGCTGGGAAGAGAGCTGCCGCGAGGCGGGCGGGCCTCATATGAGCATCACCTCTAGATATTTCGAGACTCTTTGATATACTGAAAGGTACTCGTCGTCCTCCCAGAAGAAGTCCGGGTGCTCAAGGATATCCGAGTGTAGGTTGATGCTCGCGCGATCAACGAAAAGCTGCAATGAACACGTGCGCGAGGCATCACCGTCCGATCGTATGTGACTTCTTGCATCATGGAGCAATCGCATCACAAACTCACGACCCATAGGTCGCTGACTCTGACCACGTGCATATGAGTGGGATGGCTGTGCTGCACGTGAAGTGTGACGCAGAACCATATGAAAGATAGTGGCAGGTTATTGGAAAATACCTGTCCAATTCTCCTTGTGATATCTCGTCTCTTGAGCGAAATCTTGCCTGTCTTCGCCATGCCTTCTGGGATCTCGCGGGTCTCTGCGATGGTCTTTTCAATGGTCACCTGGACGGATGGGACAGGTGATAAAGGCTGAGAGCACAGGGGAGTATGGTGGACAATAATATACAACTCCGCCACTTGGATCTCCTCGACATCCGGATGAGCTTGCTAATCAGAATAGGGAAGCCCTCCCTAGGATGAAGAGGAGGCATGCGCCAAAGAATGGCTGGAGATGGCATCGAAACATACGCCCTTCTCGCTGCCCGGATCCATCGAGTGCACCTCGTCGAGAGACTCGGTCATTGGACCAATGGGCTCACCTCGAACACACCGAGCTTGGCGCTTTGCGCGAGGGCAAACGAAACAGCTAATTTCTCAGTCGCCTCACGCGTTGACAGCTGGATCACATCCTTGTGCAGTGCTGGCCGCGTAGTGCCGGGTAGCGCGTAAGCAAAATCGAAGTCGTCCACCTGCAGCAAGGCGAGAGTGAGGGGCTGTCGCTATGTAGAACGCTTGCAATGATCTGTCGCCGTTTACTAAGTTGGTGTGATGTTGAGCCCGTCAAAGCGAGCTTGCCCGCTGGAATGCATCATCACATTGCACCTCGAGTCTTGTAAATGGGCTGCAGCATGATCGGGGTGGAGCTCCCAATATGCGCAATTACTCCCGAACTGACCTCATCTTGAGCAAGTGGTTGAATTGCGAACTTGGCCTTGACTTGGGCCTTGATTTGGAGCTCATCCTCCTCGCTGAACCCCCAGAAGACAATGCACCCATACGAGAAAAAAAAGGCATGCTCTTCGGCATCATCAATTGCCGCACCTAGCGCGGCCGCTGCGGCTGCGGCTGTTGCGCTCAGTTTAGTTTGGCTGCGGCTGCTCTCAGTGACACTCGGCTCAGCAGCGGTGGACACAGGCATTGCAGCAGCGGCAACAGCGGCACTCGAAGAAAGCGCAGCTATAGCTGGAGCACTAGGTCCAGCAGCATTGGTGGGGTTCGCTGCGCTAAGAAAACCTGATGGAGCGAGTAGGAGGTTGGTCGCAGGTGCGGATGCTGCAGGAGCACCTGCAGCCGTCGGCGCGGCCGTAGGCCTTGGGACGCGATTCAAGTTGAAACCAATAGTTGCGATGGCTGATGAAGGTGTTGATGGAGGTGAAACGACGCCCGGTCCCCTCGTCGCGCTGCTCTCCGACTCGTTCGTACGCCGCGTCGTGTGCATAACCATGTTGATGCCGTCTTTGTAAAAGGTGCAGATGTGCCCTGAAGGCTGCGCCTTTGCCAACCCCACCACATCAAGCGAGAGGGCGCAACAATAGACAGTGCAACGGCGTTCGAGCTCCGTTGACTCCTCGACATGCTTCGGCACACGGTACGGCCGCACCTTGACATCCGTTGGGCCTCGGCCCCGATAGTCGCCACCTGAGCTATAGCCGATGGCGCGCTTCGATACGGACGCGCGGCGAGAGATGCTCACACCAGCGGCACGCGGGCCAATGCCTAGCACCATCGGGTGCCGATGCGAAGGCGGCAATTTCGTACGGGAGCCTATTGTCTCGGAAGAATACCCACCTGGGTGCATAGCTGGTGCGCTAGTGGCAGCTTTGAAGGCGTCTGACGTGCCACCGAGCCCTTGCAGGTCGTCAAGTGGGTGGGTTGGAGGAGCCTCGCCGCGTTCGATCCTGGGAAGCAATTCCGACTCGGCGTGATCGCCACCCTCACCCTCTGTGTCTGCGTCATGATCGTCGCCCGAGTGCCACGCGTCCTCGCCTGCAGAAAGCGGTGGCTGAAGATACTCTCCATCCTGCTGGAAGTCTCTCCAGCTAGGCGCAGGCGCAGCCTCATCAGTGGACGATGGCTCCTCATGCGGCGAGTCCATAAGCAGAGGCTCTCTCGCGAGATCCCTGCCGTGAGACGAGCGGCGGCCGGGCATGGCGCACCGACGAGTCTAAAGTAAGGATGTCCCCACACCGAGGACGCGTGCGCAGGCTGCCGTGCAGCTCCGAGGGCGCGGGAGGAGACGGTGCGCGAGTGCGGGTGAGCGGGGGCGCGAGAAAGAGCAAGCGGAGGCGGCAGACGGCCGAGCTCGCGATGCCGGCACGGCCAGTGGGGGGGGGGGGGGGGGGGGGCGGGAGGGAGCCGTACAGGAGGGGGGGAAGGGGAGGGGGGGGGGAAGGGGGCGGGGGGGCACAGCGGCGGCAGGGTCTGCATGATTGTCCGAGTGCCTGAGGGTCTGTTTAAGGCTCCTCCGCCTGTCGCGATCGGCGAGGCGGAGTCTCCTCCCCCACCCCTCTCCGCGACGCCAGCGTGGTAGCGAGGAGCGAGCGCAAGGGGGGTCTGGCAGGCAAGGGCGCGGCGGTGCAGGCGCAGGGAGGGGGCAGGAAGGTAGTACCTATCGGGTGGGCGGCTGGAGGGCGGCTGGGCGCGCACTTGGGACCGCAGGTACCCTCATCTGGCAGCTCTCCGGGCGGGCGCTCGACGCTTGCGGGGAGAGGCAGCAGAACGTGCAGGATGTTTCGACGGGGCGAGGCGGGCGCGAAGTGAGCTGCCGCAGCCGGCTGTTCACATGGATCGCGGGCATCAATGTAGTGGCGTAGATCCGACGCAGCAGCTTGTGGGAGGCCGCGAAGGTCGATTGTTTGCGGGAGCTCCTGACGTCCAGAAATGGAGCTAAGGAGTGGCCGCGGACCGGTTCGGCATTCGAGGCTAGGCGAGCAGCTGACGAGCCCCCTGATGGCTCATCCTCTCCGCCAGCACTGGGGCTACAGCCGCCATATTTTTGAGCGAATTGTTGAGGCTTGTGCTGGGCTTCAGCCGGCGCTGACCGCTCGGATCATATCCTCGCGTTGCTTGTTACGGTTCATAGTGCGTTTAGGTGCCCATAACAGGGTTGACAATTCACTTAGAAATCGGTTTTGGTCCGTGTAGTACCTATTCAAAAGGACTGCCAAAGATCTCTGTCTGACTCCGGCTTGTTGGCGAGCACGAGCGACTCGAATTCGGGCACTGCTTACCTCTACTAACACAGGACAGAGGCTTGGGCAAGGCTTGGGCGTCCGCTGCCTAGTGTTGTAAATGACATCTTGGGACTGCAAGTGAGCATGCACAACATTGTCCTTATTAGTATGTGTTCTACTCACGCCTAGCTATGCGTCCGACAGTAAATACCAGCCCCGTGGCAACCCTGGAAATGCACAAGAATACTCACTCAGGTGAAGGTAATGCGAGACTATGGTGTCATCCACCATGTAATACACAATGTAGTTTGCGCGCACTTCAATGTCCTCGTCGATCTCAGTCTCGTCGTCCACCTTGTTCAGCACTTCAGCACTTCTCCCTGACACCACCCAGCCCCGTCGAAGTTGAACATTGAACATGATTGCACGTCCGGTAAGATCCTCGTCCTCGTCAGCGGCGGGCGCGTCATTCTGCACAATAGGTGCGTTGGGTCCGAGCTCCGTCTGTCGCTCGGCGGCAGCGAGGGCAGGGTGCTGTGCAACAGAGCCAACGGCACAGTCAGCCATCATTTCCTGCATCTGCATGTGCTCCGACAATGCGTTCTTGCACTTTGAGTGACGGGGGTGGCAAAGGGAAGTGCACTGTTGTCTTGCTTGCTTGCATGGACATGCTCGCAGGCTCGCAGGCAGCTGGCGCTGCATGTGCACGCGCCTGCCTGGCCCTTATCACTGTCCTTGCCAGCACGCCCACCCTTCCCTCTCCCTCTCCCTCTCCCTCTCCCTCGCCCTCGCCCTCACCCAATAAAAATTTTTTCCAACTGGGAAGGTGCTGGTCCGAAGGTTTTTCTTCAGTGAAGGTGCAGGTGAAGGTGAGAGTGCAGGAACTGCAGGTGCAGGTGAAGACACGGTGAACGGGGCGCGCTGGACCCGTCCCTCTAACCCCAAGTGACGTGCAACTCCTGATGAAGGTTGGCCAGGTGCCAACCGCCTCTGGCGGGCACATTGATTTGGAGGTGCTGGGTGAACACCTCTTCTCCTACCCGGATGAACAGCTTTCTCGTCATGTGGAGACTTTCTGCCGCACCTTTACGGAGAAGACGATGATGAGCTGGTTGCAGGCCTTGCACAGCGAAGATTTCGGCCAGTGCCAGTCTGAGCGCATTGTCTCGCGCTCTGATATGGCGGGAATCGCCGAGTTCTTGACGCAGACGCGATGCTTGGTGGACGAGGCTGCCGTCGCGCCGTTCATCCTGCCGGAGCACTTTCCCCTGCAGGTGCAGGTGGCGTGCGGCATCGGCCAGCGGCTCAGTGCAGCCGCCGATATTCCCAGTTGTAATTATTTTTTATTACCCTCGCCCTTGCCCTCTCCCTCCCCCTCTCTCTCGCTCCCCCTCTCGCTCCCCCTCTCCCCCGCGCTCCCGCCACCCGCCACAGAGCCACTTGCGAACCCCCCCCCCCCCCCAAAAAAAAAAGCTGCGCCTACCACCTTAACCTGAGTTGTTTTGTAGGGATTACCATTCCCGAGGGGTGACGTTATCGTCGTCGCCGCACCGTCATTGGCTTGTCGCGCTAGCTAGCCTTCAATGGTTACTCTGATCTACATTGCTCTACTCACAGTCACTGGGCCCAAGATGCGTTGGCGTTGGGCTAAACATGGTACCCCCGCCGAGAGGAGTTCGTCCCTCCTCTGCGCGCGACTGAGCGCGCGTTCTCCGGATTTCTTCACCCAACACAAGGTTGGACCAAACACAGACACCGAACCACTTTTCAAGCAAAATGAGTTGTTCGAATCCCCGAACCCGCTCAAGGGAGCGGGTGTTGGATCCCACGCTTCTCAATGGGGCCAACGAGCACCGTGCACCGTCGTCGCCCACGCGCAGCCGGCGCGTCGAATTCTTGCCACAACTGAAGTTCATCACCACCCAAAAAAAATTTCTTTGGTTGACGGTGAGCACAGCTTCAACTTTCCCAGTGGTGTTCATATCACTTTTACACTGACGAGGAGAACGAATAGGCCATGGCTCGCTGGTATTCTTGCGATGCAATCACGTCCGAGGGATGGTGGACTGAATCTCACCGCCGCTCAGCTACTCACTACGCACCCTCAACCACCTCTGTTTTGGCTTCAACTTCCAATGCCAATTCTTTGTGAATCCTAGACAAATTCGATGAGCTCATATGCCTCCCACTTTCTCAAGCCCGATCTTGAAGAGGAACCGATCCGCAAACCGGCTGCTCCCATCGCCACATCTAGCGCCGAACCTCGCGGCGCATCGTCAACATCTTCATCTTGAACAACAAGAATTCGCATTCATGATGGGAGAATCCAACTTGGATGACTATGATATGACTCCCGCAAGTATCGTTGCCGTCCACTTGATGGCACTCCCGGCCGACTATTTGAACTCTTCTGTCGCGATTTCGGCAATGCATTTTCGCGAGATTACATTGGTGATGCCGACCTCACCACATGTATGTTAGGCCTTGATGTTGGGGGCTACCTTGAACAAGATCCCAAGCCACTGACCGAGCAATATTCGGACGGAGGCCTACCAATGTTCCCCAATTATACAATGCTGACGGGTCCGTCAGAGCACGGCCGCTTGGCAACAACTTAATGACCACATCAAGAGAAATAGAATTTTTTTCTCATATCTTATGGAACACATCTCCAAGTCATACATAAGCGAGATGCTAACATCTCAAACTCCTCACGATGGCGTCTCATAAAAGCAGCACGAATCGCGAGCGATTTGCGGGGAAAACCCTAACCGCGGCGATGCGTTTTGAAAAAGCAAAAAGGAACCGAATGGATGAAAGAAGACCCGCTAGCGGCAGCGACACTAGCGGCACATTGTGTGTTTGTGCGCACCCCTCGACTCGCGCCTCCGTCCGTTGCCGCTTTTTGCCGGGCGTCTCCGCCGCCTTCGCTTGCTCCTCTCGCGCCACGGCTGTCTCAAATAGTGCGATGCTCTCGCGGCCACGATAGAGGCCGTGCAGGCCGGTGTCATCAATGAGGCGGTGCATCTCCCACGCCGGGTGCCCTTCCTGGCTGATGAAGACGTAATGCATGGCGAGGCAGGCGGTTTTGCGCCTCGACGCCGATGTACCTGAACATCTTCATCTCCTTGTACTCAGGCGCTGAATCGCTGATGAAGGTGCGCTGGGGTTGTGCAAGCTATGTGCACTGTGTACTTGAGGAATAGCTCATTGGTGCCTCGTCGCGATTAGGCTGTTCTAATCGCCATGACTAGACTTTTCCACGCAGGAACAAACGACGCGGGGGCGATGTAAAAGTGACCTTGGGATGGAAGGGAATCCACGGACCCTCACATTCCATGAGGAGCTTCTCAGCCTAAGTTGGCAATGCGGGTTGGGTAGTGTCGACGTGAAGGCTCCGGGATAGTGAAAGCTATGTCGATGGCATGTGGCTTCATCCTAGTGGATGAGTTCGATCTGAGCAGCCGTGCGCATGGAGACAGGAAAGCGGGAGGGCTGGCGGCTTGCACCTCTAGAAGTCGATCAATCTGATGAGTGTACAACCTCCAATAAATCTGCGACGGCTCCGAGCCTGCCGCAAAATGAGTCGGTGTCGGGCCGCTTCCAACCGGAACGACTTGCTTTTGTGGACTTCTCCTCATGTTGGGTAAGCGAGAGCTATTCGAGGAAGAAGATGTGTCCCGATCTCGGGTGGAGCCGGCCATCGAATCCATGTCATCCTCGTCAATCACACTCATAAGCAAGTTGCGCAAAGCGATCATCTCGAAATCGTCATCATCGATGGACTCCATGACAGGCTTGAGGACGCGGTGCACCTGCGAATGACCGTGGAGCATGATGGGCTTGAGGCACAGGGTGTGCCACAAGCACATCTCAAAGACAAATGGAGTGCCGCTCGAGAAAACATAGGACGATCACCTGCAGAGCGCGATCGATCGCTTTTCTCACTGATTGAGGCTTGTTGCGGATCATGTTGTGGATTTCGGTGCACAATTTCTGCTGCATTTGCACAGTGTGCGGGAGCACCTGCAGTCCCACGAGAAGAAATTCGAGAAATTGGTTTGCGGCACGTCCTATGTGATTGGGCTATCATCGTAGTGTGGCATCGCATGCTGCAACCATGAATCGCCCAGCCAAGGCTAAGACGGAGGCGCACCCCAACGGCTTTGTATGGAATGCGATGGATGTGTTCCTCGGACATGCAGCAGAGTGAGCTGATGTACGCGCGCTGCTGCCCGTAATATTCCTTGAGCCATTCGATCTTCCTGAGCACACTGAGGTGGCGACAGGGTAGGAGTGTCGGTGAGTGTTCAGACCGCTTCTCGTTCCTGCTTAGAACGGCTGGTCGCCAGTCAACTTAACGCTTGGTCGCCCACCCCCGTGCGTGTTGTCACACCTGTGCTTCTTGCCTTGCAAACACTGCGTGAGAAGCATTTTGATCAAGGCAGTGTAGGCTGAAAATGTCGCGCAGAAGCGTCGGGCCACGTCTAAGGGCAATACGCGGCCCCCCGTGCTGGTACCCGAGTGATCAGAGCGCTCACTGCCGATTTGAACGTCAGCCTGCTCGCGTACGAGGCGCAGACGCTCTTGTACTTCTTGATACGGGTACCGAAGCGATGCGAGGCATGAATTCGTCCTCATACGAAAGGCTGCAACCATCGAGGTGGACTCGGCAGCCTTTGACGCGTTGGATGAGAAGAGCGAGCGCGAGGAGATCCACACACACGTGACCCCGCGCTCTCTTTGGATGCGGTGGACGAGGGAAGCAGTCGAGTTCCACTCCTCACCGAGCTCGGCCGCTGCGGCGTCGCTCAGCGCGTCGAGCAGCGTCGAATAGGGCATCCTGCTGGGCGAGCTCTCTCTCGTAGCCCCCCCCCCGCTCCCCTCTCTCTCTCTCTCTCTCTCTCTCTCTCTCTCTCTCTCTCTCTCCAAAGGATATGAAGAAGATGAGAAGATGCCCGCCCCCTCTCTGGAGGCCACCAATCTCTCTCTCTCTCTCCCCTGAACATATGCTGCTACTCCGGTACACAACCCCCCCCCCGCGCCCCCCCCCCGCGCCCCGCCCTCTCCGCCCCGCCCCCACCCCCCCCCGTCCCCCCGCCCCCTCCCATCGAGAACATGAGAAGCGCCGAAGAGGCGAGAAGAGATGAAACGATCGGAGTGCCTCACTCGAACGGATCCGCCTGGGATGCGTCTCACGAGAGACGAGAGAATCTAACCGGTTCCTCTCAATGGGGCACTGAGCCTTGCCTGCCCACCTTTCAAGGTGGCTCCCCTCGGCGCCCTTTCCGAGGGCGAGGGTCTCCTCTCTTTCTCTGAAGAGGTGTGAGGCCGCTGCATGGCGGTGTGCTGTGCGCCAGCGTCACAAAATTAGGCAAAGCCATCAGAGCGCCTCGATGGCGGCCCCTGCGTTTTTGTTCGTCCGGCACAGTATGCCGAGTGGATCGTCTGAGCTATCAGCAATTATGTCCCGCAATTGGCGAAACTGGAGTCCTCCTTGGTATCTTTCTTGGCCGTGAACGCCGCCGCCCGCCGCTTGCCGCCCCTCGTTAGAAGTTATAGCGTCGCATGACACATCTTGTTAGATAGCTAGCATCCCTAGCCACATACACTGGACGAGCCATGCGCCAACCGCGCACAGCTCCGTTGCCGTCGAAGGAATACGGTCCCGCAGTACTAAGGTGATACTACCACAACAATAAAACGCTGTGATGCTCCCCCATGTCGGAGCGAAGCTCGTTTCCTCTTTGGAAACGAGTCGCGGAGGCGCACCGGCAGCTAGCGCGGCGCACGGTCCATCCGGGGAGCCCGGAACGGGCTCATCGGGAGAACGGGGGGCAAATGACGGGCATGTGAAATGGACGGGAGAGCGGCACGGAGCGCGAATCGGAGGGACGGAGGGCGTAGAAAAGGGTGCGGCGAGCAGATACCGCTTGACTGGGACTCGTAGGGACTCGTAGACTCGAAAGGATGACTTGGAAGACTCGGGGCTTGGGGGTACTCAGGGGGCTGCAGGTCACCAACAGGCGATACAGTGGGTAAAACACACAAATCAACACTCTGCACTCAAACATTAATAGTAACAAGCCGGAAACATACATTAAACGAACCCCCTCTGCCCTCTGGTGAGCAGAATCAGGAGTGCCCACCAGAAAAAGAGGAGAGAGAGAGAGAGAGCGAGAGAACGAGGGCTCGAGGGTCAAAACACAATTCGGACTCCGGCTCGGACTTACGGAATAAAATCCGGTGCCCTCGCGAATCCTTCCTCGAGTCTCGAGGCTCGAGCCTCGAGATTCGAGTTTCCCCCGCGCGAACTCGCGGCGAGAGCACTCGAGTCTTGAGGTGGAACTCGAGTTTCCCCCCGCGCGAACTCGCGGCGAGAACTGACCTCGAGTTCCGAGAGAACGACGACCGTTGCAGAACGCTGTGGGACAGCGCTGGAAGACACCGCTGAGAGATAGCGCTGTGGGACAGCGCTGGAAGACACCGCTGAGAGACAGCGCTGAAGGACACTGCTGGAGGACACCGCTGAAAGACAGCGCTGAAGGACACTGCTGGAGGACACCGCTGAAAGACAACGCTGAAGGACACCGCTGGAGGACACCGCTGAGAGACGTTGAAGGACCTCCGCGCGGGGGGGGGAAGGAAAGAGATCACGGCGTCTCACCGCGCGGACGCGGAACTCGACGCGGGCTCGCCCGCCCACGGCCCAATGCTACATGCATGCAAGAGTCACAGGTTGTTACCGTCATGGCGTGTGAGGAAGCTCGCAACGTAAGCCCAACCAAGGGGCTGAGGGGAAGGCATGGGGCATGGGTCGCGGACGTGGGGCGTGGGGATGCCCGGGCGGGCTGCAGCCGAGGTGGCGCAGGCGCGGCACCGATCGAGCAAGAGGACGAGAGGGCGCGGGGGGCGAGAGGGAAGTGCCACGCTCGACGCTCGCACCGTCGCAGCGGCCATCTCGTGAACCACCGTGCGGAGTTTCTTTCACTGCAGGGGAGTCGAACCAAACCAACGAGTTTTTCTCGCGTTGGCGCCATTGTTGAAACTCCGTGCGCTCTTCCAACCATCTTTCAAGCAGAGTTTCAGCTCTGCAAAATCCCTCGAAAAACAAAAAAGTTCAAAAGTTCAACTCGAACTCGACACGCAAACCGCATATTCAGTTCTAATCGGTGGGGCTGTCGGGAGGGTCACCATAGGCCTCTCCCAGGCCGCCAGGGTCATACCCCATGCCCCACATCACCCTCCACAGGGCCCAGAAGGTGGGCCACTCCCTCGCTGGCGGCGCTCGTCATCCTCACTCATCACCCGCCGCTCTGCCGTAATACCGGGGATGGGCACTCCCATCCGTGTACCTCAACCCCGCCCTCCCCGCCCTTTCCCTCGACACGGTCGCCGCTCGCTTGAGCTGAAGGGCTGGCGTCCTCCGCCGCCTCTCGCTCGCTCTCCGCCCTCCCCTGCCTCTCCGCCGGGTAGCACGGCGGCCTCTCGGTCTATCATTGCGCTCTCCAACCCCGCAGCTCGCCATCTTCCCGCCGATGGCCCCATGCGGCCGCTCCACTCGCCCCTGGCGCCCAGGGGGCGGCGCAGCTTGCTACCTGACACTCCGCGCAGCCGCAGTCGGCGGCGCGTGGCCGTCTACTCCGTTGAGTGGGGACAGCCGCACTACACCGAGGCAGTCGCGCTCCTTGGCATCCTCTCCGTACTCATCTTGCTCCTCACCCTGCCTCAACCTTTTGTCCCTGAACGGGCGCAGGCGGGTCGGCGCGTGCCCTTCACCAGCACTTCCAGGAGTGCAGATGCTGGAGCCGTCCGGAAAAGCGACCGGCTCCGCAAATGGTGGATGAAGACCACAGCAGACATCTCGGTGGCTGACCCCTCGCCACTGTCACCGCCGCGGCGACGGAAGCCATTGAGTTGGCTCGTCAGCGTCGCGTGCGCCGCTTGGGCTAGCATACGACCACCGCTGCCGCCGCCGCCGCCAAAGACTGGTCTGCCTTTGGTTCAGGAGCACTATGGCGCTCTTCTGGAGATGTGCCGCACCATCGCAGCTGTGATGCTGCTCCGGAGGTGCATTCGGCTGGTTCCGGCTGCCGTGCGTTCCGTGCGTAGGTGGCAGCCCGATGCAATCGGTGGCGCTGTGTCTTTGGGCTTCCTCGAAGATGGCCGTCTTGACATCTCTTGGGTTCGGATCGGCAACGGCCCAGTCGACAAGTGGCGTCGTCTTGCCTTGGCTCTGCAGCTCAGCCACAAGCCTCCTGTCTACTCTCCAACGGTGGGTCAGTTGGAGCGCGGCGAACTCGCATCTCGCGAATCTCATCCTCGTCCACAAACATTTGAGGAAATCCAGACTCCGCAACGGACGGGGCCTCGGCGATCCCTAGCCAGTTCGTTGGACGCGGCATCACCCTCCTGGCTCTCTGTGACATCTGGCCTAGTCCAGGAAGAATCTTCCGCCACCTCCAGATCGCCGCGCACGCGCTTGCCTGAGCGTTTGGTATCGCCCATCAGATCACCCTCCGCTGTGTCACCACGCGTGCGATTGCCAACTCGTCCTGAAACACCGCCTGCCCTTCGGTTCCGACAGGAAGGAAGAGAGTGCATCCCAGGCCCCAAGCGGCTTTTCCCAGAGGGGGAGCACACCTCTCCTCCTTTCATTCGCACTAACTCCGGCCTCGAAACGGATATGCTTCGCTCGCCCTTCTCGAATGGCTCGGCAGACTCCTCTCTATCAGCTCGGGTTGATATAACGCACACTGCATTTGATGTATGTCGAATACCTCCTGCCCAAGTAGAGCGATGCTCTCTTCAGCTGGGCAGAATCTCAGCTCAGTCTTTCGTGTGCGGACCAGTCGCCGCCGCGATGGCAGACTCTCTTGGCGATCCGCCTGTACTCAGCTTGATGCTGGAAGCGGAGGAAGTCCCGATTGGGACACCTCCTTGTATTGCACGCAGCTTGCTATGTGCCGCATCCTCGGCCAGTGTTGGGGCCGGTGTGCTTTCCTTTGGATTGCCATACGACGCCTTCTCTGCCGTCGCAGCGCAGCTCCAACTTGCCCATAGCGGCAGGTCTGGTCATTGCTCTTCACGCCATCTCGAACCCTGGGTGGCCTTCGTGCCAAGGCGGATCTACTCGTCGCGTACGCGCGAGGCGTTTACGTTCGTCTTGTCCGTGGTTGTGCCGACCGCGTCCCTTGCTTGGGCGGCATGGGCGCTCTATGCCAACGTCGCGCTCATCGAACGCGCTGTGGCGTGGGTCCGCGACGCGCTCATCCAGGCCGCCACCGCCTTCGTGGGCGAGAGGCTTGTGCCGCTCATCCGACTTAGCCGCTGGATCTTAGCACATCTCGATGACGCGTTGCGCACTGCAACAGTCGAGTTCTATGCGCGGCTGCGTCCAGCCATTGTTGTGGCCATGCCACTGCTTCGTCAGCTTGATAGTGCCGTACGAGGGCTCGCTCCTATTGGCCAGGCAGCTGCCGAAGCTGTCGCGCATACCGTCCATGGGATTCGACGTGTTGCCGCGCCGGTGCAGGCCATTTGGGACGCTACGTGCGCCTCTCTCTTGACAGCATGGGGATTTGCAAGGGAGGTGGCGAACTCGATGGTCATGACAGCGTCAGCAATTACTCGTGCCTCTATTGGAATCTCGTTCGACGTGCCGCATCGATGGATCTCGTGGCTTTTACACTTGGCACGTTTCAAAGAAGCGCCTGCCGCGGCGCAGGCAAGGAACGTCCTCAAAACAGCTGCCGTGCAAGCTCACAAGCTCTCCTCACCGAATGCGCGCCAAGCACTAAAGCAGCGCTTGCATACTTTTACGCCTGCTGTCTCACGGCTCCGAGAGACGCCGGCTCGTGGCACAGTTGGCC
The DNA here is from genome assembly GCA_018136815.1 of Isochrysis galbana. Lineage (NCBI taxonomy): Eukaryota > Haptophyta > Isochrysidales > Isochrysidaceae > Isochrysis > Isochrysis galbana. The sequence goes on along the minus strand of CM030933.1, from coordinate 6,320,967 downwards.
CACGATCCGCTCGTGGGTCGCCTGGCCGCAAAGTCCAGAGCACCCTTCTAGCTTGGGGCGGCCTAGCCGGGGAAGCCACGGGTTTGGTTGGACGGACCAATACCCATCTGGATGATTCCGCTTGCGTCGGAATGATTGAACCCAAGGCTGCCGAGGTAAGCGAATCACCGCCGCCGATTGTGCATCCCTCAAAATCGATGTGATGTCTCAAATGAAATGTGATTAGGTAGGAACCGTTGGAGCATAAAAATTCTCTTGTCGACCACACACGGCTATTGAATCCGCTAGCCGGCCGGATTTGTGCTTTCAATCCGTACATATCCGCACATACATTGGATATTGGCATCACCGAAAGGCGATAACGCAGACAGATAGTGATATGTGGTAGAAACAATTCTTTATCAACGCACTACCGCGCGCGCGGCGCCCTAGCGCGGCCCTAGAACGCTGGCTTTTGCTACCCCGCCCGCGCCTTCCCAACACCCCCTCATCCCTCACTCAGGCCCTGCGCCTTGCGGCTACTCTCCTCGTGCATTACGTAGGGGCCCGGGATGTAAAGGCGGGGGATAAATATCGGACATCGGCGATGGCACTCAAGACAAACACCTACACTCGGCACTGACGGGTCGAGCATTGCCACGTGCTCCATAACGCAAAGGCGAGAAGCGTTCAATCGCCATCACCCACAGATGGAAAAGCGTTCAATCGCCACCAGCCTACACATGGAAAAGCGTTCAATCGCCATCACCCCCACGTATGGAAAAGCGTTCAATCGCCATCACCTCCCCTTTCCCCGCAAGGGCCTATGACGTGTTCCCCATTTGACACCGTGAGGATCCGCGCGATTTTGAGGGAAGACTGAACACGCACGCACATTCAAACCTATGCCCGGTACTATCTAGGAAACTCTGAAGGTGGGAAGCGTTCAACTCGCCATCACCCCCACACATGGAAAGGCATCTACTCCCTGGTCTGCAAGAGTGCCCTTGGGCGCTTCTCGCGTGTATTAGGTCGTCGAGAACCCTAACGACCTGAGAGCTGACGGAGTAGCACACGCTCATTATAGTTTCTAGGCATTGGATTGACCAACCTCAGTGTGACGTTAGCTAGTGTATCGATGCTCGATGCGATGTGACAATTGATTTGTGTGACATGAGTCTGAAGTTTCAACTTCTCTTCGAGAGCGTCATGCCGCTTCGCGAGGGCGTCGACCTCTACGTTGATATCAAGTAGCTTTCGCGACAGTTGGACATGAGGGGCCGCCCGCATAGCGTTTTGGTATGTAACGTTAAAACCCGTCACGAAACACCTAGGCGTCCCACAACTAGATTTCAGTCACACTGGGGGGAGTTCATCCATCCGAAGAGGGTCCCCCCGTGAGAGTCACACTTTCACACACACACATTAATGAGACGGGCCTGCGAGGGGGGAGATGTGGAGGGGTGCATACGTGTATGTATCTGTGACAGCATCATGCGTCGAGGCGTACGGGCAGCTGCGCTAAGGGTTGTCGTGTTAGTACCAGGGCTAGTGAGAGTAGTGGTACTAATGCTCAGTTATATTACTACCTCCGTTCCAAAACTGAAAAAATTTTCAGTTTTCTTTTCACAGCTCCCCAAAACTTGAAATAAATAAACCGCAACTTCAATGGGGGGGTTGCCGGTACATGCTGGCTTAATGGGGTGAGGAGGGGGGGGCTCAGCACTCGAAACACGATTGAAATAGGCATTTTTTCAATGTGGACTGGGTTTGCAAATCGGCTGACGCGAACGATTGGCGCGAAAGCTCTTGCTCTTGGCCCGTGGCATTCGCGGCCGCATGGCGCGGCTGAAGGTGGTTGAGCCGCCGCAGCGCGGCGCTCGCACTGGGGGCGAGTATGAGTGGCAAGGCAAGGGGCGCAAGAAGAGGAGCTCAACCACCAACAGTCCTCCCGGTGGAAACCATCACGCCTTGCGCCTTGCCGCATCGTCGTGACGTTGCTTCTGACAGTAAATAGAGTGCCCGTTTTTGACACGTTGTGGGGCGCTTTAGATTTTCGTTAACATCCTCAACGAAAGCACCTTGTTAAGCCAGCATGTACCCTCCCCACACCCCGGCCTTCCATCTAGTGCCTCCTCTTCTCTAGGCGCCGCCCTCGCTTCCCAAAGGCTCTCTCACATCTCAGTTTTGGAACGGAGGTAGTATTATAAATAAATAAATAAAATTAAAATGTTATATCCTAGCCAACCCCACTAGCTAATTGGACACAACTTTTCAGCCCCGGACTCCCGCCATGCCTGGCGAGCCAGGTGTCCGAGTGGTACCGGGGGGGGGGGCATTGCCCCCTCCCCTCGATATTTGTCCTCCCCCTAGTGCCAGCACCGACCCTACGCACCCCAGCACACCCTCTCCTCGAGGCCACGCTGGGGGAAAACCCCTTTCGGGTAAAACAACGCAGGGGGGGGGGGGGCACTCGTGAGTTTAGGGGCCTAGAGCGCTAATCTCCCTCGCCCGAGCGAGTGGCCGCGGCGAGCCGCGGCCCTTCCCTTCTGGCTCTGGCGCCCCCGTCTTCTCTTACCCAAACGGGGCGAGAAGACACGTAAACGGCGCCCCCGTCTTCTCTTACCCAAACGGGGCGAGAAGACACGTAAACGCCGGAGGGGAGAGCTGCCGCTCCCCCCTCCCCTCCCTCTTCCCTTTTCCTCCTCTCTTCCCTGCGGCGGGGGCCCATGGCGCGCGCCTGCGGCCCCTCGCTCAGGCCCCCAGATGGCCTGCAGGGCCTGGGAGCACAGCTCAGGGGGCAGGTGAGGCTGGGGCATGGCCCTGGCCCCTCCTGCCTCTCCCTCGCTGGCGCTCCGAGCCCCTGCGGGTCGACTGGAGCTGGCTGGGGGGTCCTGAACAGGGGGGCCCAGGGGGAGGAGGGGCTGGTCAGAGGAATGGGCAGGCCACGACGGGCCAGGGCGGGCGAGTCAGGCGGGCCTGTGGGGAGAGGAATGGGTCAACAGGGCTGTGTGCTCCTGGCAAGCCATCAGGCGTGCCAGGAGCGTGGGTGGATCCTCCCCCATGGCAGGGGAGGAGTGGAGAGAGAGGGGGGCTCGTGCCCCCCCATGGGCGAACTAAGTATAAACTTAGTTTCAGTTATATTATTATAAAGAATCCTTACATACAAACGTGACCCACAATATATACAAAGACGCAGCACTCACCATCATCCCCTGCAGGTGAGGCTGGCTGGGGCATGGCCCTTGCCCCTTGCCCCTCCCGCCTCTTCCTCGCTGGCTGGCTCCCCGCGCCCCTACAAGTCGACTGGAGTTGGAGCTGGCTGGGGGGTCCTGATCAGCAGTGATGCCACGCCAGGTCTGCTATCAGTGACGTCAGGTGGGTATCAGGTTGGTCGGACATGAGGGTGAGTGATAGGGTCACAGGTTGGAGGCTGGGGCATACTATAAGTACTAATTAAAAAAATTACTCGCATGTCTCGCATAAGTAAGTTACTGCCATACAAGATGTATATATATATCTTGTGCTTCCATATTCACCACCGGTTTTTCGAGTAACCCACTGGTGGTGCGCTGCGTTGAGAGGCGGGAGGGGCCAGCAAAAGACGAAAAGTAAGAAGCATGGAGATGAAGAGGGTCTGCTTATTAATGAAATTTCTCATTTTTCTTCACTCACAAAACGATATCTCTCCTTTCCTCTCTCCTCTCTCCTCTCTCCTCTCTCTCCACTGCTCCTGTACTCTCTCCCCTCTCCTCTCTCGACTGCGCTCCTCTCTCCTCTCTCCTCTCTCCCTCTCCCGATCTCTCGATGGAAGACTTCATGGAGGACGGACGCCCTCCATGAGCGCAGCGATGCGTTTACTCGCATTGTCGTGCTCGGCCTCGGGGTGTGAGCGGTCATGGTCAGTGGAAGGTTGGATTCACTCCAAGAAAAGGAACAGGCTTGGGCAGCTCACTGTTGAGAGGCTTGTAAGGTGCCACACCAATTTGCTGCTGAAGGATTTGATGCGGAACTGGGAGTCGTCTGTGCTTCCGTGGGACTTGGAAATGATACCAGATGATGAGCCACAGGAGTAAGGCGACATAGCTGTTGTACTTGTACAGTACAGGTAGCACGACTATACTTGTTTAATGTTAAATATTAGTTCTATCTATCTTTAACCTAACCTGACGTCAGGTCTCACGTATCTCATATCATGCTGCAATAGGCAAAAGGCTAGCCCAACCTGACCAATGGTAAAACATTTGGCATCTTTGCTGATCAGGGGGCCCAAGGAAAGGAGGGGTTGGTCAGAGGGATGGGCTGGCCACGACAGGCCAAGGCGGGCGAATCAAGCGAGCTTGTGGGGACTCCAGTTTTTTCTACGCTGCTACATGCTACACGTCACACCTCGCCTTTGAACGCGCTCTTGAGCAACTCCCAACGAAAAGCTCTCGCCGATGGCCGCACTCCATACCACACGAAAGCATACGGTAGAAGGGGCTTTGAAGATAACGACTTCACATTGTTATCAAGGTCAAATTAGTACCCTAATCTGTATTTTTGCGCCCAGGCAGCTTATATGATCACTATCTGATAGGCCCCTAGCATGCTAGCATGAAGACTAAAAATTCGAACGCGAAAGGAGATTTTTTGTATACGCATACGAATAATGAAGACAACAGAAGTTGACGTTGAACGACCCGCGGGCAGACTCACACAGATTGACTCACAACTCACAAGGCTGCTGAGACGCCGGACCCGGTGGATTGGGATTGGGGCCCTAACGAGCACTCCTGACCAACTCGCCGGGTTGTCATGGCAAACCTGGGCACCCCAAGCGGGGAGATGATAGGGGAGGCCCTCGGGGGAGGGAGCGAACCTTGGGGAAGATCGGCGAGGCTTTGGCCGTTGGTCAAAAGGCGGCAAAGGAGGCAGACATTTTCCGTTGTCTTCCCCCCCCGAAGACAACACGGTAGTCTTTAAGACTACGCGTTTGCGCAACCGCATACACACGTAAGGTGTTGATATTGGGGTTTTCTCCAATGTCACCATAACACGGCGCTGACACTCAGTAACGATGGCTCTACTGTGCAGACGAGTACTATCGCCATGAGTCTTCTCGCACAGTGCAACTCACATCCAAAATCGCATTTCCGTCCCGCAATTGCCAAGAGGATAGTCACAATCAGCGACACCTCAAAAATCGGTGGTTGGAAGCCCCTCCGATGATTGACGTGAACGAAGCATGGTCGGGACAGGCTCAGGCGGAGTGTCCCGCACGGTCGCAACAGCTGAACTCCTAGGAGTGAGAGGGCTTGGTTGCAACGTTTCCGGAGCTGCCAAACGAGGTGGAAGGGGCGACTCACAGTGTTCATCCGACCGGCGCCCCCTCCCGACGATGCTCTCGCCCTCCCGCGCACCATGAGCGTTGTGGGCGTCAAGCATACCACCATGTGTCTTCTGCGCGTGCCTCTCGCTCTGCACGAGCACATCGCCTTGCTTCCGCAGGGAAAGGATGACCAAACCAAGTATGGCTAGCAGCACGCCCACCCCAAATAGAACGCCATGCAATATATCCATAGACCCAAACTCGAGAAAGAATGTGCCCCCGGCCACAATTGTGAGCACAATCAGCATCGTCTGGTAGAGCGGGACAGCATACGATACGGGGGAATTGGCGAGCGTTGAGTTGAGTAGAACGAGCTGCAGCGGCGCGAATGCGGCTAGACCAAACACGGAGGCCCAAAAAGCGAGTGTTGTGAGCGCGGGACGTCCATTGAACGTCTCGCGTAGCGCTGTCGCCACAATTTTCAGACACATTTGAGAGAGGGCGCCGCACCCGGCAGCAGTGAATCCATTGCAGAAGGTCTTCAGCACCGCGAATCGGTTCAGCCACACTCGGCCGCACACAAAGCATTGAGTGAGCACAAATGAAAAGATGACAACAGCAGAGGAGAGCGAAAAGGCTACGAATGGTGGGTTGTAAAAGTACGTGAGCATGGTGTCCATATCGGGTGGGTCACCTTCAGGTGAGCGAGGTCCGACGAGTGAAACGGTCGTGACACCCAGCAAGATGATGCCGATGACCAGTACGTCCACCCGTCCAATCACCTCCTTCTCTCCACCTGAGAGCAGTCCTGTGGAAGCTAGTAGCGCTGAGAACACAATCGTCATGCCCGCGAAAGGTGCGATAAGAGAGAGCGGGGTGAGCGAGAAAGCGATGAGGTCGATTACGGTCGCGTTGATGACCAGGAAGAAAAAGCCCGCGAGCCAATATTTCTTACGCCAGATGGGGATGCCAACCTGTCGATGGTGTAAGAGCGCATGCACATGGATGAGAGAGCGCGCAAAGGGGGAGGGGGGCGACACGGGGGATCGGCGAAGACAGATAGAGAAGTGCTTCGTGTGGGCTGCGTGACTTCATGGGAGATGTACTTTTTGCGGTGGGTAGTGCGGACACAAGAACGAAAGGACAGGCCGGCAGAGAGAAGAAAGAAGCCATGGCTCGGTCAGCATGCAACCCAAAACCACGGCGAATACTGAAAGGCGCGGTGAGCAAGGCGTGCAGAGCATGCCTTTGCGCGCGCTTGCGTGTGGTGTGAGTCACCTCGGCGGATGAGGAGCGCTTCATTAGAAGCAGTCCGACCGAGGACGAGAAGGAGCCGAAGATGATGAGCATGACGCCAATCAGCTGCAGCTCGTATGCACTGGTGGTGGCAGCGGGAGGCGAGAGGGGCGGGGACGGCGCGGTGTGGTTGGTGTCGAGCGGCGAGAAGAGGAGCGGCGCCATCCCTTGCGCGCGCCTCGCGCGGGAGCGGGGGAGGAGGAAGGCTTGGGGAGGGGTGAGCGGGGGGGAGGTTGGGGGGGAGGCGGCGGGAGGCGGGATGGGGCGGCAGGGCCGGCGGAGGACGCGAGGAGTGAGGAAAGAGGATCGAGAGGGGGGGGGGGGGAGTTGATCGAGTGCGGAGAGTATAAAAATACTCCACGCTCGATCGGGCGGTGTGAAGAGAGGAGGAGAGAGAAAAGAGAGGTCAGTAGTATCTAGTGAGTGACTAAGGGCAGGGTTGAAGGGAAAGATATGAAGGAGAGAGGGAGAGAGGATGAGAGGAGATCGAGAGAGGGGGTGTATGAGAGAGAGGGGGAGCGAGAGAGAGGGAGAGAGAGAGAGGGAGTGAGGGAGAGAGAGAGATAATATTACTACAAAACAACTGAGCGTTAGTACCACTGTACCACTACTCCCACTAGCCCGGTACTATCACGACACCCCTCAGCGCATCTGCCCGTACGCCTTGACGTGTGTTGACACTAAACACATACGCATATGCACCCCTCCGAATCTCCCCCCTCGCAAACCCCCGGCTCCCATTATAACTCCCCACAAGCTACAACGACAACGAGCAACGAGGGAAAACCCATTGCCATTGAGGCGGACCGACCTACGTTGGGCGACTCTCCGGGAAAAAGCACCGGGGGGGAGGGGGGGGTACCTCTCGTCATGAAGAGAAACGGCCCTTACAGCTCTCGCCGCGAGCTATCCTCGAGAAATAAAAGACTGCGCCTCGAGATACCTGCCACAAGGGTTCCCGTAGGCGCGTAGGCGCCTTGAGCCTCTCCCTCCTCATCCCCCTCCTGTCGCCAGCCGCCCCTCTCCGCCCGTTTGCTAACGCAAGCGGGACCCGTGACTTACCGCACTCCATCGGGGGGGGTGCAAAACCCCCCCTCTCCCTCTTTCCGTTTTCCTCCAACTTTGTCCCTGCGGCGCGTCGCCATGCGGCGCGCCACAGCCTGCTCTCAGAGGCCCTTTGGGGGCTCCCAGAGGGCCAGCCAGGGCAGCTCAGGGGGCAGTGGAGGCTGGGGCTCAGCCCCTGACCCCTGACCCCCCCTGCCTCTCCCACGCTTGCCTCGATGACCCTGGGAGCCGCCCAAAGCCTTCTGTTTGCCTGCTGGCGACCAGGGGTGGGGGGGGGAGTCAGCTCGAGGGCAGGAGGGCAGGCCCATGCTGGGCGTGGGAGTGCGAGTCTCGGCCCGCGCCCACGAGCTACTAGCTAGGGGTCTGGGCTAGAGTGTTGATTGCCCAGCCCCTACCTGAGGGCAGGGGCTGGGGTTGATTGTACGGGCCCACCCCGGGGGGTGTCCGCGATGGCGATGGAGAGAGGGGGGCGCGAGGCCCCCATTGACCATTGACCCCGGCCAACGTACCGTACCTACGGGCACTTGCTAGCTGCGCTGCGCAAACAAGGCACCCTGCCCTCAATAATGCTGCGCGCACTCTTACCGGACGGCCGCAATGCGATTGACTACGCCACATATGCAATAGACGGTGGGCGGCCTGCGAGCGCTTTGGCTCCGGCGGCTTGGGGCGGCCCCGGTGGGGCGTCGTGGCGGCGGGGGGCTGGGAGGTGGGAGCGGTCGGCGCGCGCTCCATCGCTGAAACTATAACAATAGTTTTTGTCCGGTACTTTTTCTCATATATATACTCGTCGTGACAGCATACTACTGGTCGAGAGGCATAGCAAAATTCGGCAAGCCTGACGACGCTCTCTCAGTAGGAAAAGGCCGCACCTGAGCGCCAGCGGAGACGCACTCCCAGCTCTCACTTGGGCCCGCTTCCGGCACTTTTTTCAACTGCTGCGCACATACATGCGGTGCTGGCTCGTCAAGAGGCGGTGGAGGTAGGCGTGTCGCCTCGTAACTCGTAATCTTGTACTTTTGGGGTCGAACTTATACCGTCCACGTGGGGGTAGTTGCCAAAAAAATAACCAAACCTGAGGTTGAGGTTGCACCCTCTCAGGGGCCAATGCATCGCACGGAGGACGAAGGTGAAGGTGCGTCGCCTGATACTTTTGGATGGGGAAGATTGGGAACAGTTGATCGCATAGGAGGTCAGCTCGTCCGCTCGTCAGCTCCTCAGCTCTTAGCTCCTCCCTAGTCCCTAGTCACTAGTCACTAGTCACTAGTCACTATTCACTAGTCACTAGTCACTAGCGCGCACACGCGGCTACCCTGGCTACTAGAGACCCCACCCCGACCATCTCAACCGATTTGCCCTCACTCGAACTCGGCAGGCGGCAGGGGTGGGCGGCAGCGCGGCAGCGCAGGGGAGGAGGGGAGCGGCGCGAGCTCCATGACAGTGTCCTTTTTAAAGATAGTTGAAAAGTGGCCGTCTAGTACAAGTGGCTCAAAAAAAAAGTCGACCCTGACCGCGAAAAACACTAACGCGAGGGGCGACCAGGGCGAAACAACCAGCCTCAAAAATGAAAATGAATAGAAATGTGAATTTTTGTTTTTGCGGGCGGGGGGGAAGCGCACCCACTTGGCCAATGGGGGCGACCATGCCGACTCATTCTGCTCACGCGGGCGACCAGCCCGAAACACTGTAGACCCCCCCTAAAAAAGTGAACGCGACTATTTTTTGTTTGAGCCGCTTGTGCAGATACAGCACACACTCGCGCTTTCAACTTCTCTCAAGCCGGAATTATAAGGTTAGTCACATTTAGAAAGGAAAGAACGAAAGAAAACGCAAAAAATGAAGCAGCGAGTGCGTCGGCGCCAATCGATGCGGCTGGCTTGGCTGCTCGTCGCCGCGCCCGCCACAGCTCTCTCCTCATGGCTGAGGCCTGGCGCTGCGCGAGAGGCACTACCCGACCGATCGGTCATGCCAGAGCGCATGGCTCGCCTCGAGCTCCCTCGCTACGGCTCGGAGCACCTGCTGATCTGCCGGGAGAGCAAGGGCAGCGCTCTGCTGCCGCTCCTCCTCGAATGGTCGGATGGGGAGCGGCTAGAGCGCGAGCTGGCCACTGAACCGAACAGAGGTCCCAAGGGCGTTCTTGCCAGTATGGCGCTCAACGTGGCCCTCGCGGGTCGACGGCGTTTCTTTGAGGCCGTCGGCTGCAACGATGTGCCAAGGCGTGAGGGGGACGACTTGACTGCGGTGTTGCTGCGCACACTCGAGATGGAAGACTTGCGGCCAATTTCGATCAGAATAGTAGCATCGAGTGAGAATGGTGCCGTACGGTACATGGACATGGGAGCGAATACTCCCGCGGCGCCGGCAGGTGTGGCTCTTGCCCCAGCGTCGGCCTTCCTAAAGTGCGAGGAGCCTAGTGGCGGGGAGAGGGTCATTCCACTTGAAGGGGCGGGCGAGGCTGTGGCCCTCGCGCTCCGATGCGCTGATCTGGAGTTGACCGTTGATTCATTGCTATGGGAGCAGCATTCCATGGGATCAGAGGAGGGGCTTCCGGATCTCAGAGTAGGAACTGTCATCAAACTGGCACGCACGTGCAAGGAGCACGTTGCGTGACTTACTCATCTGCAAAGGTCGGCCGCTGGAGCCACAGCGCCTCGAATTGAGCGTGATGGGACGGGGGATTTTTCGCCTGCGCGACGGTGCAGAGCGAGAGACGGTTCACCGGTTCACCGGGGACTGACGTGAAGATTGGGGGATTGGGGAAGGGTCTTCAGCATATGGAGTGTACATACGGCAAGCAAATCATCAACAATACATGCCTTTGCCTACTACTACTGCCACTGCTTCTAGCTACTAGCTATTACCTACTAGCTACTTGCCGCTACCGCTAGCCGGACAAGAAGCAATAAGAATCTGCCGCCCCCTGCCCCCCCACGCACTACTCACCATCCGCCCCGCACCAACATATATGTGTTCCCCGAAAACCTTCTTCGCCTACGGTGCCTACTCACGCTCCATCAGCCACCAGATGCGGACCCCCCCCCCCCCAAATCCCCCGATAGACACAATAACCACCCCCACCCCCCACTAGCCACTAGTAACCCGTACAGTCATCCGTGGTGGCGATGTTCTACTTTCTACGATGGCCCTCCAGCTGCCTTCTCGCCTTCTGAGCTCTGATGCCCCCCCCCCCGCACGCGCGTCTCGATGCGATGAGGGCTCATTTAGGATGGGCGCCCCTCGCCCGCGCGCGCGGGGGGGGAGGGGGGGGGGGGGGGGGGAAGAGGGAGGGAGGGAGGGGGGGGGGGAAGGCTCGCCGCCAGCTCCTCTTCCCCCCCCCCCCCCCCCCCCCCTCCCCCCGCCGCCTCTTCCCTTGGCCCTCGCCTGCGCTTCCCCAACATCTCTCCTCTCCTCGCCCCGCGCGCGGCCCTCGCTGCGCCTCTCCCTCTTCCCCCACCCCCCGGCCTTCTACCGCTCTTTGCCGCCACGATGCGCTTCATCACGCTGTGGCTCGCCGCGCTCGCCGCTCCCGCGGCCGCGCTGCGCGTCGGCGCGCCGGCTCGTGCTACGCAGCTGCGCACCTCGGGCCGCGTGCGTGCGGTGGCTGAGCTCATCCGGTCCGAGCAGAAGCCAGCGCTCTCTGGCCGGCTGCCTGACTGCCCGCCGACCGTGTGGGATGCCGACGGTATCGACATCGACGAGTGGCAAAAGAAGTACAAGGATGAAGACCTTCCAGTCTGCCCGCTTGAGATCCACGCGACAGAGGCCGCCAACGCCGCAGGCGCTGCCTGGTTTGTCGAGCGCAAGGAGGAGCTCAAGGCCCAGCTCGAGAAGCATGGCACCATCTGGTTCCGTGGCTTCAATCTCATGAAGGATCAGGATGGCTTCCGTAGCTTCTGGGAATCGCTTGACCTGGATCCGTGCCTCGACCCACTCCACACTTCAGGGCTGCGTAAGTTCCTCTCGAAGGTGCGGCAACAGGGCCGCGGGTGCTGCCCGTACTGCTGCAAGCTTGATGCGGCCGCGATTCGCCTGTTCACCTGGCCGGCTTTTCAGTGGCTCGGCGCTCCTTCCTCTTTCAGACGGATGGTTTGTACGAGGAGGTGAACAAGGACTCTCTGTCGAAGCACTACATTGGCCTGCACAATGAGTCTACCTTCAAGAAGACGGCAAAGACGGGAGCGTTCGTGTGCTTTAAGCCGGCGACCGAGTGGGGTGGCGAGTTCTTTATTGCTGATGGCGAACGTATCTTCCGCGACATGGATCCTGAGGTCCTCAAGAAGATTACGGAGCGCAAGGCGAGCCGTCTCCCAATGCAAAATCATGCGAACGCGTTTGGCCCCAGTTTCGGGATGTGAGAACCTAGGTGTTTTTTATGGCCCATGAGGCTGACACTCGCATGGTGGAGGGCCCACGCAAAAGTTGCGTCCTGAGGCATGCTTTCCATCGACTGGATTGTCGCAATGGATTTTGCCCAGGCGCAGTGGGCGATCAGTTGCTTACAGTCTCATCCTCGTCCCTCTTCAGGTGCGGATCTCAGTGTCGAACCTCGACTTCGACTTCTTGAAGTCGCTCCCTGAGGAGCAGCGCCGCAATGCTATGGACAAACTCAGCGAGCTCGTCGACAATGCGGTTGCTCCCAAGTTCGATATGGACCTCGAGATGCTGTGGGGTACTGATGGGAAGCCTATGCGTCTGCAGGCGGTCCAGAATGCACAATCCCCCATCAACCGCCACCCCGTTACCGGCCGGCCCGTGTGGTTCTGCAATCTGCACAATCAGGCGCGTTTCCTGCGCGAGCGGCGTCCGTGTGGCACACCAGAGGTGGGCATGACTGACATCTACTTCGGCGACCTGAGCATTATTCCGGGCGACATGCTCCAGCACATCAACGAGGTCCGTAGCGTGCCTATGTGGCGGAAGCCACCGTGAGCGTGATGGGTGCATCCCTTGTCCAGGCTGCACAATTGGAGGCCATGCGCCTGCATGCGGGCTTGAATATACCCACTGCGATGCGCCGCAGCCCGAACTGTATGCACTGACCAAATGCCATCATTATGCAACCTATCTCTTTTGCAGGTGTCGGAGAAGAACATCGTCAACGTACCGATGCAGCCGGGCGACGTGCTTTTGTGTGACAACTACCGCGTCCTGCATGGCCGCGATATCTTTTCGGGCGACCGTCTCCATGCCGTATCTTGGTTCGGCGACGAGAAGCTCACTGAAGCCGGCGCGGGAGACAAGCCGGGCGATTTCCTCAACGTTGTCCTCAACTCCGCCTTTTAGAGTGTTGTCCTAGGTGTAACGCTCTAATGCATGCCGCATGTGCGATCGACATTGGTTTGCAACCATACGTCTTACTTGGCGGCGACAGCCGAAAGGGGTTCGATTGTGTTCCCGCCGGTACTGCGTGCTAGAGCGAGCCAGATAGAAGTGAGGAGGTTGGCTAGATTTCCCGTGGTCGGAGTGGCGAGGTCTCGAGCAACCTTCCCACTTGTTCCTCCTCTCACTTGATGCCACAACGCGCTGCCACCGCGAGAGAGTCGATTCGAACACCGCATATTGCGTAGAGAAGCGTATTGTTGTCATGGTGGTTATGAGAAAATACGCACATATATAATTACATATACTACTAGTAGACCTAAATCTCAATATTCTCGCTACCCACGCGGCCTTAGGCCAAGGACTGGGCCTCGGGCTCGGGTCCTTTACTTTACTACATTTGACACTTGTCATGCTAAGTTGTCGCATGGATGGGAGACAACCTACTTTTACAAGTGGGGGTCAATGGATTGTCAATGGTCAATGGGGGCCTCGCGCCCCCCTTCACTCCTTCGCGGACACCCTCCTGGCTCCTGGGTGGGCCCACACAACCAACCCGCCCAAACCCAGACCCCGGCCCCTAGGCCCCTATCTTCTATCTTCTGGCAGGGGCGGAACACTCAACAATCAACAACAGCTGACCCAGACCCCTAGTGGGCGCGGGTCGCGACTCGCACTCCCACACTCCCACGCCCGCGATGGGCCTGCCCTCGAGCTGACCTTCCCCCCATCCCTGGTCGCCAGGCAGACAGAGGCCTCTGGGAGGCTCACATGACCAGCGAGGCGAGCGTGGGATAGGCGGATAGGCGGGGGGGGGGGGGGCAGGGGCTGAACCCCAGCCTCTAGCCTCCATTGCCCCCTGAGCTGCCCCTCCTTTCTCCTTTGGGAGCAGAGCAGGCCATGGCGCGCCGCATGGCGAGGCGCCACAGGGAGAGAGATGGGTGAGAATGAAGAGAGGGAGAAAGAAGGGGGGCTTTGCACCCCCCTGATCCCTGATGGAGTGCGGTGAGAAATGGGACATAGAGACATAGAACAGTAGAACATTAGACATTCGACTAAATTGGAGTCGTTGAGTCTTTACTAAATGCGAATTAGAAGAACGAGGGCGAGAAGGAGGAGGAGGGCGAACGCGCGGCGCTCGGTGAGCGGAGGCGCGGTGAGCGCGCTTCCCCGCCCGCTGCTGCGTGGCACTGCGCAGCTCGCACCGATGGACAGGGCCAATGGGCGTTCGAACAAGCCGGCGGTGAGTGCCGACCCCGCCGAACTCGACGCCGAGGCGAGCATGAGCCGCTCGTTGTCCGGCGAGGCGCTCGGAGAAGACGAAGTGGAGGCCGAGGGTGTGTGCACGAGGAGCAGGGCGCTGGGCATCGCGCTCGGGCTGGCTGCGTTGGTTACGCTCGTCATGGTTGCCAAGCTCACCGGCGCCCTCCACCTGGTGGTTGATGCCGTGATGATCGGCGGGCCCAAAGTCGTGAGATGGGTGCATGATCACCCTGGATACGTGGTGCTACTGCTGGCCACAATCGCGCTCCTGGATACCGTGCCAGGTGTTGGTCACATGCTGGCCAAGCCGCTTCAATACGCCCTTCCTTGGATCTTTGGTTATCCCCCTGGGGCAGTAATGATTTTCATGTGTCTGTACACGAGTTTGACGCTTCAGTTTGTTTTTGGGCGTTACCTTCTCCATGATTGCGTTCGGAATCGGATTGGGAACATGCGACTTTTCATTGCCATTGACCGTGCTCTTTCCAGGGAAAGAGGCCTGCTCCTCGTCTGCCTGCTTCGCGCCAACATTCTGCTGCCTGAGGTTCTGACCTCTTACGTCCTCTCCGTGACACGCCTCTCGCCTTTCAACTACAGTCTGGGTTCGCTGGTAGAGTGCGCCAAGAATGTTCCCATGCAATTGTACATCGCATACACGATTGACGCAGGTTCGAAGGCAGTTGCGGCAGGCGGCGCCGAATCCCGAGACACGCTCATTCAACTGGTTGTTGGAGGCATTATAGCTGCCGCCACCCTCCTCGTCGTCGCCCGTCTAGTCAATCGGGAACTAGAACGGCACGGCATTGAGAGCCGTGGTGCACGCCCTTCCATCATGCCGAGCCCATTTGTGCAGACTGAGGCGCTTCCGGGCACACCTGTTGATATTCCTCGGTCCCAGCGATGCTGGAGGGCGATAAAAATGAGGCTGGCTGGGAGCATGGGCCCCCCACAGCCGCCTCCCACTGTAAGCGAAACTCATTCTACGATGCACTAGCCAGGAACCTCCATGTGTTGCTTGAAGAGACGAAATGAATCCAGTGATCAACGAAAGAGCCCACCCTTCAGCTAGAGCAGGCTGATCGGCCCTGCTCGACAGCATTCACGATGTGGACTCGTGCCGTCATGTTCGTGCTTCCCACATCCATGTCTTGTTCAGATGATGAACTGTCTTGATCGTTCTTGGGCATATTTCCAGCCGTTCACTCATCCATCTACTATTGTCTATCTTCTTTCATCCTCTTGGTACAGCCGTAGCGGTGTATTTTGTACGTAACAGCACCACACATAGGCTATTTTTGACCCGTAGGACATGTTGATCTGAAGAATAGACAGATGGCTTCGTATATCGTACATATTCTTGCTTGGTATAGCGGTACGCGGTGTAGCTATGAGCCATGATCATGATTTGTAGTAGTACTATTGTTGCTTGTATTACAAGCTTGTCGCATTCATCCTAGCTAGATGATGCGATTTCCGGGCTCTTACTTATCTCCAGGTCTTTCGCCGTGCGGCCACACGGTGAAGCTCATCAGGCACGAAAAAAACCCTTTTAATATATTCTCGCCTCGTAGCGTACGCGGCTTAGTTATACTTAGGAACTCCTCGACTAATCTTATGATTGGTCGCCATGGAGGGGGGCCTCGCGCCCCCCCCCCTCCCCTCCTCTCGACTCCCCTCATGGGGGGCGAGAATCATCCACCCCCCTGCGCTGCCTCTTGGCATGCAGGGGGGGCTCATCCAAACTGCCTAGACTCTCCCTGAGAGTCAGGCACGGAACACGGAACGCGCGCCCTGGCCCGCGTTGGCCTGCTTCTCGCTCTGACCAACCCCTCCTCCCCCTGGGCCCCCCTGATCAGGAGCCCCCAGCCAGCTCCCGTCGATCGGCAGGGGCGCGAGAGCCAGCGAGGGAGAGGCACGAGGGGCCAGGGCCATGCCCCAACCTCACCTGCCCCCTGAGCTGCGCTCCCAGGTGTCGTTCCACCATCGCGGTAAAGAGGCTGCAACCTCAGCTCCTGTCTCCCCTTTTGGGGACCCAGTCTTGCTTCATGCCTGCTGCATCGATTTGTTGCGACATTTCCCCATGGGGACTATGTCCAGAATGGCGCCGGACCAGCCCCTCGTGCCGGAGCACGAGGGCGGTATCGCGGCTGTGTAGGGGCCAGGCCCTTCCCTGATGGAGCGTCCCATTGGTGTGGTGTGGTTGGTGAGGCTATGGAGGGTGGGGTGTGTGTGTTGCATGCTGGCTGCTGCCAGCATGCAGGCCTTGGTCGCTCTGTTCTCGGTGGCGTCCGGGCGCGGCACGCTGGCTCTTGCGCCCACCTGGTCGGGCGGGTCGTCTTGACGCGGTCGCTTCGTCGCTTCGGCGATAGGGGGGTGTCCATGAGTGCTTCGTCCATCGCGGCGAGGGCGGCGGCGGCGAGGGCGGGAGGCGGCGCGCGCTCCATGACCCTATCGTTTACCGATAGTTGTAAACCAAGAGGCTGCAAGCCTCAGGTTGGGTTGCCTGGGTTGATTTCTTGGCAAATACCCCCATATGCCATAAGGCATATGGCATATGGATGGAACCTCACTCAAGTTGCACCTTCTTAGGTGAGGGGCAAAGCAGGCGACAAGGTAGGCGGCAAAGGACGCGAGGGCGAAGAAGGCGAGTGTAGGATACAGCGAGGTTCTCCAACGGTGCCTAGCCTACAAGGAGGGGTCATAGAAACGAAGACGATTCCTAAAACAAAAAGGTCGATCGCGGATGCGACAACAAAGGGGCTAAGGGGCGGTGTCGGTTAGTAGGCGGTAATTGTTGGCCACTACTTGGTGTTTCAGCCCTGAATCTTCAGATGTTTTTTTTCACCTTCACATTAGGCCCCTCTGCATGCGAGACCAAAACAGGATCCTGGCGTGGGGGGCTTTCTGAGTGTGCATGGAGGGGCGCTCCGGCTAGCATATATATGTAGAAAGCTGGTGAAGAGCTGCAGGTGGCATAAAGGGGGGGAGGGTGCTTGCGCTTACCGCGACAGGGAGTCTTGTCTTGAGTGAGCGTTAGTCTCGTCCCTGTGTCACACCACGACCCACAAAATTTTGTTAAAAACCATTTCACAGCTTTCCTTCCGTGGCCCTCACACGACCCAGTTTGCATGGGAGGAAGGGGAAAGCGTGTGAGAACTCAAGGCACACACATGTACATGTGATTGAGCACTCAAGGCACGCCCACCACCTCTCAGCCCCCACCCCCACCCGCCACACCAATTTCTACAAACCCCTCAACATGCCCGATGCAACGCGCGCTCGAGTCATGCTTCACCACTGCAAAGAAAGCAATCAGTTTCCTTCCTGCTCTGTGTGCCTCCCAGGGTGTATCAATGAACACGGCAAGTTGCATCGCGTATCCCTGGCATTTATTGAACGTGAAGCTCTTCACTGCCTCGATCGAAGTGCCGCATGCAACCACTCGAGTCCCTCGTACAGCCCCTCGCCGGTAGCGGCGCTGCAGCCTTGGATGTACCACTTGTGCTTCACGAGCGATGTGAGGCACATGGCATCCGCAACCTTGTTTGTTGGTTGGGCTCGCGGCATGTCTTGCTTGTTGGCGAGCACTAGGACGACGGCATTGCGCAAGAGATCATCTGAGAGGACGCGGTGCATCTCATCTCTGGCCTCTGCGAACCGCGAGGGGTCGTTCGAATCGACAATGAAGATCAATGCATCACTGTTCTCGTAGTAGTAGCGCCACAGGGAACGGATCTTGTCTTGGCCGCCGACGTCCCAGATGGTCATCGCCAGGTTGCGATAGTTCACCGTCTCGACATTGAAGCCTACGGTCGGGATCGACGTCACGACCTCCCCGAGTTTGAGCTTGTACAGAGTGCAAGTCTTGCCTGCGGCGTCCAAGCCAAGCATGAGAACGCGTGTTGGCTTCTTGAAGTTGAGCATTTCAAAGAGCTTGCTAGCGGCGAGACCCATTGCGAAGAGACCTGCTAAGGAGCGTGGGATGAGTGCGATGGTCTCCTGCCCGAATGTGCGCGTACGCTAGCCGTGCGCGATGGGGTGCTGGCTTGCTGGCGGCAGAGGGTGGCGGACCTGGTCGGAAGGGAGGACGCGTCAGATGAAGCGATGCCTGGCTCTGTGATGCTGACGCCAGCCCCACGACAGAAAGCCAGATGGACAGGTCTGTTCCCGTATGAATAAAGGTACTTTCTGTGAGAATGGAGCGCATGGGATTCCGGGAGGGGAGCTCGCTTTCTCGTCGGGGGGGAGGGAGGGGGGGGGGGGGAAGACTCCGGTGGGAGATGCTTTGAGGTTGGCGGAGACCAACGTCACGATGACGCCAGCAACCACTCAGTACCACTCATCACCGCTCTTTCTTACGAAGTCCGCACTGTCGCCCCACTCCCGGAAGTCGAAAACGAAAGAACTAAGGCTAAGGCGGGGATGGGAATGGAGATGGAGAGTCCGGGGATGGAAGGTCGTTGGATATGGATTTGTAGATAGCTCGTGTTGTGTCCGATATCGGCGTCGATAAGCGATAAGAATAGCGATCGGCGTCGATAAGTGATAAGAACAGCGACAATTGAGGATCGAGGATCGAGAGCAGAGGAATGGGCCCCTAGAAGGAACGGGCCCCTAGATGGGAAATACGTATTTACCGTCTTTGGCCAGAGGCCAAACATATGTATTTGGCTGTATTTGAAGCGTTGAAGCGCGTCCTGGGTTGTAGGCGTAGGCCTCGAATGTATTTAAATAAATGTAATTTGCCTGAGGCCAAATACATATGTATTTGGGTGTGGCGGTATTTGCAGTCCCTAGCACCGTATTTCCCATCCATCTAGGAATGGGCCACACCCGTCCGGACGATAGGCATAGAATTTAGAAAAGTGAAAAGTCGGAAGTCGGACAGTCGGACGGCGCGGCGAGGGCGAGGGGGAGGGGGGAGGGGGGCGGCGAGATGCGCAAAACGTAAAACCTTTTCTCCCTTTCGTGGACCCGTACACTTGTGAACACCTCTGTTTACGGGCATCATGGTGAGCTGGTGTTTTCGTCCCTTTGTGTGTCGCTCGCTCGTGCTCTCCGAACACCGCCTGCTAGTTTCCCATCTCCTATCTAGGCACTGTATACGCACTAGGCACGCGATCTCTACAAAAAATCCCCCTTTGCCCCTGAGCTCGGCTGCCCTCCTGACCTCTCAGCATGGCGTGACCCCCCCCCTCTCCCCCCCCCCCCCCCCCCCCCCCGCTCTGTTCTCTCTTCTTCACCTCCGCACGGCTCCTACCTAAAGCACTCTATCGAGTCTCTTCCAATATTCTGCTTATTAAACACGTACTCAGTACCCTTTCTCCTCCCTTCTCTCTCGTCGCCTCCTCCGCCCGCTATATCTCTCACCTCTCCTCACCTAGATCTCTCTCTCCAAGACTCCACAGCCCCTCCCTCGAAGATCCTCCGTCTCTTTTCTTCTCTCTCTTAATCTCCTTTTATTCCTCTTTGATCTCTCTCTCTCTCTCTCCTCTCCTTTTCTTCTTCTCTCTCCTCTCCACCCCCCCCATCTCTCTCCACGCGGCCGCCGCGAGGGGGTGGACGCCTCTCTCGCACCCAGGCCCCTCTCTTCCTCTCCTCTCCTCCCCTCCCACACCTGCCAGGCGCCGCCGGGATGCATGCGGCCATAAGGATGGCGCGCAGCGCGCCGCGCGTCGTGCCCGCCCGCCGCGCCCTCAGCTCCATCCCACCGCGTACCATGTACGATAAGATCTGGGATCAGCATGTGGTGGCGGCCGGAGAGGACGGCAACGCTCTCATCTACATTGACAGGCACCTGGTGCACGAGGTCACCTCGCCGCAGGCGTTCGAGGGACTCGCCGCCGCGGGTAGGCCTGTACGCCGGCCCGACTGCACGCTCGTCACGGTCGACCACAACATCCCCACCTCGTCACGTAAGAAGTTCAAGGACGTCGCCTCCTTCATCGAGGAGGAGCAGTCGCGAACGCAGGTGCTCGCGCTCGAGAAGAACGTCGAGGTTTTCAACCTCGCTTACTTTGGGATGGGCGACAAGCGCCAAGGCATCGTGCACATCATCGGACCCGAGCAGGGCTTCACTGTGCCGGGCGCCACCTGCGTGTGCGGCGACTCGCACACTGCAACACATGGGGCTTTTGGCGCCCTCGCATTCGGCATAGGGACGTCCGAGGTGGAGCACGTGCTCGCCACCTCGACGCTCCAGCAGAAAAAGATGAAAAATTTCCTCATCCGTGTCGATGGCCAGCTACAGCCCGGCGTCAACGCCAAGGACGTCGTGCTGCACATTTGCGGTACTATTGGCACTGCAGGGGGCACCGGCTACACAATTGAGTTCGCTGGTGAGGCCATTCGCAGCATTTCGATGGAGGGCCGCATGTCCATCTGCAACATGGCCATCGAGGCGGGTGCACGAGCGGGTCTCATCGCGCCGGACGAGGTGCGCCGCCTGCGGACCGTCCTCACTGTTTTTGCACGAGGCGGGGCTTTGCCGTGCGGTAGCTGGCGGGTCCACGGAGAGCATACCCTCTGAGAGGGGTGCCAAATTGTGAGGGGTGGGCGCCGCATGCGTGGCCAACGTTGCACATCACTAGCCTCGACCCTTTCCTCACTGCAGATCACCTTCGAATACCTTAAAGGCCGACCCATGGTCCCGGCACCAGACTCCCCCGAGTGGGCTAAAGCCATCGAGCACTGGAAGTCGCTTGCTTCCGACCCTGGCGCCGAATACGACCGCACGGTCATCATCGATGCCGCATCGATCGCTCCGACAGTCACGTGGGGCACGTCACCCGAGCAGACGGCTCCTATCACTGGGCGTGTGCCATCGCTCGAGGGCGTCGAGGATCCGGTCAAGAAGGCCCAAATGGAGCGGGCTCTCGGATACATGGGTCTGCTGGGGTCGCAAGGCAAGCCCCTCACCTCCATTCCTATCGACAAGGTGAGGCCCCGCACCATTCCCATCCTTCAGCACTCTTGGCGGAACCCGTTCTACTGGAGGCACAGTTATTGCTGTGGATAGATGGAAGAGGCACAAAACCTTCCAGCACCGCTTATGGTACCTCCTCTTTGTGCCCAGGTTTTCATCGGCTCTTGCACCAATGGCCGCATTGAGGACATTCGCGCCGTCGCCGCTGTGGCCAAGGGACGCAAAGTGGCTCCTAATGTCACTGCGATGGTTGTTCCAGGATCCGGTACGCCTCTCGTCCCTGCCAGCGTGCATATCCAGCTGCACTTGGGGACAGCTATATGATTGGGATGTTTCTGTGCCCACTTCTCGAGTCATCATTGAAGATTCCAGTCCCCCTTGCACAAGTCCAGCTCGCTTTGCGATTTGCCTTGGATGGGCCGTAGCCAAGCTGAAGTATTGACCGCCAAATTCTTCCCGCGTTCTCGCTCGACTCGTGATGGCGTCGGCAGGCGTGGTCCGCGAGCAGGCTATCGAGGAGGGCCTCGACGTCATCCTGGAGGAGGCCGGGTTCGACTTCCGTCAGCCAGGATGCTCAATGTGCCTTGCGATGAACGCCGATAAGCTCGGCTCGGGAGAGCGCTGTGCCTCCACCTCAAACCGTAACTTCGAGGGCCGTCAGGGTGCAGGTGGCCGTACCCATCTCATGTCACCAATGATGGCAGCGGCTGCCGCGGTGAGCGGTACTCTCGCAGATGTCAGGGCGATGGAGCTCCCGCCCGAGGCGCTTGCCACCCTCATGATTGACCCGGCTAAGTCTCCGCTCCAGCGCAAGGTGAACGAGTCCCCGCTGTGCACTCGCGCGCGCGAGCTTTGCCCCCGCATGCCATTGGGGCAACACCCAGTAGTCCTTGCGTCAGTGCAATCGCACAACGCGGCCGCATCCTCACCGGGTGAACTCCCCGCTCCAACTGTCGAATGCTCTATCCGCCATTCCTGAAACGCCATCAGATGTGGAGCGATGCATGCGATTCTGCCGGTCCAATCATTCGCGAGCCGCAATCAAGCGGCACGGCAAGCGCAAGCGGCGGTGGCGGCGCAGCTGGTATGCCCAAGTTCATCAATCTGAAGGGCGTTGCTGCAGCCCTTCCTATCTCGAACGTCGACACTGGTGAGGCACAGCGTGGCGTGGGACTGAGCATACGCCGATCCGTGCGTGCCATAGGACATGCCGTTGGTCTCAATTCGCCGTCTCGTACCGCCCACCTCATTCCCGTCCCATATTTCTTTCAATTCTCTAGATATGATCATTCCCAAGGAGTATTTGAAGACTATCAAGCGCACCGGTCTAGGCTTCGCCGCCTTTGCCGAGCTTCGTTACCACAACCCTGTTGAGGTGGCCAAGATGGGCGCCGAGATCGCGAAGGAAATTGATGACTTTGTGTTGAACAAGCCACAATATCGGGATAGCGCTATACTCGTCGCCGGCCAGAACTTCGGATGTGGATCGTCGCGTGAGCACGCACCTTGGTCCATTTCTGGCTTCGGTATTCGGTGCATCATCGCGCCTTCCTTTGCCGACATCTTCTACAACAACTGCTTCAAGAACGGCATGCTCCCGGTCGTGTTGCCCGCACCGCAGGTACGCGAAGCCTTAGCCTCGGCGTGCTCGCCGCCTTGCCTGCCATTCGGGCGCAGCCCAAGACTGAGATATCTCTCCACGCAATATACCTCAAAGTCGTTGACCATTGCCCTCATCTTGTCAGGTTTCCGAGCTTATGGCTGATGCCGACGCCGGCCACCACCTTGAGGTTGACCTCCCCTCTCAGAGGGTCATCCGCCACGACGGATCATCGTTCGCTTTTGAAGTTGACGCCTTCCGGAAGCACTGCCTTCTCAATGGTCTCGACGACATTGGCCTCACCCTTCAGAAGATGGATGCAATTCGTAACTTTGAGGTGTGCGCACGAGCCTTTGTCAGCTTCTAATACATCAACTCGCCCTCCTCACACTTGAACTAGTTGCGGGAGAATGAGCTTTGCCCTCTCTACTAGTATGTCCAACGATCTTGCTTAGGTTCGCGCGAACGCGCATTTCACTATAGAGCCGCCTTGGCGTCGGCTTACAAATCTCCACCCGCCACCCACCATCCATATCCATCATGTTTGCAGGCAAAGCGCTCCGCCAACTTCCCATGGCTCGACGGCGCAACGACGCGGGTGCCAAAGCTCTTCCCGGTGACTGGCATGCCACGCATTGAGCTTGCGACTCCAACACCTGAGGATTGGAAGGCTGAGGGACAGCGCCTGCGAGCTGCCGCCGCCGTTTGATGGAAGCGTAGCGAATATGTTGCTCGCTCGTTCTGAATGTCTGCTCGCAATAGCCAAGGCACTGCTCCGCGTTGCATTCTGCATGCACCTTAACCTTACTCGTTGGTCTGGAGGCACTTTTCCTGGACGCCGAATGCGATGTACGGGTAACAGCGCGAGCCAATATTTGCATGACAATTATTATTAAGAAGAGATGTTGCGTAGCACCGCGTGATTGCCAAAGACTCGCGTGCATTTGCCCTTGAGCGGCTAATCAATATAAAACTAGAAATTTTGCGGGCGCGCATCTTTTGTTATGTGTTGCTGAATGGCGCCGATCGCCCACCTCAAACGCAACAAAAGCAAAGGCGGCGCTCGGGAGTAAAAGACTCATATGTTCAAGGCTGCAGTGCTCGCGACCGCAATTGGATGCACCAGCCGAATTGAGAATCGACGCAGACAGGGAGGCTTCACGCCTCACTCTACCACTACGCACACTAATGAACAAGAAGACCAAGGCCACAGTCCTTAGAACACGGCATCCATAACCATTAAATTGCTTCACTAGACAGATTTGAGGCATTCGCAACATGCAACATAGCAGCTCAAGACGTTTGCCGATGGCGCCCGCAGTAGATGTCGACTAGTACGCTGGTACAGCCGTTAAGAATCGTCGTAAAGCCCAATGTGTAGTAGCCATATACCCGAGGCAGCAGATTATGTCCTGTCTCAATCACCTACGCTCTCTTTCTCTCTTGTACCGTCCGCGCGCTGAGCGCGAGAACTCTTGAATCTTAGCATCGAGAAATGCGAGATAGGCGAACACCTCGCTATGCGATCGACCAATGCACCCCGCTGCTCGCTCCTCCATGTAGAATAAAAACTGTCCTCGAGCTTGAGCTGCGATCTCGCGTCATGGAATAGCATGTTGCATGTAGTTCTCCCAATGATGCTGATTTGTGGCAGCCATACCCATTGACGTCAATGCTGGGAGCCCATCTTTCGAGGATGTTGCA
Organism: Isochrysis galbana; assembly: GCA_018136815.1. NCBI lineage: Eukaryota > Haptophyta > Isochrysidales > Isochrysidaceae > Isochrysis > Isochrysis galbana. Next base: position 6,296,505 of record CM030933.1, on the reverse strand, counting down.
ACAACTTCCGGCATCACTTGTTTCGTCGTTGCTGCATCGGCAGCGAGCCCTTCTGAAAGCCACCTATGCCTGTCTCGCTCTCCGTTTTCGTAGCTTCCTTCATACCCGTACCTGACACGCTCATCCTCCCGTCCATGCTCAAGTTGAGTCGCAAGAAATGCAATGCCGGGATGCCCTTGCTCGGCTAAACCTACTGCGGCCATGTCGCCAAGGTCTCCCTCGAGGCCCTCGCCCTGCTCGTGCATCGCCATCATGCCCATCAACGGATGGCCGTCTGCCGCAAGCGCGACACCCGCCAAGTCTTTAAAGGTCTCGTCGGAATGCTCTTGCACGTGGCCTTCACCATAACGACTGTACCCCTGTCCACCTCCATACATCCCATGCTTCTCCGAGGGTGCATTGGTGTCTTGTTGCTGGAAGTTCTCCAGCATAGAGCCTCCCCCTGTCGTATCAGAAGACGCGTCTAGTCGACGATGCCCGCGATCGTGTTCATGATCATGACCAGATTGTGCCACCATGTATCCAAGCACAGGGTGTCCATGTGAAGTGAGCTCCGCTCCAACCAGGTTGTCCATGCCTAAACCGTCGCCCTTATGGTGCATGACTGCAGCACCAAGCAGCGGATGGCCTTGTTCCGCGAGTCCAACACCGATTATGTCTCCCATGCGGTGGTGGGACTTCTCGTCTGGCGGCTGAGTTATCTTGTTTAGCGCACCCGTCTCGGATGCTCCAGCTGAATCCGCTGGAGCACTCAGAAGCCGATGTCCGTGGCCATTTGCACGCTCATGGTCCGATTGTGCCGTCATGTAGCCGAGGACTGGGTGCCCGTGAGACGCAAGCTCAGCTGCCATTAGGTCTCCTCCCAGAAGGTCGCCCTTCTGATGCATGACCGCGGCGCCTAGCAGCGGGTGGCCTTCCTCCGCTAGACCGACGCCAACCAGGTCACCCACGTGGTGGTGCGACTTCTCATCCGGCGGCCGAGCCGCCTCCTCGGGCGGGGCAATCTGGTCGGGCTGGTGGAGCTCGGGCACGATCGGTGCACTTGCCACGAGGCCGGCGAGCGCGAGGGCACGCAGGAGAGAGCTCATCGTCGGGAGGAGAAGGGTCGCGTCGGACGGAGGACGAGGAAGAAGGGAGTTCCTTGCTTCCTTCCTTCCTACCTCCCCTGTGGTCCCGCTCCCCTAGGAGAGAGCCTAGCCCTTACATAGGAGTACACTGCTACTGCTGCTGCTTGCTGGCTCCTTGATTTAGTTACCTAACAAGTTGATGATGGGGTCCTTGATCGACGGAGCCGCATCTCGTCCGTAGCGTCCCCCTTTAGCCTGGAATTCTTCTCATGCACTACGACTACCGTATATGTGTGGGTTTCGGTGCTTTGTTGGACGTTGAATTTCTTGCGTCGGGGTGGGCCTGCACATTCAGCTCTATGGCCTCTTACAGACCCTTCCGCCGAACCTCCGGAGTTGTATCCGTAATTCTTTTCACAATAATAGCGTTGGCGCTCTCGAACACTTGCGGGCCTTTTATCGCGGCAGGCGAGGTACTGATGCCGATGATTCTCGCCTCTGCTCCGAAGAGCCTCATCGATAGGGCGGTCAAACAGGGGCTTTTTGCTACTAGTAGCTAGTAGGGTTGGGCTGCATTTTACATTTTTGACCGTGGCGCGATGCCCAATAAAAACCTCAGGGGGGGCCACCTGCCACTACGAAAATCTTCGCCAAAAAATTGTGCGATTCGCCCCTCCCTCTCCAACCTTAGGGCGGTCAAACAGGGTTTTTTTATTAGGGATAAGAAAATGACCATCTCAGGGTTGAGAAAATTTGAGGATTCTTTTCGGTAGAAAGTTCCCGATACACCCAACAAGCACATATCCGGGGCCCATTAGGACCAAGAACCCCCCCTTGGGCCCCAACAACAAAACGTAACCAAATATACTAACAAAAGACGCTAAAGTCGCAAAGGGCCGAAAAGCTGAACTTGAAATCGAGACCGGGCGCGGTGTGTGCCCGTTTTCGACGATCCATCTTGATGGGGGGACCCGCCAGACACCAAATACACAGGGGCCACCCACACAGTCACGCCAATCGGGCGGGCCGCGCGCCGAAATCACGTAGAAATCAGCCATCTGTGGCAGGATCTTGGGCTTTCCTCCTCGCCGTGGCGTTGAGCGCCACGACGTGGCCCGTCCTGAGGCTGCCCACGGGTCTCACCTCATCGATCAGCGCCGGATCTGGCACTGTCAGAGAGAGGATGGCCGCGTAGGCAGCCTCAACGCGGAGGCTCGTCAGCCACGCGTGGACGGCCGCGCCGGTGACCTGAGCCTAGTTCTCGATGCCGAGTTCGAGAGAGGGCGAATCCTGCGAGGGGCGGGTCGGGATGGTCGGGGTAGGGCCTCTGGTAGCAAGGGTAGCCGCGTGCGCGCGCTGTGATGTGCTGGGTGGGCTGCGCGGGCAATGATGCCAGTGGGTCAGGGGGTGGTCGGACTGTCGGCAGCCCGACACGGCGCTGCATCGGGCGGGAATCAAATGCCGAATGTAGCTTAGATATAAAGGAACCGATCCCCCCGCGGGCGCGACCGCCCATTCTTTACGGGTAGAGCGTGAGTGCGCGTGACGGAGGGGGAGAGAGGGGGGGCGGATCGCACCATTTCTTGGCGAAGATTTTCGTAGCGTCAGGTAGCCCCCCCGGGAGGTTTTTTAGTGGGCATCGCGCCACGGTCAAAAAATGCAGCCCGGCCCTTACTTATGTTTAAAAAGCCCCTGTTTGACCGCCCTACCAACCTCCATCACGCGCGCTCACGCGCTATACCCGTTAAGGTTAAGAATTTGCGGTCGCTCCCGCGGGGGGATCGCTTCCTTGATATCTAATAAGCTGCATTTGGCATTTGATTCCAGCCCGATGCAGCGCCGTGTCGGGCTGCCGACAGTCCGACCGCCCCCTGACCTTGACCCTCTGGCGTCATTGCCCGCGCAGCCCACCCAGCTCCTCACAGCGCGCGCACGCGGCACGCGGCTACCCTGCCTACCAGAGGCCCCACCCCAACCATCCCGACCAGCCCCTCGCAGGATTCGCCCCCTCTCGAACTCGGCATCGAAAATATATATATACTGAGTTTTCCCTCATTTTAAAACTTTTGGGGGCTTGAGCTTGAGGCTTGAGGCCCCCGCCTAGCGGGACTCCTAAGATAGATGCGGTCGCGTGTGCGCTGCTTTTCAGCCATTCGTATTTCCGAAGTTCGGGAGGCGGGCGTTTCCTCTTCAAGGATCCCATCCGCAGTCCTTCGAACTTACGGTCGTTTGGTATGCCACACGAGGCGGCCGCGTATCTATTTACCCGGCCCAGTCAAAGGAGCGTGCCAGGCTATCATAGTCGGCCGCCAGCCGCCAGCAGCTGGGTGTCGTCCGCGAATTGGCGGCTGATCTTGAGCTCAGCTCCGTTCATAATTATACCTTCTATGTTGTCGGGTTCGTTTATTGCCCTAGTTAGGGCTTCTGCCGTTAGGAGAGAAGCCGAGGGCGATAGCGGGCATCCCTGATGTTGAATGGGAAGCTTCTGCCTCCATTATTGCTTTTTATGTACCTGATGGGTTTGGCATCCGTGTTCGTAAGTGTCTTTGCGTATCTCCGAAAGTTCTCGCCGAATTTCAGTTTGTCTAGGAGACCGGGCTCGAGCAAAAAGTAAGAGAGCTTACTCAAGAAGTGGCCCTAGTTCTAGTTGGTTTATTGCACAACAGCTCCAACGGTTATGTGCATTACACAATACACAAGCAAGCAAACTCAGAAAGCAAGAATACGTAGACGCAAGAACTATACGTATACGTAGCCAAGGCGAAGCAAGGTGCTTGAGACAGGCAATATGGGATTCCATAAGTAGGTGTGGTCATTCGAAGAGGTAAATGACACGTCACGTTCACCTTCTAGGGTTGGCATGGTATCCTTAGCTGTGACGAGGTCTCCGAAGCCCAAATCAAGATCTCTGGCAACTCACGGGCCTATGAGACGAACCAATCGACCGGTGCCCCTGTGAGGCATGTAATAGTCGCACATTCACACGATTGTGGAGGTAGTACCAATCCCTATTGCGACTGCCCGTGAGCTTGATGAGGCATCTGCGCCGACGACCACGCCACTCGCCTTCAACCACTTGAGGTACTTTCGCCAAATGAGATCTGCGCCTAGTGTTTCCGGATTTCCAAAAATGAGCAAGCCGCGTCGCGCCCGCGTTATGGCAACGTTGAGCCGTCGAAAGTCGGCTACGAAACCAAGAGACTTCTCGGCGTTCGAACGGACTGCTGATATTAAAATGACGTCGCGCTCGCGCCCTTGGAAGCCGTCGACAGAACTAACGTGAATGGAGTCTGCTTTGAGGTGCTTTGGGAGCCGTCGGGCAAGCTCTCGCTCGATCAGGCGGACCTATGAGGGAAGATTGGAGTGGGAGAATACCCTGACTGGGCTAAGCATGCCGGAGAATGGGATACGGGATGCTGAACAGCATCGCAGCTAGTGTAATCCGTGTTGAGACTACACTGCTTAGCTCATCCTAGTGGCAGCATGCAACATAATCATATAACCGTGATTGGCATGCAGACCCGTCCCGTTGCCGACGGCTCAAAGCACATGCATTAGGAGGGGGGCGCGTACTTGAGCTGCATACGGAGCGATGATGCCAATGCCGGATGGAGATTCGCCAGCCTCGAGCAAGCCGTGCACAGCGCGCACGATCGCATCCGCTTCCAACTCGTTGGATATCGACGCTCCTTCATCTGTGGCCTCGCGCCGCTCGGTCCCCTCCACTGAGGTGAAGGCAATCGGGATCTCGGGCCGAGGCCACGGGAAGCCAGCGGGTACTGGCCTCTCCTCAACAGTAACCGCCGTCCGGAGCTTGCGGTTGTAGAATTCACGGCTTGGAAACTCGGCGATAGCCGGATGCATTCGGTACTGCTCATTTAGCAGCAACGGTTCGATGCCGGCATCTGCCAGCCTCTCGAAAAGCGTCAGTCCGAGCCCGCCCTGAACGGCGTCACTCGAGACAACGGTCGGCGGCAGTTGGAATGGGTCCCCCACGAGGATGAGTTGCTCACACCCGAAGAGAGCGCCGATCAAGCTCGTCGGCTCAACTGCCTGTGAGGCCTCATCCAAGAGCACCGTGCGAAAATGGCAACTCCGTGCATTTGTCTCGGGACGGCCGGCAGCCGCAGGTTGCGCCAACAGCTCAGCGAGCCGTCCCGAGCCGACGCAAGTGCTCACCACTACAGGAGCTTGCAACAATGCACGGCGCCCTGCAGCTGCCTCGGCCGCTTGGACTCGTGCAAACTGCTTTGCGACACATGAATTGTCTCGTGCTGCCTGCGCCGAGGCGAGTGCGGTTCGAGCCTCGCGAACATAGGCATCCTGGGATATCAAGGCATCGAGGCTCCACGCGCGACACTTCTCCTCGATGCTCGCTGGCTGTCCAATGCGAACGGCAGCGACGCCCAACTCCCGCAAACCAGCTAGAAGTTCATCGGCCGCGACGTTGGACGAGGCAACTGCCAGCACTCCCGAGCCGGCAGAGGCCCATCTGCTTGGTTGGGAAGCATGCGTGGACAAGTCGCCGCTAGCATCAATCTTACCACCTTGCTCTCTTCCGGTATCCTTAGCAACGACTTGCTGGCTCCTAGCCTGGTGACGGAGTGTTGCGCATGCCGCGAGGATATGGCAGGCCGTTCTTGTCTTTCCTGTCCCCGGTGGACCTTGGATGAGGGTGAGCCGCCGTTGCAGTGCCGCGGCCACGGTTCCAGCTTGCGAGGGGTTCAGAAGCGGTCCATTAGAGGCTGCCGCCATCGCCGCTAAGGCGTCTCTGACCAACCTTTTCCCTCCATTCCCTGGTAGGTAGCTTGGCCGACCTCGCGCAACCGCAATCACCTCAGGCAGCACGCGATTGTTATAGGCTGAGGCTTGCAAAGGAGCTCCGTGGCGCATGTCTACTCTGAAAGGCGGCTGTAGCTTTGTTTGGCATACAACAAGTTGGCGAAGGTCAGGGTGTATAGATTCAGCCGGCAACGCTGGATCGGTTAGTGAGTCCAGAGCGAGTTGAGAGCGCTCAAAGGGTACTGCCGAGGCACCACGACAAAGGCAGAGACGATCGGCGGAGCGCAACCGATCCAGACGATCCTTTGGTACCTGTCCCACCACAACTAGTACATTAGACGAGGTGTGCTGCAATAGGACCCCTGGCAGTGCATCATCATCCACGCAGACAGGCGCCTTGCTTTCTGCGTCGGACGGATCCATTCCCAAGAGAATTGGAGCGTCACCAGTGCAAAGGGTCACCGCGTCTCCTATTCTAAAGGTGTGGTACGGCAAGTTTGGTGTGACGGGCAGCTGTCTGTTTGCCGAACGTTCGCCGGAGGATTGCGTAGGATATGATGGGCGGAGCGAGAGCCGAATCACCGGAGACCCATAGAGCTCGCCAATATGCCTCACACACAGCCTATCGAGCAGCAACCCTGCCTTCCGCAGCTTTGGAATTGGCCAATTCTGGATCTGGTTCCGGAGTGTATCCTGCTCTGCCTGCCACTCGCTCCTGAGAAGCGATGAGAAGTGGGCCGAGTACGACGACAGCTGCGCGTAGTACGCCTCACGTTTGGCCGAGCGCGAGCGGCCGCGGCTACGAGAGCTGAGCGACCCAGGTTCTGTCGGCTCAGGCCCACGTAGGTTCTTGTGGTTCCACCGTGGCTCATCTCCTCCCACTGCTGGCCGGGGCGACCGACGCGGCGGCTTCCCTGCACGGCGGCCGGTCGGTGAGGCGAGCATCTGCGGTGCACAAGCTCGACTCCCATGCGGTGGCAGAGAGATGAGAGCGATGCTCGGCTGTTGGACGCTCAGCAACACACATAAAGTGCACACGCGCCGGCTGCTCTGAACCATCAATCCCCTCTCCCGCACGATGCGCTCTCTCGACTCTTACCTCGCTCCCTGTCCTCTCTCCCTCTCCCCCCACCCCCACCTCGCTCGCTCTCTCCCTCTCCCTCTCCCTCTACCCGGCGCAATGCTGCATCAGTCCCCGAATATTGCTTTCTATTTCTACTCTTCGTACTCCACAATACTCACAGGGCTTTTTAACTACTAGCTAGTAAGGGTTGGGTTGCATTTTTTGACCGTGGCGCGATGCCCAATAAAAACCTCCAGGAAGGGCCACCTGCCACCACGAAAATATTCGTCGAAAAAAAACATCTGAAGATTCCGGGCTACACAAAAAAAAAAACATCTGAAGATTCTGGGCTACACACCTACTAACCTAGGGTACTTCCCCATCCCTGATACCACCGCCCTTAATTTCCCTTTCCTCCACCTCCTCCCCTTCTCCCCTTCATTCCTTTGTCTTCGGTATCCGGGGTTCGGCTCGGGTGCGCTACCACGAGCCTGGTTCAGAGCGCGGGTTCCGGGCAGGCCTGTTATTGGTTAGTTGTCGTTGTGTGTCTGTTGGGTCGCGGGCGTGCTCGTCTCTTTCTCGCCCTTGCTGGCCGCTATCGCGTTTCGGTGGATTTATGTCCCGTCGAGGTGTATCTCGTCTCAGTCTTGTTCTGGTTCGGGTCTCTCGGCAGTTATATATGCCACCCCCAACGTGGTGGTCAGGGCTTGTAACTCTAGACTTGGTTCTAGCTTACCTCTTGCACCTAGTGTGAATATAGGGTATACATCGTTCATGTCGATCCTTTTCTTCGGCTGTCTGCCCATGCCTGCTTGGGCGGTCCTAGCCGAGTCTGTTGTACTCGCAAAAAGTAGTGCCTTGCTTAGCGTCGTGTACCTATCTATCGTTCTTATCAACACTGATTCCTCCGAGAATTCAATGCCATCGTAGTGTATCCTGTAAAAGTCTGTCAAAATATATCTCCACGCTAGAGTGTAGAGTATGGTGAGCGATCGCGGTGTTTCCCCCCCGGGGTGCATGAAAAGGTTATCTATGATTACCTCTTCCCTGCTTCTACCACTTCGGGGAGTGTACCTTGCCAGTTTGTCGAGCGTTTCGAAAATCTTGACTACCCTCGGGCATTCTCCCAAGTGGGTGGAAGATTCGTTAGACGCTTTGCACATGCGGCAGGTTTTGTCCCTATCCGCGAACCGGTTGTATGTGCCTATCCTTCTGTGGGTTAGGTGCTTGAAGTGGAGGTGTGTATCTCTCGCCGTCATCATCGGGGATGTATATATTGTGGCTAGGTGCTCCCACGTGTTGTCGGGTGTCGGTAGTATGAGGGACGCCTGAACATGTTTTATGGTGGGATACCGAAGTTGAGATCGGTGAGATTCGGTAAGAGTCCGGCTGCGAGTGCGTCAAAAAAGGTACAACTGCCTTGGACACCAAAGTTATTCTGAGCAACGTTCAGTTTCTGAAGACTCTTCCAAGCTCCTGTATCGCGGCTGTGTAAGGGCCGGGCCCGGAGGCCTCCCTTGTTGGAGCGTCCCTCTGGTGCGGTGTGGGTGGTGTGGCTGTGGGTTGTGCTGTAGGTGTGTTGCTTGCTGTCTGCTGCCAGCATGGCAGCTTTGTTCTTGGCGTTCGTGGCAATGCGCGGGCGTGGCTTGCCGGCTCCTGTGCCCACCTGGCTGGGAGGGTCGTCCTGGCGCGGTCGCTTCGGCGACAGCGGCGTGTCTATGAGTTCTTCGTCCATCGCGGCGAGGGCAGCGGCAGCGAGAGCGGGCGGCGGCGCGCGCTCCATGACCCTATCGTTTTAACGATAGTTGATTCCGGGCTACACACATACTATACTAGGGTACCCCCCTATCTACCTCGACATCGTCCACCCTTCGCTTCCCTTCCCTCCACCTCTTTCCCTTCCCCCCATCATTCCTTTGTCTTTGGTATCAGGGGTGCGGCCCAGGTGCGCTACCATGGGCCCGGGTCAGATTGCGGGTTCCGGGCAGGCCTGTTGGTGTTCAGTTGAAATTGTTTTTGGTTGTATGTGCCTAGGATCTTCTCAGTTCTCAGTTCTCCGATGTCAGATTTTTTTTCGGTTGTATGTGCCTGGGTTGCTCGTTGCTTGTGTCTTGTGTTCCCAGTGTGCGCGTCAGCTCCCGGTGCATCTCTGTGTGTGAGTGCCAAGCCACAATGTGGCCAGGTCGTTTGCCTTCATTTGGTACCCCTCGTTTCCAAATACGCGATGCGCCGGTACCAAAAAAATCGTCTAGTATTTAAGCAAAGGCACCCACCTCACAGTGCTCAACCATGTCTATAAATGGAATGGCGGCTGATGATGTAGTACGCAAGCGATTGCAATGGATCATAAAAAAAATGGACGAGAACTTTAAAAAATTCATCTTACCTCTCTTTCCGCCATATGGCACTTCTAAATCTGCTGCCATGCAGGTTATGGCGGAAGCATTGGACAGCATCAGTCCGCCGCCGCCGGTTGGGGTCAACCCGGGGGGGAGCAACAACTCCCTGAGGAGGCTGCTTGAGTCGAACCCAAATTTGTGGACGTACACTTTCGAATGTAAGTCCTTATTCAGTTCATTCGATTTCAAGCACAATACGAACATTAAAGACACCATACATGCCATTTGCGAGGCTGATAAATCATTCACACTGGTTTATATGATACACACTCTCTTGAGCAATAAATTCACAGCGAAAACAATCATCGATATGAGTCGTGATGATCTGCTTCGTACAATCAAAGCTTTCGATTCGGAATTAACTCCCCACCTCCAAGAATTGTTAGAAGGTGTCGATTCGGGTTCAGCTTCCCAAGTAAAGATTGAAAACAAAAGGCCGCTTATCGGTTCGGGTTCAGCTCCCGTAAAGATTGAACCCACAAGGCCCAGCAACATCAAATACAAAAAAGCTCGGTCCTAGGACACCGGGCCGAGCTCACCATGAGGGCGCTCCTGCGAGCAAGGGGATGCATGGTTACTAGTGCGTGCCCCCCCTCGATGAAAATTCCAGCGGCCTCCTCGTCACGCATGACGTGGCCGCCGCGCGGCCGGGCTACGAAGATAGAAGCCAAGATACCGATACCGATAGAGGTATTAGACGACCCTGAGGCGCGAGAGATGATCAACCTCCTTTGGAGGCGACTTTACCTGGTCTCCACGGGAGACGACGATAGGGACAAGCTCGCGATCTGGGCCAGTGCCAGTGCTCGCCACCCCTCGCCCGCGCCCCGCGCGCTCGCGCTCGCGCGGGCGTGTATTGGAGTATTGGATGGGCTGAATGGGCTTTGATAATAATAAAACATCTGAAGATTCGGGCTACTCATGCTAGCTATACGGGTCCACGTACTCACGGTACTCTCTAACGACATCGCCTATACCCCAGTTTACTCACTCCCTTACACTACCCCCTTCATTCCTTTGTCTTTGGTATCGGGGGGGGGGGCCGCGTGCACTACAACGGGCCAAGTGCAGGGGGTGGGCTGGGGCAGACCTGCTGGTGTGGTGTTCCTGTGGCAAAACAAACGTAAACGCCTGTTGCTCGTGACACTTCGTGCCCCTGGGGGGTCTCGGCCCCTTCTTCTCGCGTCTTTTTCAAGTGTCGCCGCGCTTTCGCGGCTTTCGCATGTCGCTCGAGGTGTCGGCCTGAAAACATACCGTAAACAGGCGTGAGTATTACCTTTTTGTGTGTCAGATCGTGTCGTTTTTTTTGTCGTGCTTTTTTCGTCGTTCTCTTCGTTCTCCTACGGGCGTGCGATGCCTGCGCGCGCCATGGCCCCCCTCTGAGGGGCCCCTCGGGTCCCCCCAGAGGGCCAGCTGGGCCAGCTCAGGGGGCAGTGGAGGCTGGGGCAGTGCCCCTGGCCTCTCCTGCCTCTCCCTCGCTGGCCTCGCTGGCCCTGGGTGCCTTCCTGTCGGCTCAGGTGGTCTGTGGCTCAGTGGTGGAGTGGGGGTCAGTACGAGCGAGGGCCAGTGCAGGCGAGTGCGTGCGGCGCGCAGCGCGCGCTCGGCGAGGGTCTGGGCCAGAGTGATGTCAGCTCAGCCCCTGCCAGCAGGCAGGGGCTGAGGTTGGCTGAATGGGCTTTGAGAGGGCTCTTTGCGCCTCGGGCGGCGTGGGGCGTCCCGGGTGGGGCGCAGTGGCGAGGGTCGCCTGGGTCTCGGGAGCGGTCACGGCACGCTCTAGATCTCTAGAGTACGGCTAGAGAACTAGAGAATACTGCATACTATGTACCATTGTACGTCTACTAGCTATGTAGTAAGTAAAGGCTTAGGCGGGGGGTTGGCGGGAAGGATGCCGAGGCCGCGTCCGCTCCGCCCGCACGAGGTCGAGCAGGTGAGCCATCGCCCCAACGCACCGAGCGGGCGGCGCGCGTAGTGTGCGCGACGAGCGAGCAGTGTCCTCTTCTCTCTTTTTCTCCACAGTACCTTGAAGAGAATGATTTGCTCATCCAGGCGATCAAGCAGAACCAGAACCTTGGCCGGCTGCACGAGTGTGTGCAGTACCAACTCCAGCTCCAGCAGAACCTTGTCCACCTGGTGATACACGCGGACGAGCAGCCAGGAATACTTCCGCTTAGATTGAGACCGCAGTTTGTGGCACAGGCCGACAGTGTCACGTCTTCTCCCCTCACAGACAACGCAGGAGCCTCGGGAGGCGAGACTGCACAAAATCAGACGAACGCTGCGATGTCTGATTGCGAGTGAGTAGATCCACAGCTTTGGATCTGGACCCAGCTGCAGCGCATACTAGCAAATCATCCTTACTGCTTCAATGCACTCTCGTCGCTCGTTCGGGTGTGCTCCACTGTGGTCCGATAGCTGATGTGAGACGGAGTTTGCAAAGGTGGCAGAACCATGGCGCCAGAGGAACATGGCGTATGATGGCCTGCACCTGCAGCAATTGTATTCTTTTCACATAAACTGCGTCCATTGTAATGACGCGGTCCTCCTGCATTGCAAACCCGCTTTGGTTCATTCCTCTCGAGTCAACTTCCTCTTCCATAGAGCAAACCAGCGAGCTGCGCATGGTGGTTCAGGCTGCACGACTAGATCTCATTCGCTGGCCTAGCTAGTACATCTCTGACCCTCGTCACTGCCGCGGGCATGTCTCGCATACTTATTGCATGCCACCCCCCCCCCCCCCCGTGCGTCCGTTTACTTCGTTGTCGTCCATCTACTGTGACAAGGCCCTGCAGATGCGTAGGTAAAGAAATTCAACTACACTACAGCTACCAAGCACAACGCCCTAGCCTATACAAGCCTCCCCTACAATACTGAGATAACTGCTGATTACCAAGAAATGAAAGTAGCCTAGAGCTCTAGCATATGATTATCCTATGACTGGAGTAATCACTCCCTCAGATTACCTTTTGTCTAAGTAATGCAATTTTCTTGTAATGTAATGCACTACTACTACTACTACTACTACTACATGCTACAACCTACAAAGTCTATATATAATACATAATAGCCTTGATAAAAAACCTTTTAATAATCTTACCGCACTCGCGGCGCATGAAACCACTACCTACTACACGTAGTACGTAGCATACTTTCTACACCCCCACTTCCCCGGCCCTTCTTCCCCCGCCATCTGGCGGCTCCCCCTGTACACTACTAGGGGGATTGGGGTGAAGGGCTTACTTAGATCTTAGATATGGTCCGGTGGCCCGCGCCCCCCCCGGTGATCATTCCCCCCCTTCCTCCTGTGTCTCCGAGTGGGCGGCGGTCTCAGCCCCGACTTATCCTGTAAACAGGAGCGGAACTTACCAAATTTTCGGTGGGCGGAGCTCTCGCTCCGCCCACCCCCTTCTCCGCGCTCTCTATCCCCTCTCCTGCGGCACGCGCGATGGCGCGCCTGCGGCAGGCCTCCAGCTGCCCTCTGGCGACCCCGGGAGGCTCCTGGAGGTCAGCTCAGGGGGCAGAGGAGGCTGATTTGGTGCAACTCGAGGTTCCCTTTTTTTGTCAGACCCCTCCCGTCTATTTAGGTGTATAATTTCTATTGCTATTGACTCCTAACTTAGCCCTTAACTTGGACACTCCTCCCGTTATTTTTGCGCCTCAACTTGGACGATCGTCCCGTACTTGTTGAAGAATGCAACCATGCCCGCTGCCCGAGTTGAAGAATGCAACCCGAGGTCTTGTTTTCTTGTCACCCCCGGCCGCCGGCTCGTCAAATTACCATCTGAAACCTGCACTTTTGTTTGTACTTTAATGTTTAATGAGGGGGTCCTGCAAGTAGAACTGGGCACTTACCGAAAAAACAACCAAACCTGAGGTTGCACCCTCTCAGCAAGATCGCGTAGCGAGCCTCCTCGCGCCAAGGCTCCGATCCCACGGAATCACGGAATGCACCCCTTTCTATGAAGACCTCTCCGCTTGAAAATCAACGATTTCCGTAGTATCACGATCACGCAGATTGAGACTCCACGCTCACTTTTTCTCTGCCCTCACTCGGCCCAGTGTACCCGCTGTCTTTTAAGTATGGAGGAGGATTTTGCACGCCTTGGGAAAAGTAGAATCATTTAGGGCTCAGTATTGAAACAGAGTTGGGATGTGGCATGCCTACTGTCTTGCACGGGATCATGGGTATTGTGCGACAAGTTGCCGTTGCGACGAAAATAAACTTCAACGGGACTAACCATATCGTGCATTTCACGAGTTCAGACAGATCATCTATGGCGAAGGTAGTGACATCATGAAGGATGAATCCTCGTGCACCGCGCCGCCTCCGACACTAGTCTAGTGCAATGTTCTATTAGATGAGTTATCGCAACACTGTTCCTCGTATCATCCTGGCCTGAGCGCTCTGTTCACCTTGGCTTCTAGGGACGGACTTTGGTGATGGTTCGAATTCTGTACGTACACCTGGCCGCGACTCCATCTTCGGATGTCCGTACTCGGAGAACCATGCTGAGAGACTGCTGATCCCTGGAGGTGGCAGTTCCTTTGGTCTGGGCGCAAAGCCATTCCTCCGTGTGAAATCGAAGGGATTAAAATCGGGCTTAACCGCCTTAGAACCCCAGACCTGACCATATATGTGCTTCCCATCCTGGCGATTGATAGTGCTCTGCAGATTATCAGCCGAGGTACCGCTTGTGCCCTGGTGCGCCTCTGACACCATCGGAACGACAGTCTCACACAGCAGCTTGAAATGAGGACCACAGGTGGCGCGGAGCTCAACCAGTGTTCCCTCGTCTAGAGGGCGACCTCGTGTTGACGTGTTCTTGCGATGCATGTTTAGAGTGGACTTGGGATGCGTCGCGCCCCACTTGTCGTGGTCCATCAGTGGCGGGAAGGAAGCCGGCATCTCAGAACGATGCCCAAGCAGACAGGTCCGCGCAAGAGTGCAACGAACCTTTCATATTTTCACACTATCTATCTATAGACTGTCAGAGTTTTCTTGTTGTGTGACTATAACCTTTGCACTGAGGGACCGAGGCCTAGATGTTAAACACGGTGGGTTAGGTCTAGAAACATACCAAAAACAGCTGTTTTTGGCTTTTTTGGAAACACGGTGAAACACAGTACCGAAAACACCGGGTCATATATATATATAGTAGTATATTATACATATATATTTATATCCATCTCCCGTAGGCTCACAGCTCACAGCTACCGGTAGTTCCTGTGGGAGTGTAATTGTAATAGTAACTGTCAAGCATGATTGTGATTGATGATTGATTGTCTTGCATCCAACTAGGTGCTAGGTGGTAGGTGGTGGTAGCTAGTGGTGTAGTGGTGCAGGTGGGAGGCCAGGCAATCAAGTGGCGGGATTGATAATGCTATGGCTATGGCCTCGCTCGCACGCTCACTCACCGCGCGCGCGCAGCGCGCAACCCTCTGTTCCGGACATGGGGGTCTCCTAGAAACACGGTGAAAAACACTGTTTTTGACTTCCGTAGAAACACACACTGTTCCTGTGTTTAACATCTAGGGACCGAGGCCGATCGACGGCAACGGAGCCCCTACCCCGGGATGGGGGTGTGCGCGGTTGGTGCATGGCTCGTCCGGGGTATGTGGCTAGGGATGCTAGCTAACAAGATGTCCTACGACGCTAGAAGCTAGAAGTTCTAACGTAGAACGTAGTACCCTAACCGCTAACCGCAGCCCCCGCCGAGAGGCGAGAGGCGAGAGCCGAGAGGCGAGAGGCCTCGCGAGAGAGGTCACCTCTCACTCTCAATCTCAACGACACTAGCGGGCGCGACGATGCTCAAGGGTGCGACACAACATCGAATCGACTAGACAAATTCGTTGAAAATTCTTCTCAACTTCAAGGGCTTCAATACTTCAAATAATACAACTATCAACTATGGCTAGTCGCTCCGCTATGTTGAGCGCTTGTGCTATTAGCAGGGTTAGATTCGTGATTCGTGCCCATGATCAGGGCGCCTTTGTCGTTGGTTGTAAAGATAGGGAATGGAGGCTGGGGCTGTCGGTGCCCCTGGCCTCTCCTGCCTCTGCCCCTCGCTCGCCTCGCTAGCCCTGGGTCCTGGGTGCCCTCTTGGCGGCTCTGGCAGTCTGTGGCTCAGTGGTGGAGGGGAAGGTTCAGTGCGAGCGACAGCCGATGTAGGCGAATGCATGCGACGCGCGTCGCGCGCCCAGGGAGTGCCTGGACAGAATTGTTGACTGCTTAGCCCTTGCCGCAAAGGGCAGGGGTTGAAAAAAATTTTTTTAACCGTCTCGCCGCGTGCTCGGCGTTGCACTTCCGCGTGCTCGGCGTTGCACTTCTACCCTGCAGCCACGCCCGCTTTCCTTACCACTCCTTCCACTCGTCTTGCGGCCCGGACCCTCGTGCTCTACTTAGGGGCTCGGTGAATGGGGCTTCTAGATCTAGAGGCGCAACCATACAATCGCAACAATCAACAATCAATGATCAATGACAAGCATATCTACAACGTTGACAAGGATAACAATGTATAGGCTGTTCATGGCCTCTAAATGGGAGTTATGATTTCCGGCCGAGGCTCGTTGAACGCGCTTAGCGCTTCTTTCTCGCCTCGCGCCGCACTAGCACTAGCACTGGCGAGGTCTGGGTTAGCATGGAGCGTTGAGAGATGAGTGAGAGGGCTCTTAATTCATGCGCCAGATGCCAGGTGGCAGAACATGGGGATGGGATGACGGACAGGCTTCCGGGGGGGGATTAGGGCCTCCCCGTGGTGAACTAAGTATAAAATAAGATACAAAACAACGAATTAGTAGCAATATGTAATTGACTAAGCTTGTGAATAGCAAATGCGTGAATGAAGAGAATGCGAATGCATGTGTCGTGAATAGGTGATGGTGATAGTGACGATGTGAGTCAGCCTAGAAGGTCAACGTGGCCTTAGCAGCAAGAATAGCGGCTGCAGTCGGGGCGCAGCGCATCGTGCGCCCTTCCATTTACATTTTCTGAGGATCCGCTCAAGAATCTATTCTCATCGTTGTCCACGGGCGCGCCACAAAAGCATTGGAACCATACATTGCACATGCATCGCATTGTTCAGCATCTAGGTCGAGCATGTGTTGTAGGGAGGCTCAGGACGGGATAGGGCGAGGCGTGCTCACGCTCGTTACTCATTCGGCTAGGGACGCTCCATTCGTGGAGGCAGTCTCGACTCGTCACACCACAGCGACGAGGACGGAGATGATTGGAAGCTCACAATTTTATGGCATCAGATGGAGGAGGGACATGGCAAGCGTATGCGATATTGGTACACAGGAGCCCGGCGAGCTGGGGGCGTCTACGTGATTAGCGTTTAAGGCGGCTCCAGTCCACCTCGCTCAAAAATTTTGCCGCGCGAGCATCTCTCGCAGCGCGTCGTGCGGCTCTATGCCGTGTCGCCTCTTCGGCTTCCCCCCGTCCGGGCAGCGGCACCGGCTCCGTCGCCTCATTCTCTGCCTGCGCGGCGAGCTCCGCTGCGATTTCGGCGTCGCTAAAGGTGAGCTCACCCAAAGAGCGCTGAATCCTATCGTTTGCACGCGACAACGCGTCAAGGCGCGCCCCGTGGCTTTCCAGCCCATCCCGCCCGTTGACAAGGACCTGCTGCAGCTCGTCACACCGCTGTAGCCGCCTCTGCTTCACCGGGTCGTCGGATGATGCCGCGAGAGCTGCCTCATGAGCGATGCGCTCGGCGCGGCGTGTTTGCTGCTCGTCCTCGTACAGCAGGTGCTCGCACTCTCTCAGCAGTGCGCGTGTCTTCATGCTGCCCTCTAGCACATGGTCTGCTCTGAGTGTGAGCTTGCATTGCCACTCACGTAGCTCGTTCGCCGAGCGCACGGGCTGCTGCGTCTCGTGCGTCTCGAAGTCCTTGTCGGAGCCCAAGTCTGAAGTGCGCAATGAGTCGGCCGACTCATCTCTTCCCGCTCCCGCCTCCAACGCCCTGGCTGCCAGCTGCACTCCTTTGTCCCTCAGGTCTGCGGCCGCCTCGCTGGCCGATCCTGACGGCGCAGGCTGCCGGACGAGCGTGCGTACGGCGAGACTTGGTTTATACGCTGCGGGCTGATGTGTGATCCCCGCCTCGTCGCGCACCCGCGCGCGCGCCATCTCGCGCGCCTTGGCGACGTCTCCCAGCCGCGCGCGCGCTAGCTGAGCGGGCGTCGGCATCGGCGCGCTCAACTTCCGAACCTCTTTCCCCCCCCCCCCCCCCCCCTTCTCTCTCTGCCCCCCTTGCCCCTGCCTCCCCACATTTCTTTTCCTCTTCCTTCCATCCATCCCCATATCCGCACATTCCTCTCATGGCCCACACAGAATCGACGGGACAAACCATAGAGTACTCCTATTGAGCTCTATTGTAAAGTACGAGTACGAGTTACGGACAAAAAATAGTCAGTTCGTCTTTTTATGGTGTGTGTGCAGTGTCTCGGGCTGGTCGGAGTTCCACGCCAACGATGGAACGCAGAGAATTATAACGATGATTGCCGAACGAAAGAGAATTCTAACGAGTGTCGATTCGCGAATCGCGAATGCGACAACCTGGCTCCACTGGAATGGTTCCAAGCGGGTTCTCGAAGCTCGAGGGCATGCATCCCATACATGGCCACGGCCTCACTCGGGGGGGGGGGGGGGGAGCTCCTCGCTGAAGTCGCGGCCCGTCAAAAGAGGGCCAGGTGATTTTGTTGTCATCCATATGTGCTTGTTTTCTTTTTAGGTAGCCACAACAATATTATTATTACGAAGATGAGTACAAAGCTAATCACGCTCCCCCACTCTCAACACACGCGGTAACCCCCAGCTACGCGGGCTGAGTTTTCATCTTCTTCGTCTTTTTCTCACATCCCTCTTCCTCGATATCGTTCTGCTGGCAAGCGACGGTGTCGCTTGGCTGATCTTGGGTGGCGAGGTCCGTGACGCGTGCGAGGACGGCCTTATTGTTCTCCATGTAGAGTTTGCCAGCTGCTCGGTGCACTTGCTCCATGGGATTCGTTTCAGCGTACGCGACCGCCATGATGTATCCATGCAGAGGTACGCGACGGCGGCCTCGTCTCCAATGTACTTGGTCTTGGGGACCCCGTGCCACCTTTGCTGCGAGCCCCTCATCGGCGAGCGTCTGCGGAACCTCATCTTCCATCCACATGGTGACATCATCTAGGGTGACCTCAAATCCGCGCGCATCCATCGACTTGGAGGTCTCTTCGTACGCTGCGAATCGAGAATTCTTCGCGGCCACCTTGCACATGTGATGCACTGCGAGCACCGAGCACCGCCCCAGTTGTGAGCTCACATATGGTTGCGGTGCCGTTCAGGCCTCTCGTCTGCCAAAAGCAATCGTTCGTGACGATGAGGTCGGACACGAGGGGAGCCCCAGTGAAGAGATTTCCGTGCCGCACGATGCAAAGGCGGACAAGCCGAATGGTCTCGTTCACAACATCGGCAATGGCTGGCGCGAGCGCGCAGATGTTGGTGTTAAATTGGTCCTTGCCCATGGGAACCAAGTTCTGTGCCACGCAATCGATGTTGTACGAGGCGTACATCTTGCCGCTCAGCAAGCACCCAAGCGTTGCGCTCAAGGACTGCACCGAGAGCCTGCGCACCTTTGGCTCGCGCGCTCCTGCCTCTCCCTCTTCCTCGACATCGGCGTCGACGTCGACGTGGGTCGCCTCCATTGAGGAGGGCACTGCCACCTTGCTGCCCAAGTCGATGCGGATGGACCTCTGGCAATGCAAACATTCCAGGGAGATGACCAGGCCCCACCCGCCAAATACACGCTCGCTCTCACCTGGCATCAAGGTATTCTTGCGCTTGCAACCCGGGCAGACGAAAGCTTCACACATCTCGTCGGACAGTCGCCGCACGTTTGCCACGTAGCACCGGTCTTCTTCTTCTCGAGCTTCCACCACGATGGGAACACGCTTCTTCTTGCGCAGAGCCCCCCCTCCCCCCAGAGACCCTGAGAGAGTGCAACCTCAGGTTTGGTTGTTTTTTGGGCATGTGACAAAAAAAGGAAACCTCGAGTTGCACCCTCTTGGCGCCTCAGCTGGAGCCTCCCGCGTGCGTGAGCCCCGGGGGAGATCTGCCTTCGGCGACACCCATCCCCTTGAGAGCCTCTTCTTGCGCTTCCCTCCATTGCCACCGCTCTCTGCGCTCTTTGGGGCCCTCTTGACGCTGACACAGGTAGCACCGTCGCTGTCGCTGCGCGTCCCAGCCGGTGTGTCAGAGAGGCCCTAGTCGACGGGAGTTGTGTGGGGTGCCCGAGGGGTAGGTGGCAGAGACTCCCCCTGCCCCTCCGCCGCAGCCCCTGTGCCCTGATGGGCCTCGGCGGCGGACATTGTGGCCAAGCTTGCCCGGCGCGTAGGTGCTCCCCCCTCCCCCCCCCACTTCTTGTCGCGCTAGAGTACTCCCCCCCCCCCCTTCGCGCGGCCACCCGCCTACCACCTTAAAATAGCTCACGCCGAGCGTCTCGCTGCCTCTCCGTTGCGCGGCGAGGCGTCGAAACCGTCGTCGTTGCCTCTTTGGGATAGGAGAGTAAAAACATGGGGGAGCTGGCTTGGAACGGCTCTCTCTTGGCTTTCCCTTCTAGCGTGACGAGGTGGGCTGGGGGGGGGGGGGGGGGGGGGGAGAGATGGGGGAGACAGAGAGAAAAGAGGAAGGAGAGAGAGAGGGAAGAGAGAGGGCGGTGGGGAGGGGAGTGGGGAGAGGGAAAGGAGGTGGAGCTACTCCACTCCTTTCTCTCTTCTATTATTCTCTGTTCGGTTCCTGTACTCTAAGCTAACTTCTCTCGTTTTTTTCTGGAGGCGGTCTGTCAGGGAAAAATACGTAGTAATACGAGAAGCACAAGAGAGGGAGGGAGGGAGGGGGAGAGAGAGGTAGAGAGGTAGAGAGGTAGAGAGGGAG
Source organism: Isochrysis galbana (assembly GCA_018136815.1). NCBI lineage: Eukaryota > Haptophyta > Isochrysidales > Isochrysidaceae > Isochrysis > Isochrysis galbana. Next base: position 6,276,288 of record CM030933.1, on the reverse strand, counting down.
AGAGGGAGAGAGGGAGAGAGAGAGAGAGAGAGAGAGAGAGAGAGAGAGAGAGAGTGAGAGAGAGAGAGAGAGAGAGAGAGAGAGAGAGAGAGAGAGAGAGAGAGAGAGAGAGAGAGTGAGTGAGAGAGAGAGAGAGAGAGAGAGAGAGAGAGAGAGAGGGAGGGAGGGAGAGGGAGGGAGGGAGAGAGAGAGAGAGAGAGAGAGAGAGAGAGAGAGGAGAGAGAGAGAGAGAGAGAGAGAGAGAGAGAGAGAGAGAGAGAGAGAGAGAGTGAGTGAGTGAGTGAGAGAGAGAGAGAGAGTCACGGAAGCGACGGAGGAGAGGCATTGAGTTCTGTGAATCGCGGGGCCTGTCATAGAATATCCATCTGCCCTCCCCTCCCCTCCTTTAGCTGCGCTCCAGCCCAACAGCCCCCCTCCCTCGCAACGATGCTGGGCGGCTCGTCCTTTGGCGAGAGCAGCTCGAGCGAGCCGAAGCGGCTGGAGCTGGGCGCGCTGGTCCGTGTGTGCGAGGAGGGTCTGGCCTCTTTCTCCCCCTCCCGCACCTCAATCGACTCGCACGTCGAGGCCTTCCTCAAGGAGAGGAGGGTGCGGCACGCTGACGACGCCGGCTTCGTCCAGCAGGTGAGACCTACCCCCCGCGCTCTCTCCCTCTCTCCCCGCACCCCCTCCTTCGTCAACACGCGCGCGCGCGCGCGCGCGCACCCTTCCCCCTTCCCCTCCCCCCCCCCTCTCTTTGCTGCGTGGAGCAGCTGCGTCACGACTGAGCCGTGGCCGCCTGCACAGGTGCTCTACGGCTGCGTGAGATATAAGAAGTTGCTCAAGATTCTCATATCATCGCTCTACTTCAAGCACGGTGGAGAGTCGCAGCGCTCCGACCGCACGCTCTACACGGTGAGCCTAGATGCGAGGCAGAGCATCCGGGCGGGCCGCATCTCGCATTTACCCCACGCCTCGACCCGTGCACCCCTTCCGCTCGCACTTGTTCCCCTACTAATGCGCATGAAGAAGCGCGGGAGCGTCAAAAGTACATTTATCATGCCAACGGCTCCACTTCACCGCTGATAGATATTTGGCTACCTTGCTCTTCTCCGGCTCTCCGAGCTCGGCTTCCCCGATTTCCGCGCGCTCATCAAGTCGCAGGAGAGCCATGCGATGAGTGTCTTCCTCAAGTTTCTCTTCAATGAAGAGAATCTGAGGGATTGGCTGCGCCCAGAGTGGCTAAAGCACTATGAACCATCTTTCGTCGATGACCAGCTTGTTGGCAAGGTGCACTATTGCCTCGGGCCATGCGGCGGGGGCTTCATGGTGCCCGTCTACATCGCGAGTCGTCCCACGCTCTTCCCTACTTGGCCCAGCTGTTGACGCTGCTCCCCCCCCCGTGTGTGTGTGTGTGCAGGTAATGGTCTTCCTCCCGCAGGCCCAGACGCTCATCACGGCGCTCGAGGGTGCCATCGCCGAGGCGGCCGCTAAGCGCGAGGCGGAGGCGGAGGCGGTGCGGCTGATGGCGGAAGGAAAGGGCGGCAAGGGCGAGCACACCGTGCCAATCCCCTTCGATTTGAGCGAGCCGAAGATGCGCACGGTGCCCGTCCCCGAGGAGACGATCGACGTTGGCTTTAAGGGTGCGTAATTCATCCTTGTTCTCTGGAGTCCTTGCCGGGATACACATGAAGATATCGGCCTGGTTGACCTGCCCCATCAGTATGCTGGGCTAGTTTCTCGCGAGTCAGCTAGCTGGCAGGCGCCCTGCTCGTGTGGTTGCTGGAACGCTTTGAGGCGGATCAGCCTTTTGGCGTAAGCATGTTGCACGCTGTATTGCACTGACGAAGCTTGATTCGGGAACTTGCAAGGAGCCACGCACGCATCCGCCAGCTGCTACACCCTTGAGTATCCCGCCCTCTTTCTGCCCTTTAGCAATACCGGTTCCTGCAACCACGTACTCTGACCCTGCCAAGCTCAAAGACCGTGTTGAGCTCGATAAGCAGAAGGAAAAGAATAGGCAACTCATCCAAGCCAAGTACTCCGATCCGGCGGTGCAGCCCTTCCGACTCAAGTCGCTCGAACGGCCGACTAACATCGACAAAGTGAAGGAGGAGGTCGAGGCGCGGCGCCAGGCCGAGTGCGATTTTGATCGGAAGAATCGCCCCGCGGTGCCGCCGCCCAAGCCCAAGCCGGGAGCGGGAAATGTGCGGCTCAACTCGGCGGCAGTCCTGCGCGAGGACAACCTCTATCGCAAGAAGCAGGAGGCGGAAGCCGCCAAATTGCGCGCCTACGAAGCGGAGCTGCGCGACTCATCCGAGTTCGACGAGTGGCGTGAGCGCATGCGCCGCGTCGATGAGGAGGCAGAGAAAGAGCGCCTGGAGCGGCGCCGTGTGGAGGCTATGCTGGCGGACGAGGCAGCCAAGGAGGCCAAGCTGAGGCGCATCAATGGGAATAAGGCGAGCGCCATCGCCGCGCGGCAGGAAGCGAACGAGGGGATGGTACGTCGGCTGAAGGAGAACGCAAAGCGGCGCGAGGTCCAACGAGCCGTTGTGGCGGAGGTGCACCAGCAGCGCGAGCGACCCGCGCAGGCGCAGGAGGAGGTGCGCCAGTCCAAGCTGGCAAGTGCGGCGGCGATGCGCGAGGAGCATGAGCGCCACGCCGAGGCGATCGCCGAGGAGCGGAGGGTGGAAGAGGAGCGGCGCGCAGATCTCATCCGCCAGATCCGTGCGCTCGAGCTGGTGCCGAAGAAGCGCGTCGTTGCACTCGACCCGACATACGTGCCGCAAGTGGGCGTGCTCGAGCAGATGTCGCTTGCCGAGCTGCGTGAGAGGCTGCAAATAGCTCAACTTGAGAAGAAGGCGGAGGAAGAGAAACGGCGCGAGAAGATTGTCGCTGCGAAGCGCGAGAAGGAGGAGGATCTCAAGGGGCGAATGTCTCGGCTGTCGGCGATGCGCGACCTGGCGGCGGGCGACGCGCAAAGGCGAGCCGAGGCGGCGAGGCGCGCGGAGGCCGAGGCGGAGGCGGCTCGTGCGGCGAGACTCGCCGACGCGCAGGCCAAGGTGCATGCACAGCTCGAGGCGAAGCGTGCAGCTCGGGCTAAGGAGGAGGCGCGGCTAGCGGCGGAAATGGAGCAGATTCGCATCAAGAATCAGTTCCTCGGGGCTAACAAGGAGGCGGACGAGCGCAAGGCCAAGCTCTCGCAGCGCGCGGGGGCGCAGCGCGAGATCATCGTGAGGCAGAGCACCGTCGTCGACGCTGCCATGGCACAAGCGAGCATCGCTGAAAAGGAGGTTGCACAACGCAGAGCTAATGTGCAAAAGAAACGCGAAGAGCATGAGGCCTTCTTGCGGCAGTATGAGGCGCAGGTCGCTGAGTCGGAGGTGGTTGCGGCGGATGAGCAGACAAAGCTCGACGCGTCCCGCCAGATGCTCAAGACTAGACTGGGCATTGGGTATGGCTGGAATCCTGAGATGACAACCGCCGCCATGACGCGGACGGGTAGCTTTCGTGGGATGACCAAGCAGATGGGAACACATGCACGCGTCGCCTCGCCGATGGCCGACGAAGCCATTGCCACTCGTGGACTATGAGCAAACTCATGTCTCACCGGAACCGTGCGAGAGTGTCAGAGGCTGTATCCATAGCAGCCCGTCTGGCGTGAGACTAACTTCTTCGTGCGTGCGGGTATGACGCCACGATGGCTCCCCATGAGAAAGTGTGAGGGAATGGCGGGTGAGCACGATGGCGAAGCGGCACTAAATGGAAATGATGTATGAATCGATCGTTTTGAGAATTTCCGCGAGACCGTGCACGTAAAAAATAAACAATGATATATCCTAGCCAACCCCACTAGCTAATTGGACATAACGTTTCAGCCCCGGAATCCCGCCATGCCTGACGAGCCGCCAGGTGTCCGAGTGCGATACCGGGGGGCGGGGGCACTGCCCCCTCCCCTCGATATTTCTCCCCCCTCCAGTGCACGCACCGACCCCACGCACCCCAGCGCGTCCTCTCCTCGAGTCCACGCTGGGAAACAAACCCTCTCGGGTAAAAACAACGCAGGGGGGGGGGGGGCACTCGTGAAATAGGAGCCCAGACAGAGCGCTTATCTCTCTCGCCGGAGCGAGTGGCCGCGGCGGCAGCCGCGGCCCTTCCCTCTTGGCTCTGGCGTCCCCGTTAGGCGAGAAGCGTTCAATCACCATCACCCACAGATGGGAAAGCGTTCAATCACCATCACCCTCACAGCATGGAAAAGCGTTCAATCGCCATCACCCCCGTGCTACGGCGCAATTGCAGCCGGACAAGCGACAAGCTTCTTTTTGTGGAAGTGTCCTCAACGCAGCCTGCGTCCACTCTCGTCACGTTGGTGAATGGTAAATGTTTCACCCCTCGCCCGTGTCGGGGGCTCCCCACAAAATGGCTCTTGGTCCCCCCCCCCCTCATACTGCACGATGTGCCCGCATGGTACCATCAAAAAACAGACTCTATCTATAAATGTAGACCCATAACTACAATATCAATATACAATATGACATTGTTGTATTCAGGCCTCCTGGCGTGAATATTTCGGCATGGGTACGTGCTTTCGTCGTTATATATCGTCTTCTATGTTCGTCTTGGTCACTCAAGGCTCAAGGCGTGCAGATTCGGATTCTCCCTGGGCTCAAATCCTGGTCCGCAAATTTTCGTCTCGAAATTCGAAGATTTGAGTTTTATTTTTACCGTTACGGTAATTGTCCACGCGTTTAAGCGGTGTCATTCAGCGGTGTCTCGCAGCGCGTCCTTCAGCGTCCTTCAGCGTCCTTCAGTGTTCTTCTGCGTCCTTCTGCGTCCTTCAGCGCTGTCCCGCAGCGCGTCCTTCAGCGTCCTTCGGCCTTCGGCGCTGCCCCGCGAGACTCGAGGTGGACTCGCGAGGGCACTGGATTTTACTCTGTAGTCCGAGCCGGAGTCCGAATTGTGTTTTGACCCTCGAGTCCTCGTTCTCTCTCTCTCCCTCCTCCTTTTCTAGTGAGCGCCCCTGGTTCTGCTCATCAGAGGGGGTTCGTTTAACGTATGTTTCCGGCCTGTTACTGTGAATGTTGGAGTGCAGAGTGTTGATTTGTGTGTTAGAACCCACTGCATCGCCTGTTGGTGACCTGCAGCCCCCTGAGTACCCCCAAGCCCCGAGCCTTCCGAGTCTTCCTTTCGAGTCTACGAGTCCATACGAGTCATAAGCAAGCGGTATCTGCTCGCCGCGCCCTTTCTTACATCCTCCGTCCCTCCGATTCGCGTTCCGTGCCACTTCCGTCGGAGCACTCGCAATCGCCCGCATCGGGTCACCTCCATGAGGGTTCCCAGGCAATCTCTCCAGCAGGCTAAGGAAGGGGGGGGGGGGGGGGGGCTCGCCCCGCGCAGCGTGCTCGCGCGAGACCGCGCACCCGCTCCGATAAGCTCTCGTGCCCCCCGCCCCCCCCCCAGTATCGGTGGCGACGCCACCTTAATGTCGGGAAGACCAGTATGTAGCCGTATTGATTGGGTCGTCCTGGCGCGGTCGCTTCGGCGACAGCGGTGTCTCCATCAGTACTTCGTCCAGCGCGGCGAGGGCCGCGGCAGCGGGGGAGAGAGGCGGCGCGCGTTCCATGACCCTATCAGTTTACTGATAGTTGCTAAAGCACACCTTGAGCCACGCCGACGACCCCCCCTCCTCCCGAACCCCACGACCCACCGGTGCCAGTCCCCTGTGATGTCCTTCTGACGCTGGCCAGCTCCCTGCGCCAAGTGGCGGATACTCTCGCGGCCCTCCCCTCTCGTTGATTCCCGCCTTCTTCATGCGCGCGCCCCAAACCTCGCGCCGCTCAGTGCGTGTTTGTGTTTGCTCGTGTTTGGGGCACCTTCGTAAAAACTTCACTGAATGGTCAGCACGCGAGGAGGCTGGGACGATAGGCCTGGTCGGGAGGGGTCCGCGCGGGCGAGCCCGGGAGGGAAGGGGAGAAGACCTGAAGGCGACGGGAGAAGCCCGGGAGGGGGCGGGATAGGCCGGGAGGGCGACGGGGGCCCGGGAGAGGGCGGGATAGGCCCGGGAGGGGGCGGGGTAGGCCCGGGAGGGGGCGGGGTAGGCCCGGGAGGGGGTGGGGTAGGCCCGGGAGGGGGCGGGGTAGGCCCGGGAGGGGGCGGGGTAGGCCCGGGAGGGGGCGGGGTAGGCCCGAGAGGCGACGGGGTAGGCCCGGAAGGGGCGGGGTAGGCCCGAGAGGCGGCGGGGAAAGCCCGGGAGGGGAGGGGAGGGGACGAACGGAAGAAGGAGGGGGCGGGTGCCGGGAAGGGGGGGCGAGATGGTGAATGATCCGGGAGGTGATCAGAGTATTACAAAAATGATTGACGAATGCACTTAGATTTCGGGGGATCGAATCATTTGAATCGTAGCTACTGCTGTGAGGGGTCCACGTGACGCTGCCCGGCGCCCGAACCGCACGCCGCGCCGTGTGGCGGGTCGCGCACAAGGGGACGGGCTACGCCGTGCTCGGCGTGGGCGTCTACCAGGCCCTCTCGGGGCGCGCCCTCATGCCGAGCCAAGGCGACGCCGTTCTCGTCGCGTACGGGGTGCTCCTGGGCCTCTCCTTCGGGGTGCTCGCGGGGGGGCTCATGGTAGGGTGAGAGTCCCCGCGGGAGGGGAAGAAACCCTGAGGGAAAGGAGACCAAATGAAGGCAAGCCGCCTAGACCCACAACCACAACCTCACACAAATCCACCACACCAGCTCCACGAACCACGGATTGAATGTGCGTGCGCGGGCCACCGGACCATGTCTATATCTAAGCCCCTTACCCCTATCCGCCTAGCAGTGCACGGTGGGAGTCGCCAGATGGCGGGCCGGGGGGGGGGAAGGGGAGTGGGGTTGTAGAACGGCTTTGCTCGCGTGCAAAGTAGTGGGCCCAGAGCCGTGTATGCGGTAAGAATATTAAATTTTTACCATATCTAAGCTCTTCACCCCTATCCCCCCGGCTAGTAGTAGCGCGCGCAAGGAAAATGTGCGAAAGGGCGCGAGCGAAACGAGAAATGTTCGAAGGGCTACGCGCGGGGGAATGGAAGTCCGATGCGCGGGACACGCGCGGGGCCGCGACAGCGTACGGCGAACGAGCATTCCCTTGTCCTCTAGACAGCCTTCCTTGGCCTTGCTCATGGATCCACGGTGGCCTTGCTCATGGATCCACGGTCAGCCTGTATCGTGTCGCCACGCGAGAGTAATTGTAAGGTTGGGCTATGCTCTTCCAACCGGAACAGACAAAGGGATAAAGTTTCGCAGTACCATGGGAATATCGAACATTTGTTGAAGAGGGGCGGCATCACTCTATTTTGAGAGCTGAACGTCGAACATGTCCAGACAAGCGTGTGAAGCTGTTGTTAGCCCCTCAGCTACCTGGCCGGATTCATTCCTCGCCGAGAAGCACCCGGCGTCGTCGCAAGAGCTGCTCGAGGCGAGCCTCGTGTTCTTCGGCGCCAACAAGCACGTCGGCGTGCACCTCGTGCTTCACCACTTCTTGTGCCTCGGTGCCGTCGTCGGGAGCTATGATCATCACGCCAGCAGCAAGGTCTTCTACATCCTCTTTTGTCACCTATAAAGGGGTAGGGCAGCGAGGAAGAAAGTGCGCGTGGAGTGATCGTGGTCGAAGTCTTAGCAAAGAGGGAGGTACGAGGGGGCGCTACCGGAACCGGGGTCTAGGCAAGCGATTCCGCGATGCGCTCCATTAGGCTGCCGCAGGGTGAGCCCCAATTGTTGCTCTTTTTAGCCGTACACAGAACATTGTGTGGTTGGCCAGGGAAAACGGCCCACCTGAGTAGTGAAGTTGTCCTTCATACCAACGCGATCTTCGCGCTGTACCATGCGCCGCTCCCACCGCTGGTCTCGCTCGATGAGGGCTTGACATTCCTTGATCTCCTCGTCAAGCGAGTGGAGCAGTCGCGCAATTGCCGCGGTGTCTCCCTGACGCGCTGCGCGCGATTCGACGCGCGAACATGCCTCTCCAAAGCGGAGCGACGAAATTGTCTCAACGGCATCGGACGGGTCAAGGCTAGCGCAAATAAGTACGGTCGTGCGCGCACCACCTCCAAGCGCGCTATGCAGAAGCAGCGTCAGCTTGGACTCGGCGAAGGGCACGTGGACAATGCGCTTGCCAGCAGCGGCTTCGCGTTCGATAAGCGCGTCGATGCATCGGTGGAGCGCATACAAACCCGTGTTGATGTTGAGCGACTCTTGTAGCCTGGCGCGACCAGCGTAATACTCATCCCAGGAAATACGGGAGTGCTCCTCGCCGCCCACAACCACGGCCTACAGACGAGAGGAACAAAAGGTAGATGCAAGATGCGCGCACCAAGACAATTATCGAAATGAATAAGCGGGATGATGCGAGCCGGGAGTTTCTTCGGAACTCGGCCGATCGGCGAAAGGGAAGGGCCGGCAGCCCCATCCTGTGCTCGAGGACGCGGACGATCTTGGCAGCAGTCACCGCCCCAAACCTCGTGGCGCTCACCTTGGAACGGAATCCTTCGGCAGCCTTTGACCTAGAGAGCTTCTCCGACCCTCCGAGATCAGCAAGGAAAAGGCGCGACCGCTTCTCGACGGCACCCTGGCACTGTGTGAGCGTGAGCATGACAAGTGAATGGGCGCGCGACGAGCGTTCGTTCATCGCAGTCGCCCCTTGGCGCTTGCAGCGCTCGGCCGCTTCAAGAAGTCGGCTCGCCTGCAAGAAGGGATGCGCGGAGCGGGTCAGGGCGCGACACTGGAGACGCGCGCAACGTCGATGCTTCCGTTCCAGAGGAGACATGCACATCGCCTAGAGAGTACGTAGACGCTTTGGCGTCTATGGATGGTTCACCTGTTCCGGAGTCTCAACAACCACATCGGCGCGGCCGTCTAGGACGTGCCTGTGGCCGTGCACAAAGTCGACGCGTCCACCTTCAGCCGCGGCGAGCCCGACATTTTGCCGATTGCGCAGCAAGTCGGAGACCTCCGATCCGAAGACCTCGACATATGCCAGAGAGCTGATGGATGCAGAAGGGACGGGGCTCAGAGCCACTCCAGCAGGATCGAGAGTGCAAGATGGCAAACGGCTCTACGACACTCATAGGGGAGGGCTACGACGGATGCAGGAAGCATGGGAGCGGCCGTGCTGCTGAGGTCGCCTGAAAGCTACCTCAACCGCATGGCACGTCACATGAGAAGCTTTGCACGATGAGGCTCGATGACGCTATCGGCTCGGGGCTCACAGTTGTGATTCGACGCCGAGCTCGTCTTCACGTGTGCGCATGGCCCTGAGTACCTCGCCTAGAGCACGAGGCACGACTCCCTGGAGGGAGGGCGCAGTGCGAACGTCGGTGCCTCCGCCAAACATGGTGTGCGTCTTGCCGGCGCCTGTCTGGCCATAGACAAGCACGCAGCCATTGACGCCATTGAGAAGGTCGCAGACGCCAAGACGGGCACAAGAAGTGTACACCTAGAAGGGAAGGGACGCGCAAGGTCATCCTCGGGGGATAAGGTTTAGGCAACAAACCTCCGCAGGAGCGGTGCGGAAGGCGCGAAGGAGGAATGGCGACTGGCGCGGATGCATCGTGAGCCGGGCCGTCCCTGGGCAGACCCGCCTAACGGTGTAATTGCGACAAGTGAAGCGGCGTGCACCTCTGTCTGAGATGCGTTGTCTGGGAAGACAGCTGAAAAGTTGAAGGCCCTGACACCAACCGACGGCGCCATGGCGACAACCTCACGTGCCGACGGGTCAAAGGACATGATGCGTGCCTTAGTGACCCCGCCGTGCACATCGGCGTCTCGGCCAGACATGCCCTCCAGCTTCTCGGTAGATGAGCCAGGACCAGCACCCGCCACCCGGGCGCTGTGTCCACGCGAAGTGCCAATTGCGAAGGTGCGTGCCCGGTTGGAAGGGTGCGATGGCTTCCTCTGAGCCGCATGGGCTCGTCTGGAGTCCGCATCGTCGGCCAGCTTGCTAAGGGGCTGAGCCACTCGTTTGCCGCGCAGCCATGCGTCGTACTCGACCTTCGTCGCGAAGCCCGACTCGATGAAGGTGATGGCGTGCTCTTTTGGCATACCCGTCTGAGCGTCTTGCGCCTTGGACTCCTTGGGCGCCTCGCTGAGCGATCCTACCGGCTGCACTTCTGTGCGCTGGGCGGCGAGTGTTTCGGCGGCAGCGGGGGTGTAAGTCGCATCACTATTCGGCGTCTGCGCTGCCGAGAGACGCACGCCCATCCGCATGGCGACTTGGGGGTTGGACGTTCGCACGCCAGTGTCAGTGCGCCCTTCAAGCCATGGCCGAAGCTTCACGCGCTCCTTCCGCTTCGCCTCGAGCTCTTCATAGAGACCCTCGGGCGGCGGCGGCGCCTCATCTTGCTTGCCGGCGTAAAGCCTGTTGTAGACCACTGTCGGCGAATCGAGCGGCGATGAGCCGCCCGCGCTGTCCATGGGCGTGGCCCCGTTCTCGGCGGCGATCATCCGCATTGCTTGCATTCGCGAGCATCCATGCTTGAGCTTGAGCATCTGGATGCGCTGGTGGAGCGGAACGGTGACGCTCTGCTCGGCGGCGGCGTCGGTAGGGCGCGTGCGATTGGCCGGCCGGAAGCGCACGGCCACCGAGATGTTGAAGCTCATCTCCTCCTGTTCCTCACGCCGCCGCTGCTCCTCTGGTGGCTGCGGGGTCGCTGTCCACGTGTGCCGGAGGGGCCAGATCTGGCGAAAGAATGCTTTCCACCCGTCTGGGTGTGGGCAGTCGCTTTCTTCGGGCACATAGAGTGATGCCTCCTCGCGCAGGCACTGGCAGAGCATCCTGTCGAAGGCGCCGCCCTGCGAGAGAGTGCGGCGCCAGGTGGAGCAGACAGCGGGAGCAGCGGCCCTCGCAGTCCACCCGGCGCTCGGGTGGGCGAGCACGGAGAGGAGGACATCGGCGATTGCAGGCGAGGTGCCCCACGAGCTGGTGGGACTGTCGTCCTCGGCGGAGCCCATGCTAGGGAGCTCGCGGGCCGGCTGGGAGAGGGGAGGGAGGGGGAAGGTGGCGGCGGCCGCCCGCTCTCTCTCTCTCCCTCCTCGCTCTCTCCCCCCCCTCCCCCCCCTCCCCCCTCTCCCTCTCCCCTCCTCCTCTTCCTCTCTCTCTCTCTCATCCCTCTTTCTCTCCCTCCCTCCCTCCGGGTTTTGAGAGAGAGAGGGAGAGAGAGTAGGGAGGGAGGGAGGGACGGAGGGACGGACGAAGGAGGGAGGGAGGGAGAGAAAGAGGGAGAGAAAGACAGAGAGAGGGAAGCCCGAGGAGACCGAGAGAAGGAGCGAGGATGTAAGGGAGTTCAGAGAAGAGACGAATCTCGGGGCAGCGACGACCTCCCGGTATCGTATGTTTGCTGCGGGAAAAACATACGTAGTGTGTAGGCTGGCAGAGGGCGCGAGAGGTGGGGGGGGGCAAGAGGGGGGGGCGGAGAGGGGTGGGGGGCGCAACGAGAGTGGCAAAGTACCCGCCTCGCCGACAGCCAGGTGCACCGCCAATTCTTTCATAGAGATGTGGGAGAACCAGTTGAGAGAGGGGCGGTCGCCCCGCGGGCGCGCGCAGCAGTCGAGAGCGCCCTTCTCCCCCCCCCCCCCCCCCCACCGACCCCCCCCCCCCCAACAACAAAACACACCACGAGAGCGGCGCGCCATCGCGGCGTCCCCTTATTTCTTCCGCGGCCGCGGCTCATCCGCGGCGACACCGGGGCTGTCAGAGTTTTCCTCTTGTCCTAGTTTAATCCTAGTGCTGAGGGACAGTGCCTCAACGGCGCAACGGAGCCCCTCCCCCGCGACGACGGGGGTGTGCGCGGTTGGTGCATGGCTCGTCCAACGTGTGTGGCTAGGGACGCTAGCCAACAAGACCTCTTACAAGACTGCGCTGCTTTTGACCGCCCTGCGGCGTATGGCTTGTATGTCACACTCGTACATCACGTTGTTCGTCAACGATGTGGCACACGACATCGACATCGACGGCGTCTGCGCGTCTGCGCGAATGGCGGCCCCGAGATAGTCATCTTCACCATCAGCGTGGATGAAGGACCCCTTGACCCTTGATATCCTCCAACCTGCGGATGACCTCAGTGTCAGTCTGTTTGCAAGCGTCAAGCGTCCATGATGGCACACTCTTGACGACTACCGCCTCCATGATGCATGATGCGCATGATAAGACGGCCTTCCGGTTCTTAACCCCGAGTCCATTGGCGGAAAGGCGCATCATGGGTTCTTCACCGCGCGTGACCGCCTTGATGTACTCCATACAAAAGTACTACGCGACGCGCCCTCGGCGGGGGGGCCCGAAGGAGAAGGAGAGGAGGGGAGTGACGGCAAGACCAAAAGCGTTCAATTATCCCCATCCCTGCTGACACCTTTCATTGACACCTGGAGGTTACTTGAGTCAACTTGACCCTTCACATGCAACAGCCACCCTATTTCGACCACATGCAACAGCCACCCTCAGCCTCTCCACCACAGTTTGTTTGCTGGGGTGACTACTACTTTTAGGGTCTGTGCGAAGAACGTCCCACAGTAGTAGTAGAAGACAATGGATCTCCGGGCACACCGGAGCAATCGCGGCGACCTTCCCTACTGGTGCGCTTTTAGAGTGGTTTTGTGCCAGATAACGTTATGGTAGGCGCTTGATTGCATTGCACCAAGACTCGACGTGCACGAGCCTCTCGTCGAATTTTTGGATGCAATCGGCATAGTGCTGGACGAGGTCGAAGAAGTGATTCAGTCGACCGGCGAGTTGCTCGACTTGACTCACTCGATCGGCGAGTTGCTCGAGTCGCCTCCCAAGTTCATGGGGCTCCTGTGGGGGCGAGCTTCCGGCGAGTACTGCCTGATGACGATGGATGCCTTTCGCGTGATGCAGGAGGCTGCTCATGAACACCACCGAAGTCCACACGTAGCTCATGTATGAGGCGTAGTTGTCATTGGTGCCCACGATTGAGATGTTGTTGTCAGTTTGATTGACCAGAGCAAGCATTTCCTGTGGAGTTATGTGTCCCGCTGCGACTAACTGCCCCACTGCGACTAACTGCCCCACGGCGACAAACTGCTCACCCCGCGCCTCCACCCCAGTAGCCCTCTGGCCTCCACCCAGCAAGCCTTCCGCCTCCACCCAGCAGCCCTCCACCGCGACCACTCCTCCCCAGACCTCCTCTCCTCCTTGACAACCCGTCTCCCCTCTCCCCCTCTTCTCCATCCCAGCAGCCATCCTCCGCCTTTCAGCAGTCCTTCTCCGCCTCCCACGACAGGAGGTTCTCTTGTGGTGGGGAGGGGTTTGCGCTTTGGGAGTGGTGGTGTGCCCACGTCCAGGAGAATCTCTGGTGGTGGGGAGGTTTGGGGTCTGGTGTGCAAGAGTCTCCTCAAGTGTGCACTTCGTAATGCACACTTCTGTATGGCGCCGCCTCCCACGTCAGGAGGTTCTCTTGTGGTGGGGAGGGGTTTGCGCTTTGGGAGTTGTGGTGCACGCCACCCACGACAGGAGGTTCTCTTGTGGTGGGGAGGGGTTTGCGCTTTTGGGTGGTGGTGGTGCACGCCACCCACGACAGGAGGTTCTCTTGTGGTGGTGGGGGGGTTGCGCTTGGTGTGCAAAAGTCCTCTCAAGTGTGCACTTCGTAATGCACACTTTTGTATGCGTCTCCCACGTCAGGAGGTTCTCTTGTGGTGGGGAGGGGTTTGCGCTTTGGGAGTTGTGGTGCACGCCACCCACGACCGGAGGTTCTCTTGTGGTGGGGAGGGGTTTGCGCTTTGGGAGTTGTGGTGCACGCCACCCACGACAGGAGGTTCTCTTGTGGTTGGAACTAGATTGCCTGCGAGTGACAATAACGACGGTACACCCCTAATCGCAAAGTATTCAGACAGTAGCGTTACCGATGAATTCGTGGTTTCCGATGAATTCGTGGTTTCCGATGAATTCGTGGTTTCCGATGAATTCGTGGTTTCCGATGAATTCGTGGTGATAATTATCGAGGATAGAGTGTGATTGGAAGCTTGAGTGGTGGGGTTGGAGCTTGAGCTTGGGTGGGGTTGGAGCTTGGGTGGGTTGGAGTTTCGGTGGGGTTGGGTGGGTTGGCCCGGGGTCGGCACGTCTCATATCGAGGATCTTGTGGATCTCCTTCTTCGTAGCCTTGCGCGTCATTGGGTACAGTCCCGCCCAAGGCAATTTCACACCATGCAAGTGCGCCAACGTCAAGCCCACCGCCTCCAAGTCATCGCGGTAGGAATACCCCTCACCAGCCATGTATGCGGTGCCCGTAAAGTCCGGCTTGCCTTCATCGCATCCGAGAAACTGGTACCTATCTCTGTATTGGAGCATCCCCAGATCGATCATGCACACTCGCGCATAGTCGCCCCCCTGTTGCTTCGGAGCCCTCGTCCAATTCGACATGCATGTCGACCCGTGTCCTACAGGAAGTCGGGGCCCACGCTCCGCACACACTCTAACGCTCAGCAACGTGTGCTTGGGATCCGCTCACATCCCTCTGCCTTCGACGCTGACGACGTCGACCAATGGACAAATGCGCGTGCGAGTTGAGCATCGTCGTGTGTATATCCCGTTATCGATTTTGCAGCGACACCAACCATGAAATGGAAGCTTTGATGGTATCTATTCTGGGGACTTTCCACTCGATGCTTCGACCGAACATCCACCGAAGGATACCCCAGACGGCGTTCTGGAAATCTTCCTGAATGTTTTCCACATTGGTCCTCACATGTGCCAACCAAAAGCTCGATGTAGGTGAATGTACAGTTGAGGAGAACGCCAGCTGGAGTGGGACATCATCTCCTTGTGCAAGTATACCTCTTGCGGTACGCATTACCATGTCTGCGACAGCTTCGAACACTTCTTTCTTCACAGACTCGATGCTTTCTCTCACGGCACTACAATCCCAATGTTTGTATCTTTGGAGCTCTGTGGTGAAATTGGAGTCACGTTGGAGCTCTTCACAAATACATATATCCATTATGTCACTTGTCATACCACTCAAGTCCAACCATTCCTTGTCAGACATCTGTGCTATGCTCATAGACGCTAGTGATTTCACGGAACGCTTCCTTTTTCCTAGCAGCCCATTCACGACAGATTGGGGATCCCTTTCGCCCATAGGAAGCGCTCGTGGTACTAGGAAGATTAGATTATATTAATCCTGCCACGAAATACCTAGGCCTACAGGCTTTGGCCATGCGTAAAAGCTAACGTTATGTACGAAGGCGCTATGCGACCATAAGCGCGCCCTTCCTCCTCGGTGCCACAAGGCAGACGAGACCATGGCAGGAGGCGGAGGGCGGAAGCTCTCCTACACTCTCACAAAAAAAATGTACAAAATGTGGAAGACCACCTCCCGATTCGATCATGTATCAGAAGTTATGCAACCGCATTCTTGGTCGCCCCAATCCGGAGAAACACAACAATACTGAACGCAATTCCACGACAACAATACTCATAAATAAAAGGCATAAAAGGCAGCCTACACCGTCTACGCGGAAGACTGACGATCACTCAAGTATCAGTGATGAAGACTGGAACAAGATTATTTCGGGAGATCTCTAAACGTCACAAAAAGTCAGGTAAATCGGACCCCTTCGTTCAGGCTGACATCGCCAGCATACCCTCTTGCCAAACGAGTGGGTTGGATAGCGCTACCCTCATGATCCCCACGATCTTCCGCGATTCAACGCTTTTCCATGCGGTGGTGGGGGGGGTGATGGTGATTGAACGCGTTCCACGTGTAGGCTGATGGTGATTGAACGCTTTTTCCATGCGGTGGGGGTGATGGTGATTGAGCGCGTTCCACGTGTAGGCTGATGGTGATTGAACGCTTTTCCATGCGGTGGGTGATGGTGATTGAGCGCTTCTCGCCTCACGCTCCATGGCAACTGGCTATAAAGTTAGTTGTGGTGTTAGTAGATTGAGTTTTGTGGGGTGTGGTCCATCGTCGTCATGTAGCGCGTTCCTCTCCCTCTTTCTCTCGAGATTGTGTCCCTCTTTCTCTCAAGATTATGCCATAAACAAGCGTGAGCTTGCTTCAATACTAGACCCAGACCCACCTAGTGGCACTAGCTAGTGGTCAAGCTCGATCCGTCTGTGGCCCCTCAGGAGATTTTTTGGGCCTCGCGCCACGGCCAAAAACCGGAAAATGCAGACACACCCTTACAAGTCGTTAAAACTCCCTGCTTGACAGTCCTACGCTTGCGGGGCAGCGTTGCAACAGTGTTGAAAGAGCGGCCCGAGCGCTCTTCCAACACCGCTCATTCAACCATCTTGAACCCCCCCAAAAGACCTCAATAGAAAGACGTACGTGAAGAGGCTGGACACAGACAAAGGCTGACAGGACCAAGACCACATCGAAAAATACACACGGCAGTCGCATGCCTGGTATTTGTCCGATGAACGACTACGGGCCCATGATACCGCCGCAGAGTGCAATGTCAGATAAGCCCGCGGAACGATGCAGTGGCAGTAAGGGTTGCGTTGCTTGCTCTTCCGGGTTTGCACAGTTGATACGTAGTAACACCGAGAAGAGGTGGGTCAGCCCCACGCCGTACGTGACGAAAGCAATAGCGGCATGCACATGACCGGCACAGCAATGGCGACGCCGGAGATCCAATGCAATCCTTCGATCCGACTAGTCTCGCAGCCTGGCTTACGCTGGACGGGCACTGCGGTTGAATGTCACGGCTCATGCTATGCGTGGGTGGGCCTTGAGGGCGGACCCAACCTCGCACCACCACCTCGGCTAATTGGCAGCTGGGGTGGCAGCGGCAGCGCTCCAGTATCGCCTCGGAAGCCAGTCAAACACATGAAGGCCCTCTCTGTGAGCTAGGACAAGCCACCGCCAGTTGCCGACAGGGGCGATGCCGTCGGCTCGCTCGAAGAAGCAGCCGACCCTCTCCATGTGGGAACTAGACGTGAGCATTCGCCGCATCTCTGCAGAGGCGTAGGCGAAGGTGACCTCCGAAGCCTCCTCTAACCACGCTTCCGGCTCCGGTGCAACACCATAACCTAAACCGTACGGCGTTGCTGTGCCCATGGACATTGATGAATCAACCGATGCGTCCAACGACGCCCACGCAGCGAAAGTGTCGGCCGAGGATTCGAGTGGTACATGCGGTCCGTCCGAAGGCCCCGCCTGCGAGGCGCTCGCGGCATTCGCAGCGGTGCCCCGCAAGGTGGGTATTGGGGAGAGGCTGGGCGTCCACACGAGAAGTCGCGAGCGCTGGTCGTACATCTCAAGGCCCACGGCGCGCTGCGCACCGACAGGGGTGGGGTGAAAATTGTCGCGAGTCCTTCCGGAGCAGGCAGGAGGGCGATGCAGTTGGAACGGGTGCGCCTCGCAGGAACTGGGCTGGAGCTTAGCGCGGCCGGGCCCAAAAGCCGTGTCTACACCTGTATGATCGCTATTGGCGATGGCTCTGTTGCGTTGGGCCTCCACTCGTTTCGCAGGTCTATGCAAGAGATGGCCCCCCCGCTAAGTGCCGTGTCCCTGGCCCACACCGCTGTTGCGTGGCGCGGCCCGCCTCCCCACTTATCAGCCGTCGCGCCGCACACGCACAGGAGACGGAGCTGCCTCGCCAAGTGGTCGACCACAGGCAAGATGTTCGAGCGATGCTGCTCGAATGGCATCCACTCCACCTCAGAGTGCCGCGAGCCCATGGAGAGGAGGCACGAGCTCGAGAAGGATGGTGGAACAGGAACGCGCTCGCCGGCTCGTATTGGCCCAAGGGAGCGAACATCCCACGCGGTGAGAACAGGGCGCAGCTGGAATAAGCGCACCTAGCATTCAGGACGGGGGCACAGACGGCGTCACCGAGCGCTGACAACGTGCCCGCAGCCCACGCCAATGATTTTTGTGTGCGCATCGCCACATGACCGAGATCTCACCCCCCCCCACACACACACACCCAACCCCCCCCCCCCCCCCCCGCCGCCCCCCCGGCTTACTCGCCCTCCCGACCCCCTCGTCATCGCCCTCCACCCTCTGGAATGCGCGCAAATTACTCACCTTTTGCATCTTCTCCGGATAGCTGAAAGGCGGCATCCAGCCCTCCATGTCGCAGCTCGAGATACTCGTCTCCTCTTGCACAAACAGCCAGGCGACCGACTCGGATCTCCATTGAAGCGAGCACGCCTGCAGGGCAATCTCAGAGCCGTCCGCGCCCCCAACGCCTGTCTCAGAGCTGGCAGTCGAGTTATTCACCCATCGGCGCCACAAGACACACGCACCCAATAATCTTAACGTATGCACATCCACCAGCCGAAGGCACACCTCGTAGCCGCTCCGAGTTCGAGCCGCCGCCGGAGCCTCACCTTCCGGTCCGCCACCTTGAGCGCCAGCCACACCACCCGCAGCGGCCGCCACATCTCCACCAACCGCACTAGCTGGGAAGGCCAATGCGTCGGTGGCCATTGATGCTTCAGCCTCGTCGCCTCCGCCTGCATTGAAGCGCTTATTGCCCCTCTCGCCCTCGTCGCCACCACCGCCAATCGGCCGGACCCACACCTCGGCCATCACCCCGGCCTGCTCCGACATCAGCCCCTGAAGAGGGGCGAAACTCCTCTCCAATCGCTGTGAGCCCGCGCTCAGACAGCCTGGGTAGTAGCTGCCACCCACAGGAGTGCACGCAGCGATCGAGTCGTCCGTCTCCAGGCCGTCGCTGCCCGCGGGCACCGCGCTGCGTGCCACAGGCGCACTGCTACCGAGGTCGGTGCCCCTGATGCCGGGCAGCCCAAAAGTCAGGCAGGTGAGGCACTTGGGCGATGGGACGAGGTTCGCCTCATCCTGCACAACGGCAAGGAGTTTGGGCTCCAAGCGCGAATCCTCGTATGCATGTGAGCTGGACGCCGCGCGCGACAATAGGCGCTCGGGCGAGTAGAGGTGGACGTGGAGCACGGGAACTTCAAGGCCGACATGTGGCAGAGACGGATCCGGCAACGACACACACGGGAAGAGGAGAATGCGCCGGAGCGCCCGCCCGTCAGCAAAGGCGCGCACCCAGACGGTGAGCGTAGTATATGATGCCGACACGTGAGATGAGACAAACAGTCGGCCGAGATGGCAGCAGTGGACTGCGCTCACCTCGCCAATATCTGGCAACCCGGGTGTGCGTGCCTCGCTCGGTGCGATGCGCCACAGCCGTCGTCCCGGCCGCAAGTCCCAGAGCGAGACCGCGCCCGAGTAATCGCCGAGTGCGAGGTATGGCCCGTCGAGAGACATTGTACTCGGCAGGAAGTCACTCTCGGTAGGGTTGGGGCCGAAGGAGTAGTAGAGCGTGCGCAGGTGCGACTGGCCAGCTGCACGCGAGACACACGACGCCATCCGCATTGCCACCAGCCGGCGGAAGTCAACTGGCTGGCCGGCGGCCGCCACCTCGGCCCAGTGCGCCGAGTGTTCACCATAGAAGCGTGCAAACGCGGTTCGCCAGCACACGGCTTGACGGAGCTCGGTGCAGCTCGCAGAGGCACGGGCCAGGTCAGCCGCTGATGGAAGATTAGACAACATGTGCGTGAGCACCGTCGTCGGCAGGCTGTTCAGACAGATCGTCATCACGGCCTCGTGGCTTGCTCCGCTTCTTTCTCTCTCTCTGTCTCTCTCTTCACAGACACACACAGTCACTTGTCGTCTCACTCGCTCGCTCGAGAACGTAGGCGGGAGGCAAGAGCAGGCGGGGGGGAGAAAGCGGAGACGTGAAGGGAGAGCGCACGGCGCACGGCGCGAGGGGGGCACGGGGAGAGAGCGAGAGAGAGAGGCGAGCGAGGCGAGGGCCGCGCGCGCGCACGCCAGTCCTCCGCGCGTTCCCCCCCCCCCCCCGCCCCCTGCCCCCCGCCGCACCGCCCTCCGCCCCGCTTCCCCCTTCCCCCCCCACCCCCTCTTCCCCCTTCTCCCCCGCTTCTTCCCCCCTTCCTCTCCCCTCCCCCCGGTAGGGGAGGGCAGCCGGGCTTTCTACCCCCACCGTCTCGAGCGACCTCGGACGGAGGTAGGGCGGGGGGGGGGGGGGAGGGGGGGGGTCGCGCGGGCCGTGGTGGTGGTGGGGGGGGGGGGGGGGGGCGCGGGGAGTGGGACAGGAGGGAGAGTGGGGGGGGGGGCAAAGGGCAAAAAGGTGGCGGCAGCACCGTCAGAGGGCGCTGAGTCGGTCGGTCCCCCGTATGGCTAGGAGTGGAGGAGCATTCAGTGTATCCCGTGCCTAGATGGGGAAGCACGTTCTCACCGTTTTTCTGTGAAGCAGAGCAAAAGCAGGAGAAGCGAGGAAGAGGGGGGGAGGAGGAATCGCCTTGTGCTTTCCGGCCGTGTGCCTGCTTCGTCTCCAGTGTGTTGTGTGCCTTTTTGTGCGTAGGAGTACTCCATTGCTCCATTGCAGTTGGCAGTTAGTCTGACGTTGCTGGTGTCGCATCCGCGATCGCCTTTTCTTGACTCCTTACTGCTGGAGCACCGAAACAGGTGCTTCCGCTCGGTTTCTTCAGTATGTCTTCTCACCGCTTCACCCGCAGGCGATGCGCCGCCGGAGGGCCGCAGGGGGCATGCCGAGACACAATGCGATGGCCCAACCACCCACAGATAGGATTATCTAGGCAGGGTTCTTAGGTGTCGTTCCATCAATTATGGGACAAATCGAATGGAGCCATCAAATGTCCATAGTCATTTATTCAACAATATTCGCACTTACCCTGTTATCGATTTTTAATATCGACGGTGAACACATCGCGCCGCGCGCTTCAAGCACGCAACTAGCTCACATCGCGCCGCGCACTTTAGTCCCTTGCCCAGGGCAGCTTCTCTTCCACGAGGTCTACGTCCCGCTGTCGGAATAGGAATAGGTTCGCGATGCTCTCCCGTTCAGGAAGGCCGATACTCAATATGTTCACTTCTAAGTTGTTCCACCGGCTACCGGTTCCACTGGTTCTTAGGCGGGTGTCGCATTCGCGAATCGACACTCGTTAGGCTTCGCTCTTCTCTTCGTCGTGCGGCATTTATCGTTATAATTCTCTGCTTTCTCTCGTTCTCGGTCAAAAGCTTCGCTTGGATGCATGGGCATGGGATCGCGGGTTGTGGAGCGCCCTCTCTGTTTCTCTCGAAAGAGAAGGGAAGTTTCCCCACCTTCCTTCCTCCCAGGCGCCTCGCAAATAGGTTTAATTTGCTATCTATCTCCCCTGCCCCTGCGTTCCTTTATCTGCTTCTGGCTTCTGGGGGCAATCAGGCTGAGGTGTCGTTCTGTCAATTGTGGGACATCCGTCGAATTGAGCTATCAAATGTCCATATACAAATCTACCATGTGTTGATCTATTTTTGGCGACAGAGTGACGGACGCGCCCATTGAGACACCGTGCGTGCGCATAGCCGCTCCCTTCTCTGCGACTTACAATCACATAAACAAGAGAGATGTCTCACTGGAAGGGTGTGATGAGTTGCAATCACCCATGTGCACGCCGTGCACACGCACGGCGCGATATGCATCGGTTCCCCCGCGGGGGCGCCGTGCGTGTGATGAGTTGCAATCACCCATGTGCACGCCGTGGATGCGCACGGCGCGATGTGCCTCGGTTCCCCCCGCGGGGGCGCCGTGCGTGCGCATAACAACTTTTTCTCCTACTATGAAGGTGCACGCCGTGCGTTCACTCTTTCCGGGGGAACTCTGGGCGCGGGGTGCGGGCGGGAACCTTGGGGGCACCCCCTGGGACCGGGGGACTTTCACAGTATGTGACGGTAACACTAACGTAAACGGGTGATCTGTCTTTTGATCTCCCTCTTTCCCTTTCCCTCCCTCGACCCACCACCGATCGTCCACACAGAGAGAGAGAAGGGTGATCCAGCCATCGTCTTCTGCGCGGCGCTTGCCTGCGCGGCGCTTGTCACGCGCTGGGTCTTGTGTGGTGGACTCGGCGTCCTCGTCTTCTTGCACGGACTCGGCGTCTTCGTCTTCTTGCACGGGCTCTGCAGCTTCTTCGTCTTCTTGCACGGACTCGGCATCTTGTTCCACCGCATGATCCGCGCGGCGAGGTTCACCCTCTGCGCGGTGATCAACGCCCTGTGTCGAATTGGGGGGGCAGTGCGCGTCGTGTGTATTCTTAAGATATGTGTATGGACTGTCTGTGCGCCGCATGGCGACGCGCAGGCAGTCCATATGTGCGCGTCTAGAGCCTGATTTCTAGTGTGTGTGGCATGTTTGAAAGGGCGCTGGGGGCACCATTCGTAACATAATTTAATGTTAATGATATGTTTATGAGAAATAAATCTATCTGTCGTAGAGTTGTCAAATCACTTGTCGGTGAACGACAGAGAACTTATGTTTCCCGGTCGCTGCATTACAGTTGTTTCGCCGGGCCCTCACCCTCTCTAATCCTCCCCCGAGAGAATTCTCCTCTCTCTCCCGCCTCGCCTCTCGCGGCTGTCTCCCCGGGTGCCGGGGACTTGTCTGCTTGAGCCCAGTTTTTTCTTATTGTCCCCCAGCGGGACTTTTTCTCACACTGTGTTCGTTCCGAGGCGGCGGCGGAGACGGAGGGGGAGGAGCCGACGGAGGAGGCGGAGACGGCGGAGGAGACGGCGGAGGCGTCGAGGGTGGCGGAGGCGAGGGTGGCGGCGTGGGTGGCGGCGGAGACGGAGGGGGAGGAGCCGACGGAGGAGGCGGAGACGGCGGAGGAGACGGCGGAGGCGTCGAGGGTGGCGGAGGCGAGGGTGGCGGGGTGGGTGGCGGCGGAGACGGAGGGGGAGGAGCCGACGGAGGAGGCGGAGACGGCGGAGGAGACGGCGGAGGCGTCGAGGGTGGCGGAGGCGAGGGTGGCGGCGTGGGTGGCGGCGGAGACGGAGGGGGAGGAGCCGACGGAGGAGGCGGAGACGGCGGAGGAGACGGCGGAGGCGTCGAGGGCGGCGGAGGCGAGGGTGGCGGGGTGGGTGGCGGCGGAGACGGAGGGGGAGGAGCCGACGGAGGAGGCGGAGACGGCGGAGGAGACGGCGGAGGAGACGGCGGAGGCGTCGAGGGCGGCGGAGGCGAGGGTGGCGGCGTGGGTGGCGGCGGAGACGGAGGGGGAGGAGCCGACGGAGGAGGCGGAGACGGCGGAGGAGACGGCGGAGGAGACGGCGGAGGCGTCGAGGGCGGCGGAGGCGAGGGTGGCGGCGTGGGTGGCGGTGGAGACGGAGGGGGAGGAGCCGACGGAGGAGGCGGAGACGGCGGAGGAGACGGCGGAGGCGTCGAGGGCGGCGGAGGCGAGGGTGGCGGCGTGGGTGGCGGTGGAGACGGAGGGGGAGGAGCCGACGGAGGAGGCGGAGACGGAGACGGCGGAGGCGTCGAGGGAGGCGGAGGCGAAGGTGGCGGCGTGGGTGGCGGCGGAGACGGAGGGGGAGGAGCCGACGGAGGAGGCGGAGACGGCGGCTTCGATGGCGGTGGTGGCGAGGGGGGCGGCGAGGGAGGAGGGGGTTCGGGGGCACCGGTGGAGGCGGGGAAGGCGGCGGCGGAGAGGGCGACGGTGGTGACGGAGGCGGTGTGGGCGGAGGTGGAGACGGAGGGGGGGGAGGCGAGGGAGGAGGCGGAGACGGTGGAGGAGACGGAGGCGGCCTTGAAGGCGGTGGCGGCGAAGGCGGCGGCGACGGCGGCGGTGTGGGCGGAGGTGGAGACGGAGGAGGCGGGGGCGAGGGAGGAGGCGGAGACGGTGGAGGAGACGGGGGTGGCCGCGACGGCGGTGGTGGAGAGGGCGGCACAGAGTCTTGTCTCCGACTGGTGCGTCGGACGCAGCCGTCCTCTCTCCCTCCTTCTCCTTCTCCGTATTCTCCTCGTCGTCCTTCTCCACTGCCTTGTCCTCGATGACAGCAAGCGCATCAGCCTCCTCCTCCATCGACTCGGCTGGCTCCTCGACCTCCGCAGCTGGAGCGATGGCAAGAAGAAGGCCTGGAGCGTCCGACGCACAGTTCTCGTCTGCTCCTTCCTCCACAGGCCCGCAGTCCTTGTCGATGATGGTGGTGGTGACATCCTCGAACGGAGAAAGAGACTCCTGCTCAGCCTCGGGAGCGCGAAGAGACTCCATCTCCGCCGCAGCCGTGGAGCAAGAGGTGGGACGAGTCGTGCGAGCAGCGCTCGCGCTCGGCGTCCAGTCGACCGGTGGCCGTGGCGAGAGGGTCGAACGCAACCAGCGAGCAGGAGCGCGAGAGGAGGATGACCGTGCGGATGCGCGCCGAGTCGACACCATCGTGGAGGAAGACGAGGACGAGGAGAGAGAGCTGGAGGGTGAGCGAGCAGTGGAAGGAGAGAGGGCAGGCAGCCTTCTCTCTCACTGGGGACGATGAGACGGGGGAGGGGGAATGGAGAGGGGGGGGGGGGGAAGTGAGACTACCCAGCCTGTTTTTTTCGTAAGTGTCATCGCCGTATAACGTGAAAGTCGCCCTGGTCCCAGGGGGTGCCCTTCGGGTTCCCGCCGGCACTCTGCGCCCAGAGTTCCCCCGCGGAAAGAGCGAACGCACGGCGTGAACCTCAGAAGTTGCTATGCGCACGCACGGCCCCCCCGCGGGGGGAACCGGTGCACATCGCGTCATGCGCATGCACGGCGTGCGCGTGGGTGATTGCAGCTCATCACACCTGTCCCCGCGAGAGATCTAACGCACATGGCTCGTTTACGTATATGTGCGACCAGAGTGGCAGAGGGGAACAGCCGCTGTGCGCACGCACGCCCCCCCCCCCGCGGGGGGAACCGGTGCACATCGCGTCATGCGCATGCACGGCGTGCGCGTGGGTGATTGCACGGCGTGCCAGCCATTCGTCGACATCTTGGACAACCCATCTGAACTCTTGCCACGAGGGGCGATCGTCCAACACGGGGTGTATAAATAGCCATGGACATTCGATAGCTCAACTCGACTGATGTCCCACGGTTGACGGATCGACACCTCTAGCTCGGTCTCCGGTCTCGGATGCTGAGTGGAGACCAACCACCAACCACCTGCGACGAGCGACGAGCTTGGGGGGTCGGAGGGATGCTCTGAGCCCTCAAGGGCGTCATCATCATCATCCTCGTCGTTGTCGGTTTTGCGCTAGCGCTTGGATGCCCGGAAGCGCGCCATAGCGCGGCGGGGGGCGGGGGGGCGGGGGGGGGGCCGGGGGGCGGGGGCGGGGGGGGGGGGGGGGAGCGGGGAGCGGGCTGGGGGGTGGCTTATTTCGCTTCGTCAGCGCCATATCGACCTTTATTTCGGTAAAAAAAATTGATTGCGATTGGCCCCCCTTATTTCGAAAAAAATTTCTCGAAACTCTGGCCGGAGCCAAGTCCGCGCCGCTGCCCGGTGGAGCGACGCGCACGCACTCGGAGACCTTGGTCATGAGCGCGAGCACCTCCATCGGGTCGACGTAGTTGACGGGGCCGACCCGCTCGGCGTTGCCGCGCACGGGCCGCGTCTCGAGCCCGGTGCGTACATTCGAGCACCCCCCGTCCCCAGTAGGATGTAGTGCGAGCCGAGGAGCAGAGAGCAGAGTCTTTGACCGTTGCGCCGCCCACCGGCGATTCATCCCGCTTGTGTAGCGAGCCACTGTCCACTGTGCTCCTACATATCGTACACATCGGACCGCCCCCCCCCCCCCCCCCCCTTCCGTTTTCTTCTTGATGAGATGGCGGGTCTCGCACCCACTTTCGGGCGCCAGATTGTCCACAAGAGGTCCCCTCACGTCCCTCACCCTACCTAAGAGTAGAATAGGGGTACCCACGTGATGACGGCCGGATTCCTTTCTCTCTCTTCTCTCTCCTCTCGGACATTCATATATTTCCCGTAAATTGAGAGAATTTCTCCCCCCTCCCGCTTGCTCTCAATCTTCTCTTGCCTTACTCCTATTCCTCTCTCTCCTCTCCCCCCTTATTCTCCCTCTCCCTCTCTACCGTCTCTTCTCTTCTCGTCCCTTTTCTCCTCGATACTCCTAGGAAAAATATCTCTTCGTCTGTTTTTGTCTTCAAAGTACTGGCATCCACCATCATCTTCTCCTCCTCTGTGTCGTACTGTCGCAGCAGGCACGCGCCTCGCTTCCCACGTTTTCTCTTCTATTTTGTCTCTTCTTTTGATTCCCCTGCTCAAACGAAAACCTCTCTGCTCCCCTACTGTCTTCTCAGGGGAGCGGGAGAGGGAGGGGGGAGAGGGAGAGAGAGGGGAACGCCTCCCTCCCTCGCCCTCCGCGTTGGGGAATGGGCGCCGCCCTCCTGGCCGGGATTCTCCTATCAGTCCTAACGCCACGCGCTCCGCCACGCCGCGCTACGCCATCCGCCATGCTCTGGCCGCACAGCCAGCGAGCACTGCCTCCGCTCGGAGCGTCGACAGAGGCGTGGGGAGACCCAAGGCTGGGCTGGGGCCGCTCGTTCAACTCGACCGACCTGCGCGCGGCGTACGAGTTACTCACCGCACAGGGGCTCAACTTCTTTGACACCTCCGAGCTCTACGGACATCAGGGGCATAGGCTGGCAGAGTCCTCCGAGCAGCTGCTCGGCAGCCTTGCTGCAGTCTCGCCAGAGCTCCCAATCATCTCGACCAAATTCACGCCTGTGCCGTGGACCAACCTGCTCAGCGGCGGCGGTTTGAGGCTAGGCCGAGCCTCCGTTCTAGAAGCACTGCGCAATTCGCTCACGCGTCTCGGTGCCAGCTCGGTGCGCGCAGAGGCGCCGTCTCGACAACTTTGCCGTGTTTGCCTGCTGTGTGACTGCCCACCCCTCCCATACTTCTGGATGCGATCGATCCTGACCTTCCTCTCCCATATGCCCCCTCGTAAAGGTCGACATCTACTCTATCTCGGCCCCTGCACCACTGGGCGGCCGGCGTGCCTTCTTTGAGGGGGCAGCTGAAGCGCACAGACTCGGGCTCATTTCTGGTGTCGGCGCGTGTAACTTCAATGCCCGCCACATCCGGCAGGCGCACACGTTATGTGCCTCGCTTGGCTTGCCGTTGCTGACGAATCAATTTCGCTTCTCTCTCTTCAACCTCGAGAAGGCAAGCACTCGAAGCCACCCCTCACCTTTCCGGCCGTCCTGTTGCGGCTCCCAGTTGTCCACCTAAGCTCGCTTTGCAACTGCTGGCCTCATGTTGCTCTAGTCCTCTTTTATCTCCTCCTCCTCCTCGCGTGACGTCTCTCGCAGGAACTGGATGGCACCATTGAGACGTGCCTCGAGCTGGGTGTTACACCCGTGGCCATCTCTCCGCTGGCGGGCGGTATGGCGACCACTCGCTACGCTCGCGCTGCAGCGGATTTGGCTGCTCATGAGGCCATGGGCCGCCCGCCTACCTCCTGGGGACAACAGCTCCAGCCACTCAGCTCCGCTTTCCGGACGCTGAGTTTGGTGGCCGAGACATCGCCTCAGCGGTCCGAGACTCAAGTGAGCGTCCGCCTCTTTGCACTTCCGTCCGCTTCAGCCCTTTCAGAGAGATACTCAAGCATGTCCTTTTTTGCGCCGTGCCAGACCATTCACCCGTCCATGTCCACACGCGACGTAGGCAGCGCTTCAGTACGTGTCCGCTCGCGGCTGCATCCCACTCCCAAGCGTGACAACCGAAGAACACGCACTCGAACTGACGGGGACCATGGGGTGGGAGCTTTCACTGGGGGAACTTGACGCCTTGCACGAACAGGTCCGGCTTGCACCTTAGGTGCCCTCTCTGCGCTGCTGCGAGACTGAGCAAACACTTGAGGAGTGGGGATAGAAGGGGAGACGACGATCTCGACTCACTTCCTCAGGCTGGCCATGTACGTCCGGCGCAGGCGCTCGCCCTACACGTGCGACGGGCGGATACCCCTTGGCTCCGTGGGCTCTAGAATTCCTCCTTTACAAGGTGTGCATTGAGCTGCTCGTTGACGGACGCCTCCATCGCAAGGTTCCCTCTCGCCCGTTCTCTTGCCGGCCAGGTGCTCATGCACACGTGTGTACATATAAGAGGGAGAGCAGAAGAGGGAGAGAGCGCGCCAGAAAGGTGCCCTGCTGACCGCGCGCCCTCGCTCGCTCGCTCGCCCGCCCGCTAGGGGTGGGTCAAAATATGTATGTTACCCCCCAGGAGCCAACGCCCCCCGATAGCTATCGGGGGGAAATTTTTTCCTGATCGCCAACAGCGCCCCCGAGAGCTACCGGGGGACCGAGAGAATCCCCCGAGAGCTATCGGGGGATTTTTATGCCCCGGGGAGCTATCGCGTTTTAAGGCGGGCCCCCGTTTGCTATCGGGGGCGAAAGATTGCCCCCGTTTGCTATCGGGGGGAAACGACGGCCCCCAGTGGCTATCACAGAGAGAGAGAGGTAGAGGGGCAGAGAGAGGTAGAGGGGCAGAGAGAAGGGGGGGGGGGGGGAGAGGCAGAGAGAGAGAGAGAGAGGCAGAGAGAGAGAGAGAGAGAGAGGCAGAGAGAGAGGGGGGGGGGGCAGAGAGAAGAGAGGGAGGTTATGCTGTTAAAATAAAAAGGAATGATCGTAGAAATAATTTTCATCAATTAAATATAATACTTTTATGAAGATATACTTTTCAATTAATTATACGGATATTAAAAAATCAAAAACGGAATGAGCTAATTAAATATAATATATTATAATATTTGTTACGAAGAAAGGGAATAAAAATCAAAAACGGAATGAACGTATGGATAATTTTAATAAATAGATTATAATTTATTGTAATTTTTTACGAAAATACACTTTTCAATGAATTATTCAAATTAAAGTTTAGTGACTTAATAGTAATAAAATTATTATTTAGTGACAATAAATTTGATCCTTAGAAATGTTGAATTAAAAATGATAACTTGATAGTAATTATCTTAGTAAACCTTAGTTTAAAATGAAGACTTATAGCCATAGCATCGTTTGAATAAACACATAATAGTACATTTTATTTTTTTGTGGTTTTTATTTATTTAAAATATTCTTAATATTAATATTTTACTTGACGAGATCAAAATGACCGATATTTAATTTTACTTGAATTTTTGGTCAGATTTTTTCATTTTACTATTTTTATATCACGTCTTTAATAATATTTAATTTAATTACCATATTGTACTTGTATATCAAATTTTAGTATTAATCCTAGTAACTTTATGTCATTTCTAAAACTGTTAGCTGTTAGATGGGTAGGCAGATATATGTACGAATTTCAGTCACACATTTGGGCAAGATTTGCAGACATAGCTATCGATACATATTTTATACATATTTGGGCGCGAATGAGGTCGAAAGGGCGCGAAACCAATAAATAAATACATAAATACAAGCCGGCGCGGTATTGCGGAAGGAGGCTTGTGGGGGGTGGTCTCCCGTTCTGGAAGGCCGATACTCAATACGCTCACTTTCGACGCTTGCCCGGTCCAGTGCCAGTGTCAGATGAGGCCTAAGCGATGCGCGATGCAACGGAAATGGGCAGTTGCTGGCAGTTGCCGAGTAGATTGCAAAGCACGGCTTTGGAGAATAGCTTCCTCGTAGTGCGCGCATACGGCCCCCTAGGCCACACGCGTACCCGCCCTGACCACCCCGACCCGCCCCTCGCAGGATTCGCCCCCCTCGCCCAACCTTGCCACCGACTTCCCGCTTCCCGCTTCTCAACGCCGAGGCCATCGACATCTGGCTCACGAGCGCCAGCGTCCATGCCGCCCTCGCCGCGCTCCTGTGCTCGACACCCCCTACTACATAGGGGATAGGGGTTTGAAAAATCAAGAAATTGAAATTGTTTTTATATTTTTGCCCCCTCACACATGCCTCTTTTTTTTGAAAAGGGGGCATTTTAACGCCACACGCCACCTACGGTTTTCCTTCGAGACACAATTTGTCAAAGATGTCTCGTCAGCTTGCGAGCTCTCATGGATTTGGAGCTCGCACCGATATCAGTACTCATATCAGCTCGCAAGCCTCAAAAACAAAACTCCCCTCCCCGTGCGAAGCCTCAAAAACAAAACTCCCCTCCCTAACCCGGTGTATTCCCTCGTGCGCCCTTTCCCTTTGCCTGTGCAAACGATACTACTTAGACTTAGTTAGACAATCATAAAAACTACTTACTTTTACTTTTTGCTTCTTGCGCCCTCGCCTCCACCTCAGGCCTCGTCATCGCTCTCGTCGGAGTCCTCCGGTTCATCGGGAATCATCTCCAACTCCCAAGGCAGCACCGCTTCTCGGAAATCCGGATCATCAAAAATGTTGAGCGGCAAGGCCTTCTTGATTACAACCTTGAGCCATGCCTCCGCGACCTGCGATGGAGCAACTGCTCCAAAGTGCTTCGAGGCTGCCGCCACGAGCCGCTCCTGCCTGGCTGCCTCCTTCTCTGCCTCCAACTCCATCGTTGCTTTCTGCTCCGAGCGCCGCTTGCGCAGCTCCGCAACCACTTGCGCGTGCCGCTCTTTCCAAGCTGCTGTGGGTGTGCACAGCCGGATGCTCCGCGGCTTGAGCGACCCATCGATGTGGCACCTGATCTGGCTCGGCCCTCCAGTGAAGTGCAGGCCACAAAAGAGGCACTGCTTCTTCTTCACGGAGTGCGAGCGACCAGCTGCCTCATCGACAGTCGACCATTCCAGCTGCGTGCCCTCAAGGCTCGCGATGCGCGCGCGGCCCCATGCGATGGGCGCGCCTGCCTCTCCCTCTCCCAGCGCGCCATCGCCAGTGCTGCCACTGCCTCCATCCATGATGCTGCCACTGCCCCAGACTGCGAGCGAGAGCGAGCGAGCGGCGCCCCCCTGGCAGCGACGACGCACTCCGCGTCGCGACGGCACATACAGACTTCATGAAAAGTAAAAAAAATAGAAAGTAAAGAGCCTCTAGAGTGAGTTTTGTTTTCCCACCTTAGAGCTGATAACTGATATCAGTGATTTGGCAAAACAGAGCTGTTACTGACGTTGTAAGCTTATAACAGTACTGATGAGACATCTTTGCAATTTGTGGAAGTTTTGTTTAGTGTTTAGAAGTGCGCGGGCTTAACGTTGGGGTGGCATCAATTTGGGGTGTGCTGTTTGTGCTCTTCTTGTCCCTACTTCAGTCATTCAGCGGGGTTTGGAAAATCAATAAGCGCGTTGATGATGATTATTACTATTACATGCTTGCTCTACCAACTACTAGTACTACTATGAAGTATACGCTAAAGCTAAAGCTAGCTGCAACCGCATATGTGATTTTGGTAGGCCTACCTGGATCCTAAAGCGCTCACGTGGCGCAGTGATGCTCTGCAATCTCATGCACGATTTTTTTTTCCGATTTTGGCGGCGACATAGCGTACGGTCGTAAGTACGCCTCCGGTGAGAGCCCCCTTGAGCGTTTGGCTAGTACTTGAGCGCCGTACTATCTTGCCGAGAGAGGTTTTCAGCGCCGCTGCAAGAGCCCGAGCACCCTGCTGTTCGTTGCCGGCATGAGTGTACAAACGATTGACTGCCTCAAACACTTGTGAGTGGCGTGGTCGTGCATCGATCCGAGGCAAAGGACAACCTCCCGTTCTGGCAGCGGAGCCAACGACTTGAGCGGGCATGTCCGAGCGAGCCCATGCGCCATTTTCAAGGGTGTTACCGCGCTCCTTCAGTCCCATGCTGGACAGGCCAAGCCATCCTTTGCTCTCCTGCGGCTGGGCATCATTTCGATTGGGACTCCTGGTCAGTCTGCGCACTATCTCGGCTGTGAGCTCTGCCTTGGCCTTCTCCGGCAGCAATTCAAGCAACAGGAGGCGGGCTTCGAGAGCGGGTGAGAGTTGCCAAGCAGGCTCGTCGCCAGCCATCTGATGCATGAAGAATGCTGAAGCTTTCGGACGATCTTCCGTGCTCAGTACATTCACGCTCGCCAGCTGTCTCTCCCCGCAGTGTGCCTCCACGTTACTTCCCCCAATCTTGACGCCATGGCCTTTGCATGCGCCTTCCGCAGGTGGATTTTGTTCGCTTCGCAGTAGCGCATTCACCTCACGAAAAGGGGCATCGTACAAAGCCCGCAAGGCAGGGGCCTGAGCCTCAGCAATCTGCTCCGGCTTGGTAGCCTCGACGAGAGCTTGGCGGGGGTCGCCAGTGTATGATAGAGAGCAGATGGTCGAGAAAAGGTCTGCTTCGACAAAGGAAGGAGAAGGCTGAAGCAGGAGTGCTGCCGCAACAGCGGAACGCAGATTGGACTGCGCTGCAGCCTCAACTCGGGCCTCGGTGACCAAGGTCTGAATCGGTTTGTGCATGCGCCCAGCCAAGTATAGATGCGACCAGCACGTCAGATCATCCACGAGTGAGGAGACGCTGACGACGCCATATTTGATCAGACGGCCACGCCATCCAACCATTGCGTTGTAATACACCTGTGCCCCCAAGCCCTCCTGTAAAGCGGCTACTACACGCGGACCGAGAGAACCAAGTAAGGAGTAGTGGTGCGCGTGCTTCGCCATGTTCGCACGATGCCACTCGATTGGGTCGTGCACAGAAAATACAAGGTCTGTCATTGTCGTAGCGCGTTGTGAGTCGGTATAATGACTCGGCGAGAAGACAGCCGAGCCATAAGCGAAGGCGTGGGCGACGGGTGGGAAGTCGCAGAGCAGGCGGTTCGTCTCCTCCTGCGAGAGCGGGCCGACCCTCCGGCTGGTGCAGGCGTTGGAATCATTGCTTGGCCTGTCTGCCTCGCCCACTTCTGGAGGCATGCAGAGAGGAGGAAAGAGTGCGAGAGAGAGGCGCTGCGGAGAGGCAGAGGAAGAGGCGAGAGAGGAAGAGGAGAGCGCGGGTGTGGAAGAGAGAAGGAGCAGACGGGCGGAGAGAGGGGAGGGAGATCACGTCTCGGCTAGGTAGGGGAGGAGGGAAGAGACGAGAGCGAGCCCGCTGTCGCCGCCGCTGCGCGGGAAAGGGGAAGAAGAGACCGAGCGAGATGGTAGAGCGAAGAAAACGAAAACGAAAAAGAGAAGAGCCGACAACAAAAAAGGAGTCGCGTATTTCGTATTTCTATTTCTATCTGAAAGCTCTTTTCAAAAAACATCTGAAGATTCAGGCTACTACCGCTACTGCTAGCTATAAAGGACCACGCACTCACGGTACTGACTCACGCCATCGCCTATACCCCAGCATACTCACTCCCTTTACGCTAACCCCTTCATTCCTTTGTCCTTTGTCTTTGGTATGGGGGGGGGGCCTCGTCGTGGCCACGTGCACTACGCACTACGCACTATGCACTATGTCGGACATGTCGGGCCAAGTACAAGGGGCGGGCGGGGGCAGACCTGTTGTTGGGTGTTCCTGTGGCAGACAAACGTAAACGTCTTCTGCAAATAAGTATCGTGCCCCCGAGGTCTCGGCCCCCGGCTTTTGAGTCTTCTTCGTCCGCCGCCGCTCTTTCGTGATGTGTGATGTCTGCTTGCTGCCTGCTACTGCTACGCGAGGTGTCATCCTGCACATATATCGCACATCGCAAACAGGTGCGGGAATTACCTTTTTTCAGGCCGGATCGTGTCGTTTCTTTGTTGTTCATTTGTCCTGCTTCTTCGAAGAGCGAAAGAAAACGCGGAATCCGTCGGCGACCTGGCCGACGAGTGGGCTAGCGCAAAAGCGCACATCGCCACAAGAAACCCGCGCTACAAAAACACCCTCCATCCAGTCTACCCTAGAAAAAACCATAGCTACACTCAACATAAAGCTCATAAGTAAGGGCCCCGACGCGAGCCTCACGGAAAAGATCGCCGAAGCCAACCGAATGTTGTATGGAAGAGCGAAGAGCGCAGCAAGACCCCACTAAAACACCTCCCCCTATGCACCCAACTCCGCCAAGAAGACCTCCACTCCAAGGAATTCTTTAAAAAGCTAAAACAACAAAAGTGGAACGGAAACATAAAGGAGATATATACAAGACCAGCGACTGCTGTTGTCGCTTCTGTGACCAGGGAGCGTACCGGCGAGGCTTGTCTCCGACACGCCGCCTGGCCTCTACCCCCGTCACTGCCTATATGTTCGCGATCTTATCGTTTGCCGTCAATCCGCTACGGGCCCTACTCGTTATATCGTCGATTCCGCTCTCGCCGTCAACAAGACTCTCGCGGACACGGGAGCCGGCCCCTCGGTCGTGACCACCGAGCTGTTGGCTGTTGGCTGCATTGCCCCGTGACGCTTGCGTCTCGCTCGAACATGCTTCAGACCGGCCGCCCAGCGCGCCCCGTTCACCGTGTCTTCACCTGCACCTGTAGTTCCTGCACTCTTACCTTCACCTGCACCTTCACTGAAGAAAAAACTTCGGACCAGCACCTTCCCAGTTGGAAAAAATTTTTATTGATGGTGATTGAGCGCTTCTCGCCTTATCCGGAGCATAGATAGGCCCCGGCAAGAGCGCGGGTCCGGATGGGATACCGGCGGAAGTGTACAAGGAGCACGAGAAGCTAGTAGCACCAATCCTAACGGACCTATACAACCAAACAATTGATACTGGCCACATCCCGTTTTCCATGAGAGAGGGAGACATCATACTCCTATACCAAAAGGCCCACCCAAGAAATCCAATGGGGAAGGCCAGAAGGCCTGGCCCCCACACAGGGGCAGACTCGACTCGTGACCACCACAGATGAGCACAAAAGGCCTGCCCCACCCCTCCCCCAAGCGCAAGCGCGAGGCCCAAAGTAGTGTACATAGGCCGACCCCCCAAAACCAAAACCGAAGAAAAAGGAACGAGGCTCGGAACGAGGGGGGGAGCGGGGGGTATATAGGCGGTGACGTCGAGATCGCGCGAGAGAGTGTGTCACTAGTAGCTTAGCGGGCACCTTCAAGATTTTTTTTACAGCCCTGATAAAGCTAAAGCGTTAGCCGTGCTGCCAATCACTTTCACTGTTCTTTTGCGCGCCAAGCATGAGCGAAAGCGAAAGTGTTTCCTGCGATCTGCTACTCGAGCAATTTGACGATTATTTTCATGGTGAGTATGACTTTTTATCGTCTATTAGTTACCCCAATATGTGTGTTGTAGTAGTCGCGGTCATATTCTTGGGAGTGTAGGGCGATTCGGGGTTGTTAGGGTGATCTTGCGCTACCCACGCCCTTGCCTCTTCGGTCCTAACACGACAATTCTCAATTTGTCATTGTCGACATGGCGTGCGGTCTTGTGACATCCATCCATTAATGAGAAGCGCTGCGGCATTGCGTGCATCCACAGTGGCAGTCCGCGGCACGGCTTGCGTCGCTTCGCGCGCAAGGGGGCCAGCAAACGTTCGTATCGTGAGCTAACATTGACCCACTGCCGCCAACCGGTCCAAACATTGCGGATTAGCTGCTTGCGCATATGCTGGCGCAAAAGACGGGTTGCTGCACACCACGAGACAAGATTGTACCAGGTGGCCAGGGAGCGGCGTACATGCCAGCGTAGTCCTACGCTCAGGAACGCTCTCTTAGCGCGCCCATGCGCAGCCCAACGCTCAAAGGCAGCAACAGCTGCTGCCCGCCTCACGAGTACAGTGTGCTCAACGCGTGCGTGCCGGTGGCTGATTGCTGCGGCTCGTAGCCGGCGCATACGGTCGAATGGGCGCGCAACAGCAGCCTCGAGCTCCCATCGCGTTGCAATGTCGATTAATTGAGCTTCTCTTCTGGTTTCAGCTGTGATCACCTGCCACCAGCTCTGAAGCACCCGGCGTGTAATACCCTCCCACACGCGCCGTAGCAGCATCCCTCGTGACGCCCAATACTTGAGCATACCGGTGCGTTGGCGCCAGCGCATTAGTGCCTTCAGTGCATGCCGGCGGCGATGGAAGCCCGTACAATAGAGTCGGCTCGATTCGAGCATCAAATCAAGGCTGGCCACACGTGACCATCGACGAAGTGACGCGCGTACATGTAGCCGCCATCCTGCAAGTGTACGAGCGAGCTGCTCTTGCTGCGATGAAGAGCGCCGTCGCCATCGTCTGAGCAGCATTCTGGAAGACGGGCACATACGCGGCGACTCAATCCCATCTATCCTTTGACAGCTGGCACTGGGATGGCCAAGCCGGCCCTCCCCGTCTACATTGGAAGCGGTTGAATGTAGTACCGCCGCAACTAAAGTGGTGAAGGCGTCAGGACGGCCCGTCGTGCACCAACTGTTGCTCTGCGACGCGTTGGCCAGTGGCAAACATGAAACAAATCGACGAGCGCAACTCGGAGATTGCTCACGCACTTCTTCACGATACCCCTCCGTTATTGAACGTATCATTTCTCGCAGCTGTGCACAACGCCAATCTCCCCAAGCTTGTTTGCGTCGGATGGAAACAATCTGAGCAATAGAATGCCTTAGCTTGCGTCGGGTGGCTGCCTCAGTCACCCACCAAGAGAACACTCGTCGGGTGCAGTCAGCGCTGTCGTCAACTGCACGATAACAATAGTCCAGATCTTGCGAAGCACCGAAGAAGGAGACGTCACCTTTAAGGAGATGTTCCAATGGCCCCTTGCCAAGTGTAGATGGATCGAGGCCTCGAGTCGTAGTTGGAACATGTGACGCCGAAGCTGGTAGGCCTACGGCCGATTGAAAGGCGGTATACGATCGCGAAGGGCGGCCAGACCCAACTTTGCCTGTACCTGTAGCGGAGGAGGCTGACTGCGCTGGAGGCGACGCGATGCAGATGCGAGGAGGGATGTCTGCCACATCTGAGTCGAGATATCTGGTTCGCTTGGCGTAGGCTGTGGCGTCAGAATGAAAAACAGGCCGTCTAGCGCGCTGAACCGTGGGCATGGGCGACTCCAGCAGACGCAAGAGCTCTTCACGCCGAGCGCGTGGTAGCCCTGCTGCTTCAAGCGCCTCTGAGGTCAGCTCAGCCTCTTCCGATGCACGCAGATGAGCGGCTGCGGCCGCTTTGGCCGTCTCACGGCGCAGTACGGCGGCGGCGGCTTGAGCACGCATCTCCTGTATATCTAGCTCGCTCAGAGAAGTGCGAGCGCCATCGGCCTCGCCGAGGCCCTCGCCACTCCCCCAACGCTGTATATGCTGTTGCCTTGGGTGGCTGTGCGTAGCGATGGGAGGTGATTTCCAGCTCCCGTCGAGCTCGGGCCTGAGCGGGCGGTGGTGAGAAGGCGGTAGTAGTGCCGATCCCACCGCCGTCTGACTCGACTGCTCCGACTGCGCCGCCGTGTCCACCCTCCACTGCGCGAAGGAGAGCGGCTGCCGGTGCGCGGCCACCGCGTCGCGCATCGGCCGCCGCGTCGTCTCGTTTGAACCGTAGAGAGGAAAAAGGGATCCATTCCAAAATTGTTCATGCTCGACGGAGGAACGCTCGGGCAGCAGCCCCAAAGGCATTTGTTTAGGGTCGGCGAGTTCATACTGGAGCACATGGAGTCGGAGGAGACGAGCCTCTGCCATGCCGGCGATGGCGCGGAGTCCAAGCAGATCGACTACATTGGCGACGTCGTGGCTCGACGCGTCGACGGAAAACTCGAGGTCCGCGCGCTCGCGCGCTCAGCCTGAAGGCGCTGCAGGGCAAGACAGCCAAGGCGCAGGCGGACTCCTACGAGGCGGTCATGGCCGAGATCGCCAACCTTATGCTGAAGGCTGGCGTCATCGACGAGCGCGCGGCGAAGATTTTAGCCTCCTTCCGGCCGACATGCACCCCTCGCGGCGGCGCGTTAGCGCGCATGCGGGGCGAATGGTCGCAGACTTCGACGAGGTTCCAGCGCACGGCGGTGACGAATTGAAGTGGCCCATAGGGCCTGAGGGCAATGAGGAGGGTGGCAAGCCGGCGGCAGGCGCGGCTGAAGAGACGACATCGGAGACGCTGACGGGCTGAGGCCCGTCAGCAGAGGAAGGCGGGCAGGCGGGCTTGAGCGAGGGCGAGGACGGCGGCGAGAGCGACATCGAGCGAGCGGCGAGAGGCGAGGGTGAATGAGAGGAGGGCTGTGATGGCAGGGGCTGGCGAGGGAAGGAGAGATTGTAGGGTACGAGTGTTACGAGAGCGAGAGCGACGAGAGCGAGAGCGACGGATGACGACTGACGATAGGACGACGGACAACGACACCCAGGAAAACACGCGGGGCCTGATGATCCGAGCCGGTGGTCTCGGATCCCACGGGAGCTTCGATCGCGTGCGACGTCGGTGGAGTTGAGGCGGTCTGAGATTGTAATTCTGCAGCCCGCTTTCTCATCTGAGGCTTACGAAGAGGCGGGAAGGGGTGAGCATCATCATAGGCGGTGACGAGCGACTCGCAGCGGCGAAGCAGTTCGGCTAGCGGCTCCCATGTGGCCGCAGCTTTCGCGTAGCCACGCCATCTGACGAGATACTGCCTTGAATCGCCTCGACCCTTGCGGTCAAGGAGGGAATCAACGAGATACTCATCTGTTTGGACAGGATCTTCATCTGTGAGGGTATAGTAGTAGGGACGGAGGTTAGTCACATGCACCTCCTCAGAGAGGAGGCGATTTTCTTGGTCGCGTAGTCGGTAGCGGCCAGCGCCAAGCGCCTCAGCAATGCGGTAGGGTCCACTATAGTGGTAGAGGAGCTTGTTGCGGTGTCCTTGAATCTTGCGAACCACCCTGTCACCTGGAGCGAATTGGATGGGGGGAGAGTGAGTGCGTACGTAGCGTGTCGGCTAGTGCGTCGGCTTGAGATTCTAAAGTTGCATCATAAGCTGCGGCCCACGCCGCCTTTAAACGACAATGCATTTTCCAAGCGTACGAGCGAATTTCCTGAGGTAACTCGGGAGGTGGACCAGTGTCAGGTGGATCAGAAAGCTGTGCAGGCAGGCGAAGCTCACGGCCGTAGAGCAAGGCAGCAGGCGACATGCGGGTGATGCGATTGGCGGAAGCGCGCATGCTCATTAGAAAGAACGGGAGATGATCGACCCAATGACCGCCGCCTTCATCGGTAGCGCGAGCCATGTTGATCAAGGTCTGCTGAGCTCGTTCCACCAGGCCCACGCTCTCGTGATGATGAGGTGTGCTCGGCCGTAGGTCGGTGCCGGTGCGCTCGAGGATGACCGAGGTAAGTTGACTAGCGAGGTTGCTGCCAGAGTCCGAGCGAAGTTGCCTTGGTACTCCGTGCCGAGAAACGACGTACGACATGAAGGCGTGAAGAGCGTCGGCACTCGAGGGGTCGCCGTTGTGAGGGGCCGCCTCGATCCAACGAGTGAGCGAGTCTACGAAAACGAGGAGCTTGTCGAAGCCTCGAGAGCCCTTGATGAAGTCGTGCGTAGGAGCCATCGAGACGACGTCGCAGAAGACGATGTCGAACGGATAGGCGCCGACCTGCTGCGGTCCCTTTGGGTCTGCGAGGTAGCGGAAGGGAGGCTTAGCTAAGGTGCACTCGTGACATTGGCGAACGTGCGCACAGACGTCTGCGTTCATGCCAGGCCAACAATATCGGTCTCGTAGAAGGCGCGCCATTCGGTTGTCGCCGAGGTGGCACAAGTGGTCGTGAAAGGCTTCGAGGTAGGCGCGGCGCATCGTCTTCGGCACGTAGAGGCAGAGCTTCTCGCCATCTCTCGTCGGCACTCGCCGGTAGAGTAGTCCAGATCGCAACAGGCATCGCGAAGATTCGCGACTGAGCCAGCGCAAACGATGGTGATCGAGATTGGGGTTGTGGGGAGACGAGGAGAGGAAGTGAATGAGGTCGTGGCAGTCGGGGTCCTCGGCCTGTGCCTCCTTGAGCGCCTCGGCGTTGGGTGTACCGACGTCGAGGTAGGAGAGGTTGATGGAATCCCTGGTCGTAGAGGACAACCTGGACGACCGTTCGTCGGCCTGCAGACTGGATGCGCCTTCCGCCGCCTACCTTCCGTCCCGTTCGGTCCCTCCTGTTCCATCCGTTACCTCCAATCCGTCAGCGCCGACCTCGCTGCGGCACGTCGAGGGGCTGCGGGGTTTCATCCCCATTCAAAATGCGCCGCGGATCGTTGATGACCTGAGGTGGAGAGGGAAGCGCAAAGAGAGGGAGGCAAAGTCAGCTCATTCGTGGCGCGTGCGTACGTGTGTTGAAAGCGCAAGCAAGGGACAAGAGTCGCAGCTACCTTTGTGTGAGGATCCATGATGCCCGCGTCAATGAGTTCACGCTCCAAGCCGTACTCGCCAAAGAAATGGTTTTGTACAACCACCTCTGTCCTCTTCCTCGACCTCCTCTCCTCCTCTGCTCGCGACACGCCCTCGGAGATGTTGATGCCACGTGCGCGCCACCATGGGTAGATGCGCTGGAAGAAGGTGTGTGATAGATCGACGTCGGAGTTGACGTGGTTGAGCTCGTTGGTATTGAGAGGAATGGAGCCCTTGCCGAATTTTCTCGACTTGTTGAACTTGTAGCGCTCCGACAACAGTCTCCGAACCTGAACAGATATCTGATGGCGTGTCTGGGGGTCGTGAGCGTCTGCGCGTGCGAGTATCCAAGAGGCCAATTTCAGGCGCTCAGCATTGGTGAGCACCTGTGCATTGGCGTCCCGGGCGGAGTCATCATTAGAGGGGTTCCTCCTCAGCTCCCACTCGACCTTCCCTTTCGTTGCTGCAGGGAAGTGGCCAGTAGCTAGTGCTGCACGCACACCGACGCCTTTCTCCCGAACGTACGCAACAGCTTGCCGGACGTCTTGCACGTCGCGCGCGCGCTCTTCGGCTCGAGAGTCACGAGCTTGGACCGTGTACTGGCCCCGGATAGCCTGGGGTTTGCGCGCGGGCTTGCTGCGGGCCATGGGAGGCTATGGGGGGGCGGTGTCTTGTCCACGAAGCGGCAGCCTCTACTCAACTCTCGTACCCTACTCTTCTACCCCTTCCCCCACCCAGCGGTACAATAATCCAACAATCCCACAATCCCACTCTCGCCCCCCGCTCGGCGCGTCGATGGCGCGCTCCCCCTCCCCTTCCTCCTCGCGCTCGGAGGGCGAGACGCACCACAGGCGCGCGGCGCGGACAGATGAGTATGGGCGCGAGCTACGAGACCGTTCGGCCAGCCCACCCTCGCCCCGCCGCAAACGCAACTCCAGCCGCAGCCCGCGTGGACGCTGGCGAAGCCGCTTGCCTCGCTCCCGCTCCCGCTCCCACTCCCGCTCCCGCTCCCGCTCCCGCCCCCGCCCCCGCCCACACTCCCGCTCCCGTCCCCGCTCCCGCTCCCGCTCTCGCTCCTGCTCGGGTGAGCGGTGGCGACGACGGCAAACGGCCCACGGTGAGCGATCGTGCTACAATTGTGGGCGCGAAGGCCACCTCTCACGCAACTGCCCCGAGCCACGCGACGAGCGGCGTGGCCGTGATGATGGGCCGCTCCCCGAGACCGGTTCGATTCATCGCGCCAAGGTGACGAAGATTGAGTCGTTTGGCGCATTTGTCGAGCTTGAAGGGGTACGTCGGCATGGCCTCGTGCACATTTCACAACTCGCTGACCGACGCGTCGAGACTGTCGATGAGGTGGCGCATGTCGGTGATGAAGTCTACATTTATGTCCTCTCCACTGACAATGGCAGGCTCTCCTGCTCGATGCGCAGGGTCAATCAGGAGACGGGCGAGGAACGAGTCGATGATCTACGTGGCGGGGGAGATCGTGCTTGCTACAATTGTGGCAAGGACGGCCACCTCTCGCGCGACTGTCCCGAGCCAAAACGTGGGTACGGTGAAAGTGTGGAGCACCACTATCCTGAACACGTCAGTGGTGGCCTACGCCCTCTGGACCGTCAGGGAGGTGACGAAAGAAACGACCCGCGGCCGATGGTGGCTGACCGGCGGCTTGACCCGGGGCGAGAGGCGCGCATGGCTGAAGCGCGCAAACGGCGTGCAGCGCAACGGGATGCTTTGCCGAGGTACAACATCTGGCTCCCATCACGTTCGGCTTCCCCTACTCGGGAAAAGAGACAAGATGCTAAACCGGCCGCGGCTAAGGTCGAGCCCGTGCCACGGCATGGAAAGGCCAGGGAGGGAGAGGCAAAAAAGCGGCGGCGCAGTGCTCGTTCTAGCATCAGTAGCTGGAGCTCCACATCCGACTCCGACAGTGACAGCAGCAGCAGTAGCAGCAGTTCCAGTTCGAGCTCCGGCTCGAGCTCTAGCAGCACGAGCAGCAGCAGCAGCGACACCAGCACCAGCAAGAGGAGGAAGGACTTCCGACGGAAGCGTTCGCGACGCTCGAAGTCCAAGGCTGAGTCGTCCAAGGCCCACAAAAGGAGCGGCACTAGCCGCAAACATCGCGAGGGAGATGTGCTTCCTGATAAGCCAGTTGCGGGCAAGGAGATCAGTGACAAGGTTGGATCTTCACCCTCCGTGGTTGCGCCTGCAGAGGGGGAGAACCCTGTACATGTTTCGCAACGAGAAGGAACAGTTGCTGTGGCATCCGATGGGGCCTGCGCGGAGGTCAGAGAGGCGGCTGTTGCATCATCTGGTGCGGCAAGTAGTGGCGCGGACAAGGAAGTTGGTGCGAGTGGTGACACTGCGGCAACTTCTAGCCCAGGCCCAGCGCCAGCACGGCGGAAGGTGAAGAAAATCAAATATATCTGGATCGAGAAGCGTCCCAAAGGTGCGGCAGAGGATGATGAGGACGAAGTCGGCCCCATGCCTGCTGTGCGCCCGGACGGCATCGCTCCGGTCAACTACGGCGGCGCTTTGCTGCCAGGTGAAGGCGAGGCCATTGCCGCCTACGTGAGTGCAGGCAAGCGTATCCCGAGGCGTGGTGAGGTGGGTCTCTCCGCAGAGGATATCGAGAAGTTTGAGGCACTCGGCTACGTGATGAGTGGCTCTCGCCACAAGCGCATGAATGCTGTGCGTGTACGCAAAGAAAACCAGATTTACTCCGCAGAGGAGAAGCGCGCGCTCCAAATGTTTAATTATGAGGAGAAGCAGAAGCGAGAGGCGCAAATCCTGTCAGATTTCCGCTCTCTCGTACAGGACAAGATCGGCAAATTCTCATGAGCCGAATTTGTCCTTGTGTACAAACGTGCTGGGGTGAGCGTCATGCACGGGATTGTTTGCGCGCGGCGTTCCCGGCATCCAAGGACCATCGCCTGTGTGCGTGGGCGACTTGAGTCAGGAGATTGAGCGACGTCATTTGCTATCGAGCGTAGAGCACTTAGATTTTCGGGCTTGGCCAACATGGCCCACTGGCGACTACCGGGTCAAAGCTGTGTTTTCGATCGTGTGCACGCCATTACGGCTTCGATTGTTCTTGTGGATAAGGGGCCGCGTTTCGCAAGCTGAAAGCGAAGCCCGCCGTGTCAAGACATTTGCTCAGGATGAGCCTTAAAAAACATTTTTGAATGCGTCCGCTACGCTACTAGAGACACTCCCTCCACTGGGTCACCGCTGCCATCGCTCTTGCCTCCACCGGCACTCCCCTTCCCGCTCCCCCCTTCGTTGCCTCCCGTTCCATCGATCGCCCCCCGTTTGCCCTTTTGTCTTTTGTTGTTTCCATCGATGGTCCCCATTCCTCTCCCCACTCCCCACCTTCTCGTCCTGAGCTTGTGGAACGTGGGGGATGCCCATTTGTATCAATGTTACCATTCATTCGAACACTACCGCACGCAGGCCCCAGGGCTGTGCCAGGATCCAGTCTGGACTCCAAGGTC
The DNA here is from genome assembly GCA_018136815.1 of Isochrysis galbana. NCBI lineage: Eukaryota > Haptophyta > Isochrysidales > Isochrysidaceae > Isochrysis > Isochrysis galbana. The sequence continues at coordinate 6,232,932 of CM030933.1, read as the reverse complement.
TCCGCGTCAGGTATCGTTCCGTCAATTATGGGACATCAATCGAATGGAGCCATCAAATGTCCATAGTCATTTATACAACAATATTCACAGACCCTATTGCTGACTTTTAATATCTACGATGAACACATCGCACATCGCGCCGCGCGCCTTCGGAACGTGCCTTTCATAAAACCCGTCAGGCATATTGTCGAGTCGAGCGGAGCCGGAGGGCTCTGAGCCACTCCGTCGCGAGCGGCACCGGCGGTTAGCGCGGCGCTCTGGCCCTCCTCCCCGCCGGGAATCGGGTGAATGAAATTCTGGATGGGGTCGGGCATCCCCTTCTGGGTGTCTGGACTGGGAACGAACGGCGAACGAAGGGCTGTGGGGCGGCGAGGCGCTCCTAGCGGCCCTAGAGTGTTAGGTTGTAAGAGATTGTTAGACCTACAAAGAACTCTTCCCTCAGGGAGGGAGCCTCGGCTGCTAGAGTGCAGCGACGCAGCGAACAACGACGGACAACGAACCTGAGAACAACAGGATACACCCACTCACGAACACACCAGAATCATTCACCCAAACCAAGCAAAACATCAATCAAGCAACCGAGACCCCAAATCACCGATAACTCAAACATGTCGCGAGAGACGGAGCGAGAGAGCGAGAGAGAGAGAGAGACTCCGCAGCGACGGCCGGAGCGTGTCTCCCTTGTAACTTCCCACGTAGCGGAGAGTCCGAAGGGGAGCGTCATGTCGCGCGACCGCGGCGATCACTTCGGATACAGATCGCAACTAGATATCCTTGCGACCGAAGAAATCTTGCCGTTGAGCGTGAACCCTCTAGACGCTTCTAACGAACAACCCTGAGTAGCAACCAAGGGGAAGAAACACCAAAGGGGCCAAGGGCGTGCATGTAACTTGCATCAAGGGGAAAGATTCCCTCACCTAGGAAGCGAACCTACATTGATCTCCAAGGGGAGATGGCAAATTAAACCTCAAATCTCGAGCGGATAGAGCAACCGACTCGCTCGCCAAACACCTTGACCGAGAAGAAAGAAGCAAGGACCTACAAGCCAAGGGTAGCGGACCTAGGGAATGTGAGAGGAAATTTCCGAACGCCAACGCGAACGCCAAACGCGGGAAGGCAACGAAACCCTAACCAGGCCAAGCAGAACCTACAAAGAACAGGCCTGGACGACAACGAAAGTTAGCAAGTCCCAAGAAACAACCTACTTTTATAAGTGGGGGTCAATGGGGGCCTCGCGCCCCCCTCTCTCCATCGCGGACACCCCCCGGGGTGGGCCCGTACATTCAACCCCAGCCCCTGCCCTCTGGCAGGGGCAGGGCACTCATCAATTCAGCCCAGACCCCTAGTGGGCGCGGGTCGCGAGCCGCACTCCCAGGCCCGCATGGGCCTGCTCTCGTACTGACTCCCCCCCCCATCCCTGGTCGCCAGGCAGACAGGGGCCTCAGGGCTGCACCCAAGGCCAGCGAGGCGAGCGAGGGAGAGGCAGGGGGGGCCAGGGGCTGAGCCCCAGCCTCCACTGCCCCCTGAGCTGCCCCTGCTGGTCCTCTGGGCGCCCCTGAAGGACCTCTGAGAGCAGGCCATGGCGCGCCGCATGGCGACGCGCCGCAGGGACCGGGGCGGAAGAGAATGGAACGAGGGAGAGGGGGGGATTTGCACCCCCCCGATGGAGTGTGGTGAGAAACGAGACCCATTTGCGTTAGCAAATGGGCGGAGGGGGGCGGCTGGCGACAGGAGGAAGAGGAGGAGGGAGAGACTCAAGACGCCTACGGGAACCACTGTGGCAGGTATCTCGAGGCGCAGTCTTTTATTTCTCGAGGACAGCTCGCGGCGAGAGCTGTAAGGGCCGTTCTTCTTTTTTGACGAGAGGTTCCTCCCCCCCCCCCGGTGCTTTTTTTTTTCCCGGAGAGTCGGCCGGCGTCGACCGGTCCGCCTCAATGGGTTTTCCCCCATTTTAACTTGTGGGGAGTTGGAATGGGAGCCGGGGGCATGCGAGGGGGGAGATGTGGAGGGGTGCATAGTACATAGTAGTATGTATCTGTGACAACAGCACGTGTTAGTACCGGGCAGGTGTACGGGCAGGTGCGCTGAGGGCTGTCGTGTTAGTACCGGGCTAGTGAGAGTAGTGGTACTAATGCTCAGATAGATTGTAGCAAGTCCCAAGAAAGAACCGGAACCCAACAAGAAACGACAAGCCTTGCAAGAAGCTAAACAAGCCTTCACAAGGTAACCTGAGAGCCTGAGACAAGCGCGCAGCGAGCAACAGGCGACCTGGCTCCTTTGGGTCAAGATTGCCCGAAAGGAGGAAACCTGGAATCTAGACCTGACAAACAGGCTAGACGGAACGAAACGAGAACTCGAATTCTAGACCGCTAGGGACGAACCCCACCAACCTAGAAGTACCTGAGCTTCACCGTGTGGCCGCACGGCAAACGACCTGGAAATAAGAGCCTGGAAATCGCATCATCTAGGATGAATGCGACACATATAAGGCAGCCTCACTCAAATCTTCATCTTCTTCGTCTTCTTTTCCTTCTCCACGTCCTCGATCCTGTGGATGGTGTCAATGTCGTTCTGCTGACAGGCGACCAGGTCCCTTGCCTCATCCTGGGTGACGAGTGACGAGGTCCGTGATGCGTGAGAGGACGGCCTTCTCGGCCTCTCGGCCTGCATCCAGACAGAGTTTGCCAGCTGCGGCTCTACCCCAACACTTCGACGAGCTGTGTACCGAGTTGGCGAAGATCAATCAACAAGTACAAGAACGCCAAGCCTCGGGCTTTCGTGCTCCTCGCGTTCTCGTCGCTTCGATGTGATTCATAAACCAGGTGTTACCCATTGGGACGCCGACGGCTTATCTCGCCTAGTAGCGCTCGAGCCGGAACATGATCCATCTCCTTCCCCCTCAGAGACCGGCGCCGATGTTGTCGCGGCTGTTACCCCTTCTTCTCTCACGGCCCGCCGCTAGTTAGCTCGTGAGCGCCAGGACCGCCAATCCTCTGATTCCTCGGAGTCTATCGTCCGGTCGTACCTCGATGTCGGCACGCCGGACAACGACGAGCTACGCCAAGCACTCGCCGCAGACGAGGTTGCTCAGTCCATTCTTCCTGAACTCTCGTCGTGCTCGCCGGAAAATAGTTCGCCGACCGCGGCCGAGTCGCCTCGAAATCGCGATGAGCCATCCAGTAAGAATTCTCGTTTCTGTCTTCAAGAAGATTTGCTTTACTACCGCTCCCACGGCGAGGCAGAGAACCACCTTCGTCTATACATTCCGGAATCTCTGCGAGATTGCTACCTCCGAGTTTATCACGACCATCTAGGTCACCCAGGCGCAGCTCCCCCCTCCGGTGCTAACGTATCTTCTTGCCCTGTTTAGGTAAAAGAAGATGCGGGCTGCCAGAGCCAGGAGGGAAGGGCCGCGGCTCGCCGGGGCCACTCGCTCGGGCGAGGGAGATTAGTGCTCTGGACCCCTAAACTCACGAGTGCCCCCCCCCCCCTGCGTTGTTTTACCCGAAAGGGGTTTTCCCCCAGCGTGGCCTCGAGGAGAGGGTGTGCTGGGGTGCGCAGGGCCGGTGCATGCACTGGGGGGAGGACAAATACCGAGGGGGGGGCAATGCCCTCTCCCCCTGGTACCACGCGGACACCTGGCTCGTCAGGCATGGCGGGAGTCCGGGGCTGAAAAGTTGTGTCCAATTAGCTAGTGGGGTTGGCAAGGATATAACATTAATTTAAATTACATCATGACTACATGACGCGTTATGTGTACTGTTAGTAGTATTATTTATATCCACGGCTTGTAGGGGCCCTGGGGGGGGGGGGGGGGGGGGGGGGGCATCATGGCCGATGCGGCGGATACCGAGGGAACACCGCCGTACTACTCTCGAGGGCCCCCCGGGAGGTGGTCGAGTTCAAAAACAAGGCGTCGGCGCCGTCCGCGATGGACGACTATGCGCTGGCGCTCTCCGCCTTCCGCGACGGGCCCGACGAGGCGCTCGAGCAGGCAGCCAAGGGGCTGCTGAACCAGCTTGATGGGTATGCCTCCAACCACCCGCGCAACGAGCAGCTCGCCATGGACCGCTCGCTCGAGCCGTGGGGCTCGCACGACTCGTCGGGGCCACCACACACCTGCCGCCCCGCCAGGCAACACTCTACCAGCGCGCGCGGCCAGGACAAGGAGAATGCTCGGTGTGCTAGCCCCATGGCCCATCATCCCATCATCAATGAGCGCTCGCGCCAGCTGACCGCTGAGCGCACGGCCGGCCGAGGGGCGATTGAGGATCGGCTGCTCGAGGCCGGGAGGGAGCGCATCGAGCGGCGACAACGCGCCTCCGCCGAGGCGGATCTCGAAAGGGAGCAGGCAGACCAGACAGGCAGGAGGGGTGCTCCTGAGATCAATGACGTCTCGGCTGAGCTGATGCGTGAGAGGGCGGGGGACTGCGCCAACCGTCTATATGCCTCGGCAAAGACGGCCGCCGAGAGGCAGGCTGCACAGCGCATGCACGAGGAGGCGATGGCACGCACGCTTGCAAGCCAGCTTCCACTCTCAGATGTGACGCGACGGATAGCTGCCGAACTCCCTGGCCGCGACGCGCCCATCTCAGAGCGCCTGTACGCGGAAGGGCTTGAGAGACTTGCGCTGGCGCGCTCTGCTGTCCCCGTCGATGCTGAGGATCCACACCAGCCGACGATCAATGAGCAATCCCGAGCACTTGCCCATCGTGCATACGAGCGCATAGGCGCGGATGCCTCAGCACCGGTCTACGAGCGTCTAGGTGCACGCAACTCTATGCGTGAGAGCCAGCTCTCGGCCACACCGATGGAGGCCAGCCACATGCCCGAGATCAATCTCAATTCGGAGCGCATGGCCATGCGCGCCACCGATCGCTCGCTGCCCGTTGAGGAACGGCTGCTCGCTCGCGCTCACACAGCTCCAAAGTTTGAGGAGCCCGACCATCGCCCGAAGGTCAATCCAGAATCCGAGCGGATTCTTAACGCAAAGGGCCCGATGCTGCCGCTAGAGGTGCGGCTGAGAGAGCCTGTAGGTCGCGTGCGCGAGTCAACACTAGCAAGCCTAGCTCCAGCCACCCATGCGCCAGAATTGTCCGAGGGCTCACGAAAACTGCTTGCCTCACGTGCCCATGATGGGAAGTCCGCGGCTGATCGACTCATCGCATGGGGTGCCTCGAGGGTGCGTCCATCACCCGACCCGACGCTCGCCGATCGTCGGTACTCGTTTGGGTACGACCCGACTGAGGAGAGGTCCGAAATGGAGCGGCGGGAGGCTGAGCGACGAAAGGAGTTGGCCAGGCTAGCGCGAGAGGCAGCGAGGCGCAGATCGGCTGAGAAACGAGTCGCAGCTGAGAAATCCCGACGGCAAGAGGCGGCAGAGAGGTACCAGGGGGAGCCACTTCCACTTGATCTGGAAGGGCTCAAGACACTGACGACAATCTCGGAACCTTCAATCAAAGCCGCGTTGGATACCGGGCCTCCGACGCCTTCAGCCGCCACGGACGCCCTCGAGAGCTCTCCAATGCCGGACGAGCCTGTGCTGCAGTCGCCTTGCAAGACACCACCATCCCCTCGTCCATCGCCGCCATCAGCATCACCACAGCCATCTCAGGGAGGAGCTCGGCAGGCGCCAAGCCGAGCTCCGCCGGCTTCTTCTATGTCTCGTGCGCGTCGTCAATCTGCTGTACCTTCATGTCCGCCTCGACAAATTGCCGCCCCTCGTCCCCCACGACGCGCTAGCACGGGATACGATGTGCCGCAACACGCAGCCAAGCAAGCACGCCCATCGCCATCACGACCAATCACGCGTCAGGGCATTCGACCTGGGCAAGAGACGTCTACCAGACTCCGATGCTCTCAGCTTCATGTCTCCCAGCCTCCCGCTTCCCGTCTCCCAGCACCGGGCACGCGACAGCTCCGACTCGCGATTAGTGGTGGACGTCCAAGCTCACCCCAAGATTCCTCAACTCGTGAAAAGCAGTACCAAGCATTTGGTGGAAAGGACTCTTCATCGCAGGCAGCCGCCATGAGCACTTTCAAGCAGCCCGACTTGCCAGGCACCCCTCCAGTTTCCGATACTTTGGCCCTGGCTGATGGGAGTTTCAGTCTATCGGCCGACACAGCGGTGTCTCTTCTCGAGGCCGATGAGAGCACAACTGTTACTGCCCCTCGCGCTCGCGACGAATCCCCGGCTTGTGTTTGTGTGTCCTCCAAGATCTTTGCTCACCCGCCTGCCCACGGCTCCGTTGGCGCAGCACGCAGAGAGGGCTCCGGTGAGTGCACTGAACGCCATGCACCCTCGACTGATCGGCACGAATTCAGTCGGTCGCCACCACGCCCAGGACTGCCGACACCGCAATCCTTCGCATCATACGACGTCTTGCTGGATGGGTCAGTGCTCACAAAGCCACGGCCTTTTATTTCAGCTGAAGTCTTGGGCAAGAACGTTGAGCCCTCGTTAGCGCCGATGGCCATCACTTCTTTCGCAAACACATCACCGCGTTGCAGCGCTAGGAGCTCCGTAACAAGAGCTTGTGCTGACCCGGTAGAGCCGCTGCAACCCACCCAGACTGCACGTCTAGCCGTCTCTCATGAGGATGCGAATATACTCTGCGATTCCACGGACGAGCCAGTCCCAAGAGATCAATTGCCGACACCATCCGTCGCCCCGGCGCCTCAAACGTCCGGTCCCAGCGCCTTGTCCCGAGAAGTCGAGGGTCCTACACGAATTCGGGCCCAAACTTCTTCTCAAATCACATCTACACCGGGAGCGGTGCTCGACTTGACCTCGGCTTGCCGTTCAGTGCCCTGTCCATCGCCAAGTAGCTCACCACAACGGCGAGGCACTCTGGAGGCCCCGAGCACCCCACGTGCCAAGTCTCGGCCCTCATCTAGCGTGGATGATACCGATTCGGCTACAGCACTTTCGCCCGAAAGAAGATCAATGGTCGCAAAAGATGATGATGGTCGGGTGGGTCGCCACGGAACCACCTCGCGGGAGCAGCCGTCCCCTGAGCAAATTCAAGATCAGCTTGCTATTTGGGCAGCGCAATTCGAAGCGGAGATGGTGAAGGGCACTTGCGCATCATCAGACATGGCAATAGACTCGGTCACGCGGTCAAAACGTGCTGTTGGCACCATCCTTGGTTCACACTCCCCACCACCCCAAGCCAAAGCCGAGCCAAGCTCAGGAAGCTTCGATGCACCTGTGGCCGATGCCGTGCACAAGAGCAAGGCACAGCGCAAGCTCTCAGCCGACACAGTGTTAGCAGGATCAATGATTGTTGCTAAGGACAAGGAGGACGTTGAAATACTCAGGAGCTTGGAAGATGTGGGAAACGTTGGAGAAAGGTGCGGCGCCGTCTTGGAAGATTATAAAAAGCCCAGGCTCAGTCTTGAGGGCATAGAATCGGCGGAGGTGCAGCGGCTTACTAGCAAGCTCAAATTGGCCCAAGCGGAAGCTGCTGAATTGCCGCGCGCACGGGAAGACCTGAGAATGGCTCAGGTCCAATTGGCCGAGCTGAAGCGGGTGGCCGAGGACCATCACTTAGCGCGCACAAAGGCAGAAGAAGGAATTAAGCCAGTCAAAGAGAAGCTCAGTTTGGCGCTGGGAGAGTTGGACAAGGTGAAAGATGAGCTCCGATTGGCAAGGCTAGCCTCAGAGGAGTTGATTCAGGTCAAGGAGGCTCTCAGGCAGGCCCAGGCACGTGCTGCGGAGATTGAACGAGCTAAAGAGGCAGCAACCTCGTTGACGATCGAGGCGGAAGAGGTTGCTCGCATGAAAGAGGAGCTCAGGCGGGCGAGGCTTCAGTCCGTGGAGCTTGATCGAATAAAGGATGAGCTCAGCGTGGCGCAGGCGAATGCTGCCGAACTGGCTCGCGCCAAGGAAGAGCTCAGGCGGATTCGAGCAAATGCGGTCTCAATAGAAGAATTGCATGAGGAGCTCGAGCTATCGCAGGCCGAGGCTCGGCGCGCAGCCTCGCGTGCTCGTCGAGCAATCGAGGCAGCGGAGGATGCAGAAGCACGCCTTGAAGCGCAGCTGCGCGAAAGAGATCGCGATGTGGCACGATTGCTATCTCAGCGTGATGAGGCCGTGCAGGCGGCGGCAGAGGCACGACATGAGGCAGCAATACTGCGTGCTGCCGCTCTGACCGATGCTAATAGAGCCGCAGTGCGCTCACAAACTCCAAACCTTGGAGCTCCCGGGGCACTGCGCCAAGCGTGGCAATCATTGTCTACCTCGCAAGAGACGTTGCAAACTGACACCGACCCAATCCGACGGAGCGGCGCCACGATTGAGGATGCGAGTATATCTGAGTCGGCATCTAGAGTTCTAGCAGTCCCAAGCCCACATGAGCCTAGGGGCGACGCTAGCACAAGTTCCTATTCTACTGTTCATATTCGTGGAAGGTGGGAAAAAGAGATCGAGGCGGCCCAACAAGAGATGGCGAGATTGAGTCGGGAGCTACAGCGGTCGCAAGAAGAGCAGCTCGGAGCGTCACTTCGCGCAAGGCGCAAGGAGCGAGAATTGAGAGAGTTGAAAGCTGCCAATCCGAATGCGGATACAACTGGATTGGACCAGAGATCAGCTCAAGAAGCCGAGCACGTTAGTTGTTGATCGCTACACGGCATTCCTACCCGTCCGCAACGTTTGCAACTATTGACGACATCCATGCAATAACGCATCCTTTAAAATCACTACGACGCCTATTCCTCATTCGGGCAAAAGACGTAGGCCTTCTTGTACCGCGATAGGGCCAACTTAGATTGTGCGCCATAATTTTTCCGACATCAAGAGGGGGAGGGGGGAGGGTTTGCAGCTGTCACAAGCGGGTGAACACTCAACGAGTGATGTGAAGTAATGCAACACGTCACGCAGAGCCTCGTTCGTAGCTTGAGAAGCAGCTAGATGCTGAGTAGGGAAGTGCAATCCCCAATGATGGCTTCCTACGGTTGTACCGCGGCACTTAAGATCGCGTTCCGTCGAAAGTGGAGCGTCGAATGGGTTTCTTCTACCATTTCAAGAAGACTGCGCCCGGTGTGATCCACAGAGTTCGTTTAATATTTTTAAAACCTTTTTATATGCTTACCGCACTCGCGGCGAATGGAACCACTACCTACTACACGAAGTGCGTAGCATACTTTCTACACCACCACTCCCCCGGCCCTTCTCCCCCCGCCATCAGGCGGCTTCCCCCGTACACTACTAGCTACTAGGGGGATAGGGGTGAAGGGCTTAGATATGGTCCGGTGCCCCCGCGCCCCCCCCCCCCCCCCCGGTTATCCGTTCCCCCCTCCTCCTACGCCTCCCGGGCTGGCGACCCCCTCTGTCTCTTCCTCCACCCTCACCACCACCT